>OX451217.1:113331986-114570513 GCA_949628195.1 Phasia obesa
ACCAATTGTAAAACTATTACTTTTATAGTCCTTCAGTTATGGTTTATGTATTTATTTTATCCCTGGATAAAATTCTAAAATTTTTAAAAATTATTGTAAAGCTCTGTAAAAAGTATTTAAAATATTTTAATACCACTGTAATTCCACAAAGTAAAAATACAAATGGAATACAAATTTTGTTCCATTGGCGCCTAATGTTGCGCAATAGTTTTTAAAATTATACCACTTTCAAAAATAAAAGGTGTGTTGAAAATATCCCAGTTTTACACCGAAAGTTTCATTACAACTTTCTCTTGTATATGAGATATTTTTGCGGAAAAAAGTATCCTAAATTGGAATCAGGATACTAAGGTACCTCCTCACAAATTTGCTAAAATCCATCCAGTAGTTTTTACGTGATGCAAACACATATGAAAAGCAGATAGACGGAAATGAGTTACTATTTTATTATATGTATATATAATTTGTTTTTACAGCTGTGTGGTAATCGGATGTATGTACATCAGGGCGATATTAAAGACTCCTGTTAGCACCCTTTAAAAACAGAACCCTAAAAAGGTTAAGAACTTGATTATTAATTGTTTGATATACATACATACATTCATACATATGTACATATGTACAGAGAATAATAGCTCCCTTGCTTTTTATTTTAACCGATTGCGATTTATAGCAGCTTCAATAAGTTGCTGCAGAATTTATTATGTTTATTAGAACTATTCATAAAGAATTCATTTAGAATTAAAAAAATGTCCTTAAATGTTCATCAGTTATAATTCACTAAAATGCCTCTTCAACTAGGGACTGAGGAACAATATATGAAACATCAAACATAACACTATAATAATGGTCCAATCACAAATAATAATCTAATAGTCTAATCACAAATAATAAAAAAAAATTATTTAATTAATAAAAACGTTGTTTAATTTTTACTCTAGACAAATCAGTTGCATACCTTTAGGGTTAAATATCAACTAGACAATAAAACTATGTGTTTTCTCTTACTTTGTGTGAGTACAAAAATAAGTGTTGGTTACTACCTAAAAGCCAATAGGAAAATTTAGACAATTAAACACTGAACCAAAAAAAAAACACAGCAAAAACTAAAGACTCATTATATAAAACTGGAGTGGCCTACACTCAACTTTACCATACCAAATAGAAACAGATATTTGTATGGATATATTACATAAAGAATAAAAGTAAAAAAAATTATTTTCGATTTGGGGTGTTAGGTAAACTACCACTTGCCCCTTCCCAATTATGGGCAAAATTTATACAGCTCTCCATCTCTATAAACCAAAGGTACATACTGAATTTCATTGTGATATGTCATACGGTATGACCTGTAGAGCGTTTACAAAATTTTGGAGTAAGTAAACTACCCCTTGCGCCTTCCCGATTATGCCCAAAATCTATACAGCTCTTCATCTCCATAAACCAAAGCTACATACTAAATTTCGTTTTAATATGTCATACGGTATGACCTATAGAGCGTTCACAAAATTTGGGGGTAAGGAAACTACCCCTTGCCCCCTCCCGATTATGCCCAAAAACTATACAGCTCTTCATCTCCACATACCAAAGGCACATACTAAATTTCATTTTAAAATGTCAAACGGTATGACATGTACAAACTCCACAAAAATAGTGGCATACACACCCACCCACTCACAGACATCATCGCGAAAATAGTCTAAATCGGTTCAGGACACCTCTAAACGTATAAATCCGTCAAAATCCCGACCTCGATTTTTTTCATGATTACTATACTTTAACTTATACTACGTATGGTAAAGTAATAAAGCGATGCGCACAGGATAAGATAAATGAAAGGTTAATAATAGCAAAAAACTTTCAGACGTAAATAGAGATTAGTTAGGAATAATTATAGATATCATTACGGATCCTAATATTCTTGGTAGGTGCTGAAGGCAAGCTGTCGAATACGCCATTTTTCCATGTATGCCCTGCCCTATATAATTGATGATTCAAAATGTTTGGCTGTTAATTCTATCAGCACCTAACAGGTATTAGAGGTACACATCCAGACTCATTTCTACAATTTATTATTAGAATAGGAACTATCAAAATGAATCATAGGAATCCATAACCTTCATGGACCCAACGACCAGGTGGAATTAGCGTCATCGTTATGTCTTAATTTTAATACTAATTCAATGAATGCCTACTACTGAGCAACTTTAAGCCAGAAAGGATGGCAAATTTACTTAAAAGGGTCATTGAGGAAAAAAAAATGGTTTACGATCGGTTTCAATATGAGATCAGGAATGAAAAATTAAAAACATGAGTACTTATTGTATGTTCAGTTATATATTTAATAAAACACTGCATGAGCACGAAAACGAAGCAAATAAGACACTTCATTAAATTCATGTCTGTTCAATGCACACGAGTAACGATGAATGCGATGAACTTACAGAGTTTCCATAATCAAGTTTGAATAAGTATGAGAACATCTTGATCATAATAACAATGAACTTAAGCGAGTTCAAGCAGTTTTATGCTCTGAGTGTGAAACACGAACACAGTTCGAGGCTGCAAACAAAAAACACAGAATTTCTTAATAACATTAACTACGTTCATTTTAAGGTCTTCATTTCTTAAGATATACAAAAAAACCACTAGGCAAGCAAAACGCACTAAGTCTTATCCAAAAGTTCTACACATCTACTAATCAAAACACACTGAGTGTTTCGAAAATGAGACGAGTTAACACGGCGCTAACTAGTACAGAAAGTTCGTTTTACTCGGTCAGCTCGTTGCGTTTATGAAACAAACAGAGATTTGCTCACTAACAGTATGGTATGAGTAGGCATGTGTTCAGTAAGTTAGTTTATGTTCGAGTATGACCACTTGCCTATGAGCTTATTTATGAGCACACCCATTAGATAGCTTGCTAATGCAATTTTTTAATACTTAGTGGCAGTGCTTGTTGAAGAAAATAGTAATTTTAATAAAGAGTGGTATATTTATTTCTAGTACTATAGCACTGATGTTAACACTGCAGTATAACAGTAACTGTGTAAACGTTTTTTAAATGGTATATATAAACAATTACGATTTGTAAAATTGAAAACAAAGTCAAGCAAACTATTAATAAAAACAATCATATATTATGAAAATTTTCTAAACTTCGCAATTAAATAAAAATTATTAAGAACTAAAAGATTCTGACATTAAAGATCTTATGACCTTTTATACATAAGATCATTTGAATAATTAACAAACAAAATTAAAAAAATATATATCAATTTAGGTCAGTGTCTTATACTTTAATGTTAATATTGCACAAATGTTTTTTATTAATTGTTTATATTTCAACATTTGAGGTTTGAAACAGGAAAAAAAAATTTGAAATCACATTTAATTTTTAAAATATACTTTTTGTAAAATGTAAAATTATTATATATTTATAGGCGGATGCCGCCTGCGCCTTTGCCTTGCCATGTGCTATCTGCACATATTTTGGATTTTTGAAAGTGCAACAGATTTATAAATATAAATTAAAATATATCTGAAAGGTAATAAATTGGACAAGTGTAACCGCACAGTAGTTTAAAAACATTTTATTTTGGATTTAATTTGAACGTGAAGAACGAAATGTATATAAAGATATTAAGTGTTTATAAACACTTTATACATTTTTTCAGGAATAATTATTCCCATGAAAAAATTTCAAAAGTTCTATCGTGAAAGATTTCTACCGTAAAATTCGCGGTAGGGGTGAATGTGTTTACACACATTTTTAATTTATGCATACAAAAGTTATTAATAGGCAAGGTTAGAGGTTCTCCTTGGGCTTAAAAGTGGTATCTGAGAAAAGTGTATAACTTCTAGATTAATATTTGTCAAAAATCTTTTTCGCGCTACATTTTTTTAAAATGTTATTTACTATTATAACTGGAAAGTTCTCGATAAACTGATTTTTTGAGAAATAAAGTATAGAATTGGAATTTTAATTAAGTGGTGATACAAAATTCTAATATTTTTTTTTAAACACCTAAGTTCCAAAAACGGGAATGATAAGTCCCAAAATCTAAATTTGGTTACTTTTCTTCAATCAGCGCTTTGCACTTCGAGGATTTTTACAATTTTGGATAGGGCTTGAGGGAAAACCTTTACATTTTAATGACCTAATTTTCTTTTATTCCCATTTTCTATTAGGTTATCTTTAAAATAGTTCAAAAAAAAAAAAAAAAAAAAATACTAGTGCCGAAGTAAGTATAATTTTATATAAACCAAAAAATCACACCCCCTTTTTGGGGAAAATCATGAAAAAACATTAATTTAAAAATTTTTCCAATGCAGGGGCTTGTAACTTTTTAACGAAACGCGCTATAAGAATAAGGATTGACACTATTTTATTCTAAATATTATCATGAGTGCAGCCGTAATGATAAAATAAAAATCCGAACATAAATAGAGTCCAGTCTACCACGTCAAAAAAACTAAGTTAAGGTCAGACAAAAATGAAAAAAATATATATATTTTCTGAACCAATTTTTTCTCAAACTAAAAGAGATATTTGCAAGGTCTATTTATCTAATTTGAAAAAGTCTTAACATTGGAGTTATAAACTGTTTTGCATTTCTAAAAACATGTCTGAACGAGGTATCCAACTTTGGTGGCAATAATAAAAAATACATCCTTTTCTCGTGTTTAAATTGTATAAAAATAACAGCCAAATGTTACTTTTTCACTGTTAATAAAAATTTACAAAAATACCAGACTGCAAGTTATTGTTTTGTTTCTTAATTAAAGAATAACATATTATTTCTTTAAGTGTAAAAGTTTAAGTAAACAATATAATTAGCGTCAAATTTGTACATTAAGTCTCTTGTCTATACTCTTTTAATGTTAATTAAAATAAAACAAAAAAAAAATTGTTTTTAATTATAGTCAACGAACAAAATCATAGAAAATCAAACTGTTTAAAAGTTTAATTAATCACAATTACCCCACATAAAATTATTAAAACAAATTGTTGCAAGAAAATATAAATAAATACTCGTACACAATCTAACGATTACACTTTTAAATTGAAAGCATAGAAAAAAAAAACTACAAGGGAACTAAAGGTATGAATAAACTAAATGAAATGTTCTCAGGTGAATCAGTATTTGAAAAAATAAACAATTTCTTAATTAAAAACTATATTGGAAAATAAGATAAATATTCAGGTATGTGATGGAAAACGGTCGATTTTAAAACTATCGTTGTCAAAACGTGTGATGACTTTCGATCGATTTAGAGAATTATTTTTGAACCCATCTCTTAATATTTGGGTTTGAAAAATATACCAGTTAAGAATGTAGACAAAAATAATAAAAAAATAAAAATTAGTAAAAACTAATTTTTGTACAAAACAGTAAAGTAAACAGAAATTAAAATAATAATTGTTACTAAAAGATATAGTAGAAATCCTAAATAAATTTTTGTGCTTTTGCTGTTAATTTTTGTTTTATCAACTGTATTTTATTGTAATTGTAAAGGGTGTTTTTTATAGAGGTATAGAACTTTAAGTTGGCATTACTTTTCAAGAGGACGACCGATTAAACAGCAGTCAAGTGATTTATTCTCAGTTTGGTTTGGCAATTCATCATGAATAAACTCACGCCTGAAAAACGCTTGCAAATAGTGTAATTTGGGCCCAAAATGAGATTACCGTTGTTCCCGATTTTCATAAGCGAATTTTGTTTAGCGATGAATCCCACTTCTGGTTGAATGGCTATGTCAACAAACAAAACTGCCGCATTTGGAGTGAAGGTAATCCTCAAGTGTATGTCGAAACACCGGTACATCCAGAAAAACTAACTGTTTGGTGCGCTTTATGGGCTGTTGGAATCATTGCTTCGCACTTTTTCAAAAACGATGGTGGGAAGAACGTTACAGTCAATGGTGATCGGTATAGAGCCATGATTACTAACTTTTTCATTCCTGAATTAAATAACCATGATGTCCAGGAGATGTGGTTTCAACAAGACGACGCAACATGTCACACATCTCGTGCCACAATAGATTTATTGAAAGACACGTTTGGTGACCGCATAATTTCACGTTTTGGACCTGTGAATTGGCCTCCAAGATCTTGTGATTTAATACCGCTAGACTACTTTCTGTGGGGCTATGTAAAGTCATTGGTCTATGCGGATAAGCCACAAACGCTTGACCATTTGAAAGACATCATTCGCCGTGTTATTGGTGATATAAGGCCACAAATGTTGGAAAAAGTCATCGAAAATTGGACGTTCCGATTGGACTACATCCGCGCCAGCCGTGGCGGTCATAATGCAGAAATCATATTTAAAATGTAATGCCACAAGATTATCTTTCGGGTAAATAAAATTCATGTCAATCGAATAATCCATCGTTGTTTTATTGCAACTTAAAGTTCTATACCTCTATAAAAAACACCCTTTACAAACAACATACGACAAAAATTACACATATTTGTTAACAACAACACTCTATAGATTGTCTCGGTGGAGGTGACGGCTGGTGGAGTAACATTAAAAACTCAAAAGACTGGCGGAGACTATATAACTCTAGGAACGGAAAACAGGGGTTTCTAATTCCCACACGACAGCCATTTGGCAGTCCGTAAATATGTGAACACCGGTAAGTCTTATACTAGAATTAAGCCAATTTAATTAACATCGGTTTTCCACAGAAATAGAGGAAAAGTCAAATAAAATGTTTCTGTACTCATCTTTCTTTATGAGTTATGTAAATAAACCTGCTCTCTGAGAAATAGGTCTAACTTACTCCGTACATGCTTTCCCATTTATAAAAAGCTTTGTTATGATTAGTCCAGTTTCTGGTCCCGATTTTAACTTAGTAACTACTACCTATAATACAAGCGTATACTTTCGCTGTTCTTCTATAGACGTCTATAGAAATTTACATATTACATCACTTTACCTATTGCTACCTCGTATTTTAATGCAATATAGGTTGGATAAAAAGGATTATTCCCAACGTCCTTGTCGTAGTGGATCTGACAATAGGGTTTTTCGACGACAGCACACTTGTTTAACACTTTATAAAATCTGTATGTTTAAATTCTTATCCACATAAATATATTATTAACTTAATAACATATTTATATGGAGAATATGTAATGTTTACACTAATTCGTTACTTCTAACCACTGGATCCACTACACTTTCGACAGCATATATGTACATATAAGACGACCTCGTTAACTGTTGCCTCCAAATGGTGCTACCGTTTTAGTTTCACCTAGGTATTTTAATTATATTAACTGCTAGTAAAAATTTTAACTTTCAAATTCGTCGGATAAAGGATTTGAAATGTTTAGGAATTGAACGGCTAAAATGTTTCCTAAACTTTCAGGAAGTCTTTTAAAACATTAGTCAGTTTTTTTATAATATGTAAAGCAATTTAGAACAGAACGTTATGCTACTTAAGGCCAGGATTCACTATCCTGAAAGAATTCTGTCCTACTCAAAAAATCGTTTCAAAATGGCGTTGTAGATTTTGCAACTCTGATTGCATGGAAAAATACTATTTTATGAATTTTTTCAAAAGGTTATCAAATCGTACAGACCTATCAAAAAGTCTGTCACACACATACATTTCTAATCCACTCTATCATACTTTTTTACCACACATGCTATTTTTGACAGATCGTACGACTGAGTGTAATAGTGAATCATGGTCTTTAACGAAAAAATAATGTAATAAAATTATTAATGTATTACATTAATAATTAAAATCATGAAAAAATACATATTTTTTAAAACTAATTTTGGGAGAAGACAACGTTAATGAATTTATTCTTTGTCAACTCTGTGTTTCGTAATATTGACAACACTTATGATGAGGCAGCAAATGGGCAAAAACTACAAAACACGGAAGAAAATATTACAAGCGTTTATACAACGATACCAACCATACATATACATACATCTATGTGTAACAACAACAAGAAGTATGAACAAAATGTAATATAGTGTTGTACACACATTTATATAAACCTTATAGACAAAATATAAAGATAATTCAAATAGAAGGAAGACAATATAATAAATTTTAAAATGAAAGAACAGAACATTTAGAAGTAAGAAGGCAAAAAGCTTTTCGTGTCAAGAACAATTTGTAATATTGCAATATACAATAACAACAACAAAAATTATATGAAAAAAAAAACTAATAATAATCCAATAAATGTGATCTTTTAAATGATCAAAGTCAATAATAAATTACAGACAATAAAATCTGCAAAGAAAACATCTTTAGATTTTTATTGCATACCCGGTGGGCTTCGCCACCCCTATGGAAAAAAAATTATATTAACATTTGTAAGTAAAAGTATGTTTATAAATTAGTTTTTATTTAAGTGCCTTCTGATGTTCATATTCTATTACATTTGATTATTTTAGGTACTATTTCCAATTAATCTCTGTTCTATAAAAACAAGCCTTTACTTAGACCTTAGTCTAAGAATAGCTTGTATTACATTTAGAGAGGGTGACTATTGTAGTTCTCGAGATATGGAATAATTAATAATTACTTTCTTTGTCGTATACTGCTAAGATTTTCCTCAGAAACGTACACTAGTTTTAGGGAAGTCTGTATAAAAATTAGAGAAAGTCGCTATTGTAGTTCTCTAAGTAAAGGATAATAAATAATTAGGCTTCCAAAGGTCTATTGCTTTTTCCTCGAACATAATGTAGTGTTTCATCATAACGCTACATTACAAACTTTTGACAAAGTATACCCTTTCGACAAGTGTTAATAACGCTGTAAAAAGCAATCAGGGCATCAGTTTTAAAGCATTGTTTCAGAACTTTGCAAATCTACATGATTTAAATAAGGTATCAACTGCATAAAAACTTTGTATTGATACGTTTTGGAAGTCAGTTTTACTTTCAATTTGAATTATTCGCCTCCACATCTTATACAATCTAATACAAAGCTCTAAAACGCATTTTATTCTTAGAGAAATTATTTCAGTTCTCTAAATATAGAATAATCAATAATTTATCTCTATGAGGAAAGGAAATCGTATATTAGTCTCTGAGAAGCATCTGTCAAATTTAGATATAGGATAGACAATTTTTACTTTGTATGGAGAGCACCTATCCCCCTCATTCCAGTTTTATACCTTCAAGCATTTACTTACAACGCGTATTAGTTCCAGATCAGCCTGCATTTAGAAATTTAGAGAGTATCACTATTGTAGTTCTCTAAATAGAGGAAAAATAAAAATTACTGTCAATGTGAGGTATGCATCCCCTCCTACACCTTCAGCTTTTTACTCGAAAATGCTTGTTAGGCTTAGAGAAGCCTATATTAATTTTCGGATCGTCATTAAAAACGATCGGTCTCACCTTTTGGCTCCCTAAAAGATACTAAAAAACAAACACAGATATAATTTTTTTGTATATAATGATAGTTACACACAAGGATGATAGAAGAAAAGGTTACGCCATCCCGAAAATAAAATTGAAATTTTCTGCGCGAAATTGTCTTCCTATTGGCTAATAATTCTGATTGAGAGTATAACTATAAATTGTGAGAGTTTTTAATGTAAACTATGAGAGTTTGTTTGAAGGGTTGCCCATTTTTGGCTATTGCTTAGTTTTATTTGTACGTACTTATTTAAAGCAAATTGTTGATTTCCGACTTGGCAACCTTAAATTGGCCGAAAAACGTCATCTAACGGGAAAACATTCGCATGGCGTAATCTTGTCTTCTATCATTCTTGGTTGCACGTCTGTCTAACAATAACACAGAGGTGGGAGTAACTTATAAAAGTGAAGTGGTTTGAGTATTGTATATTAAAGAGGCTAAAGGTTGCATTTGGAGAAAAAACAGCACTCATTTATAAGAAAATTTCTCAAGATTTAAAATTGTGCAAATAAAAGCAAAGAAATTAAGTTTTTTTTTGTTGAACTTATTAAATATAAATATATTTTTTAATAGAAAACAAATGTTTGTTGTTTAAAAAAAGTATTAAAAAGTTACATATTGAAGTTAGAATGATTGCAGCAACAAATAAAAGAAATTTTTGCACACACTTTGACAGCTTTTCAAATAAAATAAACGTCTAAATTCTGTTAAAACACACTAAATTAAAATCAAAATTTTTATATTTATTCCCAATTTATTATTAATTTTAGGATTTTTAATTATGATCTTTTATTATTTAAATTTTAAAATTAGTTATTAATTATATGTTATTTTATTTTATTTGTACAATATACACAGATAAATTAGTTGACTTGACATTCTCTTTTTATTATTATTTCGTGTCTTTCTTATTTGCCTCTTGTCAACAGCTCACTCGATTTTTTGTTATTTTTTTTTTCTATTATAATTTTTTGTTTCTTTTAGGTTTTCGAATAAATTTTTTTTGCAGTCGTCTCTTGGGTACTTCGCGTGCTGTTCAACTAAAAAATCATATTTATTGTGGCGCATAGAAAGGTTGAGTCAGTTGAACGAATAGTGTTGTATTATTGGGCTAGAGTGTTGAGAATATAGTGTTGAGTAGTGTAGCAGTGTAGTGTTGGTTCGCTGACTGGCGGCGGGCTGGGTTTGCCTTTACCGATTATTTTATGATGATGATTGTTTCCTCAAGAACTTTTTTTCCGTCATTTTAGTCAAAAAGAGCAACAAACGACGAACGTTTGCATTATTATTTTATTTATTCTTTTATTATTTATAAATTTATCGTTGTTAACGTAGTGGTGTTGTTTGGCTTTAGATCAGAGCTTTTTTTCATTTATTCTGTAAAGTTTATAATACACGGCAAATATTTTATACGGTGTAAAAGCACAACAACAACAACAATGGCATTATTAATTATATTCAGTCGCTGCTAAATAACAAGAATAAAAAAACCAATATTGCAATAGCAAAGAATTGTATTTGTGAGAGTTTTATAAGGCATTTAACAAATGACGCGTCCATTTGTTGCAATTTTGAACAATTAAAAGTTAAAACAAAACAGAAAAATTTAATAAATTTATTGCAAGAATATCAAAACCAGTTAGGCGAACGCATTTTACAGAAACGTGTTTTTCTTACATCAAGTAAAAAACTTATAAAGCTTAGAAATGTATAGGGAAGTCCAGAAGTCTATAGACACACATTTTCTAGGTTCATTTCCCGAGGAGTAAAAGTGAAACTTTACCAAGGATGATAGAAGACAAGGTTACGCGCATGCCGGCCTAATGACGTCACGAAACTGTCTTCCTATTAGCTTATAATTCTGACTGGTAGTATAACTATAAATTATGAGAGCTTTTAATATAAATTATGAGATTTTATTTACAGGGTTGCCAATTTTTGCATATTACTTAAGTTTGTTATTTGAAGGTCGTGGTTATTTGAAGCAACTTGTTGATTACAGACTTGGAACAGCGTCATCTAACGGGAATATATGCTTATGACGTAATCTTGTCTTCTATTATTCTTGAACTTTACTATGGTCGCTACGATGTCTGCATGCTGTATCTCGGCTGTATCTTGTAAACCTTAAGAATTAGGGTTGAATTAGTTAAATCTGTAACATGGCTGTATCTCTGAAACCTTAACAATTAGGGTTGAATATAATTAAAACTGTATTCAACGTAACGTAACACTTAAAAATTATTGCTGTTTGATGCTCTCTTTTTTTGAAATGTTTTTTTTAGAGTGAAGTAAAAATCTGTTTTAAATAGCTGCTGTTTACGTTTATTTGACAAACAAAGCAAACAAATTTTTCCACCGTTACTATAGTCACAAATACAATAATCTATACATATAATAAAATAGTAACTCATTTCCGTCTGTCTGTCTGGTTTGTGAGGAGATACCTAAGTATCCTGATCACAATATAGGTTTTTATAAAAAAACATCTTATTTCCAAGAGAAAGTGGAGAAAAAAAGTGAAATACGCACTTGAACTAAATGGATATGCAGACTTTATTTTTTATAAATAATGGATATGCACTATAGTTTAAGGCGTCACTAAAAACGTAAGGGTCTTTGGTGTGGATTGCTTTCAAAGCAAAATCGAACAAAATATTACAAGAACGCTGACGAAGTGGCGGGCACAGCTAGTTTATTATATATTATATAATTTTTACTAAGTCCTAAAAGCATGCTATAAATAACATAATCAAAATAATATAAAATCGCATTCATAGTTGACAGTAGGGTTTGGGATTTCCTGGACTTTTTCATTTCCCGGTAAACGGGAAAAAATATTAGCATTCCCGGGAAAAACACGCTCTTAAAGAAAATAACTTTATTTACCGAAAAAACAGTATTTAAAAATTTAAGTTTTCTTAAAACCAAAAAGAACACAAATAACGAATAAATATTAGTATTAACAGTTTATTAAACTTAAAAACAATTCAGGTCACAAAAACAACAAGATATAACAAATATTTATAGATACAGAAAAAATATTTCAATAATTATTTTTTACAAAATATGATTTTAGAACTGTTAGTGCGTTTAACAAATCACTGGACATTCTTTGCCATGTTTTTGTTGCAAAAGTCTCTTTTTAAAAGTTGGTTCCATTTCGTTAACAACAGAACTGCTAGTTGACGGTTCAACAGATTCGAGTGGCTTGAATAATTGAACAATTGTGCTGAATAAAGTTTTATGTCATTTTTTTTGTACATTAGAAATTTAACTACTTTATAAATACTTCGGTATCGCAAACGTTTTATCATCCCTTCGTTCATTTATTTTTCTTTTCAACCATAGTTTTGGAAAGAGTTGAATTGATAGCCAAAAGCTATATTAAGAGGGTTTAAATAATAACATCTGTTATTAACAAATTTGTGCCCCTGCGGCTCAAGACCTCTACTGCATCTTAATAGAAATTTAAAATGGCCACTAAATTTTCTAAAATCTGAACATATTCTTCAACCCACAACTCTGCGCAATTGAACTTTTTTAGAGTTTTTTTAATAGCGTTCTTAGTTTTAAGAAACGATTGAATTATTTCAACCATACTTATATTGCTTTTACATCATGAATTAAACGCGACTCTTTGGCATATTATTGTTTCTTATATTTCTCGAGACATGATGTTTTAGAGGACTTTTTTAAATTGTTTTACAATATGTTTTGCATCTATAGCATATTTGTATGTTTTTAATTCATAATAAATAAAATATATTTGAAGGCTATAATAAGGTAATACCGGCGAAGGAGGGCGTTGTGATATTTATCTAATTATAATTAATAGATATAAAAAAAATCGATGTTGCGACGGCTGAGTATCGAACTCGCGATCATGCTTTAGTAGTCAACGTGCTACAGCTCTAGTGGTAAGCACACTCTATATATTTATTTTAGTGGTTTCGCAACTTCCCAGCAAAAAATTAGTCATTACCAAAAGTAATTTGTAATTGAATTAATTTATAATTTAAGAGAGAATGCCTTGAAAATATTAAAAAAAATCAGATAAAATTTTCAAATTTCTAAGTTACATTCTTAATTATTTAAAACCAAGAAAAAAGTATTTGCATTACATTTTTTGCGTAATATACTATTTTAGTCTCACGCCTTGTTAAAATCATCAATTTAGTAATCCAGTTAGAAAGTACTTCCACCAAAAATGCTTAATTCCACACTCGATTACCATTTTTTAAATTTTTTGCTGGGTTGTTTAAGCACACCGCAAAGAAAGTTTTTGGAAGGCTCTTGTTGCGGAGATGACCTATTTACTGTTATTATATTAATGGAATAATATTGTTTTACACAGGGTTCTATCAATCCTAATCTTAATCTTTTTAAAATAAAGTAATGAAAAAATGTTGATTAACTCTTTCCCCTTCTAGTACACCCACACTTCTTTCTCACTTGGGTTATATAACAAGGGCCCTGAATATGTTTAATAATATCCCGACTTTGGTAAGTTATACGAAACGCCCGAAGTGTCTGTTTCTGTATTCTTGGCCAAAGTTGAAATTCATAAACACAACCATTAGGTATCGTTAAAGAATTTCGATGATTCTGCATGTCGTCAAGTATCTGGTATATCATTAGCTGCAGTGACGCAATCTATTATAAAACATCTGCATGTGTAAGTGTAGGTGCATACAAGCATGTGTTGAGTGTCTTGCATTTTTAATTAAACACCTTTAAACATTTAATTGTTTTTCTAATGATTTCTAAATGCAACAGCTGTTTTATATCTTAAATTTTCTGTGTTGTTGTTTAATTTCTACGTTTTTTTTTGCACGTCATTTGCGTTTGTTGTTACTGTTGTTGTATTGTGTATAGTGATAGAGAGTTGCAAATTTGTTGTTTTTTTTTTCTGCTATTATTGCCAAGTTCAATATAAAAAGAAAAAGAAAAACAATTAATAAATTATGAATTTCAACAATTTTTTATTGTTGTTCCTTAAATAAATTATGAAAATTTATATAAAGTCAACAATAATTTTTATTTTAAATAAACAACCATCGATTGACGGACTGACTGACTGACTGACTGGCCGGTTGGCTTATTCATTTATGTTTTGTAAAATAATATTTATCTTAGCAAAAATTAATATATTTTCTTCTTCTATAAATCATTAAATAATATTGATTTTAATAAACGATGATAAAGTTAAAGTTTAATACGTTTATTTAATATTTCGTACAATAATATTTTTCTAATAAATGATCCATATGTTGATTTTTATTTGATAGGCGAAATATAAAATTTAAAAATAATAATACACGATCTTGCAAACTATTTGTACACTATTGGGTAAAAATTAAAACAAATTATACATGATTACAAGTTCAGGTCACCTTTTGGGATAAAGCAACTGAAAGTTATTTATTTAGGGCGTTGAATTCAAATTTGCACTTATATTCTTAAATTTATTCTATTTTTTTATATACAAAATAAAGGAAGTTGTTCGACATATATTCGGGATTAATTTTAGTATCGTGCTCATATTCCGACAGTTTTTGGCAGTCGTTGTCGGCTTTTACTTTCCTTATTGCTATGTTAAATTTCCCAAAACGAACATTTGCGTAATGGATCACAAAATTTAAATTGTTTCAAAATTCTCATTAAGTTAAATAAATTATGAGTAACTCTGTTGAAGGAAACGGCAAAATATATTTTTATTAAAATTACTTTTGTTAGCAAAAAATGTATGTATGTAGTACATATTAGGTTGCGGTAGATAGCCTGTAGTGATCGATACTCGTAAAGTATTGATCAATATTTTTTTTACTGTTTTTTGTTCTATTCAGTTTTAAATTACAGGCTGTTAAAAATGGAATTTAAATAATTCTTGCAAAAAAAAAAAAACCGACTACAAAACAAATATATGTGTATCAATTCTAAACTAAAAATTTAAAAGGAAGTAATCTGTAAGAAATAGTTCTCAAATCAAATACTTTTATACTTGTTGTTCTAACGAACATAGTAATATACGTTCTGTACATTCAAATGTCTATCTGTAACGGTTAAGCAGATAAAGCCATATACGACAAATTACGTCAGATATGAGGACACCCTTTATTTTTTTACACTTATTATTACTGACACAGTATTAAAAAGTAACGGTTCCGAAGATATGGCCATATAGCTTAAACAATATCACCTGGGGGACACCCTTTAATGTGCAATTTTAAATTAAACACTTATTTTAAAGGACAGATTCTTTGTAAATTTCAAATGTGTGACTAAAACGGTTCAAAAGTTTGGCCATATGCATCAATTTACATCAACTATTGAGACACCCTTTAAAATTTTAAATATTGATAAATGTTATACGGGACATAGTAGTGGAGATTCTGTCTAATTTTCAAGTGTTTGTCTATAACGGTTCAAAAGATAGGGCTAGATAGGTAAAATTATATCAATTACGGGGACACCCTTTAGTTTCCAAATTTAAATTATATACTTGATGTTATAAAGGACTTAGATATACAGGTTCTTTGTAAATTTCAACCGTCTCTCTGTTACGGTTCAAAAGTTTTGCAATATACATCAAATTACATCAACTATTGGGACACCCTTTAACTTATAATTATAAATATTTAATTTCTGATTATAAATATTGGACATTCTGTCCAATTTTCAAGTGATTGTCTACAATGGTTCAAATGGGTCATTTAAATTGACGTCACATATGGGGACACCCTTTAATTTTTAAGTTTATTTTTTTATTAATTTCTGTTATTGGCAGCTATAGTAATAAGCAGTTTTTTAAAATTTTAAAAGGGTGCCCTTTACGGTTCATAATACACGTAAAAAACACGTATGTTGTATGGGGACACCCTTTAATTTTTAAAATTCTGAACTTCTTTTAAAATGGGACCAATCTGTAAACATTTCCTTTCTAATAAAGAAAAAATTTTTAAAATCGGTTCAGAAATGACTGAGTTATGCGGGCACAAACATAAAAAAAAGCAACATTCAGACGAATTGATAACCTCCTTCTTTTTTTGAAGTCGGTTAAAAAGAGAAAATTCGGTACATTTTACAGTTTTTTTTTAAGTTGTAACAAAAAAGATAATACATATATTTAAAAAACAAAAAAATTATAATTTCATTTTGATATGTCAACCGGTATGACTTGTAGAGCATTCACACATACACGGTTTGGGGTGTCAAGTAAAATACCCTTGTCCCTTCCCGATTATGTGAAGGCTGTAGATCCCGAATTCGATTTTTTTCACGATCACTAACTTTACCTATACTACGTATGATAAAGTAAAAAATCACACAATATTTGTATGACTTAAAAGATATTTTAGTACGTATTTTAAAAATTTAAAAAACAGCCTAAGAACTTTAAGTTGCTTCAGTCAAAAAGTTGACCTGTAGAGCAATTTTCTAACGTAAGGTAAGGTTGTGGTTTCGGTATCAATCGAAATTCCCAATTAAATACCATTTAAATTTCGATCTATATCGAATGCCGTGATTTGGCTCTTCCTTTAACCATTATAGAATCGTTAAAAAACGATTGTCGTTATTGTGTCAACTGCTATCGTTAGCATGTCTGTTATCGTTAAATAGCAATAATTTTTGTATTTTACTATAAATTAAGAGTGCATTTACACTTGAGCGAAATCTAGTACTTACGAGATTTTGACGAAATCTACTACCTACGAGTACTTTATGATGCAACTATGGTTTTACCCAAATGTTATTAAAAGATAATAATGTTTACAACAGAAAATGACATTTTATTTTAAAAAACAAAATACACAAAAAATTATATGTGTCGAATCCAGTTAAAAGGGACATATTGATGAAAAAAATCGATTTTCACTCTTCGCTCTTTCTCATGCAGCAGTTTTCTAATTGCGTTACTGTTGTCATAAGTGAGCTTTAAAATACACCTTTGATAAGAAAAGAAAAAGAATAAACCCGGTGTAAAAATTTTTTTTTTGTAGTTGATCTAATTTACTTAAAGCTTACCTTTCTGGGGTTTTCGGGACGAATCTGAAAATTGAAAATTCAAAATCCAATATGGCGGACTTTATTTTGTGAAGTTAGCAAGTCGATTTTGATACATCTGATCGCTTTTATGGCTTGAAACTCGTTATCCTGAAGTTTTTTGGATTGTGGATTACAAATCTGTTACTAGATTTTGAAAATTCATAATTTCGAATCCAATATTGCTGACTATTCTCTGTAAAATTATGGGATTTGCTTAAAACTTGTTACTGAAAGTTTGTTGGGGTCGCTGATTACGAATCTGATATTAGATTTTGAAAATTCTAAACAGCGGAATGCTTTTGTAACGTTATGGGATTTATTGTAACTCATCATTTAAGAGTTTTTAGGGTCTCTTTTCAAAATCTAATATCAGATTCGTAATCTACGAGTCCGGAAACCTCCGAGTAGAAAACTCTAAGATATGAAAGCGCTTAGGCGTATCAGAATGAATTTGTTAACTTTAGAAAAAACAGTCCGCCATATTGGATCGGCTATTTTTAATTTTCAAAATGTAATAGCAGATTCGTAAGCTTCAACCTCAAGACAAGTTTCAAATCATAAAAATGTTCAGGTGTGTCAAAATGAACTCTTTAAACTTAAAAAAAGTCCACCATATTGAATCCGCCATTTCGAATTTATTCGATGTAATACCAGACTCGTAATCTTCGACCCCAAAAACCACCAGGTAAAGAGTTTCAAGTCATAAAAACCTTCAGGCTATCAAAATCCAATTGTTTTAAACCAATCCAATAACATTACAAAATATATTCCCCCATATTGGACCCGCCATTTTGAATTTTCAAAATCCAATACCAGATTCGTAATCAGCGACCCCCCAAACCCCCTTATGTCGGGTTTCGAGCTATTAAAACGTTCAGGCGTTTCAAAATTGACTTGTTAACTTCAATATCGTTTTTCTTCAAAACTCATTTTTTTATCAATAGGTCCCTTTTAAATGGATTCGACACATATTTGGAATCGTACTATACACGTTATTTTTTTTTAATCACGCATGATTCCTTGAAAATTTATTAAATAAATATTTTATGAGTGCAATATAAAATATTTATTTCCAAAAAATATAATAATCGAAATTGATTACTATGGGGAAAGCATATCCAGATAGCTATTAATAGAGCTCAACTAGCTCATCAGTGGATTTTTCCCAATTTTTCTGAACAAAAACTCAGATTCTTATGCTTAAAACTGAATAGACTAAATGAGAAGTTCAATCAGTCTACAAAGAAAGCCAAATCTAAATTTCAAAACAAAACAAAAAACCATAACAACCATTTATATTTCAAAGTTTATTTTATTTTTTGAAATAAAAATAAAATAAAATTCACTGATGAGCTAGTTGAGCACTAGCGAAATAGCTATCTGGATATGCTTTCCCCATAGTAATCAATCATTGTAGTTTTTGAAAAACGATTTCAATTCAAATCTACTGGATTTCGCTGTAATGTAAATGCCCTATAATACGAAATAAATTAACATTTTATTTAAAAATTTTTTTACAAAGTTGATAAAACACTCGAACGTTTTTCTCAACTTTAACGAAATCATTTATTTTGTATACAGCACAAATTTATTTGTTTTTTTATTCCTCTTTGTGCTTTTTTGCTTATTTTGACACTAACGTTAAGAAGTAGTTAGTAAATCATGCTACCGTTACTTTAAACAACAAAAGTTGTTAAAAAAATATTGAAATTGCCGGTCGTATTGTTTAAAGTTAGCAAACTGCTCTACTGAAGTTGTAAACTTGGTTTATTAGCCCAGTACGTAAATTAGTCCCATTTAGCAAAAAAGGAGATCTTCCATCAAGATAAGAGATTTGAATTGTTGCTTTATTAACTTATTCTCGAAAAAAAAAAAGTATTTAAAATCTAACTTTATAGCGGGTTAAAAAAAGTTGCAGAATCACTGCACGCATGAACACTATACACTATGGCACAAGAAGTAAACTGAGTTAAAAAAAAAAACAATTAAAAACTTGTAACTTCCTCCCGTATTAAAATAAATTAATTAAAAAGGTTATAAAAATCTAACAAGAGTACATTGTGCCACCAACCGTTAGATAATTATTATAAATTATTAGTCTGGGCTTGAAATTGGGGCATATAAGTTTTTATTTAAATATTTGTTGAACTAAATAAACTTATAAATTTATTTAATTTAGTACGATAACAATTCATTTGAATGCAACGTTTTAAGACTCATAAAAATAAAAAAAAAAATATTTCATTAAAGTAAAACAAAATTAAGGTTAAACATCTTAGAAACTATAACAACAGCAAACAAATTTGGTTACTAAACATAAATTACTGTTATTTGCTCTTATAATAAACATTTCACCTTTTTAGTCATGAGTTGGAACCGCCAAGTCAAGCTACAACTTTATCATTATCATTATCAGCAGCAACAGCGACACCAGCACTAGAGGCAACAGATAATCTACTAGTAAAGGTGAAACACTTTGACACACATTTCTCTTTCTCTTCTATTTATTTAAATTTTCTCTAACTTTAATTCATGTTTCCCTATTAAATCATTTTACAGTTGCTTTTCATCTCCTTCTTTCATTTTACAATTTATTTTGGTTTTTTGAGAGTTGTTGTATAGATTTTTGAAAATTTCACTTCTTTACTTACAAATGACAAATGGGTGATTAATGACAAGCTGCAGCAGAACTGTTGCAAAATGTGGAAAAAACTTTCTAGCAGTTTAACGAAAAACGCCAAGAGACGTTTTTCACAAATGGAAATTTCATCTAAACATCAAGTTAATCAATTTAGTTTCTATATATTAATCATACTAGAACGTCCCAGGAACTTGGGTCAAACTCAATTTTTTCTCTTTAGTTTAACCTCAATAAATGGTTGCGTTATTCTCAGTGTTGTCAAATGTAAAGATCTCTATCTGTTACTTGCAGTTTTAAGAAGCAATGAAAAAAATTGTTCTGTAAATGTCAGTCAGTTTGTTTACAATTAAATATTTTTGACTTTTGAGTATGTTTTTTTTATAATTTTAATATTCTTAACCTGGCCAAGGTATATTTATTTTACTAGGTAGTCGCGTCCCTACAACAAATACAACAATACAAGAACAACATGGCATTTTGTTGTTGCTTTGTAGTTCGAAATGTCAAAAAACATAGAAGAAAATTGAGAAGGCGTGTATGTGTTTTTTTGCTTTCTCACTTCTACACTATAAAATTTCTGAACACATACAACTTTTGACATGTCGAACTACTAAATCAGTTGGGCGGACGACACTACCTAGTAATATAAATATACCTTGCCCCTGCCTTTGTTTGTTAAAATTATTTAAATATTTTTCTTTTACAAAAGTTTTCATTATTAATCAAATAAAAGTTGAAATAAATATAAAAACTTTAATAAATTTATATAAAAAGTTAAAAACAAAATAGCAAATTGGTCCTTCGAACACCAGCTAGAAAATTCAGAGAAAATATTAAAATGTGGAAGATTCAACAGGTTTCCATTTGACATTTGTTTTGATTGATTCGATCGAAGAGCCGAACAAATAAAATAAGAAATTACTTCTTTTGATGTCATGTAAAGAAAGAAATTCTATCCGTTTTCCAAAAATTTATATTGCATTTGATTGAAATTAATATTCCAACTAACTCAGAACTTAACTTTAAGAACCTAAAGCTTCAAGGGTATTCATTAGTTGAAATACATAAATAAATCGTCCAGGTCAACATTAAATAATCAACCGTCAACTTCAACGCTTTGTTGAACTAAAACATCTCAAGGATATATAAAAAGAGAAGTTCGTCTTTAGAAATGTTTTATCTAATGAAACTTTTTTTGGTATATGGCAACGATGGTTGTTGCCATATACCAAATTGGGCTTTAAAAATCAAGTGAATTTTTTTTTTATTTTTTTTAACCGTAAAAAGGTGTCGATGTTTTGACACTGTTAGATTTTTTCTTGGAAATTTTAGATTATCAGTCTTGTAACCGAAGGCATATTGTCTCATGTTGATTTCTAACACCTTAACATTAATGCTTCCTGACTTTCCCACGGGATCTAAAACTGGAAGATAACAAACTTCAACGTCTAACCACGGGAATAGATAGCCCTACAAGGACTTCTCCACTGTCTCTGTCACCAGTTATCGGTGAGACTCGTCGAAAAGTTACGTGGTGGCTGTGGTTGGAACCTAAATTGCGGGAAGGACGACTTAGTTCGGTGTGCTGCTGGTCTCCAACAGAAGCCACCAATGGAGAGGTTGGATTTTAGATGGCCTCCAATCTCTAAACAAGGAATGTGAGAATGGTCCTACAAGCCATGTTGTAAAATTGCTGTATGTTGTGTCGCTATGCGCCAAACTAGACACTGGATCACTATCTGTGCGTTTGTTTAAAGATATTTTGCCGAAATAAAACACCAACCGCGAGTGCTGCACGTTAGTTTATGAAAAAGTTCATGAGACTGGATATCGAATTATTCTTATACTTTTCTATTCGATCTAACTCAGCTTACCTAAGCTCGAACATTTTTGAAAATCTTCTTTTTAGTGACGCGCTTTTTCAACTTGGCGGCTATGTCAGCAAAAACAATTGTCGAATCTAGATCGACATTTCAGTGTTAAGAAGCTAATGAATCTACAGAGAGTGACGGTTTGGTCAACCCCCACGGGATATTTCCTTTTTGACTTTTAACACCTACACGCTAATGCTTTCGGGGTATATAGAAACACCAGCCCCAGAGGCTTGCTGAAGATTGAGACTGGAAGATAAGAATCCTGACCAGAGATCAAACGATTGATACCACGGGAACCGGTAGCCCCACAGGACTAGTCACTTTGACCGTTTATTAGTAAGCGCATTGTCTGTGGTTTGGACCTAAATCGCAGAATGGGCGGTTTAGTCCTCTCCTGTGTTATTCCACTTCAACAGAGGTCCCAAGGTTATTCCAGGAGTTCAGAAAGTCTCCAACTCCTGCCAGCCACATTCTACTTGTGTCGCTATGAGCAACAATGGCGTTAGTAGAAACATTGTTTTCACCCAGTGGTAAGACCACCGCCAGCTTAAGGCGACAAGCCATGCATTAACTTAAATCTGTATCACAATTTGACGGTTTGGTCACTACTATAATATTATATAGTATTTTTTTTGTGGTTTCTTATTAGTTGATTCTAGTTTAGGATTTAAACCGACTGACCGGCACTAAATAAACTACTATTTGATTTGAATTAAATAAAGATGTGAAATTAAAAAAAAGTTTGATAAATTTTATGATTATTATATCAAATTTTTGACTCATACATAACCTAAAAATTCGATACAGATTTGTCTTACTATCATTTTTTAATGAGTGTATTGTTCTTATGAATTTTCAATTTTGATAAAATAATTTTTATTGTTTAATTATTATTTACTATAATCAGACGATTTGTTTAATTTTTACTTAAGCCATGACTCATACGACCCTTTACATTTTATGTGTCGAACGAGGTACGTGCTTTATTTTAAATATTTCTTTTGTTTTGTGCAAATTATATTTTTTTAAATTTATTTGCATTTTATTCTTTAAGTAGTTTGCAAACACAAACTGTCTGTCTGTCTGACTGTTTGGCTGTTTGCATTTTGAGTTGCCAATTTGAAAGCATAATTTTCAATTTGGAAAAAGGGAACAACAAACAAAATAGTCATTCACAGCATTTTTAATTCAGTTCTGTTGCCCATTTTTTGTTTTTGATTATTGGTGAGAGCGGTTTAGGAACAGTGAGTCATTTAAGTTTTATGCTTTTTTATAATTTATTTTTTCGCTTATTTTAAAAATTTTTGATTTTTTTTGCAAACTTCTGTCATTTGTCAGCAAAGTTCTCGAGAATTAAAAAAAAACTTTAAGGTTGCTTAATTTTAAAATTATAAGGAATTTGAAAGTCAAACCTTTTTTTTTTTTTTGGCAAATTTGGGTTAGCATTAAATTTTAAAAATGAATAAAGAAAATTTGTGAAAAATATAATTTAACACTTCATCGAAAGGTTACCTGTCAAATTAACAACGGCACTTTCGCTAAAAGATATACAGACACAGGTAATTTATTTTTAAGAGAAAAAATATTATTTTTTTTTTTAAATAAACAAAACCTCAAACGATTTTCTTCAATTGAAGCTTATGTTTATCATCCGATGATCTTATGTACAGAGTAAGAAAGATCGTGAATGTAACTGTTTACAACCACAGGTAAAGAAACAGCAGTTTACGTCAAGAAAACTACGTATTTGAGTTTGACTGCTGTAATATTTAGTGAAACTAACCGTAAAGATTTAGTTAGAAATAAACACAGTTTGTCAAGATAGACTTTACACACTGAAATATTTCGAATCCATACTCCCTTTTACCGATGCCGACGATACATCTTTTTAATGATATCGATGATATCAATATGCCTTGTGAATTTATATATGTAAAAGGTCAAATAAGTAAAGCACTGCGTTAAAATCAAAGTGTAAAAATCATTATTTATAAGATGTTCGTCTAAAATGCTAACAATTCCCAAAATTAGCGATAAAAATAAGCAAAGCAAGACGGTTTCGGCCGGGACCTGCAGTGAAAAATAGTCAGTTAGTTTCGGACCAGAAAACTAGAAAATTTGATTCTCTATATGTGACATTTAGTGATCAAGATTAACGTCAGTACCTGCCACGATGGTCTAACCTGACAGCGGTCCTACCACTGGGTGAAATAAAGGTACGCGATACGATGGCTGCAAGGCTACCGATATCGCAATCATGTATGATACAGTCACAATGAGTAGCAATTTATATAACATGGCAAGTCTAAAAGGCAAGTCTATACCCATATTGTAACCTCTTGCTAAGGGTTGGAGACTTATCCAACTCCGTTCTGTTGAGAGTGCAACAGCACACTTGATCGACCATACACCATCTCCACATAAACGGATCCAAACCAAAACCACCACCTGTACCCCGAAGGGACCTCATAAATAACCGGTTACAGAGAGGAGCGGGTGTCTGTGAAGTTAACGGTTCCCGTGGTACCAATCCTTTGGACACTGGTCAGGCTTCGAAAAGACCCAAAATTTCGTGTCGAAAGTCTGAATGTACTTACGAGTACAGAAAACAAAAAAATAATTTTTTGAAAACTATGAAGTCTTTCAGTGAACCGTTTTAAAGGGTTAACCGAAACGTTTCTGAGATCGAAAATGAAAAATCGGTAATTTCTAAGCCATAACAGGTATGTTAATAATATTTAAAAAAACGTTGAAAATAAGGTAAACTTTAAGCGATTCTCCTGTAAAATTTACCATTTTAATCTTAGGTCTCTCTAGATTTCTTTTTAGGAAAATTCATTTGAAGGACATGGACTCTCTCTCTCTAATAATTTTTTCACAAATTCGTAGGTTTATCCGAACTTGTACGGCGTGTAGCTGTGATAGTGTGTCATGGTGAGAAGCTGGCAAAGATGTGGCCATCATCGAAAAAGCTAAAGAATGCATTTTTGTAACTTGGTTTCAGAATTATAATAATGAATAGCGCAAAGCCATCGCAATGGAGGCGAACAAGGGGCTGGTAATCAACTTTTTGTCTCCATTTGAAATCGATATTGGAACCTAAGGTCATCTTTAAAAAGTACCACTGAACTTGGACTTTTCACTGATCAGCTTCTTTTCCCATCTCTTCCCACTTTTCTTGAAAATAGATCAAGTAGATACATATTAATTTATACAAAAATATGCAATTTAATAGAAAAAAGCACACGTATAAGTGCTTCATTTGGAACTTAACAGTATAAGTATCGCATGACAAATTTTAACATTTTGTTTACAATTTGACAAATATTTTCCTATTAAAGATGTTGTACCGTCATTGATATAAAATATTATATATTAATCTTCGCGTGAAAAAAAGTGTCACGATGCTCATATACGCTCATTGAAATATATTATTAAATTCATGTCTTTTCATTTCAGACGAGTAATGATGAGTGGACAATAAAAAAGTAGCGAAGACTAGCGAGCTAAATGCAATGAGCTTGCAGAGTTTCTATAAGCAAATTTTAATAAGATTGAGTAAATGTTGAACATAATAAGAATGAACTTGAGCGAGTTCAAGCAGTTTGAAGCTTTGAGTGAAACACTAACATGCATTTTATGGTCTTCATTTCTTAAGAAATACAAACAATCAAAAACACTAGTGCAAGAAAACGCACTAAGTCGTATCCAAAAGGCAAAACAAAACACACAGAATGTTTCGAACATAAGACGAGTAAAGGCGGCGCTCACTAGTATAGAAAGTTCGTTTTACTCAGCTCATTGCGTTTGTGATACGAATAGAGTTTGCTCGGGAATGTGTTCAGTAAGCTAGTTTGTGTTCGAGTATGGCCACTTGCTCATGAGCTTAAGAGCACACTCATTAGATGAAACCCATTATCATGAAATAAACATTAATTTTTCATAGAAAAAAATGAGAATCATTGTCCGTTCCGTAAGCACAGCAATAAGAAACTTCAAGTGAATAAATAGGTTGAATTTCTTTATCACTACATAAAATCACGATTTCACTAAGGAGAGGAAATCATATCACGATCCACGAAGACGTAACTAGATTCGCAAATGAACAAAGTGGTGCATTCTGTAGAGTTTAAATAAAGTAAATTAACCTAAACGTCTAGACTTTGCGAAACAGTATCAGTTTTAATATAGGGTATACATAGTTGATAAATGTCTAATGAAGCGGCAAAAGAAAATTTATTTGATTTTAATTAAATAAATTCCATATGTAGAGCATCTAAACAATGATGTTCTTTATTCAGTTAATTCAGTTATACTGCAATGCTGCTGTATTCTTTGGGTCGTTATCTTGTTGTAAGTTCAATACCAATTTTTTTTAAATAAGTATATATGTGCAAATACATAAATCAGTCTATTGTTGTCTCAATAATAATTAAATTACTCTCCCTAATTACCTACATAAAGTTTTAGGTTGCTGAACCTGACTGTTCTTGCGCTGCACAGAGGGGTATTTTGCCAATCTAGCCAGATATTAGGAAAAAAATTAATGTTGAGAAATGTAAAAATTTAAGTATTCAGCTCGACAGACAACAAAATTCTGCATCGTATAGTGCATTTTCAAGGCTTTTGCTAGAGATTTCTCATTTTCGGTCACTGTTAAAATCAGAAAAGTTGAGTATACTTTTTTTGTATACGCTTTTATTGTGTTTATACGATTTCGGCTATATTAATAGCTAATTTATTAATTTTTAAATAATTAAAAAAATAGGATTTTTTTTGTCAAAATAAAAGTGAAAAGGTTTTTGAGAGTGAGGGACATCGCGATCCTAAAAATGTTATACATCAGAGTAAAATTTACGATCTTTACCTTTATACTGTAGAAAAAAATGTTGCGCGTTTTTGTTCTATTTTTTTCCAAATTTCACCTCTTTTCTGTATTTGCTCATCTTGCAAAGGTAGATCCGAGTAAGGAACCTTCTTGTCGGTCATTAAATGTTTTTGGTTTCTTAATTATCTATAAATACATATAATAAAATAGTAACTCATTTCCGTCCGTCTGTCTGTCTGCTTTTCATTTGTGTTCGCATCACGTAAAAACTACTGGATGGATTTTTACAAAATTTTGTTGGGAGGTACCTTACCATCCTGATTCCAATATAGTATGCTTTTTTCCGTAAAAGTATCTCATTTCCAAGGGAAAGTGGAGAAAAAGCAGTGAAAAAACGCAATTTCTGATTTAAAGGTACTAAAATTGTCGGTTTAAAACTGGGTTATTAAAAAAACCAATTGGATAAAATTTGGAATTACATTGTTGTCTTACAATTGGTGTGGAATACTTTCAAAGCAAAATCGAGCAAAATATTGTCACGACGCCCACGACGTGGCGGGCACAGCTAGTTTTAATAAATTAATTGTTTTTATTTTAAATAAAATTATTTTTTACTATTATTGGTACTATTAAATTATTTGTAATCTGTACATATAATAAAGCTGTGATTTTCTGCCTGTCTGTCCGTCTGAATTATAATAATACTAGCTGACCCGGTCCGCGTTGCTGGCCCTAAGGAAACATTAGAGTTGTATTACCACACGATTTAAATTGAGCTTTTAACGAAATTTATGGCCTTTAAATAAAAATCCATGGAATACCTATCATAAAGTTTTTTTTACAGAATAACTTACATATGGTGTAGATATGGGCTCAAACAAAAAGAAACGCATGTATTTAAGGTAAATTGGAAATTATATTAATTTTTACTTCATCTTAAGGCCAGCGGATAGACAATGTTTTTTGTTTTATTTGGTGTAGAAACGTATAAACTTTTTGGCGTGCTAACTGGGGAATAAGAATTTTCCAAAATTAAGCCAGCAATAGTCAATGATATTGGCCTTGTGCTTTGTTGATGGCCATGTGCTTTGTTGCAAAGGCAAGAAGCAAAGGGAATTGGAGTCGCTTGAATTGGAATGGTAAATCGTTGGAAATCATTGGAATTCATGGAATAAGTACGTCTTCGCCTTTGAATCTGCCACCGATAATTGTTGCCTCGATTAAATTTGGTGAACAATTTTTGATGGTCATTCCGTTGCTTAACTTTGGTCCGTTTAAGTTCCGAATAAGAATTACCAGTGATCTAACCTTTAATGTTAGTACATGCGGTGGCAGTCCGGGTGGTTCCAATGAATTCAAAAATTCAGTGGGATAATTGATGGCTTGTTCTTCATCCGATACTGTGTCGATCGATTTGTATTTGATTAATTTGCCGGGCAGTTTCAATTGAATTTGCTCATTGAACTTGTTGATATCATCATTTTTTGGTGAGAAAATTGAACGTTCGCACAGCCAATTCGGATTTTTGTAGGAGGTTGTTAGACTTGGGAATACCTTGTCGACAACGGCTTGAATATTCATTTGCATTTGACAAAAGTTACGGGAACGAAATCTCGTTCGTGGCGCAATTAATTGTAATTTTTCCATGTCCAAAAGATGTTTTGAGAATGTTTGGGCATACGGGTCTTGCAACAAATGCACACGCATGTTTGTCGATAGCGTGATTTTCTCGACTCGGTTCCAAAGATATCGGAAGCACTATAAAATTTAGCTTTTAAAGGGGATTACTTTCATAGCAAAATAGTGACGCTGACGAAGTGGGGGTAACAGCTGGTTATGAATAAATTAATTATTCTCAGATAAGTTAAATACTATAAAGTAATAAATTAGAAAAATGACTTAATATTCTTCTCTTCGACTATTTAAATTACTATTTTTTGGAAACTAGCAAAATAAAAAAAAATCACATGAATGTTTCGGTGATTGGATGGATACCTCCCCCTGCCTGTTTTATGGTAATAAGAAATGGATTACATTTCTTTTAATAATTACATTATTTTTGCAGATAATATTTTATGTCACCGCCCACAAAAGGGGGAGGGGCGAAAAATGGCATTACAGGGGCACTCAGTAAATTTTTAGAGCCAATATAGGCTAGATTGCCAAAATACCCCTATGTGCGCTGGTCAAAGTTTTTTGTCTACTTTCAGAATTTTACATTATAATTTTTAGGATTCCAAATAACACTTATTTATAAATGTTAATTTAGCTATGAGGTATGTATAGTTTTCTGTGCCATTTGCTATGTTTTATAATTTTCTGTTGCAAAATATATATTTTTTAGACATTTCTCTTAGTCTATTTGTATTTGATTAATTTGACTTACACATGTGATAGTGTTTTTATTAAACTCCATGGTACTTACCTAAAAAGATAAAGAAACAAGATTTGAATATCAATAAATTGTGAATAATTAGAAATTTTCAACAAGTTTAGATTTTTTTTAAACATTAGATTTAAAATAATATATTTTATTTAATGTAACAAAGCATTACAAATTGTATATTCTACGTTACTCCCTGTACAAGGTGTAACGTAAAGCTGTAGTTGTAAATAAAGAAAATAAAACACACCAGATTCAATGGCTCCGCCATCAAAGTCACAAGTCCAAAGTAAATATAAAGATAATTTTCTAAAAGTTGCAGTCATAAATATAAACATTAATAGAGCCTCGAAATGCCAAACATGGCTGGATTTAATTACATTTCAATTGCAATTACAGGTAATGTGTAATTGAAAATTTCCAATTACTAAAATCAATTACAATTACTAGTAATTTGTAATGTTGGCACCACTGCTTTTGTTTTAATGCTTCCTCTTGAATGACAAACTTTTGTTGAATGTCTTTTGAGCTTTCAATAATTGAGTTTGTAACAGAGACAGCTAGTTGTTGGGTAGAAGGTTAATTGCACAAGTATACAAGGTTTAGGACCAAATGAACTGAATTGTTTCTTTTAAATTGCTTGTAGTTTTCGAGATATACCTTTGTATCAAAATGAAATATCGAGGAGAATTGCGTGATATTTTAGCAATGATAATAAATAGCATATAACCTTATTTCACAAAATATAAAATTCGAAAATCCTTAGTAAAATTATTTCGGAATCACCTATATCATCTATAGTTTCAGAGATTTCGAGATACTATTTATGAGAACAAAATTTTTTTCATGCTAAATTTTAAAATTTATATATTCTTTTAGGATCGATAGAAACGAGCGAAAGTCCTCTTGCCGATAATGTAGGTACATATTTTCTAAACAAACTATTTTTACTACTTTATACTACTTTAAATTAATAGCTCTCTCAATCATTGACAAAACAATACTGTTATTGTTATTTGACTGGAATCCGAAATTCTATATGATCACAAAAAAAAAGAACGGAATTTTCATGGTTTTATGAATTAAAAATCAACTATCTCTCAAACTAGTATGCATATTTAAAAACAATATTTGTATGGCTTAAAAGTAATTTTAGAACGGATTTTCAAATTTTGTGGGTGATCAAATATGAAACCCGTTATTTATTTGGATATTACCGTTATTTAGTTTCGATATCGCAGTATATCTCGAAAACTAGAAATAATTTAACAAAACTTAGTGAATTCAGCAAACCAAATAAACACGAAAAAAAACTTTCAGTTAATCCAGTTCTAAACTTGACCTGAATTTGTAAGCTTGTGTTATTTGACTGGACTGCAGCTTTGCTCTTTGCTTTTAGTTCAGTTGATTCATGTGTTCTCAGTTTCTTCGGTGCTTCGAAATTGTTTATTCAAGGTACGACCGTATTTGTTTAAAATTTGAACTTAAAATGCCTTTAAAAAAATTAAAATAAACAATAAAATTTAAATTCGTTTAAGGAAAACAAGCAGTAGTATTTATTTGTAATTTTAGTTCGTTACAATTGTTATTTGCTCTATGAATTGACCTTGACTTTCGGTACAAAAACCAACACAAGTACAGAGCAGCCAGCAATCAAGAATGAGTAAATAAACGAATGACTGTTTGGCTGTTGACCATTTGTCATCATCACGTTGACAGTGAGAAATGCTAGCGGTTGGTTTATTTTTTAAATGCAAATAAAAGAAATAAAAACCATTTCATTTAACGATGTTGATTTTTTATTTGTTTTGTACATTTAAATACAATTAATTTTTAAATAGTTCAGTGACTTGAAAACGTTCAAACCACTACTCGTACAACACATGCTGCTAAGGCTAAGTTCAAACCAAACTTAAACACAAAAAATAGGAATATACGAGTACAATAATTTTGCTAATTAAACAAGGTCATAAATATTATAAATTACCTTATCTTGTTAAGCTGCCCTAACCATGTTTTAAGATTTTAATGACGCTAATTAAAAATTTCAAATCGTTTCATCTTCATCATTATGTGAATTGGCTACTATTTCGTGAGAAGTGAAAATGAAATGAAAATGAAAACACAAAAAGTTTTTTTGAATATGTAATATTTGAAGACATGACGCGTTAAGGTAAAGAATAATATCGGACAAATGACCACTACTACTTGTTCCGTTCGATGCAGAATTACCTAGCTGAAGTATGATACACTTTATAATTATTCTGCGTATGAGCAAGGTGTCAAAAATTTGCATTGGATTATAATTCATTAACTATCAGAAAGATTGGGGAAAACGCAGCATCCGATGAACAATAATTTGAAAAAAATACATATAATAAAATAGTATCTCATTTTCTGTTCCTGTCTGTCTGTCTGTCTGTCTTTCTTTTTTTTGGTTCGCATCACGTAAGAACTACTGGATGGATTTTAACAAAATTTTTTGAGGAGGTACCTTAGTATCCCGATCCCAATATAGGATACCTTTTTTTTCGCAAAAATGTCTTATATCCAATAGAAAGTGGAATCTGAAAGCTTTATATTTTAAAAAAGGTTGCGTAACAGATGGCGCTGTTTAAACACGGCGCTGTTTTAAAATAATTACAATACCTAATTTAATAAAATTTGTATTTAATTTTTGTACTTTAACTTTGTGGAATTACATTGTTAATAAAATATTTTAAACACCTTTTACAGAGCTTTACAATAATTTTTAGAATTTTATCTAAGGATGGCTACCTTTATATGTATAAAGTGAATACGTAAGAGTCTTAAAATTGAGTGTGGATTACTTTTGAACCAAAATGGGAACAGCTAGTTCATAATAAAATTATAACAGCCTGTCCCACAATGTCGCAAGAAATCGTTCAACAAATTTTGTTGTTTTAAATCTATTTGTGCGAAGGAACGAATTCTAAAGGCATCGTGGAACGGGCAGTAAGGTATTCATGCCATGCTTTTACATCGATAAAGAAATTGAATATTCACAAAAAATCATGGCTTAAGTGCACCATGTGTCAATCAAATTAAACTAATACGTATAAGTTTAGCCTGAATTAAAGGGATCACATGTCCCTGTGACCGGTTATCGGTGAGCCTGTTCAGAGGGTAACGTGGGGGTTATGGTTTGGACCTGAATCGACGCCATGTTGCCATGGGACGCCAAGTTGCGGCAGTAGTTAAGATGTTATTCGACTCCTAAACAAAGGGTATGAGATTTGTATTGCAAACCACGTTCCAAATTCGCTATTGAAAGGTTCTCATTGCACTTGACAACCAGTCGCTTATAAAACGCACTAGGCAAGTAAACGTGTACTCCAATCTAGTGCTGGAATGGGTTTTAAAACTTAACAGGTGTCCCTCGGTTAATGAGGTTACGTTGATGTGGGTTAAGGCACATTTAGGCACAGGTGGGAAAGAAACACCAGACCAACTAGCAAAAACGGGGATTTGCGGTGAATTTCTGTGTACCAGAACCCAGAGTAGCACTGGGAAATGGCCTAATCCAAACGAAGGTCGGTGGGAAGCTACTACATGTATACAGGCTCGAATGGTGCTCTAAAAGCCCCTTGGTAAAAGGCCAGTAAGGTGCTTAGATACAATAGAAGTAACTTAAGCTGGATAACTGCGTTACTGACCGATCCTGGCAATCTGAATCACTAAATTCAAGAGTAAAGGCTGGTGGTAGCACGTGACTCAATGAAAGCAAGGTTGCCGAAAATTACAAATCTGTTTTCTATAATCATTGAGGACAGAAGACGTTCGAAAAGGACCCATTAATGAGGTGGTCTGCTTCGACTCTACAATTATAATAATAAAAACTTAAATCTGTAACACATCTGTCGACATTAAAACCTGGCCTGAATACAAACAATAGTGTATATTACCGGTTACATCAAAAGGAAAAATAGAAAAATACTCTACAAGTTGGTATTTGCAACAAGTTGTTCCTATCAATAACATAAGACCTGTCTGACCAGCACTTCCGATCTTATGAAGAATTAAAAAAACGAGATAAGATTCGTTTGAGGTTCAAAATATGGGAAAAATTACTGTTCGATAATAAAGAATGCAATTCGATTAGTGTGAGTGAAACAAACTAACGGAACTCAAAATTTATTAACCTACAATTTTTTGTAACAACTTTAAAATAAAACCATTTAATATTTGTATAAAAAGTAGTTGCCATAAATTGTTGTCTTGTTAAAGTTGTTTTAACCTCCTGCACGATTTATTCTCTTATGTAGGAAGTTGGGTTAAAGCTGGCACTAAAAAGACAGATCTTGAGTTAACATGTAGTTATAACAAGTATGTTTGTGTTAATGAAAACTTCCGGCATGAGCAAATAAATCTTTGTGTTAACGATAACAAAAACAAAGTCTAACAAATTTGCCTCTCTATTCCCAAACGCCTCTTATCTACAGATCGAGAAATCCTGCACAATTTACGACTCTAAACAGTAATATTTATATTGAAACTAAAGACATTGTAATACTTAAATTGTTTGTATGGTTGCCAGAAATACAAAAGGAGATATTTACAGAGATACTTACAGACGAAAAAGGTGAGGGCTTTGGGCACAACCAGGATAACGATTTAAAATGTCAGATACTATTTCTTTACAGAAGCAGTTAAGCAGACTTTGACTGGGCAGTAGCCGCCCATTTTTCAAAATCGTTGGACCAGTTGATGGGACATTTTTAAAACTTTTGCTATGGGTACCCGGTTAATGCAAGATGGAATGATTCAAGGACATTGTTGCGGGTGACTTAGCACTTTGAACTGCCCGGTAAGCAGCGTATAAACTTATGTTATCCGATAGCATATTGTTGAACCACTTACGCAATTGCTTTCGATTCAGATTGAACTCTGTTGATGTGTTTCCTATACTAGCCTTTAGTTTACACTGAGCAATGAGGTCTACAATGAGGCAGCATTATTAAAGAAAAACCGACAAATTGCTTCGTACATTGGTACAATTCTCTGTTATTAGGCCAGCGAAAGCTTTAAGAACCTCATTTTACTTTTTGGGTGAATTAGGTGGCTAACATGCGAGGAAATGTGAAGGAGACCGTTCAAGGATACACCGTAGAGATACTTTGCATCGATATTATTAGTTCCATGCCTACTTTCTTAGTGTAATAGCTGGAGTTTATAGCCTTTTAGGTGGTCTATAATAGTGGATTTTAGATTACCTCTTTCCTATCTGACAAGAAGTCTGGCTACAAAACTATCATGAAATCTAGGATCTGTGCAGAAAGTTTAACAAAAGTTAAATGTTGAAAAGTATCGGTGATCGCTACCCGCATAGATTGACATCATTGCTATATTATTTATCTGCGCGAAGCGATCAACTTTAGCAACTACAACGGCAATGCTGCGTTGACGCGGTCTGTGCTGATAGAGGAAATGTGTGATTTACTTAGGTATTCTCTGAAACCATATTGGTACGTGCAATACCGATAATAGTTTCTAAAGTCTATGCTTAGGACAATAGGGAGACCAGGCTTTATGGGACCTCCTTTTTAGAGTATTTGTTAGACCTTAGAACTAAGATTATTTGAGCAAGACCCTATTGCTCAAATCACCTATAGAAAGTTTTAAGACGTGTGAAATTCCATTGCCATAATAATATTTCTCATTTGAGTTTTTTTTGGTTCTCCTGATTAGCTGTTTAAGATCACGTCTACAAGCTAAGATATTAGATAAATTCTCGACAGAGTAATGTTACCCACTTGTTAGGGTATCTAAGCTGGGTTTTATACCAATGCCATTCAGATAGAATTTTGATGTTAGTACTTTATTACCTTTTTTCGAGCTAATTGTGCAATGTTACCATTTTTTGAGGAAATGTTAATTTATAATGTTATCTCGTCCGATGGATTACAAGCGCGAGGGCCATCGAGTTTTTATATCAGACAATTTGATAAGAAATGTCTTCTAACTTTTCTTTCTGAAATAATAAAACCATGTTAAGGGTAGCGAATGTCGAATTCTCTCGGCAATAAAAATTCCATAAGAATTACTTGATAATACGAAACATGGTCAGCATGTTTAAAATTTGTTTTGTTATAATTTTTTATTCAAATAAAGATTTTTTGAATCTTTGTTGCTGTTCAGCCCTTTTCAATTTAAGCCTACGATAAGTAAAATATGAAAGCAAATAAACAAATCACTGTAGTAATGTTTTTATTATTGTTGTTATTATCTAGTTTGTTGGAGCAGGTCAACGTGACACAGTTAATTAAATAACACGGTTGGTAAGTAAGTAAGAGAATGTACTACAAACGAGTATGGGACGCATATTACAAAAAAGATAAAAACACGACTGCAATTTAAAAAGCAACAACAACAATTAAGCCAGAAAACCAGGTAAACAACAATGTCAATCGAGTACTAACGTCATCCGAATAACAAACAGGAACCTTATTGCAAACAAACAACTTAAGCGTGGATGAAAAATCATGAGTGTCAGTAGGAAAACCAGGAGAATTGTTGGAGAACGCAAACATACAGAAGCACAAACAATTTGACTGCTTGAACTAAAAGTCTGGTTACATTACTTTGTAGTACAGCAGTCAGAAGTATGGCAATATTTAATAATGTCAAGAAGAAAAAGAGTAAAAACAAAACTAAATAAACAAGTATTTTTCTAAAGAAAATGTTGTCTGGTTAAATAAGTGGCTGGCATAGAAATTGTAATTTTATTTATTGGTGACAAACTCTGCTCATAAAGATAACAACAATTGTTACAAAATTAAATGAGAGAAAATATTTATAATTGTGGTTTAATATATACGAGGGGTTTTAAAAAAGTCGAAGGCGAATATGTGGCACAAAGAATTTAAAACAACTAAGTTGCAAAAGGTGACTGATAAATTTGTGGAAAATTCAGTCATTGATTTCTTTTAATCGATTAAGGTTATAAGGTTATAATTGAAAAGAAAAACACCTATTGGCCGTCGCACTGTGGTCAATATTTTGAGATAGCGGCCAAAACTCCTTTTGGTTTTTGTTCTCCGATTTTAAAGTTATTAGACTCATATGAAAGTAGACAGTAGTAAACCTCGGGAGCCAAAAAATTAGAACTCTATTTCAACTATTTCACTGAGAACAGGGTGGTCCAAAATGGGCTTTTTCAGAATTTAGTAAATTTAAGATATTTTTATTTAATTTTTAAAGTTTAAATGATCATAACTTTTTTGTTTTTCAAGATTTTTGGACGAAATAAATTTTGTGTTGTAACTTAACTTATTTCCTATTACTGGTAAAAAAATTTAAGCTCTAATGTTTTCAGAACAATTTAAATATTTTTTTTAAAAAAGGTCAAATTTCTCGGAAATTTCCTACTTCATAGAGCACAACTCCTGTGAGTCAAGCTGAGTCAAAACACAAATTTACTATTTTGTAGTCCTAACTCTCCCCTACATTCCTATATATACATGTCCATGCATCGGGACTGCACTTTTTGAGCTACAGCAATTTTTCTGACCCAAGGTAAGATATTCGGTACAAATGCACGTCATATTTTTTGAGAAGTTATTTGTATGTGAAAGTGGCTATTATGCATATATTTTGATGAAATTTTGTACAAGAGTTCTTATTGACCCAAAAAATAGTTCTGTTGAAATTAGGAGAAGTTGGCTCATATTTGGACCTAGTCCACATAGAAGGGTGTATCAAAATTTTGACAAAAATGACAATAGAACTCTCAAATTATGTGGTATCTGGCAATTCATTTGGAAAAGGTAAAAAATGATTTTATTGCCATCTAATATTACATAACTTAAATACCTGAAAATTGCAAATAAATTTAAAACCAATGGAAATAACTGGTAAAACCAAGTACCTGTTATATTATGTTTCAAAGAGGTAAAAAAGATCATGTTGAAACTTCGAGCAATAGTATATTAATCCATGCATTCATTTTTTTTCCTTCATTATTGTTTAAACAATAGCTAAATTCAGTTATAGTGTTCTATCTGATATATATTTTGAACGGAAAGATGAAAACGACATTATTTTACATATAATGAATAATCCATTCTTCAAAATATGCGACAAACAACAAAATAAAATTTATAACTTAAAAATAAAAAACTTTTTAAATACTTTAAGAAAACGGTACAATCAATGTTCCAGAAACAAGAAATTGTTTTACTCATGCAACCAAGAATGGCTAAGAAATAAACTTATTTTTAAAAAGCCATCAGTAACTACCACTGAAACTGGAAAAGGTGGTCGACCAGCAAAGCCAATTGATAATTGTAGTGAAAGATCACGAATACGCAAGCTTAAACATATCAATGAAGAAGTTTCTTGTAGCATCATAAAGGATTCATTTCTGCATCAAATTCAACCATCGAAAACTAAAAAGAGTAAAATTGCTATCATTGAAAAAATAGTGGAAGCAAGCCTCAGACGCACAAAAAGGATTTTAGAAAGTATGCCGACACCAACTGAAGAAAATTAATTTACTCCAGAAGAAGCATTTGCACTATTTTTGGATTTGAAAATGACTAAAAACCAATATACAGAATTGCGGAAGCGAACCAATGAAAAAAATTGTGGAATTTTTCCATCATATCGAGATATAGTTTCTGCCAAAAAAGATTGCTTAACTTCACCAACTGCTATTAGTGTGACTTCAAGTTCAGCAGAAATAAAATTGCAGGATCTTCTTGAACACACTGCAGACCGATTATTAAAGACATTTACAGAAGTTTAAAAATTGCAGCATGACTTTAATTTCTAAATGGGGATGTGATGGGTCCTCTGGCCAGAAACAATACAAACAATGTAATGCGGAAAATTCATCAGATGCCAATTTATTCATGATTTCTTTCGTTCCATTACGTTTAACAAAAACTTATATTGGTTCAGAGCCGTCAACTAGTAGAGCTGCAGAGATAGACGTATGGAAGAATGAAATTCCCTGGTCAACAAAATTTTGTAGACCAATAAAGTTTGCTTACAAAAAAGAAACTAAAGATGTCATAACTGAAGAAGTTGGCAAAATAACAGATGAAATTAAAGAACTTCAACCAATGCAACCAATGCATCGAAGTTAACTTTAAAATGTCACTTACAATGATCGATGGAAAAGTTGCACAAGCTTTAACCGAAACAAAGTCTTCGTCAAGCTGCACCATATGACTTTTATTTTTTCCGTCAAAAATAAAAGTTAAAATTTGACTTTTATTTTTTAAGTCAAAAATAAAAGTTAAAATCTGACTTTTATTTTTTCCGTCAAAAATAAAAGTTAAAATTTGACTTTTATTTTTTAAGTCAAAAATAAAAGTTTAAATTTGATTTAAAAAAAAAAGTAAAAGTTAAAATTTGACTTTTATTTTTTAAGTCAGAAAAAGTTGACTATGCCATAATAATAACAATGTAATGGAAATATAAGAAAAATAAGATCGATGACAATCAGTGTTGTTGTTTTGGTTATATCTAACCAAAATTGGTTACATGGTTTCATTTTGGTTACATTTTTCTCCAAAGAGAAAAAAAAAGATATTTCTCTCATTGGAATTCTAATAATAGATCTAAAAGCTTTTCAACAACATTTTCAATAGATGAATGAAGAAGTAAAAGCATTGTTCATTGATTAGGCACAATATGATACCCTTTTTGCAGTACTTCCTTTTTTACTAAAATTTGGTTACAAAAATTTTAAGGCCGCGGCCCGTTAGTTATACTTTAAGTCCCAACTATAATATGCATAAGCTGGCTTAAGCTAATGTCAAAAAATGAACGAAAAGTCTGTGAAATGCTTAAGCCTCTTATTGAAGACTTTTAGGTGGCTACAATGTACTTACATGAATCTAGAAACTATTATGCCACAGTTGCACATTTGTTTTATTCGTACTTTTGCAAAATAATACTTTTTTTCTCAATAAATGAAATTTGTTAACAGAAAAGTGTTAAATAAACATATTAAATATTCTTAATACCATACATATGAGCCCTTGATTATGATAGTGGTATAAGTCATATATCTTATGTTTCGAGATATTAAGAGGTTTGTATTTTAAAGGATTAAAAAATATTTTTCTATTATAGAATAAAATATTTTGACAATTAAATAGTGCCAACAAAAGAGTATTTTTTATTATGATTGTGAAATTTATAACCATTTTTAAAAGGTAGTGTGGTTAACTTTTTTAACATCTGCTGTCAATAAGAACAAAAGTCAAATTTTCATTTTTATTTCTGACTTAAAAAATAAAAGTCAAATCTTAACTTTAATTTTTGACTTAAAAAATAAAAGTCAAATTTTAACTTATATTTTTTACCTAAAAAATAAAAGTCATATTTTAACTATTATTTTTGACTTAAAAAATAAAAGTCAAATTTTAACTTTTTTTTTTTACTTAAAAAATAAAAGTCAAATTTTAACTTTTATTTTTGACCAAAAAAATATCGGTCAAAAAATAATTATTATAAAGTGACTTTTTGATAAAAGTCAAAAAAATTAAAGTCTTTTAAGTTTATTATTCCTTAGCATAACAGCATCAATATGCTGTATTCAAATATCTGATAGACAAATTATAGCCACCTGACTTTTTGATTTTAATTTTTAAAAATAACTGTTATTTTCGGTCCCTGGTTTAAAGATTATAATTTGTTTCTAATTTTAGTATAAATTTTTATTAATACATTTAAATAAAATATATGTGCACTTTAAATCAATAGTAAAAGTTTACTTAAAATTTTATCGATGTTGTGTTCTGTATATAATATATCCAAATGGTATTGATATTGTTGGGAATTTCAGTGTTATTTTTCAGTTTAATCCTCACAAGAATTAGCTTTCTTCCAAAAAAACCAACCTTTGGCCCCTATGAATATTGAGACTAAATAAATGTCAGGGGCCAAATGTTGGCATTTTCTGACCAAAATTAAGTTTAGGAATAATAAATAAGTATTGGTTGTAAAATACGATTGAAGAAAATAAGAAATTATAAAAAAAATACATATTTAAAATGTCAAAATATTCAACTTTTACATGGAAACTCAACAAAAAATTAAAATGCATTTTTAACTCCACATTACTTACGTTCCTATCAGTCGATTTTTACGTTTGAACACGCAAATTGAAGCTTAAAGTCCCTCCTATTGAACAAAACAAATTGCGTAAAAAAATACCAATCCGGTCAAAAGTTATAGAGTTTTGACCGCTATCTCGCGAAATTGACCACTGTGCGTCGACTAACGGGAACAAGGATATAGCACGTTGTAACTGAGTGTACTGTCATAAGTTCGACTTATACCTACTCAAGGTCGGTAACATAGTTATCTCTGCTAGGAGGCTGGCTAAATAACATCGAGTGGAGAAAAGATTTACTATCTTTTCAATTAGGGTTGCTAATATGAGAACTCTGGATATGTAACAACCACCAGTTTTAAAATAGACTTACCTGCGCAATGGACCTCTGTGTGGGTGGACTTTTTTTTTGTTAAAAAAGAGTTTTGTACCTGAAGGAATTATGGTTTTTTATTGGCCAAATGGAGGAACTCGGAAGATATGAACACGATTACCACTAAATAGCCCCCCGGTAGGAAGGTCAGAAAGTTGCTCCGATATAATTGGAGTACCTTAAGCTCGATAAGAGTGTCAGTAACAGAATAAAGTATTTTCTGGCCAAGACGAAAATCGAAAAATGCAATAATTTCAGATTATGCTGAAATGGTAGCGGGCATTGTGTATGAATGTTCCGCACTAAGTAGCATTAGGCTTAGGGCACTCAATAAGATTGGATGCCATGAGGGATCTTAGTGTTAGACAACTATTAGTAATTACGATATACTGCGTTTTAAGGTAGAAGGACGACATCTACCAGTCAAATCACTGCAGTCGAGAGCAATAGCAGCAGCGTGAGTAAGTTTATTGTAAATTACCAAATCATTAAGGAAAAAAGGGAGTCAAAAAGGGACTCATAATATTTTTGGTATTCTTCAGTATCCCACTACATATATAAAGATAAAGTGTATGGTACATTTATAACAGCCTTAACCTCGCCTGTTGATGGTTTTACTGCTATACGTCAGAAATGAAACAAGAGTCAATGCAATCTATTTTAGCAGATAAATCTGTCAAAAAAAGTAGACATTCGAAACGGATGGTAGGATTAAGGCCTTGATTTAATAGGCATAGAAGTTTTTATATTGAATATTTGGAAAAAAGAAAAATAGTACTTTAGCAGGTGAAGAAACCATATCGAATATGCCAAAGTAAGTAACATCAGCTTGTGTCTTGTGATGAGCATTAAATAATGCTTATACTTCACAATTTGCAAATAGAAAAGATATTAAATAGAAAATATTATTTATCATCAATAAAAACGCCCTTAGTTAACGAAATAAGTGATCTTTTATAAAGATAATTTCCTAAGGCAGACATATTGGCTTCCCCTCGTATTTATTTGAATAAAAAAATTAATACAAAACATAAATAAAATATAAATAAATAAGAATTAAAATGGTTAACTAAACGCTTATAATAAGGAAATTCATAAATGTGGTTTCTTATTTTATAAACATAAAATAATACTTGTACTTGTGCAAAATCATTGTTGAACCATAAACAACTAAAATGAAAAGAAAGAAAAATAAAAGAATAAACAATTTAGCAGTTTGCGCAATAAAGAAAAAAGTTTCAAATCCAATAAAATTCCCACAGAAATACAAAGCTTTGAATTGTATTACAATTTACTTCAGCAAACAATAGTGGTATTAAGGGTATTCGCTTGCAAGTTTAATTGGCTTCTTTCTGAAAAAAAAAAATCATCTCAAATGAATGCTCGTTTTTTAGTCTTCTTCCAACCTTGTAATTATTAATGTAGGGGGAATATCGAAGCAGACCACTTCCAACCTTTTAATAATTGTTTTTCAAATCCTTTTCGTTACACAAAAACTCAAGCCATGCCTTAAAGCTCGAACAGCAGCGATTGAGCAATGATATTTCGCTTGATGAAAATTTCAACAAGTAGTTGTATCTTAACAAAGAAAAGTCACCAGTAAATCTCTAATAAGTTACTGTCAGAAGTATCATTTAGTCTGGGGGCGTTGTAGGTTCGAATATTAAAGACATGTGGTTTCAATACATACGCCCGCTTTAATATTGTTGCTTTCATAAATTTCGGGAATTATCATTTCAAGATTTGGTGATTAACCTAATGAGCCCTGTGTACCAAATCAGTCAAAAAATCGGCGAGTTAAGAGTCAGACTCGCACCATTATACAATATTTAACTTTATATTAAAATTACCATAAAAAATGACCTTTAATTGTCCAAATTTTACTATGGGTTTTTACGTAGTTAACAACACTAAATTTCGTACCCACATAGAGTTAAAAAAATTAAAATGGCTAGAAAAGGCTGAATCGGCAGCTCACATTGAGTGTGAATGTCCAAAATTAAAATTAGGCTAGGGACCACGGATAGACAAATATTATATGATGATGCTATGGAATCTTAGTTTTAAATAAATATTAAAAATTACGAGTGACTCTGTAATAAAGAAGGTCGACAGTTATCAGCAGCCAGTCTGAAATCATGACAGTCGAGAATAAAAGAAAAGTACTGCACGAGACCCAAATTACCAATCAGATACCAGAAATCATTGAGGAACAGGGAGGTTGAAAATGGACCCATAAAGTATATGGTCTGCTACGATATACTTCATACAAAATAATAACAATAAAATAAAGCGTGTGGTTTAGTCTATTTTAATTTAATTTTTTAATTAAATGTAAAAATTGTTGAAATTTTATTTACGGTTTAAGAGATACAAGGTCTGTGCAGACGGACACCCGCACATACATTGGAGCGATTTTAGCCCATTTAGACTCAAACACAAACTGGAAGTAGTATTTTTAAAATAACCTTATTAACGTGACTTTTACAGACTAACTACCTATTTTACAGCAAAAAATTAACAAAAAAAAAAAAAAAAAATTCCGTTTTGCGTAAAAAGTCCGTCCTCAACTGGAGACAATGGGCCGCAGTATGATATTTTTCGAAACTGCTGGAAAAATTCATCTGGAGTACAATAAAAAATTAATAGTTATTGCATTACTTGCTAAAATTAAACAAAATAGTTTTAGCAAAATAACAGCAAAGTGCCCATTGGCTCCCCTCGGGGACACCATATAAATTCAACCTCCTTATTCAGTACCTTTATGCAGTGAATTCTAAATCATAATTTTTATTAAGAAGTCATACTCCATGGCAATGCGAATTAACATAAAAAAGTAATATATCGTGCCAAGAATAAATTATGTGCATACATAAAGAGGTGTACCCATATGGGTACAGCGGGCGTAAATAGGTTATTAGAGTAATGATTTTACCTTTTGGTTATGGAACCCTAAAAAAGTAATGAAAATGTAACTACGCTGAATACATTCAAGGCAACTGTTAAAGCAACGTGTTAAAAAATCTTGTTTTGCTACCTAAGAACACAAGGACAAATCAATCGTGCAATATCAATAGAATATATGACTTGCATAAACTGATTTATATGTCAAATTATTATTATGATAAAATTATGTTTTGACCTTATAAATATTTGTGGTGGTGTACAAAGCAACAAAATGTTGTTTGCAAACCTGCAACGAATACTCTTAATGCCAATAATGTAGTTGTGTAAAAAACTTATTTAGTGGATTTAAACTTAAAGTTTTAATCGGTTCTGAGATTTTTTTCTAGAAAGGTTTATTCAATTTTTTTATGAATTTAATTTGTGTGAATTTAATATTGAATTTCAATTTATTTGAAAGCAAGATAAACAAACTGAGCGTTGATTTGAAATTAGAAAATAAATTTAATGGAATCGTTATGACCATGAAAAGCAAATAGACATAATTTATTTCATCAATTAATTTCGGTCAACTTATAGATTTTTGTTTTAGTTTTTTGCTTTATGCCGGGTTTCTTGTAAAACTTGTTATTCATTTCCTTGCCTTTCAAATGTACTTGGTGATACATACTTTGCCATTTATCAAAGACAATTAATGACTGCAAATAAATAAAAAATAAATAAATAAATAAAACAAGAAGAAACAATACGTCAAACGATATTCCATGTCACACGATTTGTCTTAAATTACCCTGAATAAAATTAAATAAGAAAAATTATTTGCTTCCACTTACAATAAAGACACGAAGAAAGTTAATGAAACTCAATTTAAAAGGTAAAAGTTTAACAAAATAAATTTAAATTTACAAATTAACTTATTGCCTTTTAAACTTTTTTAAATAAGAAAATTATTTATATTTAATAAAAATCTAAATTAAAAACTTTCCACTGCAACTTTCAGGTCTTTGAAGATATAGAACAAACTTGCATTATTAATCATGATTACAAAGTTTAAGAACAAGTTTTTCTCAAATTCTCCTAAACAGGAATCTTGCCATTTTTCTTGAAGCAAAAGAACATCTAATAGAACTTGTAGGAATAAATATACATTTTTTTTACACTCAACATAATTCTCGTAAATAGGTTAAACAAAACAGTCTAAAGAAAATCAAGTGACTGGCGTGAACAAGTTTATTAAACTCATAACAATAATTTTGAAGACAATGTAGGTGTTGAAAATATTTTTTTTCTTTTACTGGTAACTTTTAAGATAAATTTTGGACGACAACGAAATAAAAAAAGCTAACAATTTGCTGTGACACAGTTACATGAGCGATACATGAAATAGAATTTATGCAAGATATAAATAGTTTTAAAAATTTAATACATTTCTTAAGCCTTTTTCTTAAACTATTATCCAAGACATTATAAACAAATAAAAACCGAGTGAATGGAGAAGTCAAAATAATAATTAAATGGCAAATTAAATGGCCTCAGATCTATAGTTTTGAAAGAAATTTCAGCCAACAGTAAATCTATACATAATATGTGGCAATAAGGAAAAAGTGCTTAAGTCTGATTTTTAAATTTTGTAGGAGAGCAATTTTAAACTTTAAAATAATTTTTTTTTAGAAAAATTACTTATCTTTAGAGTTTACCTATGGAAGTCAAACGTATGATTTGGAAAAATATCTTATATCTTCCAAAAGTACGAAGGCATTGCAATTAATAAGTTGTAAAAGGAGTTACTATGATTTCGAAAAATAGCTTGTAGTCTCTTAAGCTTTTTTCCAAATGCGATTCGACATTGAAAAAAGATAAACAGAAAGTTATTTTGCTATAACTTCCTGAAAAATTTTACAAGATAATTGAAAATTTGCACATGGGTACTTTGAGGTACGGAGATTTCAAAGGTGCCAGTAACTTAATTTTTGCTTAAGTCGACTTAAGCACTTATTCCTTGTTGCCACATATATAATGAAACTGTAACAGGACTATTTCTGTACATGAAACATTTTTTGATAATTTTGTTGCTGGGGCAGATAGTAATCGACACCTATTTTTGGAATTTTTGTCTTTCTGTCTATCTGTCTGTGTTTGCATCACGTAAAAATTACTCTATGAATTTTATTAAAATTATTTAAGGCAGTACTCTAGTAAGTCGGTTCAAATATAGGGTACTTTATCCCATAAAAATATATCATTACCAAGAGAAAATAGTTAAAACCAATGAAATTACGCAATTCTACCAATTTAATGCAACTGCAAACTTGGCAGCTCGAAATTTTAAACACCATTTGCAGAAGTCCACAATAATTTTAGAATTTCATATAAATTTCAGAATTTTATATAAAGCCAATGTTTCTGAGTAATTACCCAGGGATGGCTACCTCTATATGAAATAAGTACATAAACCTTAACAGAAGCACTATAAAAGTATGAGACTTAAAATTCGTTGTCAGGATGCTTACGACGTGGCGGGCACAATTATTTATAAATTAGTTAGTCAAGTGCGAGTCGGACTCAAGCACGGAGAGTTCAAATTCGCTCAGCTCAAAGTCGGCTGAAAGCCGCCGACGTCTTTATTTTTTAGTTTGAGCCTCCGCCGATGAGAGCGGATAACTTTTACTTGATAACTTGATCCACTTAACATACATATTTTTTATCGTAAAGAGCTATTTGGTTTTTAACTCATCAGATTCAGTTGAAGAACAAAATTTAAACAATTTGATTTTTCTTTTTTTTAAGGCAACGCTAGCTGCGAAGCTTCTTGCTTGTCTGCAAAATACATCCAGAGTCTTCGGCAGGAATCGTACCCACAACTTCCAGATTGATAGAATAGCGCACTACCAATTAGTCTATCGAGGAACACTTCCAGGATTATTTGATCTTTTGAATTAAGACTTAGAAAACGACGGACAAAACTCTCAAATCACTTGTGGTGTGATCGCAATCTATACATATCTATACATATAATAAAATAGTAACTCTGTCTGTAACGGTATTGCGACACCCTGTAATTTATAATTTTAAATATTTATACTTATTATAACAGATATAGTAATGGACATTCTGACTAATTTTTTAGTGTTTATCAATAACTGTTTCAAAGATAGGGTCATATATATCAAATGACGTCACCTATTGAGACACCCTTTAAATTCAAATTTTAATATAAATACTTTAAAGAGGACTTTGTCATACCGATTCTTTTTAAATTTTAACTTTGTGTCCATATACATCAAATTACATCAACTATTGGGACACCCTTTAATTTCCAATTTTAAATATTTATACTTGTTGTTATACCAGACATAGTAGTGAACATTCTGTCTATTTTTCAAGTGTTTGTCTATAACGGTTCCAAAGATGAGGACATAGTGGTCAAATTACATCAATAATGGGGACACCCTTTAACTTATAGATCCAAATTTTATACTTGTTGTAATAGCGGACTAAGCAATATAGGTTCTTTGTAAATTTCAACTGTCTATCTATAACAGTTGAAAAGTTCGCCCATATATATTACTTTTACATTAACTATTGGGACACCCTTTAATTTCCAAATTCATATTTTACACTTGTTATTTTAGCAGACTTAAAAACACAAGTTCTTTGTAAATTTGAACTGTTTGTCTATAACGGTTCAAAAGTTTGGCCATATATATATCAAAATAAACCAACTAATGGGACACCCTTTAATTTCTTATTTTAAATATTTATACTTATTATAACAGACATAGTAACGAACATTCTGTCCAACTTTCAAGAGTTTGTCTATAACGGTTCTAAAGATAGGAGAATAAAGGTGAAATTAAGTCACCTATGGGGTCACCCTTTAATTTTTAATTTTATTTTTTAATTACTTTTTGTTATTGGGAGCTACAGTGATACGCACTTTTTTTAATTTTAAAACGGTTGTTGGTGAGGTCCCCTTCGGGGGTACACGTGGTGGTTGTGGTTTAAGTTCGATTTATGTAGGTATGGTGCACGGTCGATCAAGTGTGCTGTTGCACTCTCAACAGACGGAGTTTGGATAGTCTCCAAACCCCTGAGCAAGAGGCTATAATATGGATCTAGGCTTGCCTTGGATAAGGCTTGCCTTGGATAAGGCTTGTCATATTATATAAATTGCTACTCATTGTGACTATATCACACACAAATTGCGACTGGTGGCAGTCGTAAAGTGTTGTTATACTACACAATGGGGGTGCTAGTTTACGCTTTAATTTCACTCGGTGGTAAGACCAGCATGAGATTAGGCCAACTAGGCTGGTACTCACGTTAATCTTGTTCCACATCACACTAACCATCTGTCTTATCTAGTACTAACTCTTTCTAAAGGAAGTAACACAGTTAATATAGGCATTAATTGCCTGAGTGTTACTTCTCTTAAAAAAAAAACTAAAATCGTAAGAGGTGTCTTTGGTGTGTATTGCTTTTAAAGCAAAATCGAACAAAATATTGCAAAAGCGCTGACGAAGTGGCGGGTACAGCTAGTATTGCTATACATTAATTTCTTCTTATTGATTTTGTTTTTATGATAAATGGTGAAAAAAATCCGCTAAGGTTTTTACGTCGAATTTCATCTCTGCACGCACGTAGGGTTTCGTACTATCGAACAATATTTAATTTTACAACAAAAACGTATTAAATAATAATTTTTGACGTTTAAAAAGTAATAATGTCACGTTTTTGTACTAATATTATATTGCAACGGTAACAAATTATTATTAGCATACTTTTAGGATTTAGTAAAATTCATAATATAAACATGTAAGACATCTTCTACACGGATCTCTTTAAAATGGAATATCAATATCTTGATCAAGCATCGAAAACGCTGTTTTACTCAAGAATGATAGAATCAAGTTTACGCGATGAGTCAATTATAAGTCAATAGAAACAGAGTCCTCATGATGTGATTTGTCCTACATGCGCAGAATATTTTAATTTTATGTGCGGGATGGCGTAACCTTGTTTCTATTATTCCTGGTTTTACATTGAGAAAAATTAAACCGGTAAAAAGTATTCAATACTACTGACTATAAGCAGTTGTATGATCAAGCTCATCTAATGGGTGTGTTTATAAGCTCATGAGCAAGTGGTCATACTCGTACATAAACTAGCTTACTGAACACTTGCCTACTCATACCATACTACTAGGGAGCAAACCTCTGTTCGTATCATAAACACAATAAGCTGACCGAGCAAAACGAACTTGTGATACTAGTGAGTTTTTTTTTGTGTACACTCAAATTATAAAAGTGCTTGAACTCGCCCAAATTCATTGTTAATATGTTCAACTCTTACTCATACTTTTGTAAACATGCTTATGGAAACTCTGCAAGCTCATCGCTTTTATATCGCTGGTCTTCGCTGTTTTTTTATTGTCAACTCTTCGTTACTCGTGTGCATTGAACAATATAAATTTGATCAAATATAATAATGAGCGTCTTATGAGCTTCGTTTTTTGTACTCGTGCAGTGCTTTAATTGAGTACTCAACTCTACTTTAGCGGCGTCATGCCAAGTTTTACAAATTAAAAAAAAAATAAATTGTTTAATTTGTAAAAAAAAGATATAAAATAATAAAAAATAATAAGAAGACAAAACAAGAAACTTACGCAACTAAACCGCCCAAGAATGCAACCGGACCACCGCCAATTAAACGTATTTTTCGATGACAGGAATCGAAAAGCGATGAACGTGATGACGGTGGGGTTTGTGAGGTCGGTGACATTGATGTTGTTGTGGCAATGGGTGGCGAAGCAACTGCAACAGCTACCAATAATGAGGTAGGAGCCACCACACAAGCTGTATTCGTAATAATAATGGGTGATACAGATGATGGTGATGGTGTGGATGACGATGATGAGGTTGGGGTTGATAGTGCTGTCAGTAGTGGTGTTGAAATGATAGATCTACTATTTGTTGTTGGAAATGATTTTATATAATTATTATTGTTGTTGTTATTATTTTTAATGTTTTTGGTATTATTATTGTTGTTGTTGTTACAAGTACTGCTACTACTATTTAAAATGTTGGAAAAATAACCCGTACGTGTCGTTACTGTTGTTGTTGTTGTTGACTTAGTTTCTGGAATTGCAGCACCGGTTTTATAATTGTGATTCTTTTTATTGTTGTTGCTCAACCGTGTCTTGTCTTCCAAGTCAAACAAACGTTCAGATGTTTTTCTAATTTCTGCTGTTTCTGCTGTTTTTGCTGTTACTGTTGCTGCAGCTGTTGCAGTTGCTTTTGACTTTTTCGTTCTCATAAACGAAAATGGTGTTGTTGACAGTAGACCACGACTGAGTATATGTTCTTTGAATGTGAATGATGTTTGCGATGCTTCCGAAGATGACGATGAATTTATTTTTGTGGTTTTTGCTGACACCGTTGACGAATCGCTGGATGATGTGGTAGACAAAGCCGAACAGCCCGAAGACGACAGTGAGGAGATAATAGACGATGATGAAGATGACGATGATGATGTTGAATGTTTTTTACTTTTCTTTAGTTTTTTATTGCAAGAAGAAGCATCAGCAGTTGAAGTAGATTTTGTGGCTTGTAACTGTTTTTGTTTTTGTTTTTGTTTCTGTTTTTTGGTTTGTAATTGATATTCAACTGCCGTTGCTGTTGTTACTATCGTTTCAAGTTGGAACTTTTGTTCTTTTTCTTGCTGTTGTTGGTGTTGATAGATAAACGATTGCTGTAGTTGCTGTTTAACCGTTGGTTTATTGCTTTTATTGCAGTTTGTTGTTGTTTTGGTATATTGATCATGATACTGGTACTTTGTACCTGCAGCTTGTAGTTTTTGTATTAAAGGTGTTGTTGCTGTCGTAGTTGTCGTAGTTTCATTTGTACCAATTTCAACAATATGCGTAGGTGTTCTCAACATTATCTTGGCATTTGTTTAAACAAATTATTTATTTGTTTTTAGTTTTTTTTTATTTATTTGGAACTTTTTCTTAAAATTTTTATTAAAAAGAAATTATTATTTTGTCTTACTTTTTTATGCCGAATAATTTACAGTTGTTGCTGTCACTTTCTAAAATGTGAATGAGTGTCTGTTGTCGACAATCCCGTTATAGGCGTCACAATAATAATCTTTATATTTTTCTTTTATTTTACTTTTTTATAAGAAATAGTTTTCCAACAAATGTTTTAATTTTTTCTAAAAGAAGATGCACAATGCAACACAGTCGTTAATTAAATATGTAGGTATTTAAATATTTTAACATTTTCAGTTCTGTTGTTTTACAAGAAGACTATTTACGAGGCTTGTCCCAAAATTTCACGGCCTTATTTAAATCTAATCGCATTAAAAAAAATCATTTTAACGATTTAAGACAAAATCTATAAACTATATTACTCAAGATCGACACATTCGTATCTGTTTTTAGTTAAAAGGTCCAGACAGTCCCATCAAGTATTGGTTTGTGGCATTTAAAAGAGCTTTCGAAGATGAAGTCGAAAAATCGAGAAATGGTGAAAGTGTCTCATAATAAATCAGACATGGGAGAGTCGGATCCGTGCGAAATGTTCCGTACACCAAAAAAAAAATATTTTTAAAAATAATAAAGTCAAATGCTGTATAAATATTGACAAATAAAATTAAATTTTCAATAGGACTTTTCGGATGATTTGACGATTTTGTACTAATTTTATGTGGCAACTGTGAGTATGAATCTATATTATTTAAAGAATACTATTAATATTATGCTTTTAGGATTTATTAAAATTTTCAAAATTAAATCAAAATTATTTTGTATTATTTTTGGATGTCTGTTGTAGTAATACACCTTCTGTAAAAGTTTAGGATGTCAAGCGGATAGATATCGGAGCGATATTAATCCCTCGGTACGGTACCCTAAAAATTTACTCAATATATGCCGATTGGTTGAGTACAAGCTATCTGTCATAGTTCATTACCTAGAGACATCGGCACGAGCGACTTGTGTAAAGTCTTTTGTTTGGAGATGTTTTACAGTACAATTGTGTGGGTTTTAGAGATTATCTGCCTATTTCACCGCCTCACACATTTCACAAACAGTATTTGTAAATTTGTTTTTGTTTTAAATGTAATTGTGCGAAAGAACAAATTCGTGTGACACTCTGAAAGTTGGTAACATGACACACGAAATCTGTTCTTCGGAGATGTTGGGTTTTAGAATTTTTTTTTCAGAAATTTGTTAACAATTCTGCAGTAATAACAACCACAACAAACATTTTATGATGCGATGTCAATTTATTTCATTTTTGGAACTGGACACAATATTCAATAATATCTCAAGAACACTGTTTCTTCACTCATGTACACTGTTTTACCAATTTAGGCGACTTAAATATAAAATAAAAATTATATCAATTTTCAGCTGGATCAGAAATCTTGCTATAGATCGACAGCGCATATAAGTGCACGAGTTCAAAAACGAAAGAATTTTTCTTTATACCTAATAATTTATAGCTGGAATCGTTTTCTCAAGAATTTTTTTTACTAGATATGGAGGGAGAGGCAATAGAGAGAATAGTTGAAAGGTTGTGTACTTCTAAATAAGACAGTTTTTTTTCGATATTTTGTGCTATACTTCAGCCTCGCTCGAGTAATTTTGGGTCTACCAGCGTAAAATAAAACCTTCATCTGTTTATTATTTATTTGAAATATTTATTTACTTGATTAATTTGTTTGTTTGTTGTTTGTTTGTTTTAATTTTTCTCTATTTACATCTAAAATCTTTCCTACAAAGTATTACATATTTGTTCTTACTCTGTTGATATTTACTTAAACAAAGGAAGAGAAACACGAACAACTTCAGAATAGTGTTTGTTTCCTTTGTCTAGGAAAAATAATCATAAAAACGAAAATAAAATAAAGTAAAACAATCCGCACATGAAATGACAATATTAATGCGGTGAGGAGTGAATGAATAAATGAAAGATACCCAAAGTGGGAAGATTAAACTAAAATGAAAAGCATTTTCGTTGCATGACACAATCACGACAATTTCATTTCATGGGAATATTTTTTTGTTTGTTTTATTTTCCAAGGCGACATAAGACATTGCTAGCGAAAGACAATACGGTGGAAAAAATCTTTGTTGTGTGTCGCAAAGATTGCTAAATATTATTATTAGTTTTATCTTGGCAGTTGAAAACTTTCAGTTAAGTTTTTTTTATTTTATTAAATTTTTTTTTTTGGAAATTTAATATCGTGCGTAAACTATTTTGCAATCTAAATAATTCACATACATATAAATTTTTGTTGTTGCCACTTTAAAAATAAAAAAAAAAAAAATAAATATACTTTGATTTACCAGCATGACTTTAAAATTGTTTCTCATGCTAGACGATTGTTAATAAACTCTCCTAATAACTACAATTCGAATTAGGTGTAATAATAAAATATAATACAAATTTTTCTTACTACCTTCTTTGGGAATAAATTACATTCTTGTCTAAATTATAACCTTAAAAAAATTTCATCGTTTCTTCCTTTATTAACAGACACAAAACAAAGTCAGCCATTGATATCCAATGTGATATTTAAAGATAGAAAACAGATTACATGATATAGCGGAATACAAGAAGCCTCTTCTGACAACAGAAAAAAACATCGTCCAGCGCTTGTCTAGTCTTCCACACACGGGACTTCAAATCAGTGAATACAACAGAAACAGAAGCCAACGGCGTCTTGGTCCTTATGGTCGGCCCATTATGTAAGAATTTAATTCTCGCAAGGTTTCACCCATAATAGTAAAGAATAGTCGAGAGTCAATTAAGGAATACACTGCACAGTGGGGCAGAATCAAATTATTTTGGAAATAATTCAGCCTTTTGTCAAGGAGTATATGAACTTAACTTTTGAAGCTGTGCATTATTCACTTACCAAGGGTGGCGCTCTCGCAAATTCTAATTGTTTTAGGGATTGACATTTCTTCAATTTTTTGTTGTTTTAGGGATTGACATTTCTCCAATTTTTTGTTCTATTTTCAAAAATTATACACGGTCTTAGATATATAATTAATACCTACAAAATAATGCTTTTACCTTTCAGTGAATTATAGGCATTTAAAAATTAAATTTTTGAATTTTTCGATACCCTTGTCTTGTTTTTTCAAAATATTGAGTACAATTTTTAGCAATTTTTTATTTTCATTTTTTCGTAGTTAGGGAACAAAATTTAAAATATGGAAACTTTTATGTGGAAAAATTTTAAATTGATATCTTTTAAGAGTTAAAATCTAGACGATTTTCAATTTAAAAATTCCAAAATTATTATGTATTTTAGACTAAAAAATGGCCATAAAATATTTTTTATTAGAAAAAATTTTGATTCTGCCCCACGTGCAGTGATAGAAAATTTTCATTTTCAGATTAATGGCGCGGCATCGTCGGAATTATGACATCAAATTAATGATAAATCTCGTGAAAAAAATATATAAAAGATAAATTTTTGAACCATTTTTTAACAAAAGTCTTTTTTCCATCATACAGTGGGGGATTTGGCCACAAAGCTGGAAATAAAATTGTGGTTTCAAAATTGAGTCTGCTTTAACTGAAATTTTAGCATTTTTATCTTTACTTTTTCCAACCATTTAAATCATGGTTTGGTGGCATAAAGAGATTTTATTCGGTGGCTAAATTCTGCCATTGATTTTCCATGACAACATTATCATCTTTTGAAGACGTTTAAGAATTATTTGAAGCGGAAATGCAAATGCAGGTACCACCATACAATATTTACTTTTATAGTAACATAAATATGGTGCTTAAATTATCCATATTTTGCTTTTGGTTTTAAGATAGTAAACAACACTTATTTTCGTACCCATAAAGATACTCAACAAATTATAAAAGAGAAACAAAATACGTCAAAGTCACTCCATTAGACACCCTCACTATAATTTTTAAGCCCGGCCCGTAAACGTAAAATCACCAGTTATATATGTACATATTATGAAGCACCCTTTCTTTTGTAATTTTATATTTTTACTACATTTTGCTGTAGCGATACATACTCCGCGAAACTTCTGTTTTTGAAGATAAATGCTTTGAAATTGATTAAAAACGTTTTTTTTTTATTTTTGACCTTGACTTTATTTCATTCTTTTCTTTCAAATGCTATAACTTTTTTCTTTATCAGCAAAGCAAAATTTCAGAACCAATTTTGAATGTAATTATTTTTTGAATTTAAGTAGCAAACAAGCAAAATGGTTGTTGATTGGTTGGTTAGTTGTTGCATTTTTTTTTTTTTCAAAACAATTTTATTTAAATAAATAAAACTTTTTTTTTTTGATTTGAATGCGTCTGTGTTGGTGCTTAAAAATTCAAACAATTTTAAAACAACAATATTTGTTTAGATTAAGGAAAATCAGAATAAATATGAGCGCAAAAATAGTCACACCACACCATCACGCAATTGCGTGATTTCATTTTACATTTGCTTTTGCATGTTATTTACATTTGAAAAAAAAAAAAATATAATGATTTGTGGAATTATTCCATATTGCAGTTCTTATCGCCGTTAAAATAAATTATTAAACTTTATAAAGCAAAAAAAAAACACATTAAAAATATTTTTTTATTTGTATTTAAAAAATAAAAATAAATATTTTATTGCGGTTTTTACTTGTTGGTAAAAAACCACATGTCATGACGAATCGAATATAAAACGGAATGAATAGTTCTTTTTTATTTTTATGCTTAAGATCGCATATTTCATTTTAAAGAACAAAATCTATTAGTTTTTAAACCATAACGTGTTCATAGGGCGCTTTTTTTAATGCTTGGAATTTTAGAATACAAGTTTTTGCGGTCCCTTTGCCATTGTAACATACAAAGATTTTTGATCTGAAAAAAAAGTTGCACTTTACATTATTAGGGAATCTCATTTAAGTATGAACTAGCTGTGACCGCCACTTCGTCAGCGTCCTTGCAATATTTTGTTCAATTTTGCTTGAAAAGCAAAGACCCTTACTTTTTAAGTGCTTCAGTTATGGTTTCTGTATTTACTAAAATATGCCGCCTTAAACTAGGCTGCATATCGGTTAGTGCTTATGTGTTTATAAAACATCTGTTGCACTAAAATATGCCGCATTAAAGTATGCATATCCGGTTAGTGCTTCAGTTATGGTTTATGTATTTACTTTACTAAAACAACTACGTACTTTCACTGTTTTTCCTCAACTTTCTCTTGGAAATAAAATATTTTTGCGGGAAAAAGTATGCTATGTACGTAGGAATCAGGATACTAAGGTACCTACTCAAAAATTTTTATTAAAATCCATCCAGTAGTTCTTACGTGATGCGAACACAAAAGGGAAATGATTTAGCGTTTCTGGTGTTATTTAGGCGAATTAGTTTGTAGCCATCATACATATTTTTCTTCGCCGGCGATTTAGTGCTATGTGGTAGGGCGCTCGTGAACATTGTCAACCTGCTAACCACTTAAGATACAGCACCCTCACAGTGTCGCACGAATTCGTTCATTCGAACAATTACATTTAAAACAAAAACAGCATTTATGAATTTGTAATTGTGCGAAAGAACGAATTCGTTAATAAAAGCTGGTATTTTTGATGAACCACAGATTAGACAACTCGTAAAAGATCGTAGTTTTTTTTCAATTCAATGACTAAAGTTCAGTCCTAAGCTTAAAATTCATTTGTTTTGGTTCTGAGTAATTTTAAAAGCAATAAGAAATCTGACTACCATGTCCAGCTGTGCATGGTATTGAACTTGCAAGATCTAGGTTACAACACTAGTATAAAAATCCACTTCTTGCACTCGTATTTAGACCGATTTCCAAAAAATTTGAGCAATTTTAGTGAGAAGCAGAGTAAAAAGTTTTATGAAAATCTTAGGACAATGGAATAGCGTTATGAAGGAAGGTATGACTCTCGTATGATGGCAGAAAAGGAAATCTTGCACAGGATCATTTGATAGTATTCAATAGAAATTTTGTTAACATGGGTATCAATTTTCTTGTATTTTTTTACCAAATAATAAAACTGCATATATCAAAAAGTAAAGCTGTTAGCAACCTCGCAGTTTTTTTTTCACAGTAAGAGCCGTGGAGATACCCAATAATCGAACAAAATTGTGTTGACCAGTGTAATTTTTCAGGTTTAAGTTCGTTATTATAAAGAGACTAGCGTTACATAGGTCTACTTTTAGGGTCTTTCGAAGCCTTGGTGAAACATAAACCTCTTCAAAGCTTATGTTCTAGTTTCGAAGGTAAATCAATCATTTATTTAGATCACATGTACATTTATGTGACCAAGGGTACACAAAGAAGAGTATGTGATGAAATAGAACACAGAACCCCTAAAATTTATACAGAAATTGCAAGTTTTTGTAAAAAGGACTAAGCCAGTTCCATATAAAGATCTATTTATGTTTCAAAATTCATGAAAATTCGTTTCATCGTATAAATATCCTGGTTTTTCTAACTATTTACCCTCTAGTTTCTTTTAGTTTACGACCTATTTATGATTACAGTTTCATTTAAATAGGTGCAGTATAAATTACACGTTTTTGCCTGCTTCTCTTTTATCTCGATTTAGTTATGAAAAAAGCATGGCTTAATGGACCTCCAGGGTAGAACCGATCTATGTTTTAAATTAATTTTTCTTTAACCAAGCGCTTTATTAATCACTCTGTATTATTGACGAGATGGAGAGTGCCAAAAAAAAAATACTTAATGTGTTTACATGCGAGATAATTACATGCGAGAAAAATTAAATTTCAGCAATTAAAAAAAAAAAATGAAACGAAAAGAAAAACGTCATAATCCAATTAGTTATTTTAAGAGGTTTTATATTACAATTTTAATATTGTAAAGAAGGAATATTTTTTATTAAATCAACAAAATAAAATAACAAAAATTGAATGAATGATTCAGATTAAAACCTGTCAATGATGTTTTGTTTCATAATTACTTTAAACTCATTTATAACATGTTTTATGATCACATAATTAAATCACAAAATACAAAACAGAAACGCAGGTTTATTGTTACTTAAAAATTTAAATATGAGAATTTAATGCCTTCCAAAGGTAATTATCATATTTATCATATTCATTTGCATTTGTTTAGAATGTGTTAATAGGCCAGCCAACCTTATCGAAAGTTGTTGTTCGTTTAACAAAAGCAACATCAGCTTATTAAGAGACAACTAGTCAGAACGTTGTATTATTTATTTAGTATATTTAATTAACACTCTTGTTAAAATGAATATACAAAATAACAAAGCTGTAGCAAATCATGGAAAGAAGAGCTGATATACGTAGAGATTTGTTCTGTTAAGAAAAGCAAAAGAGAGATTTATTGTCATAATAAATAGCGTAAGACTTGACATTAAAAGCAACTGTTTGTATTGCACTTTGTCATATTTCTGTGTATTTTTTTAAATAAATAGTTGCTTTTATATTGTTTTAATTTATGTAACCTTTAATAATAAATTTTAATTATTACTTTAAATTAAATGGTTATGTATGTATGTAGTCATTAAACAACCCTTCGTCAGCTCCCATAGAGATCCTCAATGACAAAGATCTTATAACTCGAACATTATTTGAACGGAGTTCCTTATGAATGCAATAACAGTTTTGAAATAAGCTGTAAACCCACTGTGAATTTAGTACAAAAAAAAAGTTTTATTTTATTTTTTTTTTCAAATTTCAGTTACATTTTAAATTTCCCAAAATAACGGTAAAATACACACCCAAAATTTACCTGCCATTAACTTTTGTTTATTCGTCTTTTTCACAAAGTCACAAAAATAAAACTTAAAACTTAAAACTTAAAACTATTCTTCTTCATTTTTCGTATGCTGCAAACGAAACTTTTCTCTAAAAACTTGTCAGTTCTTTGAAAAATAAAGCAGTTATCAGATTGTCTTTTTATTGTTAAAATGTTTGCTTTGTTAACGAAAACTTTCCTAATGTCATCATGTTGCACAAACTCAGCATACCTTTGAGCTTTAGGTTTTTTGGAGTTGAAAAGAAATCTAAATTATAGTGAACAGAGAATAATTATCACCTTGAAACTTAATACAACCTTTACGTGTTTAAATGAACTTTCAAACGGTAGCTTTTACTCCGTCTTTCATCATTTTTGTTAATGTTTATTGACTGTCATTACTTTAATAAACCCACTGTGAAAATGTTGTAAATTGCTAATAGTGTTTGACACTTGATGTTGTTTATTTTTGCTTCTTAGTTTTATTGCTAATATTACTAATAATTCCAAATGCTCTTAATTATGAGTATTTATTTTCATCTAGTCATAAAGAAAAGGGTAACCAAATAATAGCTGAAATAATATGCTGCCATTTAACTTTCGGTCCAGCGAGCATTTTCTTAAACTAAAGTTTTTTATTTAACTTTTGTAAAATTTATAATATTTTTGTTAGTTTTCATCTAAAGATTAAAAGCTACTTTGACTTTTACTTTTTCTTCATTCTTTAAAAGCAAAATAAACGAATGCAAACACAGTGTTAAGACAAACATACCCCACAAACACAACGTCAAACGTTTAAAACAACATAATTTTTTTTATTTTATTTAAGCATAGAAATGATAGAAACAATAAACCTTTATTATCAAATAATAAAAACAAAACTTTCAAATATTTTTGATGCATTTAACATTTTCTTTTCTTTTAGAATTTATTGAAAATAATAATTTGAAATCAAATGGAGAAAACAATATGTCTGTTTTTTTCTTAAATGAAAATTAATTCGAAATTAACTTTGAATAAAGTTGGAAAATTATGATTAATATTATAAATGATTAACTTTCAGCCCAATTATGATAATTCGGGGGAGTTTTTCTCTTCCCAACCAATTGTTCCAGGAGAAAAATTCCCTTATTCTAGTCTCCCAGGAAATAAGAAAAAAGGAAGAGAAAAAATCAGAGTCAGCTGCTTTGATTTCGACATTTTATTTTGTTTGTTTTTTATTAAAAATAATTTTGTTTAAAGAAAAACAAATTGAAAGTTGTGTGTTGAAAGTTAAATTATCGCAAAATGTTTAGTCTAGCTTTCCACGAAGTGAAAACTTATTCAGAGGGTTGCAAGGAGAAATATACGCGATGCTTCTAATCCATTGGAGCTACCGCAGTCATTGTAAGTTGCACTCACAGCAGTCCATGGCATGGTGTTAGATCTGTTGAAATGATTACACTTCTTTTTTTTTCAGAAGGCGGATACAAACAGGTGTTGAAAAGGAATATGACATAGGGTTGGCTCAACCCACTTTTAGTAAAGTACTTGCAGAATTATTCGTATACTTGAAATACAACTTTTTCCGGTTCAGATAAGAATTCCTTTAACAGCGAAAGAGAACGAAAAATAGCGCTTGCTTTTTATATCTTATATAAAATTCTGGGAGTTATTGGCTATGTTAGGGAATCAATTGTTGCAGTTTATTTGATTGAGCTTTAAAATTATTTTTTATATATTTTTATTTTAAAAATAACATTTTTTATTTACCTCCCTTCGAAATATTTGAAGAAAAACTGTTTAAATGTTTCCACATTTTTCATGGTTCATGGTTATAATACCAACTTTTTTCCAGGGAAGAATTTAAAATTTTCAAAGTTTGCTTAAAATAGGAGGAAGGAGAAAAGAGAGGCATTTCCCTGGGATATTTTTTTATAATAAAGGAACAGAGAAAAAAAATCTCAGGGAATTGTTGTTCGTAATTTGGCTGTTTGTGTTTGCTTGGCAGTTTCATGAAACCACAGTTGGTTTTAAAAGAACTTTTGCATTTGACGTACTTTGCCATTTGCTGTTGATGACGATAATGATAGAAATACCAATAATATGTATCATCGAATTAAATGAGAGAAACTAATGTAAAATTTCGTATGCAAAACATTGATTTCGTTGGTTTAGTTTTTATTTTTATTTTTTTGTTTTTTTTTTTTTTGTTTGTTTGTTACCAATTGCAAGTTCAAGTACTCGGTACATATACAACAAAATTAGTTTTGTTTTCTTTCAATTCCCTCCTATGAAAACTAATTTTTATTTTTATATTTTTTACGTTTTAAGAATTTGTAAAAAAGAAAGTTTCTTTATGGCAGATGATAAATATTAAAATACTTGTATGTACTGTTTGATGTCTTATTGTTGAAGGCTTAAGTATGAGCAGCAAATGGTTTCTTCTGCTTCTTCTTAATAACAAAGACGTTTTAAAAAATACTTAAAGTGTTAGTTCGTGCTTAATTTATGTTATTTTCTTCTCTAAGTTTAAAAGAAAATTAACATTTCTGAAAACTAAAGATTTCCTATATAAAATTAAGACTTGATGTGGTCTTTTAATTATAAATTAAATTAGCATTACAAATTCCGTATTTTTATTTCAAAGGTATCACGAAAAAAAAAAATTAATTATTAAGCATAAATTTAAATCACAATCCGTGAAATTTGTAGATAACAAGTTTAGAAATTAGTTTTATAGCTTTTTCCCTAACAAAAAGTTTAAAAATGGGAGGACGAAGCATTTAACTTTCCCAATTTTCACTTTCCTAAAATTGGGTCCCCATACACTTTCAATATAATTGTGCAATATTTCTTCAATATTGTACAATTTCTAAAAAATGTTAGAATTTCGTACAATATATTGACCGCAATCAAAATCCTATGGATTTTTATTGCACAAACAAGAAAAGTACAATATGTTGTGCAATGTATTTATTGTCAGCATTGTTTAATGTTTATTAATTTAATGTCCCACTTATTAAAAAATAAAAATAATAAGCAGTTGAATAATAACGAATAAAATACGGGCCGCTTAAAGTTAAACTCACAGTCTGTTTATACAGCAAAGACTGTCAGTATTATGCTCAAAAACGTTAACTTTTTAATTTTTGAGGTTCTAAATTTTTTGTAATTGTCAGTTTTTTAGGAAGGTAAAAAAAGGGGCCGTGGCACCTATAAAACACTTATTTTCGTCAGTTAAAAATCACTTCACTTTGTGAATAAGTTTGTTGTTAATGAAATTTATAAAAAAATGTGTAACGATAGGGATCGTGTACGTCCCATACAAATAAAATATTTATTTTCTTTTGTCTAGAAAATTATAACAGTTACAATCGTATGAGTTTATGCAAGGCAGGGGGCGTTTCCTAAGTTTTATATCATTGTTCTGAACTTGTCGAAACACATGTGAATTAACTTGTTAATTGCGACTAGTAATTGAACTGACAAGCCGTTATAGAATAATATCATATCTGTGCACGGGAGTCTATTAATCAAACATTGAATCGGCACAGTGGTCAATAATTGAAAATTTTAAACGGATCTTATGCATAAAACGTTAAGAGTGAATTGGGTCGTCGGTTAGTGGGCATAATGGTATGGCTCGTCGTAACTGTCAGAAGTACAATTTCTATCTGCTTGCTGTGGCGGCTAATATCAGTCCCCTAGTTAGGTTAGGAAGCTGGCTAAATTAAGTGAACTCTGGTTAAGTGTCGTTGAACAGGCTGAGGCGGTAGCGCATATTTTATGTGAATGTTCAGCACTTGCCAGCATTAGAATTAGGGTGCCACGATTGACTGTTCAGTGGTATGCTAGTCTATCAGTCTGCGGGTTGTCAGTTCAATTCCTCCCAAAGTCTCTGGGAGTTTTCCGCAGGCAAGCCAGAAGGTTCGCAGCTAGTGTTGTCTTAACCTCTGTGATCAAGAAGAATGTCGACAGTCTGAATTGACTATAGCGCGATTAAAGACTGGTATCATTACAAGACTGAGAGGGAGCGTCAGAAATGGTTGAGGAACAAATAATAACAAGTGATGAATTTTTAAGCAATATCATAAAAGGCCTCGATATTATTAATCGCCAATAGTTGACCGGTTGGGGTAAAAAAACTAACATTTTATTCTCGAATAATAAATACAACACAATGTGAAAATGAAGGGTTCTATTTCCACATTCTAATTGAATTATTTCTGCTTAATTGAATGATATTGACATGGACTTCATGTTAATTAAAATGATACATTTCCTTACTTTCTCAAACTGATACCATAAATGTTTTATTTTGAAACCATTAGATGTCTTTTTATAGGTCCAAGGATACATTAGCATACAATGCAGCATCAGTCTGTTATGCTATTCGATGTATAGCCTTATCTCATATATTTTATGTGCAATAAAAAAAATTTACCTGGAAAACAAAATTCAAATCTTGCACAAATTTTGGAATTCCCTTTATTTTCAAATGTTTTATGTAAATACTTGTTAAAGTTCTATTTAATGAAGTATATTAAAGAAAACCAAAAATAACATGTCTTGTTAAACTGTGGTTTTGTAGAAATTATTTAAAAGAAATCGAGGTCATAAGCTTTTCTTATTATTTAAAACAATTCTTAAATCAAGCAAGGTGAACCACATAATTTGATTAAAAGAAAACTATTTCGTTTTAGGCGAAAACCAAATGGTAGTAAATAAAGATGATGATTTTAGTATTTTCAGTGGGTATTTTTTTTTTTTTTATAATATAAAGCATTTATATTTTTTGTGGGTTACAGTGTAACACTTTTTACAATCAGGGGTCTATAAATTATAATTATTTACGACAAACAAATTATAAGCTTTATAATGAAGATGACAACTTAAAAAATACGCCTGCAATAACGCTCAACGATATTTGTAGCACATAAAAATAAAAATGAGTGATTGCCAAACAAAACTTGTTAAGAAAAACTTACTTATATTCAAAATGGTTTTGAAAACGCTAACCTAAAAATTTAAAGGAAACTCAGAAAACAATGGTTTAGCAATAAACATATAAAAAGACACATGTTTTTGTAAGGAAAATCCAAATACAATTTTCTCATCACTCGCAATTTAACAACTACCAAGTCTGTGTTTTAATAAAACCAAAAAGAAATAATTAACTTAAACACTGTAATTGTTAGAAACCATGTTTGTTGTTCATATATACACATTTTTTCTTAACGTGTAGCAACAGTAAACAACTTCTCGTACAATAGGCAGTTATTTACAAGGTTGTGTATTTAAAGTAGTCGTAAGGTACTAAGTAGGTGGTTGGTTGGTTTGGCAATACTCATTCAAAAATAATAACCGTAGAAAAGAAGAAAAAAAAGAAAATTTATAAATGAAAAAATAATAGCAACAAATCAAAAGAGCAAGAAACTCTTTTAACTATTCGAAGAAAAAAATATTATAAAAATCTGTTTTAAACGTTAACCTACAATATTAACAAACAATGTTTATTATTATTTATTTAAAGCATATTTAACAAATATTGTAATTATATCGCTACAGCTTTATTTCCACTTATGAAAGATACGCATTTTATTAGCAATACAGCTAACAAAAAAAAAAAAAAAAATTATGTTTAATTAACAAGATCCTCTTATGTCAAGTGTCTTGTCTATTGAAATACACCTCTGAAATACACGTTTTAAATACACCTTGTCCGCACTCAGTTTTTGTGTTAGAGTTGTATCTTGTTTTGACGTTTTAAGCCTGGTACTCTGTTTAGTTTTTTATGCGGAATGCTGTCAAAATACATACATAAAAAATTTGCATGAAAAAGTCATGAAAAAATGTTGCAGAAATAGTACTCTGTTTTTACTGTGGAAAAACATTGAAATGTTTCTGGCAACATTTTATCAAACCTGTGAAATAAAGCAAATGGACATTATTTCATGTCAAATTCTTTAAAACAATGTGGTATATTTAATGGCAATAATATCGTAAAATTCTTCCAAATCGCGAGATAGACATCACATTATAAATGTCAAATTTTCCTTGTGAAATAATAAATGTTGCTCAACATTTTCCACATTTTCGAACAGAGTACTGGGCTTTGAAGACGTCAGTAAAGTAAAGAAGAAATACAAAAGTATTTATTTGTATAGTTTCTCTAATAAGAATGAAATACGCGAACGAGAAAAAAAGCTTTATTATTTTCTGTTTTCTATTTCAATTTTAGGGTGCCGTACCCAGAGTGTAAAATCGTAACCCTATTTTTTTTTCTACACTGTGTGTCTGTCAGCGCCTTCTATCTATGGAACCGTAATATATATGTATGTAGACTCTTAAAAAGAACATTAAGTGTATTACTACGACCACTATAACAACAAATACTAAAAATTAAAGGGTGTTCCGATAGTGATGTGATTTTCAACAACAAGCAAACACTTAAAATTAAAAGACATAAAATTAAAATATTAAAGAGGCCGCATAAAAGACATGAAAAATTAATATCTTGTACTCTTAAAGTTGTATTGAACATAGTACGGAACCCAGAGTGTGGGAGTCTGACTCGCACTTGGTTGATTTATTTAATTATATTTATTTTGCACAGTGCGATTAAAAGTTGTTATTTACATACACTCGGCAGCATAAGTCTGCGTACAACCTATATTTATATAGTTTCTCATGATATTGTAGTAGTAAGTAATAACAGAGTCCATTGAAATTTGTTTTGATTTATAGATAAACGTCTGAACATTATGTTGGGTACCTTACTTTTTCATTTGCAAAGTTTGGTAATAATCGGCAACTTAAAAACCATGATATGGCAATTTTGCGCATATGCAAATGTCTGCGTACACCAAAAATAACGGTAGGGTAACTGTTTTTGTTGTTTTGTTTTTTGTTATTGAATTGTATTATAGTTTTGCAGTTTTTGTTTCACATTAATAAATAAAGTGGGTTTTTGGAAATTTTTTGTGTGGAATTACAATAGCTTTTATATGTATAATGACAAAAAGAAAAGAAATTAATGTTGCTGAACGCAAAATTATAGTACATTTGTGGAAACAAGAAAAATTTTTGCGAGAAATCGGCCAAGTAGTTGACTCACTCCTCTATCCAGAGAGTCATAAGCAATTTTAAAAGCATTGGAGTTTTAATATCAATGCCTCGTTCAGGTCGTCCACCAATATTATCTAATCGCGAAAGTAGAGTTATAGTGCAATCGGTGAATGAAAATCCCAGATTAACAGCATCAAAAATTGCTGAAAACATAAAATGTCAATTTAACAAACGTGTATCCAAAGACACTGTGCGCAGAATTTTGAAATAGGCCAGCTACAGAAGCCATGTAGCACGGAGAAAGCCGCTAGTGTCATTAGTTAATAGACAAAAACGAATTGCGTTCGCTAAAGAACACATACATAAACAAGAGTTCCAGAGTTCTGGAAAAAAGGCCGTCAGCTTGTGTGGAGAAAACCAGCAGCCAGCAGTTAGACATAGTGGTGGTGGCGTGGCAACAGTGTGACCATTTTGGCATTTTTGCAGCTAAATTTAGCATTATTTATTTCAATTTAGCTGCAATTTATTCATTTAGCAGTTAGCATTATTTTTAGCATTTTTCAATTACATATTAAGCATTTTTTGGCATTTTTAATTTTATAAAAATCATACAATCAATTGGTCTTATTTAAAAATCTACTACAATTTTTTGTCGATAATAAGGAATTGCTACAAGTTATGACATGTAGGTATTTGACTTTCCAATTATTCCAATGATGGCATACTGCATTATTCTAAAATCGAAAGAGTTTACACCTTTCAAGTTTATTAAAATAAATAAATTTTCAAAAAGGAATTTAAAAAAACCAATCGATTTATCGAATACATTTTTAAGATATATTCGATAAATCTGTAAAATATTATGTTTAGTTACTAAAGCACTGCATGAGCACATAAAATGAAGCGCATGAGACGCTCATTATAATATTTCATTGAATTCATGTCTGTTCAATGCACACAAGTAACGCTGACTGGATAATAATTAACAGCTAATACCAGCGAACTAAATGCGATGTTAAACAAAATAACAATGAACTTGAGCGAGTTCAAGCAGTTTTATGCTTTGACTGAAACACTAACATAGTGGGAGTGTACAAATTAAAAACGTAGAATTTTTTAACAACATTACTTTACTTTCAATTTAAGGCCTTTATATCTTAACAAATACAAAAACCTGCACTAGTGGTTGCAAAATCCCAAAGTCATATTCAAAAGTTTTACACAATTACCAAACAAAACACACCGAGTAAACACGGCGCTTACTAGTATAGAAAATTCGTTGCTTTCTATAGAATGGTATGAGTAGGCATGTGTCAGTAAGCTAGTTTGTTTGAATATAACCAATTGTTTATGAGCTCACCCATTAGATGAGCTTGCTCATGCAACTGTTTATTACTTGGTATCAAACTGCTTCACTAACACTTATAAAACGCTAATAATCCAATTGCGTACATTCTACACTTTAAGTATTAAATATATTTTATAATTTGTAAACTTGAGTCAGTTTTTGGCAATTGAGCCACAAAAAGGAAGAAATAAAATTATTCACATCTATACATATAATAAAATCTATTCATATTAAAAAAGTAACTTATTTTCTGTCTGTCTGAGTTCGCATCACGTAAGAACTACTAGATGGATTGGAACAAGATTTTGTGAGCAAGTACCTTAGTATTCTGATTCAAATTTAGGATACTTTTCTCCGCATAAAATATCTTATTTCCAAAGGAAAGTGGAGAAAAAGCACCGATATGCCTGCTTTAATGCGCCTTTTATTTTTGAAAGAGGCATATTTTAGCAGGGACGAGACGTTTTATATAAAGTAAATACATAAACCATAACTGAAGCACTTAAAAAGTAAGGGCCATTGGTGTAGATTGCTTCCAAAGCAAAATCGAACAATATATATTGTAAGAACGCTGTGAAAATGGCGGTCACAGCTAGTATTAATGATGAGTATATGGAATTAAAGCCTTCAGCAATGAATTAGAGCCACTCAAAGTACAGTTATAGGTAAACTTTGAATTGAACCTAAATAAAGATACATATCCTTTGTTCAGCTTCTTAGGCCCCTTTTTTATGAAAAAAAAGTGTGTAAGGGATAAATTAGTTATAAATTATAAATTTTAAATGTTAGCATTATTTTTAGAATTTTTTAATCTTTTTTAGCATTTTCTAGCATTATTTTAAACCAGATCTAGCTGCAAAATATTTTTAGATCTGGTCACACTGCGTGGCAAGTAAAGGCGTGGGTAATTTAGAATTTATTCCACCGACAATGGATCACAAGGTCTATTTAGATATTCTGAAAAAAAATCTCAACGAAAGTGTAAGAAATTTGGTATAGAAAATGAATACATCTTTTAGCAGGAAAACGACCCAAACAATACTGCGCATAACACAAGGCTTTGGATGTTGTATAATATGAAAAAACAGTTGAAAACTCCTCCGCAGTCGCCAGACCTAAATGCCATAGAGCATCTATGGGAATTACTGGAAAGAAAAATACGAAACCACGTAATAACGTCAAAAGAAGTCCTTCAATCAGTACTAACGGAGGAATGGGGAAAGATTAGCTCGGAATACACCGAAAAATTGGTATCGTCAATGCCAAGACGCCTTACTGAAGTTCTCGCTCGACATGGTTATCCAACTTCTTATTAGAATGCAGCATAATTTACACAAAAAAATTGTCATATGTTATAATATTATTTCATGTACGCAGACTTTTGCCCAGTCAAAAAGTTAAGTTTTTTTATAAAAATAATTTTTTAAGTTCTGTTAATTAAAAAAAAAATACATTTTACAACGCAGTCATGTGTTGTTAAAAAAAAGTCCAAATGGAAATATATATTTTTAGATCCAAAATTAAAGTGTACATTTTAAATTTCGACGTTGTACGCAGACTTATGCTGCCTAGTGTATATTTTTTTATTTATTTTTTTAAAAACTTCGGCATTCACATCATACTGATAGCATAAAACTTTATTACACATGTGAACCTTAAATTACAAAATTAGGCACAAAATAATTATAAAACTTAAAATAAATTTTAAGTAAAATTGAGCAAATTTCTTAGTATAAACACCCACGGCAATTATAAAAAATTTTTGATAAAGCCAAATTCTGATGCCGCTAAAAAAATGTCAACTGTTTAGCCAAAATAAATAAATCATTAACAACATAAACAACAATTTTACACTACTGTGCTTATGAATTGAACATGAGATCCAAATGAGTGCAGAAAACGAAAATATCGCCTAAAAAATTAGTTATTTATGCTTGAACTGGAGAAAAACATTCTTACTCCATTTTTTATTACTACCTTTTACACTATCTGAGTTCTCAACTGAGTTGAACTCCTAAAAAGCTCCTTCATTATGATTTTAAAGTTACTTTTTATCCACTTCTGGTAGCGAATCTAATAACTTAAATATATTTTGTGCACTTAAATGATATGTAAACATTTAATTAGATAGAGTAAAGATAACTTAAGGAAGCTTAAGGAACATGGATAAAAAAAGAATAAATTTAAAAGAATTTTTAACAAAAACAAAACGTTTTTAATTGCCAAGTTTTTTTTATGAAATATCCAATTCTGTATCTATTAAGGATTACAATAAAAATTTAAATTTTTTTTTTTTTTTTTTTTTTTTTTTTTTTTCAAGCTTTTTATTTACAATCTATTTTATAATATTTAGTAAATTTGGTAATTAAAGAAAGTACATTACAGATGTTATTAAGCTCCAATAAGCCTAATAAACTATTTACAAAATAAACTTAAGAATAAATGTATTTATACAAAATAAAATAAAAAAAAAAAATTATTTTCTATATGGGAGATCTAATGTATGTAACCTATTAAGTCTTCTAACTTCATCTGTTTCATCTAACAAGGAAATTGCCAATATATTACAATGATTACTAAGTCGATTAGTATATCGAGAGCTAAATCTGTTTATTTCACTAATAACAAAAGGCACTTTAAGATCCCTATGGATCTGTTTATTCGTCATGAACCATGGAGCGTTAACTAACTGTCTTAAAGTTTTCGATTGATAACGTTGTAAAATTTCAATATTAGAGTGGCTAGCCACTCCCCACAATTCAATACCATAAGTCCATATCGGTTTCAGAATAGCTTTGTATAATTTAATTTTATTTTCTAGACTAAGTTGAGACTTCGGTCCTAGCAACCAATACATTTTGCTTGTTTTTATGTTAAGATGTGTTCTCTTAGCTTTTATGTGATCTTTCCAAGTGAGCCGTTTATCAAGATGCAATCCTAAGTATTTCACACAATTTGCTTTAGGTATTTGTAAGCCGTTTATATGTAATGGAGGGCACTCATCTCTACGTAAAGTAAATGTAACATTGATTGATTTTTCAGCATTAGTTTCAATTTTCCACTTCTTGAACCATAGCTGAAGAACATTTAAATCCCTTTGAATTAAATTTGACGCTTCTACTGGAGATTCATGCGTAGATAATATAGCAGTGTCATCTGCGTAGGTAGCTAATGTGATATTATCAGTTTTTGGCATGTCAGATGTATAAATGGTATATAATATAGGACCTAAAACACTACCTTGTGGTACGCCTGTATACATTTGATACGTTCGGGACTTTTCATCATCCACTTTTACATAAAATTTTCGTTCTCGTAAATAGGATTTAATTACAGAATAAAAAGTAGCTGGTAACATTGATTTCAATTTATATAATAGACCTTCATGCCATACTCTATCAAACGCTTGCTTTATATCTAAAAACACTGCTGAGCAATACATTTTTCTTTCTAATGAATCCATTATAACTTTAGTTAGCCGATGACACTGCTCAGGAGTCCCGTGTTTTTGGCGAAAGCCAAATTGATAATCAGGTAAAATTTTTCGTTGCTCCAATATAGGAAGCAATCTAGATGAAAATATCTTCTCAAATATCTTTGAAAAGGTTGGTAACAAACTTATAGGTCGATATGATGTAATAGAGGTCTCAGGTTTATTAGGTTTCTGGATCATTATTATTTCTGCACACCGCCATTTTTGTGGAAAGTATGACAATCTTAAAATAGAATTATATATTAGGGTAAGAAATAACATGCTTTTTTTTGACAACGATTTTGCAACTATTGAATCTATTCTGTCGTGCCCAGGACATTTTCTAAAAAAAAAAAATTTAAATGAAAAGCTTTTTTCAGCCATTTTTAAAATGAAAGCTCCTCGAAATCCTTAATTAATATTATTGTTGCAAAACACATATGTGTAACTAAATTGTATCCTTGCAATTATTTATTAAATTAATTAAATTAAATTCAATCCTTTAGTGCCAATTTATTTATTTAATACCCAAACATTATTTTAAAAACTCTGGTAACATCTAGAATATCTTGCTTCAATACCACCATTTACTGTTACTTGATAACATTAATGCTATTAGTGTAATTTTCAATTTCCTACAAACACAACACAAAATCAATCCCCTGCGGTAGGTAAGGTAGTCCCAGCAAACATGCAAGTTTGATCTGCAATTCAGTATGATTTGAAATCAAACTATTTCTCAAAAATAATTGCAGAATAATAGATTTCGAGTTTGATCTCCAATTCAGTATGATTTGAAATGAAACTCTTTCTCAAAAATAATTTCTCAAAAACAATTATCTCAAATTGAGAAATTTAGTTATTATCAACTTATTCTCAAGCGTCTTTCTTAAATGTTTTTGAATTTATCGAATTTGTTATAAAAAATAAATGAAGCTTGAACTCAAATTAAGAAAATGTTGTTTTTAAAATAACTTAAAATATTTAAGGCTTAAGGTTTTTATTAAGTTTATTATAGAATTTACAAAAAAAACTAACAAGAATTTGAGAAAGTTGTGACAATAACGTCTAATATGAAATGATAATATCCTTTAATTTAAACGTTTACCTTTATGTTTGCTGGGTTAGTGGTAGTAGAAGTAGTGTTAGTATATTCATCAGCTTAACACTATTTTTTATAAGTTACCAACTACATCTGCAGCTTAACTTAAGTGTTGTATTTATTAACTAATGCTAGCTTTTCTTTATTAAAAAAGACTGTTATAGAATTTGCGGCAAAAACTAAATTTCACACGCTGTAGCACATTTGAGTTGTTTGTTGGTTGGTTGCAACAGACAAAGTTAAGTGTTCAAAAAAAGGGTACAACAAATGGAAGCACATAAAAACAACCAAGTGTATCAACCCAAAATAGGCAGACACACATTACGTTTGTTGGTTGGTTGGTTGGTTTGTTAAAATGTAAAACCTAAAAAATAATCAGACTCATGATGAAATCGACAAATAAATTAATTTGATACACAACAACAATATTTATGTTGTTTACTCGTAGTTTCTTCACTACACTTAGGAAAATTATTTTCAACCGCTAGATTTATGAAACTTTTATTGAGACGATTTAAACGATTTAAAAACTGGGCGTTAAAATATTCCTATTTTAAATTGAGAAAGTTTCTGAATAATTGAGAATTTTCAATAAATAAGTTAAATTCGGTAAGGACGGATTTTTTAAATTAATTTTGCTAGTGATATACATACATATAATTGCCTCCCTTGACAATAAGAATAACTCCATTTTATTATTTTGTTACATTTAATGAATAAATAAATAAAATGAAATATTGTCATTTAGACGATTTTATATGGAGTTGATCGGTTTGGCAATTAAGACATCCATATTTAAGCTTTACAAAACTCATGAATTCAATTATCAGTGATTCTTTTATATCTGATCCCAGATATATGCCAGATCAATCAAACTTGAGTCTATAGTCTATTTTACTACAACGTCTTCAGAAGGCTGGTTAACGGTGTTAGTAAAAGATTCTGGTAACTTCAAGTATCATTTTGCAAAGCTGAAAATCGAAGAACACGATACAAGATCAGCAACTAATGTTACTCTGTAATAAGGAAGAAGATCGACAGCTACCAGTAGTTTAAAATCGGTACATTCTAGAGTAAAGGCTAGTGACAGCACTAGTGAATAGTGACAATGAAAGTAAGGTAGTCTCGTAAATACCCAATCGGCTACCAGATATCATTGAGTAATTGAGGGTCGTAAAGGTCGTATCCATAAAGATAGTAGTATGGAGTATCTATGTTGCACCTATTGCTGTGTCTGTCTTATCTTAAATCTTTAATGTGCGCACAGTGGTTTAAAAACATTTTACTTAGAAAATAATTTTTAAGCCTCCAATTGGATATAATGTTTACTGAAAATAACACTACGTCTTGACGAGCCATTGATTTGTTTAACCATTGAACAAATTAATGTGCGCACATAAGAACCTCTCGTAAAGATCGTCGTTGTCGATGTCATGTTCTTGTTCAAACTGTCATCAAATGTTGGTTTTTATTATGAAATTTTTTTTTTTTTAAAGAGAAGTACCACTCAGGCAGTTAATGCCTAAATACTGTGATACTTCCTTTGGAAAGGGATAGTAGTAGATAAGACAGATGGTTAGTGATAGTAAAGCTTCGATTCTGACTTTTAAAGAACGCCATCTGTTGATCCAGCGTGAAAATCCTATTTGCTGTGCTATAAGCACTAAAACAACATTGACGACAAACAGAAAATTATGTTTAGTCGGAAGAAGGTAAACAAAATATCATTCCCTATTCTGCCGACGCTTTGTTCATGCCAAACAGCTCATCGAACAATCGACTTACTAAAGAAAACGTTTTGTGGACTCGTTATTTGTTGAAATGGTTCATTCAATTGGTCACTAATGTCGTGCGATTTCCTCATTATTTCCTCTGGGCAACGTGAATTTTTGGTTTAGGGAAATAAGCCAGCAGCATTGGAGGAATTAAAAGACAGCATGCGTGGACCATTGCTGAGATACGCCTCCAAATGCTTGAAAAAGTGGCTGAAACTTTCATTCACATTCCCTTAATCATATGGAAACATTGATGACATACAGTTATCCTTCTTATAAATCAAATTTTTTGTCTAAAGTTTAGTAATCTACTGAGATTGAGTATTGTTTCAGTTAACTGTATGTATACCTTTACCTTTGAAAAAATACCCTTTACTTTTGTATAAATTTTTTTCTTGGCCACAATTCTAATAATCTGTAGATTATAGTATTTTTGGCATTGCAGGTGAATTCACATTTATTATTAAAAATATTCCAAAAGTCATAAGGCTATACATACAATTTTTAAAAGCATTTTCAAATATACTTATGTCAGTAATATGATCTCGAGTGTTTTCATTTTAGCCTTAGCTTGCCATAAATATGTCATAAAAAAGTTTTAATTACTTTCAATAAGCAACAAATTATATTTGGTAATTGTTTATTTTTTCTTCTGTTATTTGAGCTTGAAATGAATTTTCTCATTCGTAGAGACTTATTATTATTTTTACAACAAAAACGATTAAGGTTATAGAAGGAATAAATCACTTGTGCAGCAAGTTACCAACTTTGCGTTTGTCAACCAACAGAATTAAAACAGTACGGCGCTGCAGCGCGCAGTCTAAAATATTCAAAACGTCGGCGCTCAAAATATTTCCTGTGGCTTTCTTATAATTTAAGAAATAGTTAACTGAGATGTGAACGATGTATTTAAAATATAATTTTGCCTTACAAATGTTAGGGCGGTTGCCTACACTTACAAAATTAACTCTTTACGCTATAATCGTCTCTAACATAGTATGGGTGTTTACTGTCAAAAGTTCTTGAGTTGAGAATTAATGGCAATCGCATTCTTTCTTAAATCGTAAACGAGAAATGTTTTTTTATTATCAACATATTCTCGAAGGTTTTTCTCAAATGTTTTTTTTTTTCAAATGGACACCAATTAATTAAGCTATCTCTAGGGCACACGTCTTGATCGAGCTTCAATTTTAATATAGACTTAAATGCTTAAGAATATGGTTTGCGTAGGAAGACTTCTTGCATTACTCGTAATTTGCGAAGAGATATATCTTTTAGATAACTTCAGTGGAAAAGGGAGTAAATGTTGGTCATATAGTCGAAGCTGACCAATAAGTATCAAGGACCTATAAAAAAAAACCCATCCAGGGTTTGGTGCGCGAAGACATGACTCTGAAAGTTTAAGAATCGGAAGCGAGGTTTAAGAATTACATTTCTGGAAACTTGAACCCAATATAAGCACCGAAAAAAGGAAAATACTCCCCTTGCGCAAATAGACGAGGCAGGAAACGATATTCTCAGGCTTTTTTCGGACCTGAACTTAAAATTACACTGGATTACGCTATGGTAAAAGCTAAGCTCTCGCAACTATTAGAATCCATAAATCGGAAAAGATGTTGGGCGACAGCTCCTTACGGTTAAGTTTAAATAATATTCAAAAAGCATTTAGGTAGGAAAACAACTGGTTCTTAAGTACAATAGGTGTTTCCTTAACTCTACATGAAATAGCAGCTTCATATATCAACTAACCGAGACGAATATAGAGGAAGATAATGTTTGTAAGCTGTGCCTGGCGACAGAGCATTTTTAATTATTTATCCTAAGTACCTAAGGTAGACACGAAATGAATAAATAAGACGGGCAGATTTCAGCAAAAGCGCTAGCGACTACGCCCATTAAATGATCAAAGAGGCCAGAAGTAAGGACTACAGTCAGTAAATTTTAGATCAACAACTACCAGTCGCCAACCGGAAATTACTGAGCAACTAAGGTGGGTTAAAAAAGACCAAGACAGATTTTAAGGGTTAAACAAACAAAACTGACATTTCAAATTAACGGATTAAAATAAAAGCGAAAGCAAAAGAAAAAAAACTTAAAATAAAAAAGCAAATCCAAAATGAAAAGGAAGCAGCATCGTTAGTTCATATTAGAAGCATTTAAAGAAGAAGAATTGAAAGAATTTGGCATAACAAAGACGGATACTTATGAAATTCGTACATGTGAAATCCGTTAAACAGCATATAACTTGTCAAAGATTGATGACGACGATGATCTTGTTGTTGCTGGTGCTGGTGCTGTTTCTGATGCTGATTTTTTGCAATTGGCGTTTTTTGCTGCTGTGGTTGTTTTTGTTGACGCATCTGTGATACATTCGAAGATGATGACACATTTCGTCTTGCTGTTGTTTGTATTGTTGCGGCTGATGAGTTATTGTTGTTACAACCAGAGATGTTGGTGGTGGTTTTATAATTAAAATTTTGCAACGCATTCGTAGATGTTGCAACTGCTGGTGCAGCAGAAAACAATGACAGTACGCCACCCATTAATATACACGCTGACGCTGGGTCGTTTGCATCACTAAATGTATTTGTAAAGGTTGGTGAGTTGAGACTTGGGGACGAAGGGGTAGAGTTGGCAATACCAATGTTAGCAGATGGTGAAGTTCGAAGATTAATTATATTAATGGGGCAGCAACAAAAACACATACATACATAGGTATATTTTACTGTATTTGAATTTAACAAAATATTAACTTCATTTTACACAACAAGTTACAAAATGAGTCAGCTGCCAAAAAGGTTTTATTACTACAGAGGTTAAAAGTTTTTTAAAGGTTTTAAAATTTAAGACTTAATTTTTGTTTTTAATTTTTATTAATAAACACTTTTTGTTGTTATTATATAATACACATTATTCAATATTCAATATTAAATATTTTTATTGCCAAAAATAATGAGAAAAACAACAACACAACTCATTTAAAATTTATTTGTTTTAAAATAATAAACAAAGTTTTGCATAAGTTGATTCCCGTTACGTATTTAAAAAAAAAATAACAGGAAATTTAAATGACGTTAGTAAAATTTCCGAAACACTTTGATTTAAACGAGAGTGCAGCAATATCAGAAAAATCGGAAGCACTACAAGTATAAGAAAAATTAAAAAAAAACTATCTGAGTAAATAAATTTAGCATCCAAATTGAAAAAAGAAATTAACAAATTTAGAAAACAACAAAGGAATCCACCATTATTCACATATTAATGTAGAGTTGTATGTGTGTGAAATTGTTAATAATGTTTAATGAGCAACACAGGTGACATTGACACTTTCATTTGGTGGTGTTGAGGTATTTTTTTTTTTCTTTTTCTATGTCGATTTGTTGTAGTTTTTTTCTCTTTGAGGGAAAGAGCACAAAAGACTTTGAAATGGCCAAATGACATCGACTGACAATATTAGGAAACACGTCAAAATGTGTAAATATTTTTCAACTTAGCATTTCTTTCATTATTTTTATTTATTTATCTTTTTTTTTGAAAAGCAAAAATTATTTTTTTTCTAAATAAAAGCAACATTATAATAAACAAAATTAAATAGACATTAAGAAAATACAAAAAAACAAAATGTTAATGACAATTTATAGAAAACAACAACGTATCATTATAATAAAGGGTGTCCTAAAATTTAAGCAAAATATAATTATATCGCACACTAAATCATAAACAGTCAAAACTTAAAATTCACAAATGTTCAGGAGAGGCAAAAAGCTGCTTTAAAAATAACTACAGGTTCCTAAATGGTTGTAATTTAACAATCAACTTGAGTTACACAGCAACGGCATTCTTCCAGTTAAAGAAGACACTGATGCAAAAGAATTATTCATAACCGTTAGAGATTTTATCTGTGAACTGGTTTATGAAAAAAAACACGATTTATATAAATTTTATATCAAGAAAATATTTATTCAATAAAATGTATTTTATTCGAATTATTTTCCATCGAAACAGAAGAGCATTTCATCCTCAATTCCAGTGAATTGCTGATACCTTGTTCAGGAGTGATAGGTATATTTTAGCTAGAGTATTCTAGGCTGTACAAACAAATATGTGTGTGAAGATAAATTTTAAAATTTAAAATTTAACTTAGCATTGACACAAACCTTTTAATTTAACATAGCTCTGTTAAATAGTTAACATAGCTCTGTTAATAGAATAAAAATTTGGTTTATGCATCAAAACTGAAATTTTTATGAAAACAACACATCATCATAAGAAAAAATAATGGAATTTGTTTGAAGATTATCCTTTTATTGGTGCCGATACTCGGAATTTTAAATATTTAAATTTCTAACTAAATTTTTCAACAAACATTTTTGAAATTTTAAAAAGGACTTTGGTGCTTTTTTCCAAAACTATAGAAGATGGGCGAAAAATTTAAAAACAAGGGGACGCCTAGTTGCATCCAATTTAATGTCCAACACTCAAAACCCTTAACAGTGTGTTTTTTCAGAAATTATAGCGATATTAAAAAAAGCGCTTTTCTGAAATTTTAAAAAGGACTTTGGTCCTTTTTTCCAAAACTATAGAAGATGGGCGAAAAATTTAAAAACAAGGGGACACTTAGATGCAACTATAATGGTTTTCGGTTACAATATCTAAATATAGAAATATTAATAAACAGAAAAAAGCACCAAAGTCCTTTTTAAAATTTCAAAAAAGCGCTTTTTTTAATATCGCTATAATTTCTGAAAAAACACACTGTTAAGGGTTTTGAGTGTTGGACATTAAATTGGATGCAACTAGGTGTCCCCTTGTTTTTAAATTTTTCGCCCATCTTCTATAGTTTTGGAAAAAAGCACCAAAGTCCTTTTTAAAATTTCAAAAAAGCGCTTTTTTTAATATCGCTATAATTTCTGAAAAAACACACTGTTAAGGGTTTTGGCTGTTGGACATTAAATTGGATGCAACTAGGTGTCCCCTTGTTTTTAAATTTTTCGCCCATCTTCTATAGTTTTGGAAAAAAGGACCAAAGTCCTTTTTAAAATTTCAAAAATGTTTGTTGAAAAATTTAGTTAGAAATTTAAATATTTAAAATTCCGAGTATCGGCACCAATAAAAGGATAATCTTCAAACAAATTCCATTATTTTTTCTTATGATGATGTGTTGTTTTCATAAAAATTTCAGTTTTGATGCATAAACCAAATTTTTATTCTATTAACAGAACTATGTTAACTATTTAACAGAGCTATGTTAAATTAAAAGGTTTGTGTCAATGCTAAGTTAAATTTTAAATTTTAAAATTTATCTTCACACACATCAAACAAATTAGGGGGCAAAACTTCCCTTCCACTATTTTCTAAATAGATTTTAACTGATATCTCATAATGCTACTAGCATTATCAAGATGGAAAATAATGCACTTTTGTTGATGGATGCATATTCTGTTCATTTTTAGGATTCCGTAACCAAAGGGTATTTAAGCATATTGTTTTCGCTACAATGTCTGTCCGCCCGTCTGTCAGCGTTTTTTATCTCAGGAACCGTAACAGGTAGACTCTTAGACAGAATATATGTATAACTGATGCCGCTATAGCAAAAAATACTAAAACTTATAGGGTGTTCCCATAGAGACGTGTTATTCACGTAAATGTGTTTATTTCATGAAATGTACAAAGAGTAATTAAAACCTAAAAATTAAAGGGTGTTCCGATAGTCTGGTGATTTGCATTTATATGGCTTAAGTTTTAAACCATAATAGGTAGACCCTTGAAATTTTCAGAGTAGGTGTATGTATACAGCAACAAATATTAAAACTTTAGGGTATTCCGCAAGTGACGTGTTATTTACGTTTACGACTTTATTTCTAAAAATGTAGGAGGTGTTCCGACAGTTACGTAATTTTCATAAACATTGCCTAATCTTGAAATTTGCACAGATGGTGTATTACTATGACCCCTATCAAAAACAGCGAAAATAAAAGGGTTTTCGGAAAGTGACGTGATTTGAATGTATAACGCCTCATTTATTGAAGAAGAACTGTAATAGGTAGACTCTTGAAATTTGTACAGAAGATGTGACCGCTATGACAGTTACTAAAAATTAAAGGGTGTTCCGACAGAGACATGTTTTTCACGTAAATGACTTATTTTTTAATCCAAATAGGTAGACGTTGGATATATTTATATATAACAAACAATAAAATTAAAGGGTGTTCCGACAGTGACATGATTTGCACGTAAATAGCCTTATTTTTTGAACCGTAATGTTTACAGTAGATGTGTTACTTCGGGCGCTATAACAGTTACAAAAAATTAACATCAGTGACATGTTTATCACGTATATTACCTTATGTTGTGAACCGCAATAGGTAGGCTCCTGATATTTTTATAGAAAGTGTATTACCATGGCCGCTATAACAAAAGTTACTAAAATTTAAAGGGTGTTCCAATAATAATGCAATTTTCCCGAATATGAGCTTAATTTTAAAATTAAAGGGTGTTCCATAAGACAAAAAATAAATAAATTGAATTTTTAAAGTTGTACTGAACATAGTATGGAACCCTACGTGTGTTAGTCTAACTCGCAAAGAAATTTGGGGAACCCAATTTGTTTGCTTTTTCATAAATCCATGTGCTTTTTAATGTCTCGAAAATTAAGCTTGATCTACAGCAAATGATTCTTAATTCCTACTGGTGGGTGGGACTTGATGGAACAAAGTTTGCAATTCTTTAGCTTCAAACATTTTCACCTGACAGTGAAATCGGCTCTTTTAAATCGTCATTCCTCATAAATTTACATTAAAAATAGTACTTTTACGAGACAATTGTAAAAATTCAAGGCTTGGAAAATCACCACTAACGGAATTTAGGATAAAAAATGAGGTTTGTTGTAGTGCTGGCAAAATGTTGAGCATTGGGTACTGAGTAGAGAGTATTTGAGAGTTTTTCGGGTACTCAATAATCAAATATAGTTAATCGATACATTTAAAATTGTATTTTTCAGAAATAAATTAAATAGAACAATAAACGACTAGAATAAAACTGTTTATACAAGCTAAGCTTACCAAGTCAATTTTTTCTTGACTTCAGATTATAGTTAAACACGCTTAAAATGACGTTGCTATATAAAAAGAAAAGTATTGAGTTCTATTGATAACTCAATTGAGAAGTTTAAAGTAGAAAAACTGCCAGCAGTAGTTTTTATGGCACAAGTACGAAAAGGAACATTACTTTAGTTTATTATTATTTGTTCACAAATGAGGGTTAGTAGAATTTTGTCTGCCACTGTATGTGTTAACACATTTTAAGTGTGTTGACTGTCTGCCATTCTGTATTCTTTCTTCTGTATTCTGTATTCTTTTAAAACTGACATTTTTTTCTTTTTAGCAATAAAAATCTTTTTGACATTTTTTAATTATTTTTGTAAAGAATTATGTTGTGGATCAATATCTACATCTAGCATCAACGCAAAGATTTTATGCTGTAATATTACAAAATATTATTGCGGTTTTTACATGGTCTATTATGTATTAGGAAATTCGTCAAGTGTGGGCAGGGCCTCTTAAAATCATTATTTCGAAATTCTAATGGAATAAATATAATTATTTACGAATAACAAATCCCAATTGGCGAAGACCTCAAACGTGGCCGTATATCACAAATACAAGTTGCGTCTCCATTAGGAGAGTTGAGACAACTACTTCGGAAAGCATTGACATAGTTACGATCAAGGGTGCGGGCATGTCACATGATATAGTGATTTAAATTTTTCAAGAAATATTTGAATAGAAAGATAGGCTTCGTGTTTGCTAGTAGTTTGTTAGCAAACTTTTCAGCGCAATCCTGTTGATATTTTTTGTGTCGATTTGTAAATGACGTTTGATAAATCATAAATTCACCGTTAGCGGCCACAAATTGAAACAAAAGTCATTGAAAAAAGCCTTTAAATCCCCCTAGAATAAGAATGGAATTATTGGATCAATTAGGCAATGAAATTTGGAAATGAATTTAGGGGAAAATGAAGTCACATTTGACTAAAAGCCTTTTAGGAGTACATTTCGAAAATTCAGAAAGCTTTGGATATAATCACTGAATGAAGTTTATCAGTTACAAGTAGAGTCCATAATTTTCCTTCATGAAATGCTCGGCCTCATATTTTTTCAGTTAAAAACTGTTTGAAAAATAATGAATGAGAAGTTTTGATCCGCCCGTCGTATACCAGATGGAATTCATAAATTTCTAGAAAATGGGAAAAAAAACTTGCTTCCGACGGACAATATTTTGAATAAAATACATTGAACCTTAGTCTTTCAGCAAACCATATTTATAAGAAAAGAAAACCTTACTGAATCATTTCTCAGAGCTTTTATGCTCATAAATATTGAAAAAAAACAATTATTTTTGATCATAAAACGTACTGAAATGAAGTGCTTTTTCTAGTAAAATGGTTCATCTTAAAGAGCTCTTAATTTATTTCAGAAACTATAATTTTCGGGTACTTCTTCTGGACTCTTCGGGAATTTGGGGAACTAGATTACCCTACATATTAATTTTAAAATCGTTGCATGCGTTAAAAGTGCACAATAATAATGATTGTTTATAAATACATAATTCTGTATTTAATGCGTTATGAGAAAACTAATCATTTTTATACCGTTCCATTTAAAAAATGTTTATGTGAGCATTAAAAAAATAACTGACCATTAAAGAAAATTATTCTTTAAGCCATAAAACACATTAGTTCTTTTGTTTGAAACTTAATAAAAAAATAAATTAATATATTATTTCCGTCTCTTTAGCCTTCAATTCTTTATTTCTTTTTTGTTTGTTTTTAAGATTTCATCACATTTATTAGATACATATGACTTGACATTGTTGCTGCTGCCCATAGAAACAGATGACGAAATGAAGAAAAAAAATGAAAATGTTGATTCTGAAAATAATGTTTTTGGTGGCTTAAGGTTTGTTTATAAAACAAAAATGCAATAAAGAAAAAAAAAAACTCATGGGTATTTTGTAAATACAAAAATTATACTACGAGTACAATCTCACACGAACACTGTAAGTAAGATTCATGGTGGTTTTATGACCAACAACCAGTGTTACCAATTCTTCCTACTTTTAGGTAGATCTGCATACGTTGGGTATCTTGATAAAATCTATTAACTTGCAAGAAAAATCTACATACTTTTTTAGTTTTTTAGTTTTTTAAACATTTTATTTTGTTTCGAAGATATTAATTAAAAAAAAAACTGGAGTGGCCTACAATCAACTTTACCGTACCCAATGGAAACAGATATTGTTATGGATATATTACATAAAGAATAAAAGTTCAAAGTATATTCGAATCGAACAATTAATTATTTTCGTTTTGGGGAGTTAAATAAAATACCCATTGCTCCTTCCTGATTATACCCAAAACGCACACAACTCTTCATATCCATAAAGCCAAGGAACATACAAAATTTCTGATATGTCATACGGTATGACCTGTAGAGCGATCACAATTATGCCCAAAACAGCTCTTCATCTCCATATACCAAAGGCACATACTAAATTTCATTTTGATATGTCAAACGGTATGACCTGTACAAACTCCACAAAAATAGTGGCATACACACCCAACAGACATCATCGCGAAAATAGCAAAAATGGATTCAGGAGACCTGAAAACGTATAAATCCGTCAAAATCCCGACCTCGATTTTTTTCATGATTACTATATCCCGACCTCGATTTTTTTCATGATTTCTATACTTTACCTTATACTACGTATGGTAAAGTAAAAACTAGTGAAAATGCTATTATAACTTTTTCGTATCCTCAAAATTAGTTAGCCTACAATTTTACGACTTTTAATAAATTTCAAGACATCTTTATGATGTTTTGAATGTAAAATTAAATATTATACGCAACTTATATGGGTCCGAATCTTACTTAGCCGATTGGGTATTAGCGATTATTAATTCCTAATTATTATTGGCTTCCGTATGAAATATATTTTAAATATATATGTATATGCATATACACATAATGAAGGACATTAGATTGTAGCTCTAAGAGCTAAGAAAAATAAAGATATGTAGATATATATTTTTTAAAGTAAGCTTTGTTGTCAACTACTAGCTGAATCTACTATATAAATTTTGGATTGGTAACATTGGTTGGATGTTTACTACTCAGATTCATTAAATAAATTTTTGTTGCTGTGATGTCAAACTTTATGTACGTTTTCTTTTCAAATCACTAATCTTTACGAAAAAATGCTGTCAAAAAGCAATATGCCCTGTATATGATACAGCAACAAAATAAATAAAATAAAAATTTTACTCTCCTTTGCAACTATAAAGGGATTATAAACTGGAATTTCAATATTGTACTGACTAAATATAAAATTGTACTTCTGAACAAAAAGGATACAATACTTTGATTTCTCATAATAAATACACAAGTTCATGACGCAATTTGTAATTATTATTATTTTAAACACGGTTATTTTTGAAAGTGAGATATTTTAAACAAAATTGCGCTACAGATGGCGCCAATTAAATAAAATTTGTATTTAATTTAATTATTATAAAGCTCTAAATTTAGAAATATTTTTAAATTGATGGGTAAGAGTAAATACCTAAACCACAACTGAAATACTATAAAAGTAAGAGTCTTACAATTGGTGTGGAATACTTTCAAAGCAAAATCTTACAAAATATTGTCAGGATGCTTACGAAGTGGCGGGCACAGCTAGAAAAAAATAAAATATTTTCCTGGTTTGTAAATAGTTTCCAGCAATGTTTTGCAGATGGTTGATTTTGCATTGATATTATGAGATGCCGAATCACAGAATAGATATGACTTCTACGTTTCCTTAAAAAATTGTCAACGTGCTAGACGAAATTACAAACAGAAGTTTCTGTGGTACTGTGCAGTATTTAAATTTACATTAAAAGTACCATATAGTTCTTAAACAGTCTATATTTTATCTATTGCTTTTTATATAGTTAACAACACTTACTTTTGTACATCTATAAAGTAAAAAGCAACAAAAAAACATAACTGAAGTTTAGAAAGGTAAGGTTGACGTCTGGACTGGAAAATGGCCCCTACAGAAATTGACCAAATTATCTGCAAACTATTTTTTTTTTAACTTAGTCGTGCTTTGTATTGCTCTCCTGTTGAAAATGGCATATAAAAAAACAAGTTTTCCTCTTCCTACGGCAGCATGACATATTTATCATTTTATCATTAAAATTCCATAAATTTAATGTAACATTTCCAGTCCAAATTGGCTGTACTTTATGATTCACTAAGCTTGAACTATTTATGTCATGCAATCGATGGATTTTGAATGTTGCATAAACTGTCGCAGCAGAAGCAAAGTATTTTGATATTTCCTGCTGGTCGTAACTGGAGTTCGTTCGGACTCAAACAGAAAGGCTTCCGTACTACCTTTAGATTAATTGTACCAGAAATAAATAAGGTTCTTAAATTGTCTAAATTTGGATAGTAGCTTTTAGGCAGTTAACAACACTTATTTTGGTATTAAAAAAAAAAATAATTAATTAAAAAACGACTGCCATCGAATAAACAACCAGAATTTAAATGGTGCTTTCGTCTGTAAGAATTAATTACCAAAGCAAAGCAAGAATTAATTATCAAACTATGGCTTCCATGAGAACACCCTTTAAATTTTTAAAAGTTGCAAAGAAATATACCCTCTATGTTAGTTGTGCTTTGCTGTTACCGTTAGGATATTCCCATATGCATATGTACGTAAAAATCGAGTCATATATGGGGCACCCTTTAATTTGTATGTTTTATAGTTCTACTACTTTTTGTTGTAGTAGTCGTAGATATTTTAAGGGGAAGTGACACTCAGATATTGCCTATATTATTAATCGTGCTACTTCCTTTGGAAAGGGATAGGAGTAGATAAGACAGATGATTAGAGTGATAGTAGAGCTTCACTTTCGGTAAATGCACGTTATGTTTATTTTTAGAGCAGTGTAGTATAGGTAATTTTATTAATTATTTTACTTCTATTTAGAACTATATGGTAATGACGGCGAAGGTGAGTAGTGTGATATCAAACTCGTGACCATGATTTAGTATAGTAAACATGCTAACTACATGAACTACGGCACCCTCCATTTGTATACTTCATGTATATTTCAAGCGTCTGCCTGTAACGGTTTATAACAAAAAGCCATATACATACGTCACCCTGGGGATACCCTTTAGCTTTAAACTCTATTTTAATATTTGCAGTTATAGCGGTCAAGGTAGTACACTTTTTGTGATATTTTCCAAGTACAAAGTACAACGGACAGTCGAACAAACATCTGAGCAATATTAATTGGCTTATGTCTTTGGTCCGGAACGCTAAAAATAGCACAAATCACTCTTCGTAGTACATACGGCTAAAAACTTTCAAAAACATAATGGTACATTTAAGAATACAATTGTTCTGGATTAATAAAATCTGCTACAATATGACTAAATTACTATCTACGACAAAAAGAAGAGAGCACAAGAAAACAGACAAAATCTGCATTGAAAAACTTTTTAAAATAATAATATGCACCGTTAAAGGTCACACCAGTCAATAATACTACAGAGAGAACAAAGCAGCCACATTCAACCAGTAACGAGAATTTGCGAAAAAGCAGCAAGAGAGAGGGAAAAGGAAAAATATAAGTTATAAAATAAATAAAAAACATAAATTTGTACTTAAAAGGCAATCAAAAATGCAAAGAAAAAATAAATTAAAAATAAAAAAACTTGTAAAAGCATTACATCATGTGGCATCATATTGATGTGTTCTAGCATTGATGGACCCAAACGTGTTTTGTTGTTGTTGTTGGAATAAAATCATTAATTTGATATTTAACTTAATTAAAAAAATAAAATCATAACAATTTTTGTTGCTATTTTCAATTCAAGTCAAGTCAGATGTCAAAGTAATAACCGCTGTATGACAAAAACGAAACAGCTGATGCATAAAAGAGAAGAGCGCCAGTTTGTTTGTTTGTTTGCCTTGCCTTTGCAGGTGTATATGTACATATTTGTTTTGACAGTAAAAATGTAATGATGCAGAGCAGTAAGCTGTAGAGTTGCCAAAATTTGTTTATTTGTTAAAGTTTATTTGTTTCATAATCAAATAAACTTTCTCTAAGCAGTTTCTAGATTTATAATTTTTATTTGCTATAAAAGTAATTTCACTTGGTCGCGCCAACTACTACCATAAGTCTGTTATTTATTTGCTGCACAGTTGGCCAAGTAATTGGATCACCACAAAAACATATATTTTAAAATAAAACAATTAATTAGAAGTAAAAGTAAGTCATTAAGAAATGAAGATATTATTTGTTAACGTCCGGAAGTTTTTTATTTGTTAAACCCCAAACTCATTAACATTTTAATTTCTTTTGATTTTATTTAAATTATAAAGGGTGTCTTAAAATTTACGCAAGAGTTGAGTTAAAAGGAAAACACAGTTCTTTGCTTAGATTGCTATCTTTAATTAAACCTCAAAGTACATTAAAAACGAGCAAATGAGCTGTTCCGGCTTTACTCGCCCTTTCGAAATCTTTTGTCGAAAGTTATTTTGAATAAATGTTGCTTTTGTTGATGCTGCGTTGAACTTCATTCCTCTATGCAAGAATTTTCTAGACAAAAACCTTTGATCTTTCTTTAAAGGTACGTATAATTCTGACAGAGGTCGTCATTTATCCAGAGTTCGCTCCACTGAAGTTAGCCAGCCTTCTAACAGATAATAGACCTAACTAGGAGCACGTTACCGGCTGCCTCGCGAGAAGGTAAATGTCGAACAGTAAGTCTGACAATACCCTCAGTAACGGCGTGTAACTTCTTTAGTTAACTTTGTATGGGGTTATTTAGGTAGTCGACTCGCCGTTACTGAGTGTTCTGTCAGATGTTCGACTTTTACCTTCTCGCGATGGCATGCGGTAACGGGCCCCTAGTTAGATCTATTCTCTGTTAGAAGGCTGGCTAACTTCAATGCAGCAAACTCTGGATAAATGTCGACCTCTAGTTTGAATATATATTTATCTGCGCATATGGAGACTGCCGCTAAACATCTTTTCCCATTACTATACCAGGACTTTTGTAATTGCTGCTTTTGATAAAATCGCACAGGGGACAACGAACTCTCACAAGAGGTGGAAAGATTAGTGTCAAAATGAATTCCCGTTTTTGTTGGCCAACAGAGGAGGACGTAAGAGATGGACAAAAATAGACGGATAAATGACTAAAGGCTCATCTCAGGCAATGGCCTCTCGGAAGAAAGGACAAAAAGAAGCTTGATACAATCGAGGTATACTTAGCTCTAATGACAAACTTCAAGTATATTCTAAACAAGACGATATTTACAGACTCTGCCTGGAAGAGGCTGAATATGTACCGCACATTGTGTGTCTAACACTCGCTTAGGAGGCTAACATATATTAAATTTCGATGCTATGGGGGACCTTAGTCTTATGCAAATATAGGCAATTACGATATGGTCTGTGATAAGGCCACAAGAGTCAGCATTCTGAAATAGATTTACTAGATTTACTAAAATTAAGGTAGTTGTAAAGTACAAATTGGATAGCAAATATCGTTGAGGTTATTTGCCTGACAACCTATTTCAGACATGTATTAAATAAAAATCTATACAAAAATCCTACTTGTAAGATAAAAATGAATTATAAAACACAAAAGTAATCCAAATATCTAAACATCTAAAACAAAGACATACAAAATAGGTCAATAAATCTAATTCAAACAATATTGCCTGAAGAAAAGCTTGCTAACCCATTTAATTTATAGTAAAACAATATGGCAGTCCTGTTTGATTTTGAATTTTTTTTTTATCTTAAAGCCTTATCACTAAAACTCCAGCTGATACAGTTATCCAAAGTGAGTAAGTAATAACTGCCTCTGTCTCTTTTCCATATTAGAGAACGAACGGCAACCTAAAATCATATGTGTTGTACATAAACAACAATAGAAAAAAGCGATAACTGCAATTACTTGACAGTTGGGGAGGAAACTGTGTGCGAGCGTGAGTACTCGTTGTTGGCTTCATTCAAATGGCGTGTAGAACGGCAACATTTTTATACTAAAGTTGTGTAGTTTTTTGTATGGGAATGAAGTCATGGAAAAATTTTTTTCTGCGATTGTATTGCAAAGTCAGTAAGCGTGTCAGCAAATAAAAACAAAAGAAAAAAACTCTGTAACAAAAAACTTTTATTAAAACAAAAATAACATTAAAAGTGTTGGTAAAAGCGCAACATCAGTAGCAGAGTACGTCTATAGATACAGCAATACTTAATGTGAATTTAAATAAATATTGAATATTTAAACAAAAGTGTGCTAGTTTTGAAACGAATCAACAAAAAAAAAAAAAGAAAAACTCGAAAAATGTAAATTAAAACTGTTTTTATTTTTATTCTTTGAACAAACTGAGTAATTTTAATAAGGCAATATTTTTTTTTACAATCTCAAACAATACGTAAAAATAATATAATGTATGCTTTGAAAGAAAGTATCAAGTCCACAATTTTAAATAAATATGTTTACAAGAATAATTATATTTTAGGTTAGGTTAGTGCTAGTTAATTCTAGATAATTCAAGATGACCTTTCATAATGAAAAATTAAAGTAGTTGCATCTTATAAGGAGCCCAAGAACTTTTCTATTCAAACAAAAAAATATGTTGGTCCTTGCTGTGCCCAGTCTGGGGAATATGCCAGTTAAAATATTGCTATCATGTCTAACTCCTTAGGACTGGTCAGTTCTACAAACAAAATAAGCTATTGACTTATATTTAATAGGAACGGTTAATAGTATAATTAATAATGACGTTGATTTGACATCTCAGATACATTGCAAAACCCATTGCAAGAACCAACCAGCTTAACCTTAATATACCACTTTTAATATGCACTTTTCTACCACCTTTGAATGGATACTATTACTCTGCCTGACTTTTAGTTTACTATACCTACCTACTAGCCCACTGGGACTATTAGATAGTGTGCTAGTCTATCTGTCTGGGGTTGCGGGTTGGATTCCCTCTAAAGACACTTGTCTGTTTTACTACAACGTCGGCAGGAAGGCCAGAAGGATGCTTGGAAACTATAAGTACGAATTGGCCAAGATGAAAAACGAGGAAGAAGACTTGCAGACTGTATCTGGAAGTGGATATTAAGTGTGAATGGCCAGCACACTAGTTTCATAAGGCTTGAGGACTAATAAAAAATAACACAACGTGGATGCTATGGAGGACCTAAGCCTTAGACAATTACGAGCGACCCTGTGATGAGGAGGGAGGTCAACCAATCCCACTAATAAAGGATGTAAGTGTTGTGTGCTTTTTCCGATTCTTATAAGGGAACATTTTTCAGAGAGCGCTACGCCATGGTAACTGTTTTATTTCATTAATCGCAAAATAAATTACTTTTAGAAAGGTACACATGCATATATTAAGTTAAGTTTAAAGCAGCATAAAAACTATTCGATTAATCGAATACTTTTATAAGTTTTATTAGATTAAACTTTCAATTGAAAAGCTAAAAACTACGAACGCTTTATCGTGGCTTAAAAGTTTTTACAAACAAAATATTTTTTCTTTTATATAAAAAAAAGTTTTTATAGCTAAATCATGAAAATCTAAAAACTGTATTACGGATTACGAGTTATTTAGAAATATAATAAAACTAGAACAGGACCATTTCTGTACGTGAAATACTTTTTGAGAATTTTGTTGCTGGTGCAAATAGTCGAAATGAAATACAGCAATTTTTGTCTGTCTGTGTTCGCATCACGTAAAAACTGCTGGATGAATTTTGATAAAATTTTGTAAAAAATTAAATTTTGTATCTCGGACAAAATGTAGGATGCATTTTTCCCGTAGAACACCTGATTTCCAAATATAAATATAATAGTGAAAGTATTTAACGGTATTGAAAAAAAAACTTGTCAGTACTTTTTTTGTAAGCGGGAAATTTTTTAATAATAGAATTTAATATAAAACCTATGCTGCAGCATTCTGAGTAATTTCCCAGGGATGGCTACCTCTATAGAAAATTAAGACATAAATCATGAATACCGCTCTGTAAAAAAAAAGTCTTTAAAATCTGAATGGAAAGCTATATTGAACAAAATTGTCATGACTCTGACGGAGTGGCGGAGACTGCTAGTTTATAAACAAAGCTACACATCTTTTTACAGCTTTTTAAGACGCTTTTTAGCACAATAAGAGGGGCCTGGCTGGTGTACATTTTAGAAACAAAATTTTTATGCACATCATATTTTTTTACCTCTTGATAACAAAAATGGGTGAGGAGTGTATAATATAATGCTTTTGCAAATCCCATGTATATCATGGGTGCTCGCTCTAATATATACTCTTGTCACCAGTAGTGAAGGGGCATAAAGCACATAATATTTGTGAAATGTTGGATATAATTATTTTATAACACAGTGGTTTTGAGTTTTTTTCTTCTTTGGCGTTTTTAAATAATAGGTACTTTATTCAGAATATTTCTGCTTCAAGAAATAATTATTCTAAAATTAGAAAAAAAAGTACCAAAATTGACGTTCAGTACTTTAGTATTTTTGAGCCATTTTATTCCTTCTACATTAACATGATCCATTTTCTTATTAGACTAACTGTATCTCAAAAAGTGCAGTTAATAAATTATATTTAACAGAAATTTAATAAAAACTGCAACAATATACAAGCAGGCATTAGCAATATGTTGCGCTTGGTTGCATTCGCAGTTGGCATCATTGGCCGTTATACAGACAACATGTAATTGTATTGCTGAGTGAGTTGGAGTGGCAACAAAATAAAAATTTATAAAATAAAAAAAAAAACTGAAAATTGACGTTTATAACGTTGCTGTTTGTTGCTAATTTCGATATAATAACAACGATGATGATGATGAGTTTCTTTATTTTTTTTTTTTTTTTTCATTTTTGCTTGGCTAAACAGCACGCAAAATACTTTAACAGAATTTTTTTTCTCATCATTAAATTTTTTATTTTAATTATTTCAACAACTGTTATATTTTTAATTTTTGTAATTATTTTTGTTTTTAATTATTTATTGCTCTAAAATAAAACTGGATTTGTCATCAGTTTTTTCATTCTTTTTGAAACAAGCACAACAAAGATTTTTAATGGAAACTTAATATTTTATTTTATTTCATTTACGTATGCTTTTTTTTACAGTAGAACTCACTTTTCGTTTCGTTTCTTATTTTATTTTATTATGTTCATTTTTTTTCGTAATTTAGTTATACGTTCAGATCGCTGATTTAATCATATTTACTCTATTTTCTATAAATAATTTCAAATTTAACACGATTTATTTTCGTTTAACGTAAAATTCACAATATGTTTTTTTACAAATAGAAGCGCAAAAATTAAATTTTCTTAAAACGATATGTTTTCGATTAAAAAAATAGATAAAAGTTATTTCAACTTTATAACGAAACGTTTAAAAACGTGCACGTACACGTCACGTTAAATATCCGTGAATGTAACCGGTATTTGCCGCTATGATCTAATCATGCCAAAAGAAGATTTCATACTAAAGTTACTCTTAACTTGCTCTGTCTGTTTGTTGCGTACTTTAGTTGTCTGTCATCTGTTGTTTTACTGTTTGCGACGACTATGGCGATGATGACTACTTGTTTGTTTGTTTGCTTACTTGGCCTTACTACAATACAATAATGCAGCTGTTGTAGCTGCGGCTGATGTTGGTTGGTACTTGATGGTCGGGTCTGGTCTGGTGTGATGCCATAAAAAGCCCACTTAAACTACAAAAACAAAAACAAGTAGAAGAAAAAGAGTCATGGAAAACAACAAACAAATATTAAACAAAATCATAGTTGCCAGGTTTTGGATTTATGGTCGATTGACGATTTTAGACGATTTTACACCAAAATTTGACGATGTTTTAAGGAACAATTTAATATACATATATTTTTCAAAATGCATTCGTCTTTTGTATGTATATACACAGTGCTGGAGGAAAAAATAGGGACACAGCAACATTTCAATATTTTCTTAAATTTTTATTTACACTTACAAAAATAAAACAAATTTATAGATAGGTATTTAAATTGTCTGCAAAAAAAAAAAAAAAACTAAAAAGAATTAACAATCCTGGAAATGAATGATTCCTGAAGGAAATAATAGGGACAATTTATAATTAAAAAAATAAATGTGTTTTATAAATATTACCATCAAACCCTTAAACCATTTTAATACTTGGTCAAAGCTCACTTCAGTGGTATTTTTTCGCATCTGTTGAACACCACGACCCATTTTTAGATTATTACAAATAACGCAAGTTACTTATTGTGTAAATTTCCAGAGTTTGTCTGAAAGGGATTCAAAAGGCGTTAGAAAACATCTTCTAAGATAATACACACCCTGTGTAACTTACAAAAAGCTTTTATAAGGTTTTTCTGTACCTCGTTTTTGTAACTAAAGTAAGAAACTTTTCACATAAAAATATAATAGTCATTCTGTTTTTCCACGTTGTCCCCTAGCTAATCCTAAAATTTTCAAAATAATGTAACAAAAAAGTTTGTCATTATCTCTAGCTCATCCTGTGTAAAGCACGATGACTATAATAATTCTCACATAAGTTACAGAATCGAGGCACTGAATACGAGTATAAATTAGTTTTAAGGTGCATGGTGGGTAGTATGGTAATGTACCTGTCTGGGAACCAAACACAATGGGTGATGAGTGAAAGTCCCCGTTACTATGCTCGATAAATTAAGTTAGAACATAATTTGTAATTGTATTGTGACGTTTAATAAAATAAAAAATTATTTTTCAATCTATTAATTCTTAATTACAGAAATGTGTCAAAACCGCATTGAAAGCTGCATACGAAATTTTTTAACTTGTGAAGTTTTTCATACACAATTTTTTGTCGATTTGCAACTGTTTAAAATTTTACGATTTTCTTATTTATCTGGCAACTGTAAACATACAAACATTGTATAAATTTATATGGTTATTTGTGTCTGCTTCTGATTCAGATTTTCTTTCCCGAGAGAGAAGCAGAGCGACGTATACCAATTTGCAGAGAGCCAAACAATAAAAATGAGTGCAATACTAACCTGTGAGAATTTTATATTAACAACAACCTGTGATGTTTACTAGGCCATTTTGAAAACTTCTCACAATCACTCTCTTCTATTCATGTCTTCCTGCCTGCCTTTCATTATTAGTTTTGACATTTGTGCATTACGTTTATTTTTTTTTAAGTTAGTCAAAATACAATGTACATTATACGAGGCTAGCTTGTTAAGAATTTCAAAGAAACAATAATTGTGCTGATTCAGCCCAATTATGAATAACAATTCCCCTGGAAAATTTTTCCATCTCCCATTCCTGCTAATAGAAATTAAAATTTCCCCGGAATTTTCCCCCTTTTCTCTTTCCACCCATTCTAAACAATTCAAGGGAAGAAAAGCTACCGACTTTAATAAAAATCCATTATGAATATTAAAAAGGGGAAAATAATTGACTGTTGTTGGGAGTTTTTTTCCTTATACACATATTTGGAAAAATAAAGAAAAACAGGTGTTTGTAATTTTCTGACTACCTTTTTTGCTATTCTCAGGGAGATTTTAATAAGGAAGATTTTTGAGGGGAACAAAACATTGGGAAGGCAAAAATTTCCTCAGGAATATTCATAATTGGGCTGATAATATTTGCACAAAATATTAGAAAGGTTAGATTATCTATGCATACTAGGTAACGACAAACTTACTTGATCCCGAACCTTAGTTTTTTGGTATTACCCACACTGAACTAAGAATGATAAAGAGAAGTGTAAGCCATCCGCATGATTTCCTGTTGGATGGCGTAGTTTTGCTTAAGTTGTGATTTAAATGCACTGATGACGTTTTAAAATAGTGTTGACGTAATCTCTTGTTCTGAGCAAGGTATTTAAGGCACTACATGAAAGTACTACAAATAGCCGGTAAACTCCTAAATGATCAACTGAGAAGGAATGATATTGCTTATCTTGTCCGGCCATCAGATGGATATCACGCAAATAACTACATCACTGGCTGGACTTAAGAATTGTAAAGGGTGTTTTTTAGCTGCATGACAACTTAAAATGATAATAATCTGGTACTTCATTTAATGGCATTTATATTTTAAATATGATTTCCGTCATATGACCGCCGTGGCTACGAGTTACATTCCAAACCTTACGGATCACCCGATAATTTAGAATTTTTGACCGATAGAAAGCGCTTGACACCCTAATTTAGGTTTCGTTGTTACGCTAAATATAAAAAAGGCTTGGCCATAATAATTAAATCAAGTTTATAATAATTCATAAAGCCTGCTCTAAAACCACACTTTGTACACTTTTAAATTTACCTACGCAATATTAAGTATGGTTTGTTGGATAATTCGTTTAAACTAAATTTACAGAACAAGTCAATACTCTTTGGAACTTTATATTATGATAATTATAAACTTCAACTCAAGTGGTTAAAGGTTTTTTATTCATTTTTTTGTAGTTTGTTGCATTACGTGTCTGGCATTTATAAAATGGTTCAATAACGAAGAACAGCTAAATTAAACAGAAATAAAAAGAAATAAACACCAATTGTTCTCGTCTACAAAATAACAATTTTTCTGGTTTTCTGATAAGTCATCCATTTTTATGAGTATTTTGCGGAAGGGTCTCTCTCTCTCTCTTACACAGAGGATGTGAAATAAAAAGTTGTTAGGACTTATTTTATGTATTTATGTAGGTAAAACGTTCTTGGTTTTAAAGTTGCTATAATTCAAAGTTTGAAGAAAGAGTGATTGTATGAACTTCCTTAGAAATTGTAATAGTTCTTCTAAAAAAAATACAATCCTCCAGATGTGCATAGAATTAAAATACAACATTTTTACTATTTGAAGAATCACTGAAAAACATCAAGTTGGGTAATTCGTATAGGATAAATTAATTTATACGGGCTTCGGGATGGTTCAACACAAGACTATATATCATCGACTCAAACCAACGCATTTTTGACCGGCGAAAACGTCAAATTGATCGGTCATCCGCCGTACAGCCATTACTTGGCACCCAATAATTTCTTTTTATTATTCCCTCACATCAAAAAAAAAAAAAAAAAATGCGTGGTCAACGATTTTCGTCGCCAGAAGATGCTGTTGAAGCGTTCAAAAACCATTTTTTGGAGGTGTCTCAATCGGAGTGGAAAATGTGCTTCGACAATTGGTTTGAGCGCATACAAAAGTGTATAATTCATGCTGGTGAATATTTTGAAAAACAATAAAATCATTTTTGATGATAAATATTTGCATTTTCATAGTAGAAAACGTTACTACGTTTTTTTGTTTATAAATTTTCGTCAACATCTCCACCATATCAATATCTCCACGATTTATAGACCAAATTAACTGATTTTCAATAGCAAAATTTTCAGAATTTTCAAAATTTATCTAGGTTTCTTAGAAAACCAATTTCAACAAGGATGAACAGAAGACATCGTTAATTCCACTTATAAGGATCCAGAATATAAATACTTTTTGTGGACGAAAATTAATTTTCTATAAAATACAAACAAATCAACAAATTAAATATACCCAACCTTTCCACCTTTCGTGAAGGGTATACTATTTACATAAGTTTAATCTATTAAAGACTAGCGCGGGATTGAACCCTTAGATATGTTTTGTTTGTAATTTTGAAACAAAGGCTGCCTTAGAAACTCTCTTAATGATGCTGTTTTAAATACTATGAAAACATCTGAATTCATTAAACCAAATTATAAAACAAAATATGATACCTATTTCTCTTTCCCCTGCAGCAGCAGCTACAAAAAGGTAATTAACCACAAATTCTTTCCTCAATCATTTTTTATTTTGGGCGGTACTGTTCCGTATATCTTAAGTGTAATCGTTCTGATGTAAGACCAACAAATGCATGTAATGCTCGATGAGTCTGTTAAAATTGATTTTCAAATAAATTACAGCAATTGGCAAACGTTGCTCTGGAATGATCCTATTCATGACAAATTGCAAAACCAAACTAATAATGCTGGCAAAGCATTGAGTAGTGGGTAACGAGTATCGAGTATTTGGTATACTTTTTAAGTAATCAATGCTGAAAAGCAGTTATTCCTTAATTTTAATTTTTTAATTTATATATTGCAAAACAAATTGAATAGAAAATTTTACGACTTCATTAAAGCTTTAATAAGCTTTACGTTTCTATTATGTAAACAAGAGTATTGAGTACCCAATTGATAAGTATGGAGAAGTATCGAGTAATTAGTATTAGTTGAAATTACCAGCACAAGAAAACTAAACTCAAAACAACCGATAACTGTTAAATCAGCTATAACAGTTTTTCCAATTTAAAGTTCTTCGCCCCAAAGAATCAACGTATTAATGAAAAAGTTTTGCTGTTATAAAGGTTTTTTGTTATACATATGGGTAATTCCATGTCAAAACAACAAAAAAAAATTGTTTTTAAATTTAGCACTTCTGACTTTATTGAAAATTCTGTGGTAATAAGGAATAAGTGCTTAATTTGACTTAAGCAAAAATTTAGTTACTGGCACCTCTGAAATCTGCGTACTTCAAAGTACCCGTGTGCAAATTTTCAATTATTTAGTAAAATTTTTCAGGAAGTTATAGCAAAATAACTTTCTGCTTATCTTTTTTCAATGTCGAATCGCATTTGGAAAAAATCTTAAGAAACTAGAAGCTATTTTTCGAAATCATAAAAACTTCTTTCACAACTTATTAATTGCAACGCCTGCGTACTTTTGGTAGATATAAGATATTTTTTTAAATCATACGTTTGACTCCCATAGGTAAATTTTAAAGAAAAGTTATTTTTTTGAAAAATTTATTTTAAAGTTTAAAATTGCTCTCCTACAAAACTTAAAAATCAGACTTAAGCACTTTTTCCTTATTGCCACAGAATTGTATTGCTTGTATTCTTTGACTTTCCAAAGATAAATATAATTTTTAAGAAATTCTATCTCTTACAGTTTTTTAGCTATACAGTTATCAAAATAGGAAAATATGGCTTTTTTGCATGTGAGCTCGAGGAATAAATATATTCTTATTCCAGTTCTATAAGCCCTAGGAAGTTGAGTAATAGCTCATTTTAAAGGGGATTTCATTAATTTGATATCAATCATGAAAAAAACAAATTTTTAATAAATTTTTTTCATATATTAAAAAAAAAGTTATATAAAAATCCCTGAGATAGTGTCTTTTAATTTTTTTTTTTTAAATTCATATATATTTTTTAATGTGGCTTAGTGAGTACACCATACAACTTTCAGAGTGGGACCATGGTGGGATCAGAAGTTATTTTAAAAAAAACTTTATTTTGACTCATTACAAACTGAAAAAATATAAATTTTATAATAAACTGGGTAATAAAGGTAAGAAATATTCCTTAAAACTAAAAAAATATGTAGTTTTTTTAACATAACTTCTGATCCCACCATGGTCCCACTCTGAAATTATTATGGTGTACTCATCATGCCACATTTAAAAACATATGTAAATTGAAAAAACACTATCTTAAAGATTTTTATAAAACTTTTTTTTTAAATATAAGAAAAAAATTTATTAAAAATTTGTTTTTTTCATGATTGATATCAAATTAATGAAATCCCCTTTAAAATGAGCTATTACTCAACTTCCTAGGGCTTATAGAACTGGAATAAGAATATTTTTTTCTTCATGATTGATATCAAATTAAAGCGTATGAAATCCCCTTTAAAATGAGCTATTATTCAACTTCCTAGGGCTTATAGAACTGGAATTAGAATATAACTAATCCTAGAGCGCATATGCGCTATTTACCCACTTTTATAACTGTATAGCTAGAAAACTATAAGAGATTATTTTTTTTTTTAATTATATTTGGATTCAGAGAGTCAAGGAATATAAATAACAAAAGTTTCAATAAAATCTGAAGTAGTCATTTTGAGTGCCTTGTTGATTTGACGTGGAATTACCCATATGTATAAACCACTGTGCACTAACTTAGCCATTTAATTGTTAGAATGTATACTAAACTAAACAAACATGCATATGAATGTACCTACTATGTGTGTTTATGTTCGTATATTAATTAAAGTTTTCTTTTAACAGAAAAAAATCAGTTTCATCACTCTCTTTAATTTGAATTGAGGTGACCAGATAAGCATTACTGCACAGTAAAATTAGAGGACCAAGTTTCACTATTCTGCACAATCGTAAATTTAGCCCCTATAAATAAATTTCAAAATTACGTTGATGCAAAAACATGTGATTTCAATAATGTATGCAAATACAACCATTTGTTTTAAAATATATTTATTTTGGTTTTTGTTTTTGTAAAAAAGTGAATATAAAATACATAAAAAGAAAAAGCCAATGAGAATGGTGGTATGTAAAATTGTTAAATTTAAAAAAGAAAACGTAAAGAAAAGAACAACAACTAGATGATCTTGCAACTCTGATGGCATAGATGATAATATTTCGTGAATTTTTCAAAAGATTATTAAATCGTAGATTTGGCAAAAAGACTTTCACAGGATTATTAAATCGTACAGATTTGGCAAAAAGTCTGTCACAACAACATGCACTTCTAATCCGCTCTATCATACTTTTTGAGCTAACAAATCTTTTTTGACAGATCAAACTAGTTTATGTAATTACAAGAGGAAGTAGCAATTGTATGAGTTTGGGGTTTCAAACTAAAAGGTTAGAAACGGCAGCCTGTAAATACTGCCACGATATATGTCCGTCTGTCACACAGCTCTATCTCTTAAAATTTTTAGTCTTTGGAACAAAAAGAATTTAATGAAATTAAAAACTAAAGGCTGTCGCTATTTAAAACATGCATTCGTTCATTGTCGCTTCGATATCATACCGTTTAAGCAGAACGAACTTTGATAGAATGATGCGATATCGAGCACCAGTAACATTCACATTCAGAAATGTGATCCAATAATGTCTCCAGACCTAAATTCGGATAAACCAGTGTGTTGCATGCATTTGTTTTTCAACCCATTTGTAAAATGGGTTCTTTGAACTCCAAATGGATAGGCATACTTTGCTCAAAGACAGCCACCAAACTTATATTATTATTGAAATACATATTTATCAACATTGAAAACGCGTTCATCCTTCGTTTAATGCTCCATTTTTACATACTCTACAATCTCAATATATCTTTATTCATATTCATTGAATCCCTAATCTATTTGGACTAACCATAGTTGCTCTTAAGTTTAAATAAAATTAAAAACATAGTTAATTAACTCCAGCAAAATGTTTTGTTCAGATGTTGTTGTTATCATTTGCGGTTCGTCTCTATAATGTTCGATTGACAGTAGAATATACCTCCTTCTTAGACAAATAACACTGTTACGAAGCATGCTTCACCATTTCTGCTTTACCTAATGGCTCTTTTAAGCGTAGATCAAGATGTACCTCAAGGTATGTATTTGACTTACAACTGTAAGTATAGAGGTATCATTCGGTTATTTATTTATTAGAGTAGGAACGCATGATTCGCTACGCAGTGTGAATGTGTCTTTATTATTATTTTGTTTCCATTTCAAGCACAAATCCAGATGAAATATATGGTGCTATTAATAACGGGATGCTACTTGAAGGTCTTAGTAAATGCTAAGGAAAGTAGTGTCATCATTTCGATGTGTGGAATCGGTTGCTAGTTGATTCTGCTTTTGTGTGATCTTCACCCGGCTTAGGTATCCGGCAATCAAAAAATCTTCCAGTATATGGAAACAAATCGAAACGTAGAATGGCATTTAAAATAAAAATAATATTTTTTACTGCTAGATTACATTACCATATTATTACGTGTTCCTCTTTCGATACCATTTTGGTAGCAGTTCATAAAGGAAGCATACGTATAACGGACCATTTAAGGCTTTAAAAAATTTAAATTAACTTATTAAAAATAATTCTTGAATTATATTAAAATCAAAACCACCAAGTCCGCCTTCTTGTTTTTTATCCACCAGTCACACGTGACATTTTTATTTCGTCCATTATGTTTAACTTACCTAAAAAGAAAAAAAGGGATAAAAAAAGGAAATAATTAATATGGAAATGTGTTTTTATTTTTTAAATAATATTAAGACATGATGTTAATTTTTAAACATGACAAATCTACATACTTTATCCCTTACAAAAATAACGGGATGAAAATCTAAAGAAAACTGTATGTTGTTAATTTTATCTTTTGGGAAAAATCTTATGGTCACCTTACAAATGAAGTCATGTTTCGTGTAAGAGTTGTTTTTATTTGCTTTATTGTTGTTTTTGTTGTTGTTGTTATTGCTGTTGTTGTGTTTAATAGTCTGATTATTTTTTATGAATAAAATTTTAACACAAGGTGGTTTCAAACGTTTGTTTATAACTGTGAGAATTTTTGAAACCCTAAATAGGGTTAAAGAGAGAGAGAGAGAGTAAGAAATTATTGCCGTATAGTTTGAATTGCAATAAATTTTTTTTTATAAAAAAACAATGTGACAAATGGCTTAAAATAATTTTTGGAAAGTGAAATTCGAAAATATTTCAAAGGGTGTTTTTTCTAGAGGCGGGGAACTTTAAATTCAAGTAAACAGAGAAACCCTGTTTTGATATCCATCCAATATGCTTTACTATTTAAATAATTTAAATCCGATTAATTTCCCGTTAGATAACGTAGTTCGCCCCATTTAAAATGCGCAGGGGTTTTGACGTCATTCGCCTCTTAAGAGAGCGAAATATTGGGCGTTTGGGCTCGGCTTACAGGACACTTCCACATACCCTTCGCAGTAAATCAGGGGCCTACTCACCGCATTCGATATCGAGTAAAATCTCTCGTAATTTTTCATTTTGATATCATGGCACCCGATATCGAATAAAAAGTAACGTAATTTCATTCGAAAGGAAACGTTTTTTAACCGTGTTTTCTTGTTCACTTGTTGACTTATTATTAATCTATTACAATCTGATAAAAATAAAGATTCGATACACGTCGAATGGCATAATTAGCTTATTCGACTCGTATCGAATTTGTTATTCGATACGATAGTTTACTCGATATCGAATATTTGCTGTCAAGTTCGCGATAGTTTTTGGTTTATCTGCATAGAAATCGGACTTTACATATCCCCAAAGAAAATCATATTGACAAGATGACCAGTTACCACTTCCACTTGAGGTACGAAAAGGTTAGTCAGCATGTCTCTTTACCGTAACTTTCATCGTTATTTTTGAAGCCGAACGAATCAATGATACCACCCGCCCGTAAGGGTACCAAACAGTGTGTTTTTCTGGATGTAATGCAGTATTTACAACGGCGTAAAGGTTGTCATCGCTGAACATAGCAATTCTGTTTATTGACATAAGTAGGTATTTAACAAAAAGTGTGCTGGTTTGGTAACGCAGAGATCAGTGAAGTAGTCTCCTTATTTAAAAAATACTACAAAGGAGCATATTTAGTTTTCAATGATTACGAGTAAAAGCTACTCGAATTTTACAAAGTGATACAATGAATTGTCCACCATTTTGATGAAAAAGTTTTACAATTAAAATTCATTTTTCACGAGTGTAGTGTTAAAATTTCCCAAATTTAGAGTACTTAGATGTCAAAGTATGTCAATTAATTTCTTGAAATTTCATCATTTAACAGCCAATTTAGTTCCTAACCTCAAATTTGCCCATCCTTATTTTACATGTAAATCACAACATAAATTACATGTAAATGACATTTAATGAATTTAATTCAGTATAAAACATTTTCGTGTGTATTTTTGTGTTAAGAAATTAATTAAGAAACCTGCGTGTTACCTTTAAATGACCATCTTAATGTCATAATGTAATTTTCTAAATTAAAAAAAAATAACGCACAACAATCTTATCTTATTATACCACCCACATACTGCGTAGTGTAAACAAGTTTAATTAAAAAGGATTTGAATTAAAAAAAACCAAAAGAATTAACTTGACACCTTAACTAATTTTGTAATACGTTGTTCCAATTCTACCTAAGATCTACAAGCAGTGAAATAAAACAAAAAAAAAAAAATATAAACAAAGACAAGTAATTTTATTTTGTTAGTTGTTAGAGTTTTACTAATATCTTTCGTCTTAAATCTTCGCTTAGAACTCTTGAATGTAAGCAAAGTATTCAAAGAGAGCCTGACAGACATCACGTGTGCGTTAGTACGATGAGGTTTAGGCGACGTTAATAACAACGACACATTAATAATCCTTTTCTAACAAAGATCAGACAAAAACAAAAACAGAGCACGAAGCCGATGATGCATTACACTCTTCATCTAACTAAAAATGTATTCAAAGGCGACTTGAAGTTGACTACAACAACTTAAGATAATTTTATTTTTCATTTTTCTTTATATTTAGAAAACTCTTTTTTTTCTTGCATTCAAATATATTATTTTCGGCTCGAATTACTAGTTAGAATTTACATACAAAACAAAAAAATCATCAGCAGAATCATCGCTAAATCCTTCTGGTTGGTAGTTAAGCTACGAACTCTAGCCTAAAAGAGTAAAATTTCTTTCAAAATTTAAAAAAAGTAAAATTTCTTTCAAAATCTTACTTTTTTAAGGTTACCGTTGCGTCTACACAAGAAAGTTATATTCATCAATTTTGATTTGAATAACTTCTGTTTAAAAACTAGAAAGCCAGGAAATTTAAGTTCCGAGTTCAGGTAAGGCTGAATCCTTTTCTAATCATTATTGGTATCTCATCAAAAATTTCAATTTTTTGGCAAACAATGTGGCTTTTAGTAAAATTTTATGACTAAAGAAGTCATCCTTTCATTGTCTTGATCACGGCACTCATTGCGGGGATAGCTTTTTCATATCTAAATATTCATCTAAAATATGATGTAGCTGCTCGGTTGAGAGGACTACATCCTCAGTCACTTTTATTTTCCGATCGTCCTTGTTATTTCATGGGTTTAATCATCTATATCTGGCGTGACGTCTACTTGGTGTCCCCCTGAACGTTTGACGTCATTTTTACTGATACAAACCATCACAACGAAAATCAGTAAACCAGTTTTTAAACATTGAAATTGATGGTACAGAATCGCCATGAAGCCTTGCTTTAGTTTCGGTAAAGGTTTTTGTTTTTGTAAACAAAAAAAAATGGTTAACCAGAGCATGAAATTCACTATTCAATTTTTTGATAAAATTAACGAATGATCCTGAAAGCGTACCCAGGTTACAACGGGTGCGCCCCATAAAAATGTAAAGGTGCTAAAACCGATCTAATTATTTGATTTACGGAATGTATGGCATAAGACACCGTCTGGCTGAAACCACATGTTTGAATTAACATCATATACCTTAGGAAGAAATAAACGTTACGTTATTCAGCTGCAGTAATAGTCGCGGTTTAATCAGCCTTAGTTTTTCGACAGTCACATCTCTGTATCGCTATTTTGACGAATAACAAACCTGATAAGGTTGAAGACTGGTTAGAGATGATTCTCCTCGAAAAAGTTCAAGACAAACTTTTATTATTTTTAAAATGGTGTTCAACAATGAAATTGCTTTATTGTTTGTTGGTGTAACACTTTATCCCCATGAAAAACCTCTCCATTTTCGTGAAAAGCGTGCTTGTTGTGATATAAGAAATTTTTAGAACCTTCGACAGCATTCTACAACATTCTAGAAAATCTCAAAACATCCCAAAATGTTGTGTTTGGAACGGTTAGAAATATGCCGGAACATCCCAGAATATTGAGCGACACACACACTCTCTATCATCTGGACCATTATGGGCCATTTGAAGCCTTTTTTGTATGGATGGGACTATCCGTTGATAAATCTATCGCGGAACCAAACGTCAGTAAAATGCCTCGAGTGAGTAAAAAACAAACATTGAAGTGCGAGTAATCAAAGTGATACATGTGTAATTACGATGTCATGATGAGGTTTAATGACCTCATGGAGATTTGTAGTGTGCTTGCTAACAAGGTAGCGCACTAGACGTGCTTCAGACTCCAATTTTTTTTTTTCAAAACTTTTATTTCAGTAAGCTGTTATAATTTTTTTGAAGCTGTTGAAATAACCAGACGCATTAATAAGAACCACCCCATGACGGCGAGCCCTAGCCGGTGCTTAAAGTTAGCATACCAGCGTGGCCAGCAGTTCTTTCATTTTCGCATAGCAGCTGCCATTTAAAATTCAGTTGGCACAAGAGCTTCTTCCACAAGACCATTTACGCCGCAGTACATGTACCAATAGGATGTTACAGCTCGCCCATGACAACCCTGATTTTCATGAAAAAATCATAATGAGTGATGAGGCACATTCTGTATATTCCCATGTGAATATACAGAATAGTCGGTTCTGGGCAATGGAAAACCCCAAAAATTATTCACCACCTTTGCATCCATTAAAAGTCTGGTGTGCAATTTGGTTAGGAGGAAGCATTGGACCTTATTTCTTTGAAAATGAAAACCGCGTAACGGTAACTGTGAATGGGGAGCGATATCGTGATATGATTAAAAACTTTTTAACGTCACAACTGAATGCTTTGGGTTTGATTAACATGTGGTATCAACAAGACGGTGCCACATTGCATACAGCCAGGATTACAATGGAATTACTGCGAGTAGTATACCTTCCCTGCGGAAAAACTGTATTAGTAAAATTTTACGCTTAAGGATTTGTAACGATTTGTAACAACAATCGTTTTCTAATTTTATTTGGCAACTGTGAAATGAATTTAAAATTATTAATTATGGCAAGATTTTTAGATTTATTAAAATGTATGGAAGATTTCTATTCTAATTTTTAACATTTTTGATATTTTAGATTTGCTGCCAGATACAGCCGCGTGCAGACGCACAGACTTATATAATTCTTTGGATATGGACTTTGGATTATTAAGAAGATAAATTTGCAATGAAAAAATAATAGTTGACTCACACCGCAACCGGAAAATATTGTTTTCTATTTGGCTAATATTATGGATTATTCTTGAAAGCTTATAATTTCTAATTGATAAGAACACCTTGCAATGCTTCCTTTCTTCGCACTTTGTAACACTGCGTAACATTAAATTTCTGCACTACTCGTATTTGAGACAAACTCAAAATACTTTCTGCTAAAGTGCAGGGTATAAAAAAACAAATTAAATAAAAAAACTAAACGAAATTTTATCTTTAGTTTTTTGGAGGCAGGGGTTTTTCTTTTATGGAGTTTTAAGAAAAATCTATTGAAAAAAAAACAACAACCAAAAATGGTATAACATCCTCATCACAATATAAGAAAATAAATAACACAGGCCATGTTAAGAGACACACGAGGCAAATGGGTATCGGACAATATATTTATGTATTTATTTTATATATACATACATACATATGTACTATATACATATGTATGCTATGATGTTGCTTTTGGTTTTTTCTCAACTGAAGGTTTTACAGACATAAACTGATAGTTGCAGTTTTTTTGAATGTTTGTAGCGGCATGATGTTGCGTTATTGTTATTATTGTTGCGGCTGTTGCTGGGAGCAGCAGTAAAATACATATATTGTGAAGGACGAATTATTTAATAAAGTATACTCACAGATAATAACAAAAACTAAATAAAAAATAATATACATAAATATACAGTGGCACAAACGATAACACAGTGCAATAAATAAAAACTTTTTGAAAAATAAATGATCTTGACAATATATGTTCGATTCTACTATCAAACGGTAGTAAAACCTTATACTCAGTTTGGCGAAATTGGTGACCAAATTTTATTTATGGGCCTCGAAAGATTCAGAAAATCAGTGGGCCCTTCAAAAACGCTGTCATCAATGTTTGTCTTATATCTCATTCAAACGATCGAATGAAGAAAGTGCGACGGTTGAGGCTGTAGGTATCTCACCGAGAGGGTCATCACATTTTGTATTAATAATTGGATAAGAAAAAGATTTGCCCTTCATGACTTGGGCTACAAACTACTACTCCATCTAGCATATTCCCTAAATTAAGGCTCTTGCGACTATTTAAAAGTTTTCAAATTTGATGAAATTAACGAAGTTTCTTAGGTTCAAAGAAGAGATCATCATTAAAGCAAGAAGTCTGGTCGACAGCACAATAATCGTATTAGCGAAGTTGAAAGCAATCGATTACAATTGACGATTACTAGGTATTACGGAAAGGCGCCTTGAAGTCGCTGTCCTGTTAAAATAGCTCTGTTTTGGCGACAATTTTTTAAAAACGGTTCAAACGAAAATTTGTGATAGTTCACGAAAAAGCGTAAAAAGCATAAACACCAAATAATTAAAAGTAAAATTAAAACAAAAAATTTAAAAAAAAATAAAAAACTCAAAATATAAACTGCTAAGCGATTTAAAACATTATTTTCTGATCCAGAAAGTAAATTAAAAGGATTTTATAGTAATTTTAAACAAGACTGTGAAGAAATAACAACATTGAATGAAAATTGGATTTGAGATGAAGAAGGAGTTATGCAGAACAAGGAAGTAATGAATGCAACAGACGGTGGCAGGTACAAGCAACTAACGATTTCGCAGCTCCTTCTTGCAAATGCAATTTGAAAAACAGCTGAATCCTGAAAGTGGTGCAAGGAACTCAATCCGCTGATGAAGGCATAATAAAAATATCAGTGGCATAATATAATTCTCGCAAAAAAAACCGACTTCAAAACAGAGAGAAGGGCACCAATTCTAAACTAAAAATGTAAGAAGTAATCTGTAAGAATTAGATTTAAACCAAATAAAAGATGCGCCAAAATTAGGGGGGAAAAAGGTAAAGACTATGTGAATGTTAAGCCTCTCCCTATTACTGTTCAAAAGTTAAGCTATTTTCACCAGCATCCGTCTTTTATGGGGACACCATTCAAGCCTCTGTCTATAACGGTTTCAAAAATAGGGGCACATAGATGAAATAACATCACCTATTCGGACACCCTTTAATTTACAATTTTAAATTAAAGACCTGTTGTTATAGAGCACTAGGCCACAAAGATTCATTGTAAATTTTAACTATCTGTCTATAACGGTTAAAAAGTTTAACCATATATATCAAATTACATGAACTATTGGGACACCCTTTACATTATAATTCCAAATATTTATTATACCAGAGAAAGTAGTAGACATTCTGCCTAATTTTTAAGAGTTTGTTTCTAACGGTTCAAAAGGTAGGGCCATATAAATCAAATTACATAATTTATGGGGACACCCTTTAATTTCAAAATTCAAATTGTATACTCGTTATAGTGGACTTTGCAGTACAGCTTCCTTTCGGCGGTCTGTGTACAACTGTTCAAAAGTATGGCCATATACATCAAATTAAATGAACTACTGGAGCACCCTTTAATTTAAAATTTTGAATATTTAAACATTTTATTATAAAGGTCATAGTAATCGATATTCTGTCAAATATTCAAGGTTTTGTCTATAACGGTTCAAAAGATAGGCCCATATAGGTCAAATTACGTCATTATGGGGACACCCTTTAAATTTTAAACTTATTTTTTTTTTTTTATTAATTTCTGCTGCTGGAAACCAAAGCGATACGTAATTTTTCTAAATTTTAATTTGGTGCCCTTACGGTTCTTAATACACGTAAAAAACATGTAAGTTGTATGGGGACACCCTATAATTTTTAATATAATGAACTCTTTTTAAAACGGGACCAAACTGAAAGCATAACCTTTCAAATAAAGAAAAAAATTTTAAATCGGTCCTTCTTTTGAAGTCGGTTAAAAAAGGTGTTACCAACTTTTACAAATACAATTCAAGTCAATAGGATACTCATTTTAAGAGAAGAAAAAGTCGCGCTAATGATTGACGTAACGAATTGTAACAAAAACACAACACTTTGCAAAAGGAACTTTTATTTTAATCAAATTAAAATTTAAAATGTCTGACCCTTGCCTCATGACTTTTCTTTGAAGCGTAAGATATTGCTGAACGTCTTCATCACAAGAAATTTCACTATCCGAAATGTCACAAATTAGAAAAAGCTACTTTATTTGCAACCATGAACTTTTTTATTTTCGTGTATATTTAAATTAATACGAAAGTGTTATGGAAAATCTTTGTACAAAAAAAAAAAATATACATGATCAGCTGTTTGCGAAATTAACTCAAATGTCGAAAAAAAACCCAGTCAGAAAACCTTAGATTTCGTTCGTAATTTCAACTCGAAATTACTTAATTTCGGGGCAAACGGATTTTAAAAGATTCTTCGGAACTTGGTGATATTGAAAACAAAAAAAAAAAATTTCAACGAACTTCATTAAAGTTTTGGAAATCTGGTATGTTTTTATCAGTTTAAAATAATGATCGATTATCAAAGCCAATTGGTACAATTTATAAACTTCGTTTGCCATCCCCGGAGTGCAGTCTAAAAAATAAAGCACACGTCAGAAATTTAATAAATTTTAAATATAAAATAACACAAAAAATGTTGTATATAAAAAAAGTTCTTTTGTTGTCTGCGCATCATGATATTCGTGTGAGTTCCAATTTCATGCAAAGTAATTTGCCCTGCTTCGTTTTGCGGTTTTTTTGGGATATACTTTTTTTGGATACCCAAGCACTGAACTATAATAAAAAGAAGCTACTTCTTTCCACATCAATAATTTGTGGTAGTGACAGATGTGTCACTGCCTCTTTAGATACAAAATTTAATTCGATTATAATGTATGATTTTTTGTCGTTAAAAAAGAAATATTACAATCTGCCAGATTTAAGTAGAGGGATTAAATTTTTAGTAAACGTATGTACTTATACATATGGACATTATCATCCTTTAAATATTTCCATCATCATATTTTGTTTAAGTTTAGAACAAAGATAATCTGCTGTTGCTACTTAATTTCTTTATCTTTTTTTATTTTTCATTTCGTTCATTTTTTGCTCTGAGTCAGTCATTTTATTATAAAGTCAAAGAAGATTAATTACACAACCAAGATAATGGATTTTTAAATATTCGTATAATATTCTTTTTTAATTTCGCATTAATTTAGGTTATTGTCAAACGATAGAATCACTGTCAGACTTCCTCTGCTGTAAAATCAATTAGTATGGGATGCAAAAACAAATCATTAAGGTTGTAACGAACGTCCTTAGCTTTTATTTAATATTACAACAGTTTTAATTAAACTTAAAAGTAGTGAGTAACCTTTATTGCAATTTATTGCAAAAGACCTTGCGAAAAGAATTTAAAGTAGTTTTTGTAGCTATGAAGTATGGCAGGCTTATTTTATACTTAACGGAGTTTCTAGTGACGGTTTTCCTTCTGCTTTAAGCAAATTAGTTGGTAACAATGAATGATAGAAAACAGATTACGACATCCCACTCTTCAACCCTTAAATGAGCCACAAATAACGTCATGAACACTGTGTATTTTAAAGGAGGCAGAGTACGCCATCTAACAGGAAATCATGTGGATGGCGGAATCTTGATTCTATCATTCTTGGTTGACACATACGACTTTTTCTTGAAAATGTAATGTCATTAAAATTATCTGCTTTTAAAAAGTAGAACAACAATTAAATAAATATTTTCAAATTAAGTTTTGGCATTATTTTAATTTTAATTGTTATACCCTTCACCACAGGTGGAAAGGGTATATATAAGTTTGTCATTCCGTGTGTAATTTCTACAATATTCATTTCCGACCCCATAAAGTATATATATTCTGGATCCTTATACATAGAGAAGTTGATTAAGCGATGTCCGTCTGTCCGTCTGTCCTTCTGTCCGTCTGTCCTTCTGTCCGTCTGTCCGTCTATCCGTCTGTCCGTCTGTCCGTGTTAGTGTGGTAATGTCATTTGCCAAGGCACCAGAAGAGATACAAAAAATTTAAGCACACCAATCTGTCAGGCATAGTTTCGAAAATTTTGGTATTGCTATTCAGCAACATCGGATCATTCCTTTGGAGGCTACGGGCCAAAAACCACGCCCACCTATATTTTTTCCGGTTTTTTTTAAATTTTTTTCAGCTTTAATGATTCTTTGCCTTTTTTTCTCAAATAAATATTAGACTGCGACAGGTAGATCGCAAGGAGTGCATACAGATCTCGGGGGATCAATAACCCCCTGCGAGAGGCGATTTTTGTTTGTTTTTAGATTGGTACGATTTTTCTCCTTTGATTTGTATTAGTGACCTTAATAGAAAGCAATACACATAGAGGTAGCCAATGGACCCACAGGGTACCCACTGATAAATAGGAGCAGTTAAAAGGACCCCCCATGTGTCAATATGATGAAATTTTTTTTTTGTAAGGATTTTTTTTTTGCTTTAGTCTGACCATTCTAACTCAATATAGATTGGAGAAACGTCCAAAATTTAACAAAAAAATTTCAATCGAATTTTTAAAAAAAAATTTTTTAAAAATTTTTTTAAAAAAATTTTAAAATTTTTTTTCAAAAATATTTACAAAAAAATTTACAAAGCATTTTCAAAAAGATATTTTACAGAAAAATATTCGAAAAAAATTTTTTTTAAAAATTTTCCAAAAAATTTTCGAATAAAATGTTACAAAAAATGTTTAAAAAAATATTTTTACAAAAAATTTTTACACACAATGTTCGAAAAATTAAAACAAAAATTTCAATATTTCTTTGAAAATGAAAATCATGACTGTAACATAACATATAATTAATATTAAGAATATACTTATGTATGTATGTGTGTATATAGAGTAACATATTTTTTTAAATGCGTTTGATTTTTTAATATATGATATCTCTGTTTTAAAACCTAGGTGCATTAAACACATAGACATCATCAGAATACCGACTACAAACTGTCAAAAATGAAACGTTGTGGCTGTCGTCAACTTAGGCTAATTTCTATTTTATTCAACAAAAGAAAATGTCACAAAATTGTAAATTGCAAATTCATATATAAACAAAAAGTTTTGGAGAAAATATTTATAATTTTTTGAAAAAGTTATTTAATTTTATAAAATCAAAATAAGTAATTCTACAACAATGTCAGAGTTTACGATGTAGGTGTCGTCTTCAATATCATTAAGTAGCTGACAACACGGCGACAATTGTAGCAAACGGAATTTGTTTTCATTTGTCTTCTATTTTTTTAACTTATGAATAATGATTTTTTCTCATACGAATTTATTTAAGTAAAGAGTCAGCAATATGGATAATGCTGTACATGTCTGTATAAATAAAATCACCGTGGTGAAGGGTATAGAAGATTCGGCACGGCCGAATATAGCACTTTTACTTGTTTTTTTATTAATTTTTGCCGAATCTTATATTCGGTTTTTACTCTTATAGTTCTGTGGTGGTGAAACATATAAAAATTACTCAATAAAATATATCACCGAGTCTTTAGTAACTTCACGCATTTGTCCAAGGCTTAAATCCTTTATGGAATTCATATTACCTTTTAAGGTATTTCTATAACATAAGGACACCATACTGGCCTTCATACCAAATGGCTCCTTGGACACCAATCCAGCCTGTTTACATTTTGTCGCCCTCCCCAACCTTTCCAGGTTTAATGAATACACCCATTGCAATACCTATGCTTGCATTAGGCCATTTCCAAGTGCAACGCTGGGTTCTGGTACACAAAAATGTAGATCCCCTTTTTGCTAGTTAGTCTGCTACTTAATTCCCAGCTGTGCCTATGTGTCCCTTAACCCACATCGGTGTTATCTCATTAACCGAGGCACATCTGATAAGTTTTAAAAAACATTCTAGCACTAGTTTGGAGTACATGTTCACTTGCCTAATGCGTATTAAAAAAACAAGTGTTATGAGAAGCTTTCAAGCTTGGGAAGCAGCAACCCAAGCAATTCTGACTGGTAAACGGAGACGTACTCCCTCAAATACAGAGTACTGTTATTGCTAAGTAAAAATGCATATGTCGTTTTCCATACACCCATTGTGTATAACGCCTTCCGTAATGAGTGTTCGATACAGTATTTCGATTATTTTTCTACTACTCATGCCACCCATCGCCATTCGAGCTTACTAACTAGATCCAGAATATCTTGTGCCCGATGTTCGGTCCAAAGCTATGGCAAATGGCATCGCTTTCATACGAAAAGCTGGCATTGCGGCCTTCGATTTAATAAATATGTCCAACGATAGCAATCCCAAATGTGTCTCAATTGCCTGTAATGGTCCCATACGCATTGCATCACATATACTCCTACAGAACATCCTTTGAACCCCATTTAACTTACTCTTAATTGTATTTTGAGTGGTTTCTGGTGACCAAACCTCAGATGCATAAGTTGTTATGGGTCGTCATCATTGTGTATATCCAGTATAGAGTCTTTGGAAAGATTTCCACCTACGGCCACCTACACACTCGTTTATATTGCTGCAAGATCCTTTTTGCTTTCCGTAAATTCATTTCAATGTATTCGTTCCAGGTTAGTTCTTTATCCAGAGCAACGCCTAGATAATTCACTTTCCTTGACACACTGATTTCGATCCGAAAAGCATTAAGAATCCAACCTCTATACCCTCCTTCCTTCTTCGAGTGAAGAGCATAGCGTCGGATTTGCTAGCATATATGTATGGACCCTGGCCCCTGCTCATTGCACCATGTCTCGGTTGTTATGAGAGCCTGTCACATACAACCTTTAATCATATTGACATAATACGTTCAAAAATGCGTCATCAGCGTAGAGTTTTCTATGAAAAGTTCATTGGCCCATAACTCGAAAAATATGGGCGAAAATTTTTGCACATTATTTTTTTTTTTCTGGATACTTTTTTTGTTGTGGTGAAGAGCACCGATGCCGCTTCATCGCGAAATTGATTTTAACACCCATTTTGAAGGGAATAAAAAATCTAGAAAGGCGCTAGAGTCAATGTATCGTTCTTAAAAGAAACTAAAATTAAAAAGTAAAAAATAAATTAAGAAATGTTGCAACTTTGAACAAAAGTGTTAGATTTATTTGGCTGAGTGTATTAGCAGCATGTAAACTTCTAGAATACAATTAAACATCAAAGAGAAAAATATATCTGTTAAATGCCATAACAAACTGCAATCTATTTATTGCATTTGTCGGGCTATTATAACAGATCTTCACAAAAGACTCCTCTCTATAAAAACAACAACAATAAAATTGTTTGTAACTCCTCTTCATAAATCATTTGATGAAAATTACAATAATCATTAAAACGTTTAAATGGAAAGAAAAAAGAAAGAATGAAGCAGAAAAAAGATTAAAACAACAACTGCACTAAACTTTAGGCCTGCAGGGAATTGCAAAGAAGTAAAAATCATAGACAAAAAGTAGCCAGCAATGCAACTCAGTTTGAAAACTTTATGAAAGAAAAACAAAAAATAATTAAATACACCATAGCAAACTGTAAATTGCATGAAGAACGAGGTGAAGAGGTGTTAAAGCAAAAGAACAATATGGATAAATGGATAAATGGATAGAAAATTAAACTGGTCACGGTCTCTTTCACTGAAACAAAGCAGTCAGTAACAGCAAATAGCCAACAACAAATTTTTACAGCAAAAAGTATCGGTACTGCTGGTGGTCGACGGTCGACTGGTTGCATGAATGAATGGTATGGATAGTTGGAAGTAGAGTAAACCGTAAATGGCACGTCATTGGGAATGAAGTGGATAAAAAAAAGAAAAAACGAAAGGTATGGAGTAAAGCAATTAATACGTAAGTAACACACATTTATTCGAGGGCAATCTAGAAAGTTTATTAGATTTTTATTTGTAAGAAATTTTTTTTTTAAATTGCTTCAATACTTAGGTGATGATAAATTATGTGGACATTTCGGAAATGAATTATGGAGGAAGTTTATTCTACAAGCGAACTGTACAGCAAAAAAAAAAAAAAAAATTAACGAATTATCTTGTAATGGTACGATCAATATACTTAATCAATGAGTGAGTGGGCTCTTAATGAAAATCATGAACACGTAAAAACATGCGGGTATCGGGAACAAATTCCTTTTTTTCCAGTCAAAAAGCTATTATAGTAGCGATAAAACAGTGAGACATGCCCCACATTGTCTCGATTCTTCATTGAGTCAAGAGATTTGGATACCCTTTTGTCGGACTATACATAAGAGTTGTATTCTATTTACGTTTGGATATACGTAATATAAATAGTACAAATGTCAGATGTTGTAAAGGACACAGAAAAAAAGTTTTGCATCAATCAAAGGTTTTTTTTTTTGGTCTAATTTTATAACTTGCCAATAGCAAAACTTAGGATATTGCCGGAGAGATAAGTAGTTTCGTTAGCTATCAAGTACCTTAAATGCAAGTTATGGTAACGAACCTTACTCTCGTTTAATGTTTAAAAGTACTTGGAATCATTTAAAATCAAGAAAATAGGGTGACACACGACCTAAAGCCAAAGGACGTCAAAAGGCGATTTTGAAGGTTTAATGATTTGAATTCTAACGGGCTATAACAAGTGGATAATTATGACAATCCAAAGAGAAAGACCGTAATATTTGTGAAGCACGGCCAACCAAAAACATCGGCTCCAAATCCGAATATCAATGGCGCCAAAGTAATGCTCTGTATTTGGTGGTTTCAGATGAGTGTCATCTATTATGAGATGAAAAAACCGGATGAAACGATTACAATAGACCTGTACTGAATACAACTGATCCGTTTGAAAAGAGAGAATTATCACGTGTCAAAAATTTTCCTTCATTACAATACCCTTCCTTGCGTTGCGTGTTTGATGGGACCCTTAAGCTGGTTGCATTGTTTTATGCAGAATATCGTGACTGCAATACGTTTCACTTTAGAACAAGGCACGAGTATGAAGAATTGCTTTGATTTGTTTTGTTTCTGTACTCAAAAGATGAGAAATAGTTTAGAATGGAAACCGTAAACTGTCAGATAGATTTGAAAATCCATAGCTTTCGAAGGACAATACTTTGAAAAAAAATTATCCTCAATTATGTTTAATGGTTCGTTAAAAAACTATGGGAATTAAATAATTTACCCAACACTTTTTTCTGAATCATGCTCCAGTTACTATTATTAAGTAATAAACCCTAAGCACCCCAACCCCAAGGGATCTTTTGTACAGTCCTTACGTTCAGCAAGCAAGTTCTAGGCTACGGATAAAGCCAATAAATTGTTCTAGTGAGAGATCTTTCAGATCCGCTGGAGACAATAGAGGAGCCACAACCCAGCTCACAGTACCTGGAAATTATGATCTCAGTGTTTCCCATTAGAAATTAATGGTAACGAATACCACAATGTCCGGTGATCCATTCCTAAAGTAGCTTTAAGTCACTATTCCTGAGTAAAAGTAGCAACAGTGAAGTACTTTTTAAACAGCGTTAAAACTTTCCATCAACAATTGAAAAACTAGAATAGCTTTACCCTGTTTTAGGCCTGCAGCCACCAAAACTAACTGATGTCAGGAGAAGAGTGCCAATAAAAATTAAAAATAGACATCATTACATTGGAAATTTCTTTTCAGACGACCTGAAAAGTCGTAGTTGAAGCTATAATATATAAAAATTAAAACACCTGCCGACAACCCGATTCAGGGTTGCCAGAAACACATTTTATCATATTTAAATATATTTTTACCCAAATTATGATTTTTCTAAACAAGGTTGGAATTTTTAATGAAATACATATGTATGTGACCGCGAAAGGGACGTAAGGGTAAATTTACCGAATTTTTGAATTGAGACATTTACAAGTTAGGATTTTATCAGGGAGATAAGTAGTTTTTCGTTATTATAAGTATACTTTGAGCTAGAAGTGACTAATAAACTAAAGGGAAGAACATCTGGTCTTTAACTTTTAACACTAGAAATAAGAGTTTGAAGTTGCCATGTTTTGTCATCTATAAAGATGCCGTATTTTCTAATCTATTAAGAAAAATAAATTCATGTTAATTTAATTTTGTATTTGAAAAATAAAATTGAAAAACAGATCTCGTTTGTTGTATATAAAATATTATCGTTTGTTTGTTGCACAGATATCTAATTTGTGGTTTGTTGAAAGTAAACAAATAAATGAAAGGTATGATGTTGCCACTACGTTTTTAAAAACCTATTTATTTTGTCAAAAGTTGTCGGTGTTTCTTCTTGTACTACCATTTTCAAAAATATTAATTTTATTTTACAATAAAGTTGTAATAACGAAAAATAGTTATTGTCCACTTTATCGCTTACTTGAGCAAAAGTGAAATTTAACTAAAACGTACTTTAAAGCCAAGTTACATTAATGGGCCTGAAACGTTTTTAACGGTTTATCATTTTTTTTATCGAATGAAAGAACCAATTCCAGACCCATCCGGAAATGTTTCTTAGGTCAAAAAATTTGATTTTCAGTGTGAAACTTGAGAAATAAATGATAAATCGGTCATTTCGGAGCCATAACAGGTATGTCAACAGCATTTACACTCGTTAAAAACCTTGAAAAAACTCGTAAACCTTTTTTTTTACTCTTTTTTCGAATGGGAAAAATAGAATAAAGTATAAGCAAATAGTACTAAGTAGAAAAGAACATATCGCACTTCTTCCTCTAAACAGAATCAACTCAAAATGTAAATATTTTCAGTAAAGAAAAAAAAACTGTTTTTTTAATATACTTTCATATCAAGAAGAGTGATAAAACTGTATTTTTTTGGAGAAAGAGTAGAGAAAATAATGTAAAAATTTAACAGTGCGTATATGTACATCGATTTCTTGCAAAAATAGAAAATTTAAAAATTTTGAGTCGACTCTCTTTAGAGGAACAATTGCGATATGTCAAAATGGAGAGCCAATTCGGATAGAAATTTGACAACCCCACTTCCGTTTTTTTGAATTATTTAAGAGAAATTCATGAGACCAGTGGTGTATTTTATTGTAGACAGTGTTACCGAGTGTGAAGATTAATTTTATGTTTGACTTTTGTTTTAAGACAAATAAAAACTGATTTATACTGATTTAAGTAGATTATTTTTTGTTTTTGGTAACACGCTTTCAATTCAATCGCACACTAAAATCATAAGCAGCCAAAGCACAGCACAGTACAGTTATACAAACAAAATTTTCGTGGTCGTTAAGTAGCATTGCCACACATCAAACTGCTGCTTCAAACTCGCTCTTTTGTGATTGTGTTAGTAAAAAAAATACTCACACGTATAGGTCGGTGTGAGTTTGAAGAAAATCTAAATACTTTTGATTTTTACTACCGTCGCCATAGAAATTTGAAGCCAGTTTGATGTGTGCGCGCGTAATTACATCAAATTTCATTTTTACATAATTTTCAAAGCGACAACATCTACTACTTTTTTCGACGCGGTATAATCAAAATGGAAGAGAAAAATTTTATTTTAGAGTTAATTGTAGTTTATATCGATTTTCCTGCTTTATGGCAAGTGAAAAATGAAGAATACAGTAATGGAACTGAAAAATCATATATTTTTCTCATTTTTAACCAAAAAAAAAACTAAAAAAATTTTAAAGATTATGCGTGTTTCTCTTTGCAAATCAACTTTAAAATGAAGTTTGATGGAATGAGTTTGATGTGTGGCTGTGCTAAGCAAAATGAAATATTACCAACACATACACAAATTTGAAGCAATAGTTTGATGTGTGTCCATGCTGCTTTAGAAATTTGATCTGTGATTTTAATAAATTTTAAGTTGTGACTGTTTATGCTTTAGTGTGTGAGTGTACTCCTCAAATAATCTATGTTTATGTTTTAGTGTGTTAGTGTACTCCTCAAATAATCTAAGAAACAACATTCAGTCTAGAACCGTGTATGCTTCTGAATTAAATTAAAATAATCCTTTTGATGAGTTTGTCGAACAAAGTCAAAACTGTCTGGCTACGCTGCACAAGGTAATAGTTTATGAGCCAGCTGGAAAGTGAAAAAAAGAGAAAAGGATGCAGAGGAATACAAAATGGAAGAGCGAGCAAGCAATAAATGCTCAAGGGTACCAGCTATGTAAACGAACAATTTTAATAATTTTAAGGAAATTTTGTGTTTTTCTTGGTCGTACAATTATGTAGTCTAAAGGTTCAAAAAAAGAAACAAATATTTGTATTTTTTTTGTTTTTGTATATAGCTAAAGGGGCAAATAACATGACACACAAAACAAAATGTTGCATGCAATGTTTCAACCGAAAGGTAAATAAAGTGTTAATTAGACAACACAAGATACTACAAATTAACTCAATGTTTAAGTTAAAATTACCAGTGAGAAACAAAAGCAAAGAAGGCTAAAAAACAGCAACAACATCAAATAGTATTACACAGCAGCAAAAAAACTAAATGCTTTCACGTCAAATATAATTGATTTGAAAGAATTTCGAAAGGATATTTGTACATGGAAACCTGTCTGAAAGGGGGGCATTAATGTCATTGTAAAGTAAACAGAAAATATCTTAAGGCTATTGGAAAGAAAAATTCAAATAAGGCAGAAAAAAGTGTAAAAAAGGAAAAAATAACATTAAAATTTAATGACATTTAACGCCCTCTGAAAGAATAGAAATATACCGGGTGGTACAAATACAAGTATCTTTTTTGGCACAGCTAGATTTTTACCGTAAACAAATTCTTGGAAAGTTGGTCTGTCAGAATGAGGTGCTGCGAATATAAGTGTCCGCTGAATGAAATTGTGTTCCATTAATAATGGGAATATTTGCTATTTCTAATAAATAAAATATACCACAACTAATTAAGGAAGCTGTTATTTAGCTGTCTAGCGCGTCGACTACTATGCATGTATGTTGGCTTGAGTCGACGGGATCGCATTCCAGCCACGACTACTAGTATTTATCACAGCGCCCACCTTCGCCGGTATTACTCTATATCACTAAATCGTCGGCGAAGTAAAATACTAAAAAAAATGCAAGTGCAATACTGTTGTTAAAAATGTAACCATGATGCTTACACCAAAAATATATATGTACCTGAAGTTGAACTGCACTATCTACTTATAGACAAAAAAACTTAGAATCCGCTGGTCAGTTAACATTAGTTTTGGAAATTTAACTAAACGAGTTAACTAACGGCTGAAACAGTAGGCTGCAGTGCCGAATCGTATCGTCAATTGAATAAAAAAATAATACTGTGAATAAAAAAATATGACATTACAGAAATATTTAGAGTCCATGGGAATTCGAAAAAGGAAGAAAAAACAGCAACATTCACCACTGAAACACAACAGAAGACTATGAAAAGCAGGTTACGCAAACTCTCCAAAAATTACTTTTCCTGCTCACCAGAGTACAAATGCGTGATGGACGACGAGTGATATTTCACCGTCGGAGGCAATGAATGGCAGCCAAAATATTACTTTAAGTCTTCCCAAAGCACCCGAAGAAACTAAGTTTATCCAAAAGAAAAAGGTTCCAGGAAAAGTTTTGTTGTGGTTAGCCGTAAGCGAACGTGGCATCAAAAAATCATTTTTTTACAGTTGGTTTAGCTGTGAATGCCGAAGTTTATAATGAAAAATGTGTGCCAGCTCTTAGCAACTATATAAGAAAAAATAATTAAAATAAGTTATATTACACATACATTTGTTACTTTTAAGTTTGTTCGGATTTCATTCACCAAACGTTACAGCTTTAAAGCGAATGTGCCTACTTGACACCAGGGGCGCTGCAACATTGTTCTTAAAAATAAATATGTCGAGCATTTGCAGTGTTGCCAATTTCACCACCTCTCTTATCACTACTATATACCTTTCCCAGAAGAAAGTAACAGAATTAATTGGTAGGCATAATTGCCTGAGTGTTACTTCTCTTAAAAAAAGTTTAGTTAATTCTTAAAAAGATTCTTGTATTTGGCACTCCCTTACATCCATATAATGATATTTTTCTTTTTACAACTCGTATATTGTGGCGTTTCTTCAGCATTGTTTTGAAGTTATGTCTTTTATCATACGAGGGATGGATATTTTTGAAGAAGTGTCTAAATACTGAAACAAGTGTTTCTTATTTTGTGTTTGACCTCAACATTATTTCAAGGCATTTTCTCTGGGATGAATTATTAAAATCAGTACCTGGGTTAACATATAGGATACTTTTTGCCCGGCTAAATAACTCAATTTAAATGGAAAATAAAGAAAACAAATAATTTATTAATATTTTGTTCGATTTTGCTTTTATGGTCTATACCAAATTTTAAGACTCTTACTTCTATGATGCTTCATATATGGTTAATGTATTTCATTGTTATAAACGTACCCATCCCTGGGTAATTACCCAGGAGCATACATAGGCTTTGTGTTAAATTCTAAAATTTATATAAAATTCTAAACCTATTGTAGAGTTCTGTAAATAGTGTTTTAAATTTTATGCTGACAAAAATAAAAGGTGCTGCCAAGTTTTCATTACATTAAATCGGTGAAATTGCGTACTTTATGCATGCTACTTTTTGCGTACTAATTTTTCTCTATATTCTCTTGTAAATAATATATTTTTTCGGGTAAAAAGTATCATATATTTTAACCGAAATATTAAGGTAAATTATTTATTTATTTAAAAATAGTTCAAATAAAATTCATATAATTAAGGTACCTGCTCTGAAAATCTTATTAAAAGTCTTTTAACAGTTTTTACGTGATGCGAACATAGACAGGCAGACAAAAATTCTAAAAATTGCTGTTTTGTATTCTATTTCGATTACTATCTGCACCAGCAACAACATTTTAAAAAAATATTTGATGTACAGAAATGGTCCTGTACAGTTTTATTATATGTATAGTTGTACCCGACCTCAACAATAATATAATTTTTTGAACTCAGGATCTTGCAACACTGCTTTCGTTGGTTAACACTCCGATACATAGAAATTATAAAATATCCGATCTTTATTGTCGTTTACTATCAAAACAAAAGGGCGTAGTAGAAAAAAATGTCGTGATAGGAGTAAGGAGAGAGTAATTCTCATTTAAAGTAATTTTGAAATATCATGGAGATTACTGAGATTACTTTAAAAACAAAGGGTGTGCTCTAGCAAAATGCCGATTAAAGGACAGTGGCGGGACAGGACAAGATACATATAATAAAAGGGACAAAATAGTACTTTTTATTTATATTAGTGACATTTTTTTAATTAACAAACCTAGAACAATTAATTCATTGCGTTTTCCTATATCATGACTTTGATTTGCATCCAAAAGTAGTTAAAAATAAATGGGATGTACATATATATACATATGTATGTATGAATGTATGTATGTATGTATGTATGCATGTAGAACAAACAACTTTTGGACAGAATAAACTTTTTATATTTGTTCATTTTTTTAATTTTATTGCAACAAAAACTGTTTAATGTCAAACAATAAATAAAGTTGAGGGAGTGGTGCCAATGTCGACATTGATCAAATATCTTTTCATGATTGTTCATGCTGATGCTTGTTGGTTAACTAATGGCTCTTAATAATGATTTTAAACAATAAACAGGAAGAAACTACATCAATGTTGTTGGTTGTTTGCTGCAGGAAAAAAAATTACAAATTATGCAAAAAGAGCATGGAATTTAAAAACAAAAACACAAAAAAAGATATTAAAACAATAGAGACTTTTAGCAAGAACCTGCTGGTTTCATACAAATAACTGCAGCCACATTAAAAGTAGAAGCAGAAAAAAATAAGCCGGAATTGTATCCTGAAATGCAGGACACCTGCAGTAGATGTTAAACAACCCTTTAGACGAATTCTAAATAATTTAAGAAAAAATATTATTAAATAGGAAACGAAACAAATTGCTGGCAATAACAAACGAGGGAGGAAATCCAAAGCAAAGTATACGCTTGTGTATGCTTGTGTGTGTGATTTTGTGTGTATGTGTTTAAAAAGGAAATACTAGTTGCAAAAACAACATAATTTAAAACACTTTAAACAGGCTCACAAAAACTCTCGACAATATTAGTTTTAAGTAATACAATCTGAATTTCAGGGGATATTTAAGATCATTGCCCTTAATACATATCTTTTATAGCTGAGGGTAGTGACAACGGAAATAAAAAGTAAGAGAGGTAGTCAATCAACCGTTGTGTCGTTTGCGTGCCCATAATTTGTCGTTTTCTTAGAATTAATGAAATGAGCAGCACGCAGAATTTTAAATAAAAACAAACTGTCAGGCTATAAAATACATATAGAAAATTGATTCATTCTTTTTTTTGGAACGGAAAAAGTAATAATAACGTGCTCTTTTCAAACACTTATACTTGAAAGGCGGCACCCTAGACAATCACAAATCAGTTAGATAAATTCAATGACAAGTGTCGACCTGCGTTTAAGATAATCTATAACTTGTCATATCATTTTTATATCTTCAGTGTAACTAAACTAACAAGTCTTCATATGTTAAGTCTAAAACAATACTTAAGTCTTCTTCAGTCTAAAACAATACTTAAGTCTTCTATTTGTCATCTATCTGATGTTCGGTCAAGAGAAGCAATATTCCTCCTTTCTAGTCAAATTAACCACGATCGGATGGGATGTTACGAGATACCGGATTCAAATACGTTACCGCCTGTTTCGCGGTTTCTACCTTAAGCAATGGTAATTTTGGTCAATGTTTAAGTTTTTAATATACAAGGGAGCGGTTATAATCGTATGTAGAATCGTAGGTTAGATTAGGAGGTACTTGCTAATACTGGACACCGCCACTCAACGACCTATTGTGCATTTTTATCTAAGAGAAGTCACATCTAGGCAATTAATGACTATATTAGTCGTGTTTCTTTCTTTAGAAAGGGATAGGAGTAGATTAAACAGATGGGTAGACTGTAAAGCCTAACCTGCACGTTAGGATTTTTTTAGAACTGCGTTGCAGCTTTTTTGGTGTTATTTAGGCGTATTAATTTGAAGATAGTATAGCCATTTTACTTCGCCGGCCATTTAGTGATATATGGCAATACCGGTACACGAGGGCGCTGTGATATGTACTACTGTGAGTAGAATAAATACATAGAAAAATCGATGTTGCCACAGTTGGGTATCGAACTCGTGACCATGCTTTAGTATTTACACGAGAAATGATTTGAAACGTTTCTGCATTTGTCTTATGTGGTTTTATCTCATTTGGTTTAAATAAAAACGAGTCCCGGTACCATCAACAAAATTATATAACCCTCTGACCCCCATCCATGACGAAGATTCCAGTTTTTTACTGGAAGCACGCTTTTGAAGATATAAGAGTTGGAAATTTTCACCCTATAGAATAGATTAAAACATTCGAGAGTATTTAACAGTACAACACAATATTCCAGGACATCCCAGGACATCGGGAACAGTCTAAAGCGTTACAAAACATCCACATTCTTGTGACACATTTCAGAGCACTCTCGAATATTGTTGAATTTTCTGTTATAGACAATTCGAAGCCTTTTTCGTATGTGTGGGACTATATGAAGCAAGATCCGCTGGAAAGTCAGTTTCTTATCTATGAAGAACAGTGAGTGAATAAATAATAAGAAAGAATTGTAATTAATCAAAGTAATACAGCGACTGAATATAAATTTAAAATAAAGCGTGAAAAAAACACTATAAAGTACTTATACTTCTGGGCGAAGCTGGAGCAGGGTTACCCTGCTAGGTAAAAAAAAAATACTCAAAAAAGATTTGTGTTCAATGACAAGTCGTGTTTAAGACCTTCCGAGTTCCAGCTTAATACAAGGAATAATAAAATTTGAAAATTGCTAGATAACTTCCTGAATTCATCTCGTAGTATAAGAATTTAATTTAAAATGATTTTTCTAACATCATATTAAATTTCAACTCAATTACATACTCGTATATTGCACACCTACTGTTGAATACTTTCTTGTTATTTTTTCTAAAAATTTCATTTAATGTCAGAATATTTATTTTATAACAAGATTTTAAATTAATTTAACAACATTAATTGTGAGTATAAAATGCTACCCCGAGGTATTTTAATACAAAACCAAGACTTTACGTCAATAACAAAATAATCGCCAGAATCTAAGTGAAAAACAACAATTAGTAATAGACAACCACTATATTGACATAAAAAACATTAAAAATAATAACAACAATTACGAATTATTTATACAAACAAATAAATAACTAACAAGACAAACAGAAAGTTGTTCTAATTATTAGAAAGTATTAGCTTTTTGCTACACATTTAATTTGAAAACAAATAAATATTTAACACTAATTAAGTGCAAATGATTGAAAAACATTAGAAATGTAGTAAAACAATTTCATTAAAAATATATCTATGGCAGACATTGGGGGATTCAATTACACATCAATTACAATTACAGGTAATTTGTAATTTGTAATTGAAAATTTCCAATTAATAATTACAAGTAATTGTAATTGAAACCAGGGACAAAATCAATTACAATTACTAATTACAAGTAATTGTAATTGAAATTTGTCAATTACTAATTACATGTAATTGTAATTCAAAAAGTTCAATTACAAATTACAAGTAATTGTAATTGTAATTAGGCAGTAATCATTACTTCCAATTGAACGAAATTCAATTATATTCCTAAAAATTTCAAGCTTATCTTGCGTTGCATAATCAACAGTATTATTCAAACGAGCAATACGAAACTGCATCCATGTTCAATTACGTTGAACACCTTCATATAGGTAATTATCGCTTACAAAGTTTTGAAAACTTTGCGGTCAAATATACATTTTTTCATTTAATATTCCGTAGACATTGACATTGTGAAAAAGAAAATAATTTGAATTTTGCACCTCAGATTTACTTGCGTGGTCTAAATTCGTTTCTAAATTACCTTAAAAACTATCCTACAATACTAAAGGCTTTTTTACGGTCTAATACTCCCTTAACATCTTCATCACCAGTTGAAAGGTTATATTTGTTCGGTAGTATTATTTTAACACTAAGGCGCCAAATTTATTTATTGAAATAGGATTGTTATTATTTTTTATAATTTATATGTAATTGAACATTTTTGTTATTAAATATTTTTTGACAATAATTACAAAAAAAAGTATTCATTACTTAAAATTTTCAATTACATGTAATTTGTAATTGAAACATTTCAATTACAATTGCATGTAATTAGGAATTTAAATTTCCAATTACTAATTACATGTAATTTTAATTTTCCAATTATTAATTAGATGTAATTGTAATTTTCCAATTACTAATTACATGTAATTGTAATTGAAATTTTTCAATTACAAATTACAAGTAATTGATTTTAGTCCCTATTTCAATAACAATTACTTGTAATTAGTAATTTAAAATTTTCAATTACAATTACATGTAATTAGTAATTGCATGTGTAATTAATTACAAAATGTAATTGATATCCCCCAAGTCTGATCTATGGACACGAGTAATTAATAAATCAATAAAAAATTTAACATCAATATTTTCAAAATGAATAATCAACTATTAAACTAAGAACCAGATAATCAAGCTGTTAAGTATAAGGGTCATTCCATGTCAAACCAACCTCAAAATTTGAAAACAAATTTACCATTCCATATTAAAATATATTAAAAAACATATGTAAATTAAATTTACTATAAATATGTATAAGACTAAGACCCATTATTATAACTTGGTAATAATAGCTAAAGTTAGGATTTTGTCGGAGCGATAACTAGTTTTTCGTTATAATAAAAGGGTAAGGCTCGTTACTATAACTTGCCTTTAGAGTACCTATTTATCGCTCCGACAAAATCCTAACTTTAGCCATTGGCAAGTTATAATAATGGGCCTAAGTCTTGTTGTACAGAAAATAAAATTAATTAAATAAATTATAATAATAATAATATTAATAATAATAATAAAACAAATTAAATTATTTCCCTCAACTCCCTAGGGCTTAAAGAACTGAATTTAGAATATACTTCAGCCTCGAGCGCATTTGCAAAAAAGTGATATTTTTATGAACTTACAGCTAAACAACTGTAAGAAATAGAATATTTTTATATATTTGGGTTCAGGAAATTAAAGAATATAAATAAAAAAAGTTTCAATGAAATCTGAAGCAATAATTTTGAGTGCCATGTTGATTTGACATGGAATGACCCATAAAGAAAAATGCATCAGATAATCATTTTATTTCAAACTAATGTACCTTACCATTGTAGCAATGTCAGTAATATGTGCACAGAGTAAAAAAAAAAATTATACAGCGAACAGTTATTACAGTTGTCGTAGTCAATACATAACAGCGTCGTTTTTCGACGAGTTTTAATTGTTATTCCAATTGTCGTAATCGTTGTTCACCGATAAATCTTTGTTTATATTTGACATTCTATAAGAAAATGCGACAGTGATGTTGTATTAAAACGACTCTGGTATCGTCGTCAGCATTTTCATTAACGATTTTAATGTATTATAAAGCAATAAGAGGAAAAAATATAAAATAAGCTAACGAACACAAACCAGTTCCAAACCCTTGTGTAAGATTTTAAAATCCTTCCATTGCAGTAGGATTCGGCAGAGAGGGTATGATTGCATTTAATAACAAAGCAAAATGGGAAGAAAGAGCAATATAATTAAAGGCGCCCACCGAGAAGATTTACGAATGGGTGGCTGAATGTAAGATAATCATGACCATTTGTGTTGCTTTATTAAAATTTGTATGAAAAAGAAAATGATAGCTAACAAAGCTGAGTGCTATTTTATCCACCGGAGGCGGTAAACCTTTTACTCTTATTCCAGTAAAGGTAGCTGTATTTAGAAATGAATGTTCTTCGAACTTAATGCTTTAAGTCAAATTTCATGCCTCCAACTTATGCTTAAAAGCTGCTTTATTCTATTAAGTAATATGCCCTAAGTATCACGATCCAAGGGATCACGAACCATATATCGGTGAAAGATCATACATATCCTCTGGAGACAATAGAAAGTCTCCTAGAATTTTTATTCTACGAGACCCCAAGACAATCCACACATACGTGCAGCTCACACTACCAGACAATTTTGATCTCAATGTTTATTTAGGCGAAAGTAACATTCAAATTTGTGGATGAAGAATAAATAATTATTCTTAAAAGTCGACTTTCCGATATATTTGAAATACTTTGCTGTAATGTTTATTTGAAACTAATATTTCTCTTCTAATACTTTAATGATAAATGCCACTACTCGAAAATAATTAAAAATTATTTCCGATTGTAGTAACATTTGAGTTCTCGACAATAAATTTAAAATTATTTAAAAAGATATGTTCTATTAGAAATTTAAGTGGTTCTAATTATCTGCTCTAGAGTGTATGTACATGCAAATGTTTGTATTTCTTTTTCTAATAAAAGATATTAAGCTTCATAGATAAAAATGTATTTCAATTTAATCTTAGATCGCAATGGTTTCTTATAAACTATTATCTTTAGTAATAATTGAAAACAATCTTCCCTTGTTTCTCTTGCCGCAGTTGTAGCTTTATTTATTCTTTCTGTAAGTTTAAAAAGTGATGCTGAATTTTTTTATTATTATTTTTGCTTTCATCTTCCGTTTTATTTGATTTCATTTGTTTTTTTTTTTTTTTGTAATTGACCTTTTCTTGAGACGTGAGTTAGTTCAAGTGTTGGATCACGCCATTACCCTTTTGATGGGAATAACAAATGTGAAACATTAATGCAGAGCTCTCCAGTGTACAAAAAACACTAACAAATACATACATATGTATGTATGTATGTGCAAATAAATAAATCGCCAAGTTCGAAGGATTCTATGCCATATGGAATCCTTATAAAAATTTATTCAATTCAAATAATAGAAAAGGGCCTTAAAAGTTTTAAAGATTTTGGAAATCAAATCGATAGCTAGTGAAGACGGGGTGTTAAGTCCATGTTATGATGACAACCCAATAACTCCTAAAAGTGGTTTTACACGACGTGTATTTGTCATATGACTTGTCACTTTTCCATGTGTAAATTCTATACACGTCGTGTGAACCCTTTCAAACATAACATGTGTATTTTCCATGTGTACAATACATATGACATTTTTCATTTAGAACGTGTTCTATTTTGATGTGACAAAGCATCTGACATCCTGTAATTCCAACTTGATATTTTGTTATATTATGCTTTTTGTGGTACCAAAAGCACTAGGCTAGCATCTTTGCATCAGCTGTGGTTGCAAATAAAAAACTGTGTGGCGGCAAAATTATATATTGTAGGTTATGAAGCTCCGATAATGATAAAAGACATTGTTTTAAATTTAAAATGGAAATGTTGTAGAGGGACTCATCTCCGAAATCATATTGTTGCTCCAAGTAATAAACAAACAAAAATAATTTTCAAAATCGAAGAAATTATTTTTTAATTGTATTTTAACTTTCTTAAGCTGGTAACTGGAACCAGAACTGGACAATCCAGCCCGTCTGACAACCCTAGACTGACAAAATGAGCTATGTAACAGCTAGCCTTGGTGACTATTTATCATATATGATTTTGAAAACATACATAAATGCTATGGAATTTTTTACTCCAAACAGAATTAAAATTTTATTCAATTCATTACATTTTTTGTTTTATTCAAAATTAAAGTTCGGACGCTCTCTCCAAAACATCCTTTATCAGCGATGCCAACTTACCTCTTTTCGCGCTATTATTAGCACTTTTTGACTACTTCTGACGCGAATTTTTTCCCTTTAGAATTTTTCCAAAAAAGCTAACATAGATAGCTCTTTTCATATTTATGAACAGCGCGTTTGGCACTTTATGCTTTGTGCAATAAATTTTTACTTTTTATCCTTTATTCTTTCATCTTCGTTGTCATTCATCATAAATAATAAGAACATCTATAGTTTTATAAAGGCCTGTTCTGAAAATCACTTTTTATCAAAGTGATTTGAAATGGCACAAAAAAAAATTTTAAAATCACGTGCTCTTAAATCGGTTAGATAAGTGACTGTGATTTGAAATCACTTGCTTATTTTTGCGAGTTCTATGTGGTTAAATTTATAATAAACTGCTTGTATAAATAGTTTAAAGTATTCTTTTATCATTTTTATGGTAAAATTCCTCAATTTAAAGAAAAATTGGACATTTTTAAAGACTTTTCCTTTGCAGTAATATTTCATATTTTTATTTTTTTTTTGTGTTTTTCCGCTCCTATTTAACTGTCAGCAGATTAAGTGTTTAAAAAGTACAGCTACCTTTGCCAAAGATAGAAATTGCAACTGATCCGAAAATAGTCCCTTAAGCTGCTTTTCTTACACTGCTTTCATTTTAAACAATGTTACCCTAGGCTCTTCAGGTTGCAGAACAGGCCGAAAATATTTGTATATTTTTTTTAACCTAAGAAAACTTTTTGTAAATATAAAAACTGTTCCTTTAAAGTACAAATACACATAACAATAAAATCGACTGAAAAAAGAAAGATCCGTTCGTTTTTTCAATTTAGCGCTATTTAGCTCTTTTTGACCGCAGGGTCGACGCGTTTGGTCTTTGAAAAGTTGGCATCCCTGCCCTTTATGTACTTATTTTCTATAACAAAAGTAATGCAAAATATAAAATTTATTATATTAATATACATAAGTATATATTATATGTACATATGTTTGTATAAATATGCATGGAGATAGATAAGTTTTTAATATAAACTGCTTTCATAAATAATCAATAATATTCTGTCTACAACAAGTAAATTCATACATATGTACATATGTATGTAGATACTCTTTTTCTTTTGCTTCTTTCCTTTCGAACTCTTTATGATGTAGATATGCTCAGCATGTTGTAAAAAAAACAAAAATACGGAAACAGATGTTCTTTATTTTCTTTTACAAAAACAAAAATCAGCTGTTTAAGACTCGTATGCCAACGTCTTTAACTGAGAAATAACTGCACACATACACAGTTTTTTCCTCATATGCTCTGTTTTTGCTTTAGTCACTGCGGCAGCAATTGACGTCAACCGCACAGTAACGGATCAGCTGTCTTAGTCTAACAACAACAAGCCACACATAACAGTAATGCCAAGTAAATGGAAAAGAGAGCGCAAGTAGAGCAATGATTAATGTGACCAGATGTTAAAATTTAAAAATACCCAAATTAGTTTACACTTCGGTGATTTTAAATAAAACCAACATTGAAGGACAATTTCTCATATTATAATTGATACTAAGAACATGCTAAAAAGGTGTTAGTTAATAACTGTAAATGCATTTCTTCTACCTCATAAGCTTAAATGAAAATATAAAAATTAACTTTTAAAATCAAATTAATTACAGCTGGTGAATTTATTTTTTCTCTACTCATTAAATTAATCTATATTTATACATATAATAAAACTGTAACTGTCTGTCTGTCTGTCTGTGTTCGCATCACATAAAAAATACTGGATAAATTTTAATAAAGTTTTATGAGAAGTACCTTAGTATATCGGTCCAAATATAGGATACTTTTTTCCCGTAAAATATCTTATTTCAAAATAAAAAAGGAAAAATAATAGTAAAAGTACGCAATTTTACCGTTGCAATGGTACTGCAAACTTGGCAGCAACTTTTATTATTGTCAGCGGGAAATTTAAAACACAATTTACTGAACTTTTTTGAATTTTATGTAAAGCCCACGTTCTTGAGTAATTACCCAGGAATGGATAGCTTTATATAAACTACATAAATAAACCATATCTGAAGCACTATTAAACTAAGAGTCTTTGGTGTGGATTACTTTCAAAGCAAAATGTAACAAAATATTGTATGGAGGCTAACGAAGTGGTGGGCACAGCTAGTTTAAAATATAATTCATAACTTATCAAATTTAATTTTAAAATATAATAGCATAGTAATTTACTATTGTATAGGAGAAAGAATTCAAACTTCAGACTCATTTTAACAAAAATCGTCCGCACCTTTTAGTAGCTAAATATTTTATTGGATCTCACAATGACGGTGCATTGATCCAATCAAATGGTCTAACGTTACCTTTTTAATGTTTTGCATTATCTTAAATACATATCGTCGCGTTTATTCTTAAACCACGTAAGCGCCAAAAGGTCGTTTTTCAGAAAACGAAAAAAACTTAATAACTTCTTTAATATGGGTTTTAAAACAATTTTTTTTATAAAACATGGCTGTGTTACTCTCTGAAGGGTATAGAAACTTTTTTTTAACTTTGTTACTTACAATTAATTGTAGCCAAATCTGTCGCTTTCGTCGTTTTGGCGCAACCAGCAAATCGCAAATTTCTGTGTGTAAATTAACATTTATTTTTGTATTTATCAAAATAAAAACTTTTAACTTTACCAAAAATGCTCCAATTGGCCTGAAACTTTCCTGATTTTTTTATTCTTAAATATAAAAAACTTAGTGGTTGAGTCTTTAACATTTCCAACTTGAAATATAAAAACCATTATATTTTGCATGCAAATGTTATTTGTATGGCGCTTACGAGGTTTTGAAAATGGATTTTTTTATTTTTCATACAAACTTGTTAAGATGAGAATTAGTCCGGTGGCAAATGTTATTTTCTACCATAAAAACCAAAAAGGTCAATTTCGAAAAAATGACGCTTACGTGGTTTAAGAAGAAACGCGACGATATGTATGTGCGCATATACAAGGGCTAATGGCGAGCAGCTATTTTGCGATCTACAAAATCTTATGGATAAGCTGTATTTCTTAAATCCCCCGTCAAAACAAGTACCTCATTGCATTGTTACCAATCAGTTTCAACCCTAAATGTCCTTCTTATATTTTTAAATAAAATATATATTTTTCCACGCCCCTTTTTAAATGGATCTGTATTTTCACCCAGGAGGAAATTACAACTCGTTTTAATAATAACATTTAACGATGCTGGTTCAGGTTAAATATCCTACTAAAAATATGGCCTATACGTATTCCTAAATTAATATATCCATATCTATAATTCATCATTAACAATTCAAACAATAATCAATTTTCTGAACCGATCCATGTACTAGACTTAGAACTAATCTCCGAGATACAAGCAAATAACTGAAATAAACCTGCAGAACTCTTTTAAAACAGGACCAAAACGCTTTGAAATTGATCAAAGAAACATCATTAAAAATGTAACATACCATTTCCGTACATAAAATATTTGTTGAAAATTTTGTTGCGGGTGCAGATGGCAATCTGCCTGTGTTTGCATCACGTAAAAACTACCGGATTAATTTTAATAATATTTTGTGAGCAAAAACATCTCATTTCCTAGAGAATAAGAAGTGAAAGTAAGTAATTAGACCGATTTAAAGGCACTGCAAACTTAACAGCACCATTTATTTTTGTCAGTGCGATATTTTAAACACTATTTACAGAGCTCTACAATAATTTTAGAATTTTATATTCCGAACCATCAATTCAACTTCAGAAAACAACATATTACGATCTAACAAACACAGAAAGAAAAAAAATACTGTTCTGCGCTTTTTATCGACGTTTCTCAAGCATTCGATAAGGTTTGGTACGAAGGTCTAATATATAAGTTAAAGCTGAACTTGCCCGAAAACTTATATAAGTTGTTAGAAAATTATTTAACTGATCGAAAGTTTATCCTAAAAGAAGGAGATTTTTTAAGCTCGCCTCAGTTCATTGAAGCCGGAATACCCAAAGGTATTATTTGGGGACCCGTCTTATACCTGCTGTACACATCAGATATGCCATATAGCAGTTGAGTGTACACACAGTTTTCTTATTCAACATTGACATCAGTAGCATCACAACATTTACACGACCACATAAACAATTTGGAAAAATGGTTGAAGAAATGGAGAATAAAGTTGAATTAACAAAACTGTACTCACATAACTTTTACTCTGCATAGGGACTCATGCCCCCCTATTCGCATAAATAATTAAATGATACCTCAGCCTTCTGAGGTTAAATACGTCCTTATACATCTTGACCGGCGCCTTACTTGGAAAAGCCACATTGAATCCAAATTAACACAAATGTTAAAAGCTGTGCAAGTAACCTGGCTTATTGGCAGAAATTCTACTCTCGCCTTAGATTGCAAACTTTTATTGTACAAGTCAATTCTAAAACCAATTTGGTGTTATGGCATCCAACTATGGGGTGAGGCAGTTCTCTAGCTAGTAATGTAGAAAAAACTCAAAGGCGACAAAATAAGATTCCACTGATGATCAAAGTTGCTCCCTGGTATATAAAAAACTAGAACATCCCCAAAGATCTAAACGTGCCATCAGTAAAAGCAGAAATAGCGAAATATACAGTAACGTATTTAAAGAAGCTTAAGACACATCCAAATCCGCTGGCTCGTAACTTACTAAATGAACGTGGTTACATTCGTCTAAGAAAGAGGGATATTGCTTTTCTCGCCCAACATCAGCAGCAACCGTAAAAAATACAATTTTTTGTCTAGCACTGGCCGGTCTCAACAAGTATATTTATTTTAGACTTGGATATGGAAAATTATTGTTAGTTCAAATATATTGAAAATATAATAAATAAATTATAAAAAAAGTATTTAAATTTTAGTATTTTATACTGGAATGTGTACTCTATATAAAGAAAATACATAAACCCAAACTGAAGGACTATAAAAGTAAGAGTCTTAAAATTTGGTGTTGATTACTTACAAAGCAAATTCGAACAAAATATTGTCAGGACGCCTAACGGGCACAGCTAGTATCAAATACGCCAGAAAAGTAATAAATTTAAAAAATGGGGACAAAATCGGAAATAAATAATTTTTGCGTTTTTAAATCGTCAAAATTATGTTAAGTCGACGGATCTGGCAAATTAGGTTGCAAACACCTCGTATTTTTTATACATTTTTAATGTTACTTTCAGCCATGAGTAGCAACAACTGTGTCATTCGTGTAAATGTTGTTCTAAACTTTAAACACTGCGCAAAAATAAAAAGATTTTATGTTGTGTATCAACGAGGAGGACCTTGCTCCAATTCCTACTGTGTGCAACACTAAAATGTCCTTTTTGTTAGATTTATGATTGTGTTAAACTATCTGTGTTTCTGTTACAAATTGTTATAATGACAATAACAACAACAACAGAAAAAAGAACTAAACAATTTCTAAGCAGCCATATAAAAGAAAGAGAAAAAACTCATTAAACTTCCTTTTGATGGAATAGAAAAAATGTTGCATTATTGTTTTATGAATGAATAATAGTTGCATCATCATCATCATCATTATATTGAATTATTTTGCTGCTACTATTGTTGCCTGGTTTGGTTGCCATAGTCAACAACGGAAAAAGTTTAGTTTTTGTCTATTTAATAGAAAATGCCGAAAGCTGAAGAAGAGGACGTTATTAAATGTTGTACTTTTTTAGGTTTCATATTCATTTCATTATTTGTCGTTTATTAAACGACAAATTGTGAATAAATTATTATATGAAAAAATAAATCGTTTCTTTAAATACACCTTTGAAATGCGCCTTGTGAGTACGTGTTTTCAGTTTTTTAGAGTATCGCTTCTAACTAGTATCGGGTGGTTAAATTTCAAGGGCCGATATTGAATGTGAACCACACCTAAACATCAAGTTTTTTGCTGCATTTAATTTGACAATGTCAATTTCAGACTAACTCAATTTCATTCCAAACGTCGTCGATCGTTAGAAGAAAATCATCTTCAATGATGAGGCACATTTTCACATAAGTGGATTCGTCAATAAGCAGAATTGCCGCATTTGGGCGAATGATAATCCAAGAGTGATTGTCGAAAAACCAATGCACCTACAAAGAGTAACTGTTTGGTGCGGCTTATGGGCTGGCGGCATCATCGAGCCATTTTTTTTTTTTTTCCAAAATGAGGCCGGTTAGGCAGTTAATGTGAAGTTGTTCGCTATAGTGAGATGATAACTAACTTTTCATGGCCCGAATTAGAAGATATGGATGATATGTGGTTTCAACAGGACGCTGCCAACAGGACGGTTCCACACAGCTAACGAAACAATGGCTCTTTTGTGCGACAAATTCAATGGCCGTGTTATCTCTCGTAATGGCGATGTCTATTGGCCGCCAAGATCATGTGATTTCACACCGTTGGACTTCTTTCTTTGGGATTATTTGAAAGAAAAGGTGTACGTCGATATGCGAAATTAGCTGATGAGGAATTAAAAAAGGGTTCCTTGGATACTTTAAGCAAGACATATACGATGCGATGAGTTGTGCAACCAATTCTAGGAATCGTAGATTGTACGCGAGTTGTACACGAATTGTAACGTTTGTGATCTGATTGTATTAAAGCGCATCGTCTATGGCTTGCCTTAAAAACATTCAATGGAGGACAAATTAAACCTAGAGTGCAGTTCCGCTGGCAAAAATTTGCACGTTGAGTTCTGAATTTCTTCCACTGGTACATAGAAAGAGTTATGTGAAAGAATGGCCGACGAACCAGGCCCATCGAATTGCCAAATCACAGCAACCGGGGCTTTCGTATTTCACTTTCAGCGACTTTAAACAATGTACAATCTTACTTTAAAACGCACACATGATCCAAATCACTTAATAATTGCTTCTCCGATACTATCAACAGCGTATTGTGTTTGTCGAATAGGGTTTTCACAGAAAATTTCGTTCTTTAATGAGGCAGATTTTAATTCATTTTTACTAATAGGAATTTCATCCCTTCAGAGTATTAATTCTGATAAGATACAGTCTGATAAGGAACTTTTTATGGGACCATTCGAAAGATGTGGACATCAAAGATATCTGGTTCTAACAAGACGGTACCACATGCAACACATCAGTGTCACAATGGCGCTATTGTACACCAAATTTCTAGATGGTCATTTTACGTCAAAGACCTATTAATGTAATTTAACACCACTAGATAGGGTAGATTCAACAAAGCCGCAACGAAAACTGTTGCCGACATCGAACCCGCTTTGCAAAAATTTCATTGAAAATTATGACAATATCTATTTAATTTTAAAAAGAAACAAACGAGTGCTTCGGTTTTTGAAAACTGTATACTAAATGCGATCTTTTTCTATTTATGCAACTACTAAAAATGTTTTTGCCACTATAGAAGCATTAAAAAGACTATTGCTGTTTTTTAATTTTTAATGCCATTCTATGCCTTGCGTACTTTTTCCCAGAATAGAAAGTTTCTCTGATTAACATAATACCTAAGCCAGGAAATGATCACACACATGTAGAATCTTATAGACATATAAGTCTATTATTAAACATGTAAAAGCTTTTAACAACTCCACAGAACCTAATTTCGTTCGAGAAGTATTCCGAATGATCAATTCGAATTCAGAAGACGACACAGCACTATTGAACAAACACACAGATAAGTTAACATAGTAAAAGAGGCTTGGAGATATTAAAATATAGTTTTGCACTTTACATAGACTTCTCTCAAGAATTTGACAAAGTTGGGCTTAATGGGTAAATTTACAATTTTAGGCAAAACGTGCCTAAGCTGATGTAACTACTTACCTAGTCGTATATTTATATGGCAGAATACGGAAGGTCATATATTAAATTTTCTCGACTCAGCCAGTTTAAGCCGGAGTGCCGCAAGTTGTTATTTTGGAACTTATCTCATACTTGTTGCATACTTCTTTTCTAAATATTAACAAAAGTTCCCAAGTAGCATACCGGTATTTACAAGACCATATATTCCTATTGGAAAAATGGTTGAAGGTGTCTAGTTTAAAAGTAAATGTTAAAAATGTTCTAATATAAAATTCCGACTGCGTATAGACTAATGCCCTTCTATTCGAATAAATGACCAAATAACCAGATCTAGAGATCAAAGGCCTTGGTAAGCGTTTTGATAGGCCTTACTTGTAAAAGCCACATAGTAGCAAAGTAGATGCAAATGAAAATCAATACATATTAATTGGTGGCAACGTGCTTAATGAAGCTTGAAATGCATATAAACCTGCTAACCCGTAACATCCTTAAAAACTGGTCAGACTTAATTAAGTATAATTTTTCTTTTTTGGACTTCAGATGTAAATTAAGATGTGAATTAATTCAGTTATATTGGAGGCGCAACAAATAATATGAAGCAAATGTATGTGCCACTGTTTGAAGTTCAATTTGGAACTATTCAGCCGCGTAGGAGAGAGCATACTGCTACTACTTTGCAATTTGTTCTGCACTTTTTCCCAAAAACTTAAAAGCCTTTTGAATGGCGACACATTACAGGCAAAAAAAGTAGATTCCTAGCTGTTCCATTCGTACGTGCAACAAGCTTTCCGCATAAGTCATTCCTGCCATTTGCAATGTTTTTAATATATTAAATGTGTAGAGGTGGGGATTATACCCTGAGAGCAAGTAGAGTTTTAAATATAAACCCATTTTATACTTAATTGAACTGCGTTCTTTGTTCTAGTTGGATTCAAATACTGCGTCTAATTAGATTAAGCAACTGCAATTTTCATTCTTACAGCAAGTGACTCTTTTACAACAAAAGTAGCAAGTTTTGCAAAGTTCCTTCAGAGGAAAAATCTTATCAGCCAGCCACTTCTTATTAGAGAGATAAACAAATTTAGTTTATTTAAATGCTTGCCCAGGTTTAGAACGGATTTTCCATTACAAGAATTTTGATTAATTTAAAGAAATTAATCGCTTTCATTTTTATAAATTTCTAATTTATTTGAAAAGAAAAATGTATCGTGTATTTTTTATTTTATTGCCAATTAAATTTCCGCCAAAGTTTAATTATAACTTTTGTTTTATTGCCGTTGTTGGTTTATTTTTGTTTTATTTACCTACAAAAACAGGTAACCGTCTCTTCAACATCCAACGGCAAGGAAATTTGAGTAGCTGTCGTTGCTGTTGTTGTTGAGTTATGGTTATGAGTTGCAGCATTGCGAGGCACAGCACGACCAGGAACATGACGTGAAGCATGCAAAAATGTAGCAGCAAATGAAGAGGATGAAGAAGACGTTTGATTTGTTGTCGTGGAAGACGCTGAAGGAGTTTGTGGCGTTGATTCGGCCTCAGCCAAAGGAACTTGAGAGTAACGAACTAAAATGGCGCGACTAACACGATTGCTTCCGGTTAAATTTGATATGGCCCAATTCATAACGAACGTTTAGTTTAAGCCAATCTTTAGCGCAATAAATATTTCGTGTTTAGGCCAAACAGCTAGTAACAACGATAACAACCTCATATATTTGTATAATGTTACTTTTTAAATATGATTTATAGTTAAATTTCTTTCATTATGAATTTCTTGGGCTTGTTTTTTTTTCTTTTTTGGTTTTTTTATTAGTATGTATTTTGCTATTTAAAACACAACCACCATGCACTACCAAGGAATGTCAAATTGAAACTGAAGCCCTGTGAGTGACTCGAAAATTGTTTAAAGAAATGTGTGATGTGTGCAACACATATTAAATACACAAACAAAAAAAAACAAATAAACATCTAGTCATTAGTGTGGCAGCAACTTGGATTGATGGTAATATGTACGTACATAATCATCCATACTTCTTGTATGTTACATACATTTGTGTTGAAAAAAAAATTATTGCGAAACACCATCACCGCCACCATCACATTACCATCTCCTTCCAATAACCCAGCGCAGGTAGTTGTTACACACAGGGTCACTTTAAGCACTAGAATAGAAACAGAGAGGCGACACTTAATGGGTTATTCCATGTCAAATCAATATGGTACTCAAAATGACTACTTCTGATTTTTTATTTATATTCCTCGACATCCTGAGTCTCAATATAATTTAAAAAAATATCACTTACAGTTTTTTAGCAATACGAGTACAGTTATAAATATAGGAAAACATCGCTTTTTTGCATATCGCTCGAGACTGAAATATGTATATTCATGAGTAAAAGCTCATTTTAAAGAGGATTTAATAATCATAAGCTTGATACCATTCATAAATTTTTCTCAACTTTTTTTTTAATTTTTTGAGATTGTGAAAATTTTTTTAAATTAACATGTTTTTAAAGTGGCAAATAAAAAAAATTAAAGACACTATCGCAAAAAATAAAGAAAAAATCTCAAAAATTTTGTTCATGAATGGTATCAAATTAAGGCCCATTATTTTAACTTGCCAATAGCCAAAGGTAGGATTTTATCGGAGAGATAAGTAGTTTTTCGATAGAATAACGTGGGTAAAGTTTGTTACTATAACTAGTCATAAAGTATGTGATAGTTTAAGGCTACTTTAGCTTACTTATGAAGACGAAAAGCTACTTATCTATCCGATAAAATCCTTATCTTGTAAAAATGGGCCTTAAGCTTATTATAAATAAATCCTCTTTAAAATAAGCTTTTACTTATGAATATTATCAAATTAAAGCTTATTAAATCCTCTTTAAAATGATCTTTTACTTATAAAATCTGGAGTGGCCTATACTCAACTTTACCATACTCAATGGAAACAGATATTTGTATGGATATATTACATAAAGAATATAAGTTCAAAGTATATTCGAATCGAAAAAATTAATTATTTTCGGTTAGGGGTGTTAAGTAAACTACCCGTTGCCCCCTCCCCCTTATGCCCAAAATGTATACAGCTCTTCATCTCCATAAACCAAAGGCACATACTTAATTTCAATTTGATATGTCATACGGTATGACCTGTAGAGCGTTTACCAAATTTGGGAGTAAGTAAACTACCCCTTGCCCCTTCCCGATTATGACCAAAATTTAAACAACTCGTCATCTCAATATACCGTCATCTCAATATACCACAAACTAAATTTCGTTTTAATATGTCCTACGGTACGACCTGTACAACCTCCACAAAAAATTGGTGAAAATTTCATTAGGCCATATACATGCAAATTACGTCAGAGTGGAAATACCCTTTAATTTTTAGGGTTATTTTATTATGGTTGTTTATATAGCGAACATAGTTTTAATTACTGTGTGTGTCTGTCACTTACGGTTGAAGATTTAAAAATATATACGCAAATGATACGTCACTTTCGGGACACCTTGTACGTTTTAGTATTTGTTATGGCGGCTTCAGTAATACAAATTGCGTGAAAATTTCAAGAGATGGTTCCAGAGATGGAAGGCCCTGACAGACATTGTAGCGAAAACAATAGGGCTACGTGTTTACCCTTTGGGTACGGAACCCTAAAAGCTACATCTGTTTTGAATGCTCTCCTAGCAATTTTTATTGAAAATACAGCAAATTTAGGAATTTATAAAACTTTACTGCGAATTGTAGGATTTGCATTAATCAATCTTAATAATTTTAACTGTGAAGAATTTACAGTATAAATGGTAATTATAAAGAAGGCTATCCATCTTACGATGGACGATTCGAATAAAATTTCTCGTATTCTATTAGCTGAGAAGTAGATAATTTTTACAACAAACACCACCCAAAATAGATAGTTGTAAAGAAGGATGTATCGATCCAGAATATGTATTACATTCTGCTAGATCCGAAATATTTTTTCTCCAGTTTTCTTTAAGCTTTACATATGCCACTTATTCAGAATCGGCTCTAAAATGTGCAACAAAAGATGATTTTAGGGGTAAGGTTTTAGCTCTAGACAATTCAATATCGTATTTTCAAATAATTTCTGGCATATTTCAGCTTCAACAGCATGAATACTCTTGGTTTTGTAACGTTCTTTAATTGGTGCAAATATGTAGTTTAACAGTTCACGATGTTTATTAAAATCTGTTGCCAACTCATTCTCGAAATAATCCATATGAGAAGTCATAAAATAAATTTCTGATGATGAATTTTCACTAGTTTTATAAAACAACTTGACTGGTTCATTCAACCAGTAAAATAACAATTTTGGTCAATTTTTGTTAGGACAGTGAAAATGCCTTTTTTAATGCTTTTCCATGCTGCAGACGACTCAATTTGTGAGAGCATTTGGTAAACTTCAGCGTTTTCTATATATTTTGTATTTTTTTAAGGGTAGTTTTTCCCTTTGAAAAAATCTTAAATATTAAGCTTAATATGAAATAAAAAAGACATCTTATTTCAAACGTTTGACATTGTGTTTGCTGGGATGGTAGAGGTGTTAATGAATGTGTTATTTGATGGAAGAGGGTACTCACTACTGAGCATATGTATGTATGTGGTAATCGTTCAAGCCATGTTAAAAATAAGAAATTCACACATACGCTAGGGTTTCTGCAGGGTGGTTAAGAGAAAAATTCTTAAAATTTATAGTTGTTTTAGTTCAGGTTTTAAAAAATGTATATGTCTACAAAGTGTCTGAAAGCTTAGAAGAGTAACATGCAAATTGGACCCAAATTAGCTGTTAGAATAACATATATTTGAATCACTTGGATTTATAGTCCCGAAAGGATGGACTGTAAGACCTAAAACATAATATACACCATAGTTTATTATCAACGACGTCCGAAAGATTAGCGAAATATTTCCCATAATATTTATTCGTCCAAGCAACATATGAAGTGTTCCACAATCTCCCCTTCATCAGCATCTTGGCAACCATGAGAAATAAGATGTTTCTTCTGGTCGTTAAAGGAAGGGAGACAGTGACCCCCGAGGCCTCAGTTGTCTAGCAAATCATCAGTGATCCTTGATGACCCATATTTTATTCGCTTCCTCTCCGGTGTGGCGCCGAAGTCTGAGCCTGTAAGAACGGATTATCAAACTCACTCTTTCCAAGAAACTCGTACTGTAGTCCCAGTGAAACTCGTACTGTAGTACCAAGCCTAGACCCACTAGCGTTATCTTGATAGTTCCTATGCAGAAAAGCTGGATGTATCTAATCGAATATAAGCGCATCCATGTTCCAACTTCAAATTAATGCTTGGCAACGTTCAGAAGCAATCCAAATGAGTTTTTTAACGTTTTGTAACTGTGCGTGAAACGCGGATTCATCACAACACACCAGAGAACAAAGAACAATCAGTGGGTCACGCAAGAAGGCTAGGGTGGCCAACAAGTTCATGTCCACAGTTTTTTCAAATTAACGTGGTGTCATTCACACCGTTTACCTTAAAAAGGTTAAAACGAGTAGAATCAAATATTATACAGGGTTTTAAATAGATTCAATATTGATTTGGCATAATCAAGCTAAGAAAGACAATGCACGGGTGCACACGTATGTCACTATAGAAAAATGCATTAATTGACTTACGAACTGCTAACCCATTTATACCCTTCCGCCTATTTCTTGTTTTCAAATGACTGGGTGGTGAGAGATCTGGGTCAAACGAAGAGGTAATTATTGAATTAAACCTCTTCTTTGGGAAATCATCTTATTATCATGAGGGATTAAAAGAACTAGAAAGATGCTGGACTAAATATACCGAACTTAAAGGAGACTATGTTGAGAAATAAAAGCTTTTTGGCCGAAATAAAAAACATTCTTCATTTAAAAATTCGAGGCAATACCAAACTGCCCTCGTATTTAAAATAGTGCATACATAAAATTAATTGTGTGATTTTACAATCAATAATTTGCTTTTAATTCTAAATAGGTTTGATAACCAAAACAAAACCCTCGTTGAACAAAGAATATCTAAGCCAGTATTTTTAAAATTTCTTACTCATAATTCGATGATTCAAATCCGGTTCGAAGGACCAAATAAAAATATGCAAGTGAGGATAATTACGACCACTATCAATAAAACACTGCTATAAAATATTTAAACTCAAACATCTTATAAGCGAAATATAAACAAAAAGAAGATATTGGCAATAGTAACGCCTCTTATCCTTCAGCAATAACTTGACGTCACCATATTAGCCAGAGATTGCAAGACACTCGTCTGGAAGTGTACAAAATTTTGCGAAAAGGTTTATAAATTTAAAGTCTCTGTTTAACTTGGATGTACCAGCAAAAGATTTAAATGTTGAAAATTTATTTGTCAATTTTATGTTAAAACAAGGAATCAACAGTCTTAGGAACCCCTTTTATACAGCACTCACAAATGTAACAATCACAATAAAGCTAATAATAATGCAGTTAAAAGAGAGACTGCATGCAAAATATATAAGCGACAAAAAAAACAAAGTGCAATAGAAAGAAAAGAAAAACTTTTGACAAGGCTAAAAAGAAGGTGGCAATGACGAAGAAGATTATAATGATGATGTTGTTGCTGCTGCTTGAGTTGTCAATATTTAAATAATTACTCATATTAAAGCTCAAGCTTGCACATGTATAATGTGCGAGTGAGTATAAGAGTTGAATATACTATTTAATGAATCTTAAAATACTCGTAATTCTTATTCTTCTCTTTCTCGACTAAAGGAAAACAGAATTAAAACATTCATTAAATATTCTTGGTCTATTATGCAAAGATTTAGATCTTTGCTTATTTTATGGAAATTAAAAGAAAATTTTCTTATACAAACACACAAGAATTGTTTACATTAGGTGCAGTACGAATACCATCTACATCACTGCCATCATCATCATCGTCATCGCCATCATCAACCTGCATTAAAAATTCTACCGCATTCAACGTCAGAAAACAAATATTGTAAAAATCGTAATTTAATTAAATGTAGGTTTTATTTTTACGAAACTCGTAAATAGTTTTTGTGCAAAATACAATTTCCTTCCTTCACCTCCTAAACGCCTTCTTTTCTTTGCTGTCGTTTGCAAAAAAAAAAAAAGCAAAACAGATAAACAAATCGAATAAATTGAAATACTAAACTTTACATTTAAAATATTTAAAATGCAGGCAGGTTAGAAAATAAAGACATTTGCGATGCGGGCAGGAGAAAAATAAAATCTTGTTACATACGTCAAGACTGCTACTTATATACTGGCTGCACTGTTGTACAGTGTGGCAACTTTTAGTTGAAATTTCGATACAAGATGTCTACCACACGACTCAATTATATAGCCATTTCTTAATATAGTGCGAACTACAGATTGCCAATTTAATCATTAACATCTAGCTCACACAAAGCAAGTTTTCTTGAAGCAAATCTGATATTTTTAAATCAGGACCAAGCATAGTTGCCAGATAAAATTTCTATATAATCGCCAAATAATTGCACCAGGTTGCTGCAAAAGAGACGATCAAGTTTTGCAGCAGGAATGTGCTACTTAGTATTTTGCCATAAATGCTGCGAAACCAGTAAAAGCCACTTATGTCTTAACAGTGGGGGACTTACTTATCAGTGATATCAGATATCAGATTTTAATGCAACTCAGTAGGCGACGCACTGTAGTAGGGCCTCAAGTATCTTTAATTTTTATATATCAGTCGGTTTTACTAACTAATTATTATAAAAAACTGTACTACTCATATGGGTTATTCCATAAAGTTTAGGAGACTTTCTACTTTAAAAGTTAAAATAAAATCTTACCGAATTTCATAATTGAATCTTTTAAGTCTTTCGAGAAGTTGAAGTGCACGAATTCTGTAGTTTAAAATTGCATACTTTAAGGCGCCTTTTAGTTTTGAAAGCGGCATATTGTAGTAGGGATGAGACTACATATACCATAAATAAAGCACTAAAAAAAGAAGGGGCCTTTGGTGCGGATTACTTTCAAAGCAAAATCGAACAAAATATTTTAAGGACGCTGACGAAGTGGCAGGTACAGCTAGTATGGAATAAAACTGTACCACACTGAGAAATATTGATGAAAATTAGACAGTCAAAAGAATCTCGTAATTTTTTTAAATGTTTCAGAAATCTATTACACTCAAGACATATGTATTTAAATATCATGTGCATATTTAAATATCGATCTTCAAGGGCGTTACGGGCTAACGAAATTGCAGGTTTCGTGATTTCTGCTTTAACCAGGGGTAAATTTAGATCTATCTAAATGCTCTATTTTTTAATATCCCCGGAAACGGCAGTTGAGGCAACGCCCCATAACTGAATACCATAATACCATAATGGTTCAAAGATCGAATTATAAGGCAGAGTTTGCAAACTAAGCTAAGAATAGAGTTTTTACCAATAAACAATTTTATTTATTGATTTATTGGTTTATTGATATTGGTTTTAATTTCATTTATGACAATTTTTCTTTTAAGGCTTCCGTACCTAAAGGGTAAAAACGTAACCCTATTGTTTCGCTACAATGCCTGTCCGTCTGTCCGTCTGTCCGCCCGTCAGTTAAAACTGAGTTCGTTTTATAAACAATTCTAAAAAAATAAACCTACAAATGAAAGTGTTTTCCGACAGTGACGTGATTTGCATGTATAACGCCTTATTTTTTGTACCGTAATAGGTAGACTCTTATAATTTGCACAGAAGATGCGATGTGTTGCCATGGCCGCTATGACGATTACTAAATATTAAAGGGTGTTCCGAAAGAGACATGACTTGTACGTAAATAGCCTTTTTTTTTTGAAACGTAATAGATAGATTCTTAAAATGTTTACAGTAGATGTTGTTCATCGGCCGCTACAACAATTACTAATGACTAAAGGTTGGTCCATCAGTAACATGTTTTTTCACGATATTTTTATAGAAAATGTATTACCATGGCCGCTGTAACAAAAATTACTAAAATTTAAAGGGTGTTCCAATAGTGATGCAATTTCCGTGAATATATATACATTTAATTTTAAAATTAATGGTTGCCCCATAAGACATGAAAAAATTAACAACTTGAATTTTTGAAGTTGTACTAAACATAGTACGGAACCCTACATGTGTGAGTCTAACTCGCACTTGACTGATTTATTTTTACCTCCGGAAGTTGAGGTATAATTTGGTTATTTGTTAAAAAGGAGGGCATGGGTCTCTAGTGGAAGATTTGACCAAAAAAGGGGAATAAGTTTGTAGTTTATAAACGGTTAGCATGGCTACTGTAAAGGTTAAGATGAGCTTAATTTAGACCTCATATTGCTAAGAGGGCAATTATGCTAAAAAGCAGAAGACTTGACATACATACTCGTATATGAAAAATTTAAACTGTTGAAAATTTCTTATTTTTAATCCGATTTTCCAAAATTTTAATTATGGCTATAGCCGAGCTCTACAAAAAAATTTATTAACATATAAACTATATTTTTTTATTTTAGGAGATATTTGACTTGTAAAATCATTTTTTATTTCTACCTACTATGGTCTTGCTTTTTGCTGCTCAAAAACACTTGTAATTATCCAAAAGCAAGGAAATTGCAATGCAACATGAACTGCAGACCAGAGTCGTCGCAAAGCGATTTTTCATCTCTGAAATGCCGCTTCAGCGCAACTAAATTAGTGGATCCTATCATTAAAATCTAAGGTGCAAAAAAGCATGTGTTAAATCCAATCAGAAACATCCAAGACGAATACACATATCACGGAAGACCGATCCTCGAAAACAATTGTTTCATTTAAAAATAGCATTGAACGCTTAACGAGTTCATAATTGTTCATCATGGCAATACACTGTCTCATGTTGGAAACACCAATTAAAATCTATTTGGAAAATAGTGGATCGGAAATTTTTTTCCACCGGACTGTTTATACATTGTCCTGACTAATATATTTTCGCTCAACGCAAAATGCCTTAGCTAAAATACGATTAGCTTTAGGACAAGCGATCAAAAAAAGCGCTTGATCTCAAAAGAAGTGGTTTTGGAATGGAATTCATAGACATTGACAAAGAAAAAATGGGGAAAACTGTAGTCTTCAACCTTTATCTTGAAATAAACATGAAAATTAATGCATAAATAAATTCAATCTTTACACAAGATAATCAATCATGTATTCTAAATTTCAAGCAGCAACAGCAGTTAACTTAATTGTTATTAAAAAAGCTCTTTTGGCGCACTTTAAATTAAAGCTCTAAACAAACTTTTCTGACCCAACATCAGCAAGTTTATTGTTACCAAGTGCTGATATAAAATCGTTTAAATCCCTTTAACAATTCTTTTAAAAGATTAAACAAACGAAAAGTTTTGCTATTGTCCAAACTTAAAGAAAAAACTTGGGTTCTTAATATTGAAGTATTTCTTTTTGTTTCCTTTCAATTTTTTTCTTTTTTTTGTTTTTATTCCATTATTTCATTGTCTTCATTACATTTTAATTCGCATCAGTTCATTTGAAATGTGCGAAAAAAAATTAAGATTATAAAGAAAAATAAATTTAAGAAAAGAAAAACTTATTGAACATTAATCACTGCCCTGTCCTGTCCTCAGATGTATTTCACTCTCCCTATTTGAAAGTCGATAATAGCTACAGCAACAATAATTAAACTCTGTAATGTAATTGTACATAAATAATATTAATAAAGTAAGTTTTCAAGGTTTTTCATCATTTCAAGACTGCAGCTTTGCGTCAATGTTGTCATTAAGTTCAAGATTTCAATTTCATTCGGTCAGATAGACGTTGTGGCAGTCCGTAGATATGAATGTGGAAGAAGCAATCCATGTGCCTTGTTTTTTGTTTTTTTCATTGCTAAAAACAAATATGTAATGCGTGAAAATATAATATACATACCTACTCGTATGTATGTAATATTATTTTTTGCAAACTGCTGCTGCTATCTGTCCTTTAATGTCTACCTTTTTTAAACTGAGAACATACATATGCACCATCTCAAACAGTGATGAATAAAAGTATGACAGATTCTGAGATCTGTTTTCCACAGCACACTTTTATATTAGAAAGAGAAGTAAAGTAGAAATGTCTTCGTACTCCCGATAGGTCCGCAAGGTCTTGCAGCCTCGGACTGTCAGAAATGCAACGTCATGGACGACGTGTCAGACATTAATACTCCGAATCGTCGCACTCCATGTCCAGGTTGCATTAAGTCATACTGCCAACTTCATTGCCAATTGTTTGCCCATTAGGTCTAACATGGTGAAAAAAGCCTTCGATGACGTATTGCGCATATCACCCCTCATCATCAACGCTGAGGTGTGCAGTGTTTTGTTAACTGTTCTGGAGTATGTAGGTTTGCCTAGTGCGGGCCACGAGACCCGCGCTCCATACATTAGTATAGGGTTTCTCACTGGGTTAAAAAGCCAATAGGCGTTGATGGATTCGATGGGATTTATGCCCCAGTTTTTACCTATGGGTATATATCAACACAAAGTTCGTTTTTAAACAAGAAGCTGAAGATATACAAGGTCTGGAGTACTACAATAGAGAGACACTCTAAGTTTGATGTAGGTTACTCTGCGAATAAAGTACGATTTCTAGCGAAATGTTTGAGGTATAGTTGAGTTGGTAGTAGGCATTCTGCACACAAAAAACAACTATTAATTACACTATTTCCGGAAAACTGCAACAATGGAATTCTCTAATTTCAAAGCAAAAACTTACAAGTACATAAGGAAGAAATTGGATTCCCTGAAAAAAATTATTTTTAATTATCCAAAATCTGAAGAACTTAGAATATGATATCATGATCCTTATAATATAAGAATCAATAGTTATGAAATAGAGATACATATACTTATGAAAACTCTTTCACTTATAAAGGGTGTTCGGAATGAAAACGTCTTTTTAAATCATATGGTTTTTTGACGCTGATAGATTTTTCCTTTCTCTTCCTAATATGGCCGTTAAAAAAGCTCCAATTTCAAACCGAATTTGGTCGAAAAACCATTAATTTCGACCTTTATGCCAACAAGCAAAGTTCCCGAATCTGGGGTTCGGAAACCCCACACGTCATTGCAGAGAAGCCAATGCATCAATAATAGAATGACATTTTGGTGTGGATTTTGGAATGGTGGCATCATTACCCCATTTCTTTTCCTCACCTAGGGATTGGAAAACCTGCACGTCATTGCAGAGAAGCCAATGCATCCATATAGAATGACATTTTGGTGTGGATTTTGGAATGTTGGCATCTTTGCCCCATTTCTTTCCCTCACCTGGGTATTGGAAAACCCGCACGTCTATGCAGAGAAGCCAATGCATCCATAATAGAATGACATTTTGGTGTGGATTTTGGAATGGTGGCATCATTGCCCTATTTCTTTCCCTCACCTGTCATTGCAGAGAAGCCAATGCATCCATAATAGAATGACATTTTGGTGTGGATTTTGGAATGGTGGCATCATTGCCCCATTTTTTCCAAAAATACTACTACAAACGCCATTTCAGGAAACGGCGAGCGTTACAGAACCATTATGAAGGACTTTTTAAGGCGCAAAATCGTTGATATAAACTGCGATATTTGATTTCAGCATGATGTTTCACCTTTTCATACAGATCTGCAAACAGTCAATCTTTTACATACTAAGTTTTGTAATCGTAGTATTGGCATCGTGGCGATGCCAATTGTCCGCCTGCAACTTAACACTTCTAGACTTGTATGGTGCTCTAAATCCAATGCTCTATAAATAATCCAAAAACGATTCACACCTTTACAGCAAATATCGTTCAATATGTGTCGACCACATATACTCATACAAGCAATTTTGCTATTTAATTACATAATTAGATTATCCGATAAGAAAATCATTTGCTGTATGATATTTTTGTTACTTCACTGTATGTAAAGATAACTTTTCAATTAGAATAGTACAAAATGAATAAAATGAATGTTATGCAACAGTCATGAATTTTTAATAATACTTTATGACACAGAATAATACTTACGGAACTGCAGCAAACAAACAAAATATAATTTTTAAAGATGACGAAAACTTAGCAAAAATGAACTAAGAAGGTTGACATTTTGAGTCTTTATTTCTGTTTCTGTTTCTGTTTTTATTTCACAAAAGTTAAGTGCTTATTGTGTAAGATAAATTAAGCTACACTACATAATATACCCAGTTGAAAATCAATAGTTTACAATTGTACCTACTAGCACTAATACGCACACACACACACACACACACACACACACACACACTCAAACGCCCCCTCTTAGGTCACCCCATCTTAAACAGATTGCAATTTGACGTAGAAAATTAAACTAACTTGTGAAAATATTTCCTTTTTTAGCAAAGGAAGGAAGAAAGGAAGCACATAGATGCCGAAAACTATTTTGCAAAAGTAATGTTGCAGCCAAAAAATATGAGCGGGCAGGAGCTGCGACAGGAGCGGAAGGTAAATAAATAAACTGATGCCGATGAAGGCAAAGATAACATGGAGGTGTTAGTAAGACAACATAAGCAAGCAAGTTTAGGTTTTGTTAACTTGACGTTGATGAGATGAAGCTTTGACATGTGACACATTTCTCACTCAGTTGATAATTATTTGTTTTTAAAGCATTTTGTTTTCTTTTTTTATTCCTTGTTTACTTACTTTTTCTCTTATATATTTTTCATTTGTAAACTTATTTTTCAGCATTCTCTTGCAGCCTAGTAGACTGTTTTTTTCGCAAGCAGATAGTAGGAGGCAGTTTTTTTTTTTTTTTTTTTTTTTTGTTTTAATAAAATTTGCAGAAAGGTTGGAGAAGTACCGTTTTTTGATATTAATAGCAGCCTTAGGAAACAAATTTTATTTTGCTGCGCTTCATAGTAATAAAAATACAAATCGAAAAAAGTATATATGTATGTGACCGCGAACAGAGAAAGGGACCTAAGGGTAGGTTTGATCGATTTCGATTGGGAGTGGTCTCGGGCCTCACCGAAGCCGAATTCATGTAAAAAATTTGGTTTTTCTGCATATAAATCGAGTACAAAAAATAAATCATGATATTTTTTAACACTTTGAAGTATATCTTTTTAACTAGGATAGAGTTTAGTAAGAAATTAAATGGAAGTGGTCCCAGATTCCCCCGAAGTGTTTCTGAGTGTTTTTTCCCGCTGGGTCCCTTCCTATTTGCAAGGTCACATATATAGTTATAGAATCATAACAAATTTTTATGGTTAGTTGGGCTTACCGTTCTGAATGAGTAGTCTCAGGTTCTGGGGATTGGCCGTAACTCGAACTCCGGCCTGTAGGGTCTATCGTCTTTTTCTGTTTCAAAATATATTTTTGATAAGTCTGGGCGAAAAAATATTCGAGACGAGTGAGATGATTTGCAACAAGAGCTTTTTCTGAGAAACTTCATTTTTAGCGGCAGGGAGCGAATCGATGCATGAAAATCGTTTCAAAAAAACTGTTTCCATATTTTAAAACTTTTTGAATCGCCACCTATAATGCACACATGTTTATTTAAAAATAACTGTATTTGAAATATTTCGAAAAGGATTTAATAAAATTAATTACTTTTTATCAAACTTTGCAGTGTTTATCTTCTTCTTCTTCTTGCGATTTAAAATTAAGTTTTCTTTTCCTTTATGCAAATATTTATTCTTCGTTTTATATTAAAAACTTTTATATTTATTCTTAGCAACAACAATAAGCATCAGCAGTGAGAAAGAAAAAAGGGTGGTAAGAACAAAAATAATTTTTTAAGAGCTTTTTAATTATAAACTTTTTACTGATTACTTAAAGTCAAGTACGACTGTTCACTTCGATGGGGTTTTATTGTTTGTACTCGTAAAGAAACCAAAAATATTAATAAAAATGTTTAATTTAATATTGTTTTAAAGCAAAAGGTTTTGCAAATTATTGTTGAAGAGTGCAATTTTAATTTTAATTATTAAGTTCATTGGCCACAAAGAAAAGAGTAACAAGATTAATAAGAGAAGGACATTTTTATAAATAATGTTGCATTATATTTATAAATAATGTTGCATTTGATTGTACTTAAATAACATGTTGCTATAGGAGCTTAATAATTAAGATATAAGCTATAAAGTTCTGAAAGTTTTAGCTCTTGTACGTCTTTTTAAACGACCTCAAGTAGAATTAACGTTATTAATTCGTATGCGCAGAACTCTATAATTTATAAACAGATTTCGATATTTTGTTTGAAAGTTTATGCTTTCAAACAAGAATAAAAAGAAAAAATTATATTTAGTCAAAAATTAAAGGGTGTCCCCACATAACGCACGTGATTTTTATTTATCTTTTTAACCGTAAAGAGGAAACATTTTATGTTTCCATAAAGCCCCACGAAAGATCGCAACAAGAAAAGTTAATAAAAAACTTTACTTATAAATTAAAGAGTTACCACATATATATTACATTACTTGACTTGACAAAGTGCGTATCACTATAGCTTCTAATAAGAAAAAAAATAAACCTAGAAGTAAAGGGTGTCCCATAGGAAACGTAGTTTGACTTATATGACGCTTTCTTTTCAATTTTTCACAAAGTACGTACCACTATATCTCCCAATGACAAAATAAAAAATAAAATAACCGTTAAGTGTGACTTAAAAATTCATTTGTATAAAAAAATTTACTTGGATATTAAAGGGTGACCCCGAAGGTAACTTAATTTAACTTATATGGCCCTATCTTTTGAAGCGTAATAGATTAACATAGGAAAATTACACTTAATGTGTATTACTATGTCCGCTAAAACGTTGTATTGAATTTAAAATTTAAGGGGTGTCCCTATAGGTAACATAATTTGACGTACATGGGGTTTTTTCTTTTTTTGTACCATTATAACAGACACTTGATAAACACACAGAATGTGTATTACTATATCCGCTCATACAAAAAGTATACAATTTAAAATTGTAAATTGAAGGGTACCCCATTTGTAAACCAGACACTAGAAGTTAACACAAAGTGCAATACACACTATATCCGAAATAACAAGAAAAATAATTAATTATAATGGCGACACCCATCGGCGACAACCACCGGCGACTTAATTGAACGTGTATGGCCTTATTTTTTGAACCGTTATAGGTAGAAACTTGATACTTACACAGTCTATTTGTTACTATGACTAAATTTTATGACCTAAATTTTATCTATACATATCTATACATATTTATACATATAATAAAATAGTAACTCATTTCCGTCTGTCTGTCTGCTTTTCTTTTGCGTTCGCATCACGTAAAAACTACTGGATGGATTTTAACAAAATTTTGTGAAGAGATACCTAAGTATTCTGATACCAATATAGGATACTTTTTTTCGGCAAAAATATCTTATTTCCAAGAGAAAGTGGAGAAAAACCAGTGAAAGTACGCAGTTGAACTAACCGGATATGCAATCTTTATTTTTTATAAAGTAAAAAAATACATAAACTGATATGTAGCATATCTTAAGGGTGTTCTAAAAACGTAAGGGTCTTTGGTGTGGTTTGGTTTCAAAGTAAAATCGAATAAAATATTGCAAGGACGCTGACGAAGTGGCGGGCTCAGCTAGTATTTGTATATGATGCTATCTTTGGCACTGTAGCAGACGGTATATTTGTCCACTTTAGGGACAAGTACACAAAATAAAATTCTAAATTTCTGCAAACAAGACAAATGCTTCGCAGGTAGTGTTGTCTTAAAATAAAAAAAAAGAAATAAAACATTCAACATGTAGTACTCTACCGATATCCATTAGCTGATGATGTGAAAAAAAAACATTGCGAACAAATTACAGACCATTTGTATTATCTGAAATCACAAATAAAAGATATCAACACAACAGTTATGAATAACAGAAAACACACTTTGACAAAAGTCTACTTAAATCCAGAACGTCATGCTTTATGTTCTTTAAAAATGTTCGCTTAGTCGATCATTTGTGGTAATTTGTACAAAGTGTTACTCGATTTTACTGGATTGCATTCGTTTACTTTTCCAATTTCCAACAAAAAGTAATTGTTTCGTGGAATAGAACTTACTAGATTTTACTGGACAATAATTTCTTTAGTTTTTAAACATGTTATTGCAAATAAGAAGAAAGTAAAGAGGATTGGAAATGAGATTAACAACAATAAATATAAAATAATTTTGAATATACGATCTACTAAGAATCTACTTAATCAAAATTGAAGAAAGCAATATAGTATATTGACTTATTTATTGTCGCTCATGAAATATTAAAATATAAATAATGGTAATCTTTGCTGACACTATTATTATTCAAAATAATTCTTTTCAATAATGATAATGGTTTTGTTTTTCTGAGATTAATTTATTATTATCAATCATTTATTAACCCATTAAGGTACATTATTATAACCTGCTAATAGCTAAAGTTAGGATGTTATCGGTGAGATAAGTTGTTTTTCATTTTTAGCTGAAGGGCCGATAAGCTGTAATAACGAGCCTAAATAATTTTATTTTTATTTAAAGTTTTTTTTTAATGTTTTTAACGTTTAACTTTCATAGTTTTCAAGTAAATCGCCTATCAGTACTTTTTAAATGGGTTATTGTTACAATTAAGTATCGTGAAAATATATAGAGTATTAGACTAGACCTTACACAGAATGAAAATACATGGTTGAAGTAATCATAATTTAATTGCATAATATTATGTTTGATTTATATGGTTGTAGTCAAAACATATAAATATTAAACATATTGTCTGCAGGGTTGTCATTTTTTTTTTTCAATTATTTCGCCAAAATCGATGTGAAAAATCGCCAAAATTACCAAATTAGTTTTTTTGTTAAAATATGCCTATAATATATACAATCAGGTATGTGATGGAAAACGATTGATTTGAATATTATTGTTTTGAAATGATGTGATGAATTTAGAATGATTTTGAGAATCGTTTTTGAACCAATCTCATAATATTTGGATTTGAAATGGATACCAGAAGAAAGAAATCACCAAGATATATAAATATTTTGTTCGTTTTTTTTATTTCAAATGATTAGTGAACACGAAAAAGGTAAAATTTTTATTTAAAATAAATAAAAGTAGTAAATGGAGACCTGAACATACCCTTCCTTAAGGTATTTGTCACGATGTTCATAATCTATGTTCGTAAAATCTATAGCAGTCGAGTTTTGGTGGAATTTATTATTGAAAGCGATATTTCTGTCCAGTAATTAGCAGCATATGAATTAATCACTTAATTTGTAAAAAAAATATTCTTTCAACTTGAAAAAATAAAAACTTGTCCTTAAGCCTTATACATTTTTGCCGCTTCCTTTGTAATTGAAAAGTTTTTCCCATTAACAATATACGTTAATTTCAAAACTCACTTTTAAAAGATTTTAGATACGAAAAAACCCTACCCTATTAATATCGTTCTGATATCAAACTGTCTGTCACAGTTTTCTATCTTTTAAATCTTCACAGAAGGTGTATTACTATATACTAGGTATATTCAAAATATTACAAAATGATGTTATAAATTAAAGGGTGAATCCGAAAAAGGCTTAGTTTTCACTGTAATAACCAGAGCTTGAAATTTACACAGAGTGTAAACATAAAAATTAAAGGGAGTTCCATATAAGAGATAATTTTGACTTAAATGTACATACTTATTTTTTAAACCATAACATAGTGTCTACAACTGGGATAAACTTTGACATAATATGTGAGAGAACGCCGGCAGAATAATGCAGTTGATATCTAAAACGGCCACTTTTTTGTCCCCTTTTTGTTTTATTTTCAATTTCTTCTCAGATCATATACATACATATCTTGTTTCCTCCACCAAAAACATTTTCCTAGACGTGTTTAAAAATTTTCTAAAAAAGAATACATATAAATAACTCAAAAATAGAAAACATAGATTTTCTTAATATTTTGTACGTTAAGGATATTGTTAACATATACATACATGTATTGGTCATGAAGCTGAAAGTCAAATATGTGCTGAAGCACTTTCTAAAATTTTTATAATTGATATTAAAAGCAAAATTTTAATTTTTTATCAGAAATCGTGAGGAGAAATAGTTTCATGAATTGACATTAATGATAAAAAGCTTAATGTGCTAATGTATTTAGATCCAGTATTTATTAAGTTTAATAAAGTAATACCTTATTTTTAGCTAGTTTCAGAATTTAGCTATGTAATAGCTGATCCAGAGGCGTTTATTACAGAACTAAAGCTATTGGAAAGTAAAACGTTTGATAAAACCTATGAGCACATATTTAAAATTTCTGATGCCGAAAAATTTCGGCATAAATCGTCGGCGAAGTAAAATAATTATAAATTGGCTATGCTAGCTAGCTTCAAACTAATTCGCCTAAATAACACCAGAGGCGCTGCAATACTGTTCTAAAAATAATCATAACGTGCAATTGCATTGTTGCCAGATGCGAAGCTTTACTATCACACTAACCATCTGTCTTATACACTACTATCCCTTTCCGAAGGAAGTAACACATTTAATATAGGCATTAATTAATTGCCTGAGTGTTACTTCTCTTTAAAAAAAAAAATTATGTAAATATTTTTATGAATTAAAGTTTTTGTTTATATAAATAGTTTTCCCTTTTTCCGATAAATCCCCTTTCTGGTGTAACTTTTTTTAAATCCCCTTTTTAGTGCCACTTAAAAAAATACCCTTTTTGTGCCCATTTGTAAACATTTCCAACAGTCACACTGGGTTTACGCTGCCATTAAACATGCAAATAATTGCATACAAGTTTTGTATAGGTATTATTTACGAAAACGGCGAAGAATTATTCGAAAATCTTGCAATTTCCATGCATGTTTACACATGCAATTAAAAAATTCATTTTAAAAATGTCGCCGAAGCTAAAGGTTTCAAAAATTGCTCATCTGCTTTCTTTAATTATTTATAAACCAAAGTTACCAACAGCATTTCATTTATAAATTTGTAGGAAAACAGTACGCAACAAATCTTGTTTATCGAAGCTTCTCCAATCAGAAAAAATTATCCAGGGTGATAGAGAATTAAAAATAAGAAAAAAATATAATGTGGAAAAATTGGCGGTCGCCGTTATTTTCCGAGTTATGGGCCTGTGAATTTTTCATATGAAACTGCGATTTTGCGCACAATTTTTAAACATATTAGGTCAACATGGCTATCGAAGAAAATCTTTTGAAAATATATATTAGGTGGTGCTAAAATTAAAAAAAAATTAACCCAATTAGATTCAAAACAATTTGTTTTTATTTTTTTATTAATACACTAATAAGTGCAAGGATTTTCTCCTCTTTAGTATGACCAACACCGGTTTCGCTTATTAAAGATTTCCTGCATGCATAGCCGGACTTCGGTCAGGCGAAAGGATATTCTCTATGTTATGACCAACACCGTCTTATTAAAGATTTCTTGCATAGCCGGCCTTCGGCAATATGCAAGGATTTTCACCTCTATGGCATGATAAACACTAGTTTCGCTTACTAAATATTTCCTACCTTCTATATAAAAATTTACATCACAAAATATCATCGGTTCTTAATGGGTTAATTAATTAAGCACCACATGAAATATATTTTCAAAAGCTTTTAAATTATACCCATATTGACCCGATATCTTCAAAGCGTACAATCACAGTTTTATATGAAATGTTCAGAGGCCCATAATTCGGAAAATATAGACGACCGCCAATTTTTTCACTTTATAAATTGTTTCTTATTTTTCAATTCTCTCTGGATTTTTTTAAAGCTTCTCTAAACTAGATTTAAGCCCAGTACACATTTTTTTATAAAATATAAGTTCTAAAATAAAACCAACTGGTTTTTAGTGAATATTTGAAGAAGAAGATTACTTTTACTTTTAAATACGCAAAAAAATACGTTAAAACTTTAATTATTTTATATCCATTTAATTCTGCTTTTCAAATTAAACTTTTATTGTAACTCTGTTTATCACAAATTAACCAGATAAGACACGGCCACCTAGCGTTCCTAATTTGTGCTAAAAAACGGCAAAGTGGCATCACAATGGCATCGCCCACTTAACCCTTCCATTGGTACAGGACAGACAATTTAAAAATTCATATGTAACTGTCTCTTTTCCCCGTCAGGGTTAAGTGACGTTTTATTTATTTACATTTTATTGTGAAAATTTTCCCACAATTAGATGCAAAAATTAGGAAATTGTATTTTATCTGAAAAAGATAAGATTTTTGGCGCAATTTCCCAATTTTTTGTGTCAAATTGTGGATAGATACAGAAAAAGAAGAAGAAGCAAAAGAAATATAAAGGAAAGAAGCTGATCAAATTAAACAAACAGGACAAAATGTAAGTATATTTTGATTTTAACTTAACTTTGAATAATTTTTTTTTTTATTTTATATTTTAAGGAGCGGAAAATGTATAATAACAACAGCAAGCGTCTAGCATTAATAATATACAGAAACATCATCAGCAGCGACAACAGCAACAAGTACTACAAGAGCATTTCTCGTCAGAAACAACTGCCAATTCACTTCAACAACAGCAGCAGCAAACAACTACATCAGCATGACTTGTTGCTGCCGTGACAGCAACAACAGCAGCCTACAAATGAAGCCCACATACCACCCCTATTGGGAGTAGCACCGATAGGTCCATCTCCTCTGCAAAAAGAACAACTACAATTCCAAATGATGGAAGCTGCCTATTACCATATGCCAACACCAAGCGACTCTGAAAAACTTACAACCTGGCACTTAAATTAAAAACATTTCAAGAACAAAAGGAATCCTTGAGACAATCCAACACTGAAGCGAAGATGATTAAAACATTTGACTTGTATAGGTACATATGTGTATGCTTTATGTAAACTCCATTTATTAATTACAATTTTGGTTACACTAATAAACTGATTGTTGGTTAAACTAAATATCTGATGTATTTGAATTATAAAAAATTGTTCATGCAATTCAGTGGATGAAACAGGAAAAAGTAATACGGCTGCTCCTGTTGAGGTATCAAAAGAAGTATTCCATGTTTTAGCCGACACGTTGTTTATGACGACGCTAAGAACCTGTAAATGTAGACAAGTTTTTAAAGTTGAATTTATTAAATACAAATCTCGTCTGTCTGCCCTGTTGCTGTCCAATTGTAAAAGGACACTTAGAGGAATTTATGACTGAGACAGGGATGAAGGTAAAAGTATTTTGGAGACACTTAACAAATTATAAGCAAAACATACCTGGTCGCATCGTATGGAAAGGTGTACTATTATGGCCTCTACAACAAATAATAAAAATTGAGAGGTGTTCCGACAGTGCCATGTTTTTCACGTACATATGTATACATATTTTTGAACCGTGGAAGGTATGCAATTGTATTTCTGCTTAGCCTTCAAAAACAATCAACTAAAAGCATTTACCTCCTGACACCGGGACGTTATTCTGCAAGTAAAATAACTAGAATCAAGTAAACTGATCCACGCTTTCTTTTCAGCTTATACTTACCTTAAAAATAAACCAACACCAGTATAATGTATTTAGTTTTTCTTTTTTGGTGCTAGTTCCTTTGCTTTGTGGCTAGTTTTAAAGAAACAATTTGAACTCTAAGCCAAAGTTCGTTCGTCGAGGAAATTTTCTGAAAATAAAAATTGCTTGAAACAATAAACAAAGCTTGTTTTATTTTGAGGATACACTTACCATTAGGCTTGCAGAACAAGATAACTCATTTCAATATTATATTTTTAATATTATTTTACTATAAAACTTACTTATTTGTTTAAAAAACAAAAATTTTCAAAAAATTTTGGTAAGAATTTATTATTTGTTTATTTTTGGTAGTGTCAGTTTATGCTTTTGTTGTTGGTTTTTAAGCATGTATAGTTGACTGCTTTTTCTCGTTGATTTTGAGGATGCCACTTTTTTTTCTTTCTCTAAATTAAGGGTTAATCGCTCATGATAATCCACTTTTCCTTACGTCAAAGTTGCGATGTCTGGTTATGTCTGTGCTGTTTATTTTTTTGGCATTTAACTTGCATTTTCAAAAATCACTTGCAGGAAAAATCTCTGGTTAAATGTCAAAAAATAAACAGAGTTGTTTGAAAAGTTTTATTCAAAAAAGCAGAGTTAAATGGATAAAAAATAATTATAGTTTTAGCATATTGTATGCTTATTAAAAAAAAAATAGTTATATTTTTCTTCACTAGAAAGAGTTGGTGTTATTTTAGATCTTTGATTTTATAAAAAAAACAATTAATATTTATTGATGTCTACTGTTTTTATAAAAATTTACAAATGTAATACATTTGGTAACTTTGGTTATAAATGGCTAATGCAGTAGACTGGCAAATTAGAACCGCTTTGTTTTTTAGACAATTCTAATTTCTGGACGTTTTTTTTATATATAAAAAATTGAGTAAATTTGACATTTCTAATGATACACTTTCACTTTTTAATAGAGACTGCCAAAATTCATATGTACACGCGTATCAAATTTTACAAATAAACTAGCCACAAACCAAGGTATATTAATCAGGTAGCCTCACTACTGAGGAGAAATATTAAGGCGAAAATAATACATTTTTTTATACGTATTTTGACAGTTAAACTTACAATTTTTCCCCTTAAATGGAAATTGAACTATCAAACTCCATATAAAAAAAATTTAAAAATGTTCGCCTTAATATTTCCCCTTCGTAGTGAGGTTACCTTATGAATGTGCCTTGCCACAAACGTACGAAAAAAACGCGACAAAAAAAACAACAAATAGGGGAAAAATATACATATATATTTTGGTGATTCCCATTTTTAGTTTTACTTTGTTCAAACAGAATGAAAATAAATTGGGGATGATTTCTTGTGTTCAAATAACAAAAAAAAAACACGCTCAGAAATTAGAATTTTAAATTCGAGCATTTTTCTCACGTTTGAATTACTGAAAGCTCTAATTTGTGAGCGTCTACTGTAGTGCATTTACACTACAGCGAAATCTAGTAGATTTGAACTGAAATCTTATTCAAAATCTACATCGTTTACACTGCATTTTTTGACACAAGTAAGATTTTGATATCAAGATTTCATTGATTTACTTTTTGTTTTAGTTAGCATTTCATTTATATTTTTAATTTTATTTATAATTGCCATTTTTCTTATTCTATCACAATTTTGTAGCTTTTTATGGGTAGATTTTAATTTTTGTTTTTGAAATAAAATGTCATTTTTTCTTGGAGAACGTAGTATTTTTTGGTACAATTTGGGCAAAACCACAGTTGGATTTTGAGTAGAGTTCGTCAAAATCTAGTGACGAAGTAGATTTTGATTTGTATGGGAAATCTAGTAAAAACAACTAGATTTCGATCGAAATCTTATACATAGGTCTAAGATTTCGCTTAAGTGTAAATGCACTATAAAGCAAACATTTGAGCAATTTTCGCAACCTTTCTTTTTGACGAAATTTTTAATATGGACTTTTAAATTACATGTGCAAACAAGCGTGCAAATTGCAAGATTTTCGTATATTTCTCTGCCATTTTCGTAGAACAAACCTATAATAATAATTCTGACTAAGAGTATAACTAAAAATTAGTTTTTATAAATTATGAGAGTTTATTCGCAGGGTTGCTAATTTTTGCCTATTACTTACATAGATTTATTTGTACTTATTTATTTAAAGCAATTTGTTGATTACAGATTTTGCAACCTTACATTGGCCAAACAACGTCATCTAACTGGAAAACATGATCATGGCATAATTTTGTGTCTATCATTCTTGGTCTCAAGTGTGGACGCTATGTTACAGATAAATTCTTGAAATTTACCCATGGTGTGTAGAAATTTGTCTGTTACAGCAACAAGTAGGTAGGTATAAAAAATAATAATAAATTTAAAAAAAATTTTAATATTATCTCTTTATTGTGTAATTTATGTTTATCCGACTTTTCTGTGCTTTTATCAATTAATTTTGAAAAGGATTTACTTCTGCAACTGCTTTCCTGATTAACAAATCTGTTCTTAAAATATGAATCCACAAATAGTTTTTATTTAAATTATGACAGAGGAGGAAGAAATATAAAGTGTGAAAATCAATAAAGAGATAATACTAAAAAATCAGTAATGTACCTATATGTAAACCAAATAAGCAGCAACCCACCAAAATACGAAGATGATGTAGAAATCCATATCGTAGGTCTCAAGTAGAAAGGCCCTAATTAAAATAATTTTAACTTTACAGGATGAGGTAAAATTTGTAATGTACAGCTGCTTGTAAAAGAATTATTATACCTACACTATAGCAATAATTTTTTGTGACGACGTGTATTTGTGTGTATTTCAATCACTGAAAAACTCAATTTCGTAAAAAATACGAGTTAGGGCCTTTCTACTTGAGACCATCGATATATACATATGTACATATATGTATATATGAATGTACATACACGTAATGTTTTTATATATTTATGTAAATATGTATGTATATACAAATAACATGCGATATTTTTTGGATTTTATACCATTTCGCTGCGATATCAGAAAAATAACACAATGTAGTCGTACATTCAGCTAAAATAAAACAAAAACAAGTAGAACATGTTGTCTAACAAAAATAAAATCATCAACAAAAACTTATACATATCAGCAATAAATGCAAAATAAAAGAAACAACAGTAACGCTGCCAACGTCAACGCTGAGAACGTTACAGTCAAATAAACAGAGGATGAACGAAGAGGTGACCATAAGAAGCAAAAACACAAAAATCATAACAAAATCGCATGCTGCTGAAATTTTGTGATAAAAACGAGGCCAATTGGCATCAAGCCAAATAAATGGTGAATATAAAAAAAACACCACAAAAAACAAAACCCCAATTATACCAATCCAACACAACAACAACAGCTTCAAAAATAGCAAGTAACCCAAAACTAATCATAGGAGGTGGAAAATGACGTCGACGTACAAACATAATTTGCAATCTTTTAAACTCTTTTTTTTAATAATTAATGGACACAAAAGATGAACAACTCACCCCATTAACCAATCGACAGTGTCGCGTAGATATTCCGGAATACGCTCCAGTTTGGCGGCTATTCAACAAAAAAAAGAAACTCACACAGACAAAAATCTTTAGAAAAACTGCTATTTTTCCAAAACTTTTCTTGCCTACAAAGTATTTTTTATTAGCACAATAGTGTTTTCCTTGAATTTATGTTGTTCAATTCTAAAGTAGAATTTGGCAAAGCAAAAAAATTCTTCAAATAGATTATTCTATTTGGGGTTTTCACACTAGCACTTTAATTAACAATTTATAAATTATTTCTTTTAAAATGTTAATCCTTTTTTTTTAATTTTAAGAATATTTTATTTAAAGTTTTATAATCAGACCACAATTTTAACGAGAAAAATTTGTGTAAACGAAGAAGAAACTGAAAACAGTAAATAAGAAGAAAAAATCAGATTTTATTTTTGTTGTTGCTGCAAAGAAGAAACAACCAAACTTTTTAGAATTTGCTCTTAGGGAAACATCAAAAGCATGAAAGAGCCAAATATAGTCAATTACCAACATAAAGTCAGTTGTTTTTGTGTTGTTGTTGTTTACTCTACAAATGACAGGCATCAACTTGGCTGCACCTTAGATAAAAGAAAAAAAGTGCGCCAAGATAGCGTCGATGAAATAGCGTCGATTTTGGGAATTAAAAAACCGGGAAAAAAACGGGGAAAATAAATACCTTGTAATAGGGAATTTTACTAATGGCGTAGCTTTTTGGTATATAAGTATAAAAAAGGGAAAATGGTATTGATTTTCCATTGAAATCTATAATACTCCCAGAAAAAATTACTATATATTTTGAAAATATAGACCTTAATGAACATTTTGAAGCAATCGTGCTAAAAATCCGCAGAGCCGTTCCCGAGAAAAGTGGCTTCATCCCTAGTGGGCACAAAAAACCGTTGCTGATTTTTCCCATGGAAACTATGATACTCCCAGGAAAAATGACTATATATTTTGAAAATATAGACTTTAATGAACATTTTGAAGCAATCGTGCTAAAAATCCGCAGAGCCGTTCCCGAGAAAAGTGGCTTCATCCCTAGTGAGCACAAAAAACCGTTGCTGATTTTTCCCATGGAAACTATGATACTCCCAGGAAAAATGACTATACATTTTGAAAATATAGACTTTAATGAACATTTTGAAGCAATTGTTCCAAAAAATCGCAGAGCCGTTCCCGAGAAAAGTGGCTTCATCCCTAGTGGGCACAAAAAACCGTTGCTGATTTTTCCCATGGAAACTATGATACTCCCAGGAAAAATGACTATATATTTTGAAAATATAGACTTTAATGAACATTTTGAAGCAATTGTTCCAAAAAATCGCAGAGCCGTTCCCGAGAAAAGTGGCTTCATCCCTAGTGGGCACAAAAAACCGTTGCTGATTTTTCCCATGGAAACTATGATACTCCCAGGAAAAATGACTATATATTTTGAAAATATAGACCTTAATGAACATTTTGAAGCAATCGTGCTAAAAATCCGCAGAGCCGTTCCCGAGAAAAGTGGCTTCATCCCTAGTGGGCACAAAAAACCGTTGCTGATTTTTCCCATGGAAACTATGATACTCCCAGGACAAATGACTATATATTTTGAAAATATAGACTTTAATGAACATTTTGAAGCAATCGTGCTAAAAATCCGCAGAGCCGTTCCCGAGAAAAGTGGCTTCATCCCTAGTGGGCACAAAAAACCGTTGCTGATTTTTCCCATGGAAACTATGATACTCCCAGGAAAAATGACTATACATTTTGAAAATATAGACTTTAATGAACATTTTGAAGCAATTGTTCCAAAAAATCGCAGAGCCGTTCCCGAGAAAAGTGGCTTCATCCCTAGTGGGCACAAAAAACCGTTGCTGATTTTTCCCATGGAAACTATGATACTCCCAGGAAAAATGACTATATATTTTGAAAATATAGACTTTAATGAACATTTTGAAGCAATTGTTCCAAAAAATCGCAGAGCCGTTCCCGAGAAAAGTGGCTTCATCCCTAGTGGGCACAAAAAACCGTTGCTGATTTTTCCCATGGAAACTATGATACTCCCAGGAAAAATGACTATATATTTTGAAACTATAGACTTTAATGAACATTTTGAAGCAATTGTTCCAAAAAATCGCATAGCCGTTTCCGAGAAAAAAGGATTTATCTGGAGTAGGCTCTTCATACACATTTACGACAAAACACAACTCTGATACAAAGCTGTTAAATTTAGTATGTAGTACTTTATTTAACACAAATATATCTTTTTACTTACCGTTTCTTATTGATGAAGTTCATTTGATTCAATTATTAAATTAATTTATAAAACTTTGCAGTTTCCTTTAAAAATTTACCAAAATTGTAAAAATTATTCTCTTAAATCTATGGAGTAGTTAAAGAAAAGTAGTCGAATTTGAAGTAGTTAGAGAAAAATATTCGAACTTGAGCCAGCATAAGAATAACAAATGTGTATGTTGATAAATAGTTCGACTAATAAAATTAATGTTCTTATTTCATTGTTACGAATATTTTTCAACAATTTGAAAACCCCTTTTTTAATTTAGAATTTAAAACTATACTAATAATTTTTTTGTTGGTTAAAAATCGCTATTTTGAAAAATTTCAATTATGCGACAACTTGTCAACACCCTTCTAGTAAATGTGGCAAAATTAAAATGCGGTTGATTTTTAATAAATTCAACCGCTTTCTATAAATATTACCACCACGCTAACATAGATCAATGGAAAAACTTAAGGGCAGCGGTAAGATTTATTTTATTTATTTATTTATTTGTTGTAAAATAATATAAAACTTAACCACTCTTTTTAGAACCCGATAAAGAGTTAGGGAATAACTTCATAGACCAAAGTGTCTTCCTTTTTTGAAAACACAAGAACTTTAAAAACCTTGTAACTATTTTGCTAAACAAAAACAACAAAGTCTTAAGCTGATGGTATTGAAGCAGTGGCAAAGACTGCAAGACAGACTGAAAGGAATTTCAAGAGTTGATTATATAAAGGTAAATATATGAGCTAAGGAATTTAAAATAGAAATTACAATTTCAAATTATCTTTTATTTTCGTAGCTTAATTTATTTGGCAATAAATGTGATTCATCTATAATTTTACTCAAAGCATTTCAATTTGCCGATGATATTTTCGAACAATTGGATTCCTTTAATAGCAACATATTGGTAAATGATAAGCAAAGATGGGATTGTTTGGAGTCAGCCGATCACTCTTTACCGGATGGTTAATGATAATTCTGGCTTTGAGCTGTTTACGAATTTAATTTAACCGACTATTAATGAAAATATATATTTTCAAACAGTAATTAAAACTTCAGCTTTATAAAAAAGTCTATAAAAATAAACCTAAAATTAAAGGGTGTGCCGATAGTGTTGTGATTTGCATGTATAAGGCCTGTGTTTTGAACCATAATAGGTAGACCCACAGAAGTTGTATAACTGTGGCCACCATAGCAACAAATACTAAAACTTATAGGGTCTTATGTCTATATTTCTTGAACTATAGGAGGCAACCACTTAAAATTCGCAGTCAGTAATTTAAACTATATTCGCGTTATAAACAGATATACAATATTAAACCTAAAAGTTAAAGGGTGTTACGATAGTGACGTGATTTTCGTGTATATGGAATAGTTTCTGTCTTATAAGTAAAAAACTATTTACCAAAATTTTGCGATTTGAAAAAGTTTGCTTATTTTTACATGTATACGTCCAAAAATAACGACTTTATTGGTGAAAAACAAAAGGCCGTAACTGCAACGTCAACTAAACCAAAGAGCCGTAACTGCACTTTTCCAAAAAAATAAAAATCAAAACAAAGTTGGCTTTGATTATCTTTCAATGTGTGTTATGTTTGTTTTCTAAGTTTGAATCTAAAATGTGGATATTAAGTTTTAAGTAGTCTTTAATTTATAACGTTTATTCCTTCTCCTGTAAAAAACTAAAAAGTGTAGTTACGGCCTTTTGCATTTTAGGTGACGATATGTGCATCAATTCTAAAAATGTAAACAAACTTTTGCAAAAATATTGCTATATTCAAAAGGCTCGCAACCCGTCATTTTTTGTTGAATTAAAATCGAAACTGAACTCAAAAGCGTTAACCCTATAGAACCAATTTTGCGACTGTCACTTAAATCAGATTAGAATTACGGAAGTTATACAAGACAAATTATATCGTTAAGTAAAATAGTTTTTTACTTATAAACTATTCGTTGTGCCATATAGCCACCTATACCAATCGATAGAGGACACAAATACGATTCAGAATTGGTATCGGTCGATTTCCGAAATACTTGTGATCAAAAGTTATAGTGCAGCAAACTTTTTCAAATCAAAAAAAAAAATCGCTAAATTTTGGTAAATAGTTTTTTACTTATAAAACCTAAACTATTCGTTGTGCCATATAGCCACCTATACCAATCGATAGAGGACACAAATACGAATCAGAATTGGTATCGGTCGATTTCCGAAATACTTGTGATCAAAAGTTATAGTGCAGCAAACTTTTTCAAATCGCAAAATTTTGGTAAATAGTTTTTTACTTATAAGACAGAAACTATTCCATATACACGAAAATCACGTCACTATCGTAACACCCTTTAACTTTTAGGTTTAATATTGTATATCTGTTTATAACGCGAATATAGTTTAAATTACTGACTGCGAATTTTAAGTGGTTGCCTCCTATAGTTCAAGAAATATAGACATAAGACCCTATAAGTTTTAGTATTTGTTGCTATGGTGGCCACAGTTATACAACTTCTGTGGGTCTACCTATTATGGTTCAAAACACAGGCCTTATACATGCAAATCACAACACTATCGGCACACCCTTTAATTTTAGGTTTATTTTTATAGACTTTTTTATAAAGCTGAAGTTTTAATTACTGTTTGAAAATATATATTTTCATTAATAGTCGGTTAAATTAAATTCGTAAACAGCTCAAAGCCAGAATTATCATTAACCATCCGGTAAAGAGTGATCGGCTGACTCCAAACAATCCCATCTTTGCTTATCATTTACCAATATGTTGCTATTAAAGGAATCCAATTGTTCGAAAATATCATCGGCAAATTGAAATGCTTTGAGTAAAATTATAGATGAATCACATTTATTGCCAAATAAATTAAGCTACGAAAATAAAAGATAATTTGAAATTGTAATTTCTATTTTAAATTCCTTAGCTCATATATTTACCTTTATATAATCAACTCTTGAAATTCCTTTCAGTCTGTCTTGCAGTCTTTGCCACTGCTTCAATACCATCAGCTTAAGACTTTGTTGTTTTTGTTTAGCAAAATAGTTACAAGGTTTTTAAAGTTCTTGTGTTTTCAAAAAAGGAAGACACTTTGGTCTATGAAGTTATTCCCTAACTCTTTATCGGGTTCTAAAAAGAGTGGTTAAGTTTTATATTATTTTACAACAAATAAATAAATAAATAAAATAAATCTTACCGCTGCCCTTAAGTTTTTCCATTGATCTATGTTAGCGTGGTGGTAATATTTATAGAAAGCGGTTGAATTTATTAAAAATCAACCGCATTTTAATTTTGCCACATTTACTAGAAGGGTGTTGACAAGTTGTCGCATAATTGAAATTTTTCAAAATAGCGATTTTTAACCAACAAAAAAATTATTAGTATAGTTTTAAATTCTAAATTAAAAAAGGGGTTTTCAAATTGTTGAAAAATATTCGTAACAATGAAATAAGAACATTAATTTTATTAGTCGAACTATTTATCAACATACACATTTGTTATTCTTATGCTGGCTCAAGTTCGAATATTTTTCTCTAACTACTTCAAATTCGACTACTTTTCTTTAACTACTCCATAGATTTAAGAGAATAATTTTTACAATTTTGGTAAATTTTTAAAGGAAACTGCAAAGTTTTATAAATTAATTTAATAATTGAATCAAATGAACTTCATCAATAAGAAACGGTAAGTAAAAAGATATATTTGTGTTAAATAAAGTACTACATACTAAATTTAACAGCTTTGTATCAGAGTTGTGTTTTGTCGTAAATGTGTATGAAGAGCCTACTCCAGATAAATCCTTTTTTCTCGGAAACGGCTATGCGATTTTTTGGAACAATTGCTTCAAAATGTTCATTAAAGTCTATAGTTTCAAAATATATAGTCATTTTTCCTGGGAGTATCATAGTTTCCATGGGAAAAATCAGCAACGGTTTTTTGTGCCCACTAGGGATGAAGCCACTTTTCTCGGGAACGGCTCTGCGGATTTTTAGCACGATTGCTTCAAAATGTTCATTAAAGTCTATATTTTCAAAATATATAGTCATTTTTCCTGGGAGTATCATAGTTTCCATGGGAAAAATCAGCAACGGTTTTTTTGTGGCCACTAGGGATGAAGCCACTTTTCTCGGGAACGGCTCTGCGGATTTTTAGCACGATTGCTTCAAAATGTTCATTAAAGTCTATAGTTTCAAAATATATAGTCATTTTTCCTGGGAGTATCATAGTTTCCATGGGAAAAATCAGCAACGGTTTTTTGTGCCCACTAGGGATGAAGCCACTTTTCTCGGGAACGGCTCTGCGATTTTTTGGAACAATTGCTTCAAAATGTTCATTAAAGTCTATATTTTCAAAATATATAGTCATTTTTCCTGGGAGTATCATAGTTTCCATGGGAAAAATCAGCAACGGTTTTTTGTGCCCACTAGGGATGAAGCCACTTTTCTCGGGAACGGCTCTGCGATTTTTTGGAACAATTGCTTCAAAATGTTCATTAAAGTCTATATTTTCAAAATATATAGTCATTTTTCCTGGGAGTATCATAGTTTCCATGGGAAAAATCAGCAACGGTTTTTTGTGCCCACTAGGGATGAAGCCACTTTTCTCGGGAACGGCTCTGCGATTTTTTGGAACAATTGCTTCAAAATGTTCATTAAGGTCTATATTTTCAAAATATATAGTCATTTTTCCTGGGAGTATCATAGTTTCCATGGGAAAAATCAGCAACGGTTTTTTGTGCCCACTAGGGATGAAGCCACTTTTCTCGGGAACGGCTCTGCGATTTTTTGGAACAATTGCTTCAAAATGTTCATTAAAGTCTATATTTTCAAAATGTATAGTCATTTTTCCTGGGAGTATCATAGTTTCCATGGGAAAAATCAGCAACGGTTTTTTGTGCCCACTAGGGATGAAGCCACTTTTCTCGGGAACGGCTCTGCGATTTTTTTGAACAATTGCTTCAAAATGTTCATTAAAGTCTATATTTTCAAAATGTATAGTCATTTTTCCTGGGAGTATCATAGTTTCCATGGGAAAAATCAGCAACGGTTTTTTGTGCCCACTAGGGATGAAGCCACTTTTCTCGGGAACGGCTCTGCGGATTTTTAGCACGATTGCTTCAAAATGTTCATTAAAGTCTATATTTTCAAAATGTATAGTCATTTTTCCTGGGAGTATCATAGTTTCCATGGGAAAAATCAGCAACGGTTTTTTGTGCCCACTAGGGATGAAGCCACTTTTCTCGGGAACGGCTCTGCGATTTTTTTGAACAATTGCTTCAAAATGTTCATTAAAGTCTATATTTTCAAAATGTATAGTCATTTTTCCTGGGAGTATCATAGTTTCCATGGGAAAAATCAGCAACGGTTTTTTGTGCCCACTAGGGATGAAGCCACTTTTCTCGGGAACGGCTCTGCGATTTTTTGGAACAATTGCTTCAAAATGTTCATTAAAGTCTATATTTTCAAAATGTATAGTCATTTTTCCTGGGAGTATCATAGTTTCCATGGGAAAAATCAGCAACGGTTTTTTGTGCCCACTAGGGATGAAGCCACTTTTCTCGGGAACGGCTCTGCGGATTTTTAGCACGATTGCTTCAAAATGTTCATTAAGGTCTATATTTTCAAAATATATAGTCATTTTTCCTGGGAGTATCATAGTTTCCATGGGAAAAATCAGCAACGGTTTTTTGTGCCCACTAGGGATGAAGCCACTTTTCTCGGGAACGGCTCTGCGATTTTTTGGAACAATTGCTTCAAAATGTTCATTAAAGTCTATATTTTCAAAATGTATAGTCATTTTTCCTGGGAGTATCATAGTTTCCATGGGAAAAATCAGCAACGGTTTTTTGTGCCCACTAGGGATGAAGCCACTTTTCTCGGGAACGGCTCTGCGGATTTTTAGCACGATTGCTTGAAAATGTTCATTAAAGTCTATATTTTCAAAATATATAGTCATTTTTCCTGGGAGTATCATAGTTTCCATGGGAAAAATCAGCAAAATCTATGCTATTACAGGTATTTATTTTTCCCCGGTTTTTAATTCCCAAAATCGACGCTATTTCTTCGACGCTATTAGTAAAAATCTATGCTATTAGTAAAATTCTCCATTACAGGGTATTTATTTTTCCCCGTTTTTTTCCCGGTTTTTAAATTCCCAAAATCGACGCTATTTCGTCGACGCTATCTTGGCACACGTAAAGAAAAAAGGTTAAAATTAAGGTTTAGTGGAACAGCTGTTTGAAAATAAAAACAATTCTACTAAATATCGCTGTTGCCAGATTTGCAGATTTCTCCTGAATTATGCAGATTTTACATTGTAAAAATGAAGAGGTAAAGTTTGCAAAATTTTTTCTTCTAAATGCAGTTTTCGGAATATGACTATGTGAACTTTATCGTGTTTATTTATTATTGATGTTTGTCAAGTTCAATGAAAAAAGAACAATATTTAAAATATCAAAAATATTGTTGTACCCCAGTCAAACTTGTGGGCGTTAAATCGAAAGATATAAACAAAACATTAAAGATTTATTTTGCATTTGTAGAAACAGAAAACTAGATACAGCTAAATTAATTTATTTTATTCATTAAGACAATTTTAATTATAAAAAGCAAGTCTATTACTCGTTTTTAGGGTTCCGTAAAGGGTAAAAACGAAACCCTATTGTTTTCGCTACAATGTCTGTCCGTCTGTCAGCCCCTTTTATCCCTGAAACCGTAATAGGTAGACTCTTGAAATTTTCGTAGATGATGTATAGCTGTTGCCGCTATAGCAACAAATACTAAAACTCGTACGGTGTTCCGATAGAGAGGTGTTATTCACGAATATGTGTTTATTTCTTGAACTGTAGAAGGCATAGACTCAAGATTTAAAAACAGTAATTAAAACTTAGTTCGCTATATAAACAAGTATAAAAAATAAACCTAAAAACTGAAGGGTGTTCCGATAGTGGTGTGATTTTCAAGTATAAGGCCTAAGTTTTGAACCATAAAAGGTAGACACTTGAAATTTTCACAGAAGGTGTATAGCTATGGCCGCTATAGTAACAAATACTAAAACTTATAGGGTGTTCCGATAGAGAGGTGTTATTCACAAATATGTGTTTATTTCTTGAACTCTAGGAGGAATACACTAAAAATATGCAAGCAGTAATTAGAACTAATGCGCTATATAAACAAGTATAAAAAAATAAACCTAAAAATTAAACGGTGTTCCGATAGTGTCGTGATTTTCATGTATAAGGCCTAAGTTTTGAACCATAGTAGGTAGACTCTTGATATTTTCACGGAAGGTGTATAACTTTGGCCGCTGTAGCAACAAATCTTAAAACTTATAGGGTGTTCTTTTTTTCTTGAACTGTAGGAGGCATACACTAAATATTTAAAAACAGTAATTAAAACTTAGTTCGCTTTATAAACAAGTCAAAAAAAAAATAAACCTAAAAATTAAAGAGTGTTCCGATAGTGGTGTGAATTGCATGTATAAGGCCTAAGTTTTGATAATAGGTAGACTCTTGAAATTTTCACAGAAGGTGTATAACTGTGACCACTATAACAATAAATACTAAAACTTACGGGTGTTTCGAAAGTGAGGTGTTATTTGCCTTTATGTCTTTATTTCTGGAGCTATAGGAGGCAACCACATAAAATTTGCAGACAGTAATTAACATTATGTTCGCTTTCTAAACAAGTATATAAAATTAAACCTTAAAATTAAAGGGTGTTCCGAGAGTGACGTGCTTTGCGTGTATATGGCCTAAGTTTTGAACGGTAATAAGTAGACTCTTGAAGTTTTTACAGGAGGCTTATTACTATGGAAGCTATAACAAATAATAAAAAATAAATGGGTGTTCCGACAGTGACATGATTCTCACGTATAATGACATGTTTTTCACGTATAGTGACTTATTTTTTTAATCCTAATAGGTAAACTCATGATATATTTATAGAATAAGAATTTTCATGGCCGTTATAACAAATAACAAAATTAAAGGGTGTTCCGACAGAGACATGATTTTTACTTAAATAGCCTTATTTTAGAACCATAATAGGTAGACTCTTGAGTTATTTACAGTAGATGTTGTACAATAGGTAGACCTGTTATTTCTATAGAAAGTGTATTACCATGGCCGTTATAACAACAATTCCCAAAATTTAAAGGGTGTTCCAATAGCGATTCAATTTTCACGAATATGACTTTGATTTTAAAAATAAAGGGTGCCCCATAAGACATGAAGAAATTAATAACTTGAATTTTTAAAGTCGTACTAAACATAGTACGGAACCCTACGTGTGTGAGACTAACTCACACTTGACTGATTTATTTAAATATATTCTTACACATAATTTTACTTTTTTCAATATGAAACTACTAAAATATAAGTACAAAATATTTACACAACTGAAAAGACTGTTAATAATTTATTTTTTATTTATTGAAACATGAAGTGTATTTAATAGATAACAACAATTTTAATTTTTTAGATACTAATAGTATGAATTTAATATATTTATATTAACAATTTCTGCTATTTTGCTTAACGAACGATAAGAAAGTTTTAATTTTGAAGATCAATTTAAATCTTTAAGATTAATAAATCCAAATTTCGCAATTAACTGTCAACTTTAAACTTTTATTATTATTTATGTGTGTTTTTATTTGATCAGATTTTTGTCGCTTTTAAAAATATAAAGACTGCAAGTTTTTTAGCCCAGTTTTCAACATTTTATAGTAATATTTTCTGGCAAAAGTGCAAGTAATGGGCAAACAAATACACAGCTAAGCTAACACAAATAAATACTCTAATGCTATTTAGAAATCAATTAATTCTTTATTCTAAATGTTTAGTTTAAAAAATTCCTAAAATTAATATCGTATTTTGTTTTATCCTATTAAATTAATATTTTAATATTTTACTTGTTATTGATTATATTCTCTTCAATACTTATCGGAAAAAGTGCTACCAGATTAAAACCATAATCAATAATAAGGGGCATTTCGTAAAGTAGGGTTATACAGAACGCAACTCAAGTCGTGCTTTTACTGATAGTTACGAAAAATCAAGATGTTTGTATAAACGATTTAGAATCGTTAAAAGTAAATTATTATATATTTAAAGTAAAACTAAATATATTGGTTTAACATTACTTAATTTTTATACCCTTCACCACAGATGGAAAGGGTATATATAAGTTTATCATTCCGTGCGTAATTTTTACAATATTCATTTCCGACCCCATAAAGCATATATATTCTGGATCCTTATACATAGAGAAGTTGATTAAGCGATGTCCATCTGTCCGGTTTCGGGTAGTATTGTCAAAGCACCTGAAGATATACAAAAAATTTAAGCACACCATTCTGTCAATTCTGCAACATCGGAACATTCCTTTGGAGGCTGCGGGCGAAAACCCATATATTTTTTTAAATATAATGATTCTCTTTTGCTTTTTTTGTCAAATAAATATTAGACCGCGACAGATAGATCGCAGCGAGTGCATACAGATCTCGGGGGATCAATAACCCCCTGCGATGGGCAATTTTTGTTTGTTTTTAGGTTGATAAGGTTATTCTGCTTTGATTTGTATTAAAGACCTTAATAGAAAGCAATACACAAAGAGGTAGCTTTTATAGCTAGCAATACACATAGAGGACCCACAGAGCACCCACTGATAAATAGGAGCAGTTAAAGGGCACATAGGGGTTTAATATGAGGAAATTTTTTTAAGGATTTTTTTTGCTTTAGTCTGACCATTAACTTGACAATTAAAAAAAATCAATAAAATTTAAAAAAAAATTAAATTTTCTTTTTAATATTTACAAAAAACTTTACAAATCAATTTTAAAAAGATATTTTTACAGAAAATTTTTCGAAAAAAAAATGTGAAAAAATTTTTAAAAAAATTTAAAAAAATATTTTTACAAACAATTTTCGAAAAATTAAAAAACAATTTCAATATTTCTATGAAAATGAAAATCATGACTAACATAACATATATTTAATACTAGCTGTGCCCGCCACGTCGTGGGCGCCTTTTTAGCCGGAAATTGCGTTTTCACTGCTTTTTCTCCATTTTCTTTTGGAAATAAGATATTTTTGAGGAAAAAAAAGTATCATATATTGGGACCAGGATATTAAGGTACCTCCTCGCAAAATTATGTTAAAATCCATCCTGTAGTTTTAACGTGATGTGAACACAAACAATGAAGGACAGACAGACAGACAGACGGAAATTAGTTACTATTTTATTATATGCATAGATTAAGAATATACATATGTATGTATGTATATAGAGTAACCGGATGTCTTCTATATCTTTAAAGCATGAATAATGAGTTTTTTCTCATACAAGTTATTTTAATTTATGTAAAGAGTCAACAATATGGATAATGCTGTACATGGCTGTATAAATAAAATCACCAGTTGTAAACTAGGTATGGGTCGGGGAACACGTGCGTGGATCATTGTCATTATCGCTTAAAGTCAATCAGGCCGTCCTTGTGGCTCGGCCTTTGGCTGATTGGCGTCCTCGAATAGCTGTACTACGGTACTGTTATTGGTGGTTGCTTAATCAGCCACGTATAATCGTTTGGTTATCGTATATAAATTAAATATTTTAATTTCAATAAGTCGGACATTGGAGGAGCACCATTAAACTCAATCTTTTACGGGACGAGAACCAATAAACTCAAGTTTATTTTCACTGGAGGAGCACCATTAAACTCATTAATTTTACCTAGCTGAATTCGGAGTCTCACTTCCTATACTTAGATATAGGTCGCGCTGCAGATTTTGGAGGAAGCTAAGGCAATCACACCCTGTCGCTTTGGTTTCGTACCTTTGCCATTTACCAATTTTTTTGGTCAGAATTAAAAAAAAAAAAAAATAATAAATAAATAAAATCACCGTGGTGAAGGGAATAGAAGATTCGGCACGGCCGAATATAGCACTTTTAATTGTTTTATTTTAAGTTTATAGATAAGACATTTAAACGGTAGCTAACACCATTCACGGGTGGTTTGTAATGTTTCTCGGTGATAAACAAATTCAAGAAACAATTGATGTTGTTATTTTTCATAAACCGGCGACCTGAGTTGTGAAATGTTATATTTTAGATTAATATCTTGTCAGAATCTTTATAAACGAAATGTGTGACTGAGGATTTTTGAAACTAATAAGTAAAAAACTAAAAAAGTGATTAAATTCATAAATAGGAAAGAATAGAAAAACAGCCAAAGCTGTTGAAAAAGAATTTTTTCGAACATATGTTCAAGTCTTGCTTTAATGAAAAGTGTGTGCTATGTACATGTGTATGCATGTTTGTATGTTTGTATGTATTTAATATAAGCCACAGCCGTATTTAGCTCTCTTACTTTTTTATCTCATGTGATATTTTTTTAATAAAACTATTTTATATAAAAGTATTATAAAATAATATTTTATATTAAACCATTATTTTATTTTGATATACATATGTATGTAGTTTATTAACCTTTTTTACGAATTTTTAATATTTATGTATTATTAATACATATATTTTTATTTGTATGCTTTAATTATTTTTATTTTCGATCATCATCAGGAAAGTTAATGGTAATGAAAATTGCAATTAAAAAGTAATAAAAATTATTTTCAAACTAACATATTTCAAAAACGACTTTTGTCATAAACTTATAAAAAAAAAACTTTTAACAAGTACAAACAATTATTAAATGATTTCCCATTTACTAAATGTCTATAAATCTGAGCTACATTATCTCTGTCTGCCTTAAAATTAATTCTCTGTGTTTGGTACGTTAATAATTTGTAACATTTCTAATATGTAACGAAGTTTCTAATTATATTCTGAATTTAGTACTGAAACATTATCAAAGTTGGGATAGTGATTTAATCCATATACAACTATTTTATATATGTATGTATGTTCCCTAGACCGCGATAGGTAAAAAAGGATAAATATAATCAAGAGCCCCCACCTAAAGGTCTGTGAGCACATACACAATCTCAACGAGAATCACACAGAGAACAAAACATGTACAAATTTTTCAACAAGGTAGGTTTGTGTCGCTTTGGTAAACATTTAGCAAACCAATGCATTTTCATTTTAACCACTTTTTTTGTTTGGGGGCATTTGCATATAATGTATGTACATAGTATACATATAAGTTGATCATTCCGTTTGTAACTTTTACCATATTCATTTGTAAAGTAACTTAAAAAATTAAATTTTTAATAAAAAATACGCGAACACATCTATTTTTCAATTATAAATTACAACAACAGTTTTCAAATATCCAAAATATAACGGTAATTCATTGTTCCTTTTATTTAGTTATTAGTTTTTTAATTCAATTGTGTTACGAAGGTAAAAGCTGACTGAGTTAGGAACATGCAATTGTTTCCTTTTCAAAGTGTAAAAGATGAGCATACAAGATGAAAGCTTTCCATGTGATAACGACTTAGAAGTCTCTCGAAATTCGGATAATAATTTTGTTTTCCCTCATCACAAACCACGCCGTGACAATGTTATAGAAAACAAAGAAGCAAAGGAAGAACATAAAGATCCGACCAAACAGAATAATTCGGTATCTTCGCCTCTACAAAACGAAGATGACTCAACACAATCTTCAAATGATTTTTGTTTATCATCGGAGACTAGTGGCAAAACAAATGCAAGTGAACCTAATGAATTGCAAGGTAAGATTTAAAAATATTGTAGGGCAGGCTTATAATGAATTGAATTAAGTCAACAAATTACTCTTAAACTTAACTTCCCCATTATTTCCATTATTTTGTATTGTGTTTTAGAAGCTCATAACAATAAGTCAGAGTTCATACGCCACAATCCAAATAAATCCATTTCCTATCAGGATATACACTCCGAGTATACTAAGAGACGCTTCAAACATGTCGAGAGCAAAGTTGGCCAGTACATCGCCAATATGAGAGCTCAAGATGAGAAACGTCGCAATTCTAGCAAATTTCAAAGACATTGCTCTTTGCCTGAGACACTACAAGGAAGAGAAACTCCAGTGACCGAATTGGAAAGTGAATCTAAAACGCAGGTTCTGCTCTGCCGCAGTACCAATGATTTAGATCGTATGTTAAATCAACACAATGATTTACAAAGCGACCACGACGGCGACAACTATAATAATCTCACTTGCACAACGTCATCATTATTTACCAGAGATTTGGTTTCTGAAAATGGCATATTTTTAGACAAACAAACATATGAACAACTGTTGAGTGACAAGGAGCGCAAAGATTATTTACAAACCAAATTGGAAGAGAAAAACGCAGAGAATTGTCGTTTGAAACAGAATTTGGACACAATACGTATTGAATATTCTATGTGTAAAGACAAACTGAAACAACAAACCCAAGCGCTGCGTTTTTCTGGTTCATTTGGTAGCATAAATGCAGTTCCAGTTTTAGGTAGAACATCTTTACAAAATTTGTTATATCCGCAAGCAAAAAGGGAAAAGTCTACACAAACAGATAAAGTTGTAACACCATCACCAATACCGCCTGAAAATAAACCATGCAGTGACATGTTTGCCACACCATATACACCAGATTCCAATAACAATTCATTTGATCATGCTGCAGTGGGTGTGCTGGCACCGGCCGCTCATAAGGTGTTAAAAAGTGTAGCCACGATACAGCCTATTTCATTGAATTATAGCAATCTTGTTGATCAAGATTTTAATAGTAGCAATATAAATACGACCATGGGTGAGTAAAAATTTCGGAAATTATGTGATCAAAAAATATAACTATTTCAGAAGTCCATAGTTTTTTTAAGACCTCATCTAAACTAAACATTTTTGAAACTATATTTAAATTCAAAACTTATAAAAGAATTCATAATATATTTTGTAACAGATTAACTCTTTTCCATGAAAATTTTCCATATACTAAGTGGCTCAATTTCTATGATGCAGGGTTAAACTTCCTCTTTCAGTCACGGAGGTTGTGGACTCGTTTGCATATTTCTTTGGCTTTAAATAAGTCAATTAGGTAAATCTACTGACAGTAAATCACATGATCTATGGAGCCAATTCTGATCACAAAAACGAGGAAGTACACGACCAGGCAATGTCTCAAGCAGGACTTACATTTTATCACGAAATTGCATTTATCGGTCTCTGAACCCTAAAGCAATCGTGGTGAAATTTTGCTTCATCGTTTAGGATAAATTTTTCCATTATTTATTTACGTCGACAGTCAGCCATCTTTGAAGAGTCATAATATCAGTTCAAAGCAATTTTTTACCTTTGATGGACAAGTAAGGTTAGACTGGGTACCGGTCATTGCAACGTCGGGAGGAATAAGTTCGCCGATAAACTTGCAATGTTAGATTCTACAATAAACTCTGACATGTAAGAGTTTCCCTTGTATCCACTAATCAGTGAATAGGTTAATTTTAATCTTGGAATTGTATTTTGCGGATCTGTTGAGTTATTCAGAAGGAAATCAGAATGGAAAAACATCTGTAAGTGGAGGTAGTAGGGAATAAGTCCAATTAACAATTTAACTAGAACTTCCCTATCTAATCTAACCTAAATAATGTAAGAATTATTTGCGATTTTTTTGGACAATAAATAAAAAATAAAACATGAGATTAAATATCACCTTAACGTTAAAGCTAGGCGCTTGATCCGTTGTTTTTCGTTGGCCTGTAACAAATTCACTTCTTTTATTAAACAATAAATGTAGCACTTTTGGAGATGAGGTACCAGTTTATTTTTATAGAAAATCAGCTGTTTAAGCAAAAATGCAATAAATAAAAAATACTCTTCGATCAGTCGGAATATTCACAGTTATTTTGCACAGCTGTTCAACAAAGTAAATGTGTTCTTCCCTAGTGTAGTACATCATTTTTAATTTGGCTTAAAATGTCAACTTAAATGTTGTTTTTTCTTAAGGGTAGCCCAAGGCAAATTCATACCAGGTGGAGTCGATAGCCCAGCTGATTGTTTTTTGCTCTCGTTTTTTGCTAATGTATTGTCAAAAAATACATTGTTTCATATCTGCTAATCTAATGTCAAAGTTGTTGTTTTGTTGTAGTTGTTGTCCTACTGCTCACACCTGGTATGAATTCGCCTTGGGGTAGCCTCAAGGTAGATGTGTCTTACTAGGTAGTGTCGCCCGCCCAGCTGATTTAGTAGTTGTATGTGTTTAGAAGTTTTATAGGGCAGAAGTGAGAAAGCAATAAAACAAATACACGCCTTCTCAATTTTTTTCTATGTTTTTTGACATTTCGAACTACAAAGCAACATTAAAATGCTATGTTGTTCTTGTATTGCTGTAGTTGTGTAGAGACGCCACTATCTAGTAAGATAAATCTACCTTGGGTAGCCTAGACTTTACTGCACATACATACATATCTAAAATATATACGATTCTGACCAAACGAATATATTTTTCTTATTATTAGCTGTTTCTCTCTTTGATATTAGAAATAAAGTGAAATTTTTTTTAATTGTTCAAATCTACACTGATTATTAAATGATTGCATTTTATCTTTATTTTTTCCTCAGGTTTTCTACGTCAACGTTCAAATTCTCTAGCAACACGTAAAAAATCAACTCCTTTGCCCGGTAACATTTCAAAAATCAGTTCAGCAGTCAGTAGTGTGCCTAGTAGCAGCGATTCCGCCATTGATATTGAAGTAGCTGAATCGCCTAAAAGTCAACGTCAAAGTTGTCGTGAAGACCTTATCTACTATGAACAACCACCACAACGCTGTGCAGTTGTAGAGAATAGAAATGATCGTCAAAATTTCACGGATTCTGAAAATAATACGACCGAAGTCTGCATGGGCATTAGTAATAGAAGAAAATGTCGCAAACAACATACTTTACGCTCACGCTTGATGCGATTTTTTGGAGCTTGTACAAGTTGTAAAGATACCAATACGTCGTTAGCAGCTTCTGAGAATTCTCAACAGTCGCAAATTCCACTTTTGCAAAAAAGTCCACAGAATTATTGCCCCAATGTTCGTTGAGATTTCTAGTAGTTTATATTTTTTCTGTATTTTCATTTTCAAATGAACAAATCAATTATGTACTATGTCACATTAAGTATGCATAAATCATCTTACATTATTCATTTAATAGAATCTTTGATGCCATCTTATATACTTATTAAAATTATTTATTGTCTTTTTGATAATGGAAATATTCAAGTTTAAGTTTAAAAGCTTTTTGCTCTCGAAAAGTTTTTCAAACTATATTAAACTTAAATTATTTATTTATATGTATATGTTTTTTAATTGAGAATTTTGTTTGTAGTTGTTAATTTGTAGTTGTTTAAGTCTATAAGGGGTTAATTTTTCGTTGAGTCCTTTAAAATGAATTGTTTATATGAATATTAAAAAGTAAGCATGAACACAATTTTTTCAATTAAAAATAAAATTATAAAATAATAGAGGTGTTTCTGTCAATTGTTAGTATTTTTTATTAATTTATACAAACATAAATATTCAGTAAAATTTTGTTTTCCTAATTTTGTGGTTATTTATTTTCTAATTTTAAATCAATTGTATGCAAAAGAAATATTGATTTGTTACTCGAATATTTAAAATAACATTTTTCTTGTATTAATTTATTTAACGTGCAAAAAATTTAATATTTTGTAATAAATTTAATATAAATATAACAAATGCTAATACAAAAATATTTTTGACAAAAATGTAAAGAAAATTAATAAAAAATATAATAAATATCTTTAACTTAAGTTGGTATTAAGTATAGGTGTGGTAATACATATTTACAGGATAATAGCATGTAATATGTCAAATGTGTATGGGGTTTCATTTACAGATCCCAGATCAGCACCACTTCTTTACAACGCACGGTGGGGCAGAAGGGCTACTCGATTGATCTAAAATTTGACATAGAGATAGCCGACGAGTATCTGAATTTAAGTATTGTTTTGCCTAGAATTTCTTTAATTTTTATTCAATTTATATTTAAATTTTAAAAAGTAACATTTTTGAATTTTCGATAGTCAGGTCCAGTTTTATCAAAATGTTAAGTACAGTTAAAAAAAATTTAATACATACATATGTATATAAATGATTTGTTAAAGTTAGGCTTAAGTTCTTTTATTCTCCCTGCCTACTAATATAGTGCTGGCAATTTCTGCTACTTTTAATTACTCGATACTAATCAATACCTATCAAATGGGTACTCAATACTTTTGTTTACATAATAATAACGCACTATTAGTCACAGATTTTTTGAAGTCGTTAAATTTTGTTTCTAAAACTATAACGTTAAAAGTATAGAGTAACTACTTTTGAGTATTAAGTACTCAAAAATATGATCAAAGGGTTGCCAATTTTTGCCTATTACTTAGATTTATTTGTAGGCATTTATTTCAAGCAGTTTGTTGATTTCAACCTCATATTGGCCCAACAGCGTCATGTAACGGGAAAACATGCGCATGGCGTAATCTTGTCTTCTATCATTCTTGGTCGGTAGACTTCGTTCTCACCAACTGACGACTGATTATTGAATACAGTTTTTCTCGTATTCCTTTATCTGAGTTTGGTGCTTAATTAGATGATGTTTACTTAAACACTACCGAAAGTAGAAATGCCAAAGTAAGGTCCAATGATTCTTTCTTCCTGACCAGAATGTCACTTTTAATGAATGCAAAGGTGACTGATGAGGGTTTTCAATTGCCCAGAACCGACTATAATGTTTATTCACATATCCAATAAAATGAAAATGTGCCTCGTCACTCATTATGATTTTTTCATGAAAATCGGGGTTGTCATGGGCGAGCTGTAACATCCTTTTGGCATATGGAATGGTCTTGTGGAAGAAGCTCTTGTGTCAACTGACTCTTAAATGGAAACAAATGCAAATCCTTGTGCAAAATTGTGGCGGCAGCAGTTGTTTGAAGACCAACCTCCTTAGCATGGAGTAGAAATGAGGTTGATGAATTGTTATGAACACTTTCTTGAAAAGCAGTAATGTTTTCAGCCGATCTTGCAGTACGTTGTGGTCGATGCTTGGGTATATCACCTACAGACCCTCTTTCTTCAAAATCATTCACTATACGATAAATAGTGCGTCTTGTTGGCACGTTGTTTCTACCAAAAATTTCACGTAACTTTCTCATCGTCACAGTAATCGATGATTGATTTTGATAAAATGTTTTACGGATTAAAACACGTTGGTTTATCGAATATTTTTCCATAGTAAATTCGCCATGTGTCTACTTCACGACTGCGAAATATGAACCGTCAAGACGAATGTTTACCAAAATGGCGGCAAAACAAAGTAGTACATTCCCGCCGGACACCCTGTACATATCTTCGTATAGGAAGTCAGAAATTTATAACTCAGTTTTTTTCATAGCGTCGTAATGAGCAATTTTTTGTGTTACAAATTTTTTGACAAGCCTGTACGATTTGATAATCTTTTGAATAAATTTATAAAAATTGTTTCTCCATGCGGTTAGAGTTATAGGACAGCATTCTGTTAGATTTTTTGTAATTGATTTGTGATGGATAGTGAATCGTGGCCGTAATCTGCCAATGCTTTAGTGAGACGTAAATAATTCAAAGACCGAATAACAGGGACAGCCTGACAGATCCTAAAAATAAATGATAATGACCCGAGCGAGTTGTGTATCCACCCAGAGCAAATGTATTGTACAATGTATTTTACTTTTAATTTGAATTCGCAAGATACATCAGTATGGTATAGCATCGGCAGAAAGCGTATTGATGCATTCATAATCTGCCATTTTTAGAATTTTTGTCTGTCCGTGTTCGCATCACTTAAAAACTACAGGATGAATTTCAATAAAAATTTATGAGAAAGTAACCATAGTATCTTCATTCAAATATAGAATATTATTTTTCTCGTAAAAATATCTCATTTCCAAAGGAAAAAGTAGTGAAAATACTCAATTTTAACGATTCATTGGCATTGCAATCTTGACAGCACCTTTATTTTTGTCAGCGGAAATTTATAAACGCTATTTACAGAACTCTACAATAATTTTAGAATTTTATATAAATTCTAGAATTTTACATAAAACCTATGTTCCTGAATAATTATCTATAGATCAGTACCTCCATATAAAGTAAATATAAAAGTTAGAGTCTTAAAATTTGGTGTGGATTACTTTCAAAGAAAAATCGAACAAAATATTGTCAGCACTCACACGACGTGGTGGGAAATGCTAGTACATAAATATGTTTGTTCCGTAAAGGGCAGAAAAATAAAAATGTTAAGAAAAGAACTTAATTAAATTTTGCAAATATATTTTTTAGCCGCGGTACCTTGAAAATCATTATGTGAATTCGCTTCAACACAAAGTTAGCGGACAACTAAAAGTAAATCGAACACACCTATTGTTACATTCGTAAATTACAGAAACAATGTTCATACATACATACAAACATTTAAAATATAACGGTAATTCGTATTTCTTTTTTAAAGCTTTTTTTGTAAATCAGTTAACAAATCGTATAGAGGATCGACAGTTGGTTGCCTTCAGAATATTTTTCATTTTAAAAGTGTAAAAGATGAGCATACCAGATGAAGGTTTTCCATACGATGAGCATTTCAAATTCTATCTTAAATCAAATAAAGAATTTGTTTTTCCTCACCACAAACCACGTCGAACAAATGTTATAGAAAACAAAGAAACAAATAAGGAAAATGAAGTTTCGTCCAAAAAGATTACTGTATTGTCTTCGCCTTTACAAAACGAAGATGATTCAACTCATTCCTCAAATGATTTTTGTTTATCTTCGGAGACTAGTGGCAGAACAAATGAAAGCGAACCTAATGATTTGCAAGGTGAGAATTAAAAATATTTTAGGGCCGGGTGCAAAAATTCGGCTTAAATCTAGTTTAGTGAACAATAAAAAAAAAAATTATTATACAGGGTGATAGGAAATTAAAAAATAATAAAAAAAATGTAAAATACAAAAAATTGGCGGTCGCCCGTATTTTCCACTCGGGGACCTATTGGTCCATTGTGATTCCCTTCAGCTAAACTACAACAAAACTAAGAAAATTATGGGGATAAAGAGAGCCTTATTATGCTTCCTGCCACTTATCACTCAGCCACCCGATTTCCTTGATGAAGCCGACGACATCCTCGATTTTACATCGCGCGATGTCGAAGAGCCCCTCGATAAATCTATCACCTAGCCATCTAAGTCTGCGGCTTTGTAATACCGGGCAGTGACACACGATGTGCTCAACAGTTTCTAGCTCCTCCTCATCCTCGCACAACCTACAGAAATCTGGTGTGCCGACGACCCAGTTTCTAGCCATTGCCCTAATGGCGCAATGACCTGTGATCAGCCCTATCACGGCTCTTAAAACCTTCTTGTCTAGACCTAGAAGTATCTCGGTTTTCGCAGCGTCCAGTCTAGGCCAGATTGACCTTGACACTCTGCAATCCCCTCTTACTTCCCAAGACACGTTGATTTAATGGGTTAAATTTGTTTAAATAATTTTAGCACTATTTAATAGATATTTCTAAAAGCTACACCGCAAAAATGTGGTGTACAATCAGAGTTTTATATAAAAAGTTCAGAGGCTCATAACTCGGGAAAATAAGGGTGACCGCCAATTTTTTTATTTTACATTTTCTTATTATTTTTTAATTCACCCTGACTTGTTCCCAAAAATCAATATCTTTATAATTTCGTTTTACCATATTCTAGAATCTGAGAATAAAAAGGCAGGGTCCATAAGTCACAATTCAAACAAGTCCATTTCCTATCAGGATATACACTCGGAATATACTAAAAGACGCTACAAACATGTTGAGAGCAAAGTTGGTCAGTATATCGCCCATATGAGAGCTCAAGATGAGAAAAGGCGAAATTTTGGTAAATTTAAAAGACATTGCTCTGTGCCTGAGACACTGCAAGGAAGGAAAACTGCATTGGCCGAATCAGATAGTGACGATAGAGCACGTGGTCTGCTCTGTCGCAGTACTAATGACTTGGATCATTTATATGATCAACGGAATTATGATTTACAAAGCTTTCGCGACTCCGAAAATTATAATAATTTCACTTTTACAACATCATCGCTATTCACTAGAGATTCGGGTCCAGAAAATGGCATCTTTTTAGATAAACAAACATATGAACAATTGTTGAGTGACAAGGAGCGCAAAGATTATTTACAAACCAAATTGGAAGAGAAAAACGCAGAGAATTGTCGTTTGAAACAGAATTTGGACACAATACGTATTGAATATTCTATGTGTAAAGACAAACTGAAACAACAAACACAAGTGCGGCGTATTTCTAGTTCATTTGGCAGTATAAATTCAATTTCACATTTAGGCAAAATATCTGAACAAAGTTTTATGTATCCGCAAGGGACAAGAGAAAAGTCCACACAAACGGATAAAGTTGTAACACCGTCACCAATACCGCCTGAAAATAAACCAAGCAATGACATATTTGCAACACCATTTACACCAGATTCCAATAACAACTTATTTGATCATGCTGCAATGGGTGTGTTGGCACCGGTAGCTCATAGGGTTGTAAAAAATGTAGCCACTATACAGCCACTTTCATTGAATTTTAGTAATCTTGTTGATCAAGATTTTAACAACAGCAATGTTAATACGTCCATGGGTGAGTAAAATGTTAAAAGACGATTTTTTAAACTGTTTAAAATTTGAGAGCAATTCTAATTCTGAGACTAAAGTAGAATATAAGCATTTATTTGCAATTGTCCATAAAAACAAAAATTTTTTTGACCGAACTTTGTTACATTCATTAGATTCAAATTTAAAATAACAATTCTCTTTTGGGGTTTAAAATAAAATTTGTATGGTGTTGCTTCCAAGTAAACATATTGCCAGGTAAATACACGTTTTGATTGATGCTTGTCACCTCCTCCAGGATCCCGGATAGTATAGGAGTTAGAATTCCCAAACCTAGTCTTTGTTACTTATCTTATATTGAGTTTTAAATTAACGAATTTTTATTTAAAAATTGAGGTTATAACCAATTTATAAAACGTACACTGGTGGCTGATTCATGCAACCACTAATAACTGTATCTCAATACAGATATTCGAGGCAGACAAATCAGTCTATGCTAGAGTAAGAAAAAAAAAAAATAACTCGAAAAAGGACGGCCTGACTGCTCTTCAAAAATAATGACAATGACGCGTGCGCATTGTTTATCCACCCTGAGCACTTTACGATAGAAATAGCATTTTTGACAAAAATTTTTTTTATCTTTTTCAGTAAAGGAGCAATTTTTATATTTATTACGATTTCAAACAGAGGATTGAATGTATATTTTTTCTTGTTTATTGTTAAATTTCACAGAAAACTTTGCTAATAAATTGCTAAATTTGACCTTTATTTTGCTCTAGGATTTTTGCGTCAACGTTCAAACTCCTTAGCTAGCCGTCAAAAGTCAACTCCCATACCCGCAAACATTTCGAAAATCAGTTCAGCAACGAGTACTGAGCCAAGTAGCAGCGATTCAGCAATTGAAGTCGCTGAATCTTCTAAAAGACAACGTCAAAATCGTCGTCAAGAATTTATTTACTATTCTGTGGAAGAGACGCGAAATGGTACTCAATCTTATACAGATGTTGAAAACAGTACGAGCGAGAGCGGTAGAAGAAAGCGTCGTAAACGCCATAGCCTACGTTCGCGCATGATGCGATTTTTTGGAGCTTGTGCCAAATGTAAAGATGCAAATGTATCGACAGAAACTGTTGGTAATTCTCAACACTCACAAATGCAACTTTTGTATAAATGGGCACGCAATGAACGTTAAGAATACATATTTGTTTTTAATTTTTTTCCTCATTTTCAAACGAATTTAGCTATTATAAAATTAAGTTGTATTAAGCTCCTGTTACATTAAGCAAATATAAATATTTCTATTAAAATCTACTAACTCCATATTAACATTTAGGTAATTTTTGTTCCTTAAACTGTTAACTCAATTTGAATGTAATGTCGGTTGCATTATTTATTATGCAATCATTTTCGAAAAAATAATTTTGAACAAATATGTATATTTAGCAATCACAAAATTGTTTTGAATGGAGTTATGTGATTCGAAAATTGAGAACACGTTTAATGCCTTAATAATCAGTTGAGCTGTTTGTTGACTTTATTAACTTGACAGTTTGAAAATGTAAGGTTTATTGAAAGAGATTAGTGTTAATGTATGTAAGTTCTTAAAAAAGTATTTTTGTTTGTTAACTAGTAGTTTTTAAAATTTATTTATTTATAACAATTATCAATAAAATAAATAAAAAACACAATTTCTTGATTGAATTACTAAGAAAATAAAAAAAGTTGGAATTACACAAGGGAACAGCAATTTTGATGCATGAAATATGATAACTAATATTATACTTTCTCGGGGTGCTGCTTTCTGAAGTCAGATGGTTTGTATTAGCTTTAGTTTTTGAGATATAAAATGACATTTCCAAAAAATTATATATCCGAGGTACCCAACTTTGGGGGCTTTGCCTGCTTTACCCTGGTTGGCCGACCGTTCGCAACACGACTCAGAAACACCTCTTCTTTGGCTCCGTGAAATTTCATTAAGAGATCTTTACTAGTTCATGAGATATCGAATTATTTCCAAAATAAATCGTTTTCAAACCACTGTGCATCAGTGCAATATGCTTCGCATAGTGTTCATCCTTTTTGTTTCCTAGAAAATTTTGAGATGTAATTAAAACAATCACCTTCCTTGTTCAGAGCTGTGACAAATTGTTTCATTAGCCCTGGTTTGATATGTAAAGGTGACAGTATTATGTGATCCCTGGGCGCAAGGGGTTCGTTTATTACTGGAAGTCTAAAAGTTTAAACGATATGTCTAATAGCTGTATTTTAAAAACTAAAGCTGCTAAAGAAAAAACTAAGGCAGAATTGAAACCAGCGCCCTGAAATTAACAAACAACAGGTATAAAACTCCATGCAACAAAACAAAAGATTAATTTTGTTTCCTTGTGTTATAAAGTAGAAGTTTGCACTTTAAGCTAAGGTTGCAGCTTAGACCTATGCGCAAGTTTTCATTTTTGTGGAAAAATGAAAACTTAGTGTTATTTTTCTTAACAACATTTTTTATGGTGTTTAAATACTTGATTATAATTAAAATATGAAATGATTTGTGTAAATTTTTATCTAACTATCCTTTTGCCAGATGCTAGGAACGTGGTTCTAGTAATTTGTATAAGTCTTGGCACTGGCTCTCCATTATTGCGAATAGCAGGAGTGGAATAAATTGAAAAAATAACTTAACTTCGATGTGTCTTTAAAGCGGATCTTGTTGCTGTGTTTGATTTGGGCCTTTATCAGTATTGCCGAGCCACAACATGCTTGGCCGTTAAATTATATTAAAAAAAAAAAACATTCATCACTTACATAATTATTTAACAAAAAAAGAAACAGTAAAAATTCATTGCTTAAATATTTAAAATATTTTTTGGTGAATTTTATTTATTATGGGAAAGTTTAAACATTTGTAATATATTTAATAAATGTATAACAAATACTAAAACAACATTTATTTTGTGACAAACAAAAAATCCCCAGCCAGCAAAATATTCCTTCTATGCCTAAATCAAGATGGTTTTAATAAATATCTTATTTTATTTTCGGATATTTCGTATTGATTTATGTATGTGAGACATGTCTGATCTGATTTCGTATAGACAAGGATTTTATTTGTTTTAGTATACAGAGTTTTCTGATAGAATTTTAATTGATTTCTCCAAATATATTTTAAGTTGATTAAATCCCGCTTTGTTTTGTTGTTTTTTAACCTTTTATAATTATTAAATATCAAATTGAAAAATTGATTAACAAACTAATACTGAGATTCATTGGATATTTCGACAGATTTGTGTGTGAAATCTATACGGCTAATCGATTAAAAACATCTAGAAAATACTTTCAGAAATTTTTAAGAAATCAACACGAAAGTCGACTAATTTCCCTTATCAGAAATAACTATAAAAAATATGAATTTCCCAAGGCATGTCTATCAGACTTCGCATCAACTACTGCATATATTTCTGCGTCAGAATTCTAACAGCATTCTTATAGGATTGTGACTTTTTTTGGGCGTTTCGGATGTCAGGAAATTTTGTTGGCTGGGTTAGTAAAAATAAACAACTTCATATAGAGAAAACATATTAAAGATATCAGTTATGTTAAAAATCTTTAAATATCAACAATATAAGTTTGTGTTAGGTATTGATAATATGTTAAATATGTTTTTTAACTTAGAAAATTATTGACAGAGTTATTATATTGAATTATTAAATTGAAGCAAAGCAATTTCAATAAGGAATGATAGATAATTTTTGCATACACGTATATACAATGATTTAAAAAATTTATTTGTATCTGCGATTAGTGTCGTTGTAATTTGGCCGCAAGTCCTGAAAATATAAAAAAATAAATAAAATTATAACAAGAATCGAATTTAAATGAAATCAAATGAAATAACTCTTTTAAAGAATAAAAATATGTTGATTTTTAATAATTTTAGCCTGACACCGATATAAAATTGCTCGTTGTAATGTAAAGATTACGAGTCTCTCTCTGTAACGCGACCTACAAAACAAAAGCACCATAAAAAAACAATTTGTTATTTCTTAGGTTTGCACTCCAAACAACAACAAGTGTTTTGTTATCTTAATATTTTTTCTTCCAGAACTATATGTATATGTATAATAATGTATATCGTCTTCTTAAACCACGTAAGCGCCATTTTTCGAAATTGACTTTTTTGGTTTTTATGGTAAAAAATAACAGTTGCCACCAGACTACATTCTCATCTTAACAAGTTTGTATGAAAAATAAATAAAGCCATTTTTAAAATCTCGTAAGCGCCATACAAATGACATTTGCATGCAAAATATAATGGTTTTTATATTTCAAGTTGGAAATGTTAAAAGTCTCAACCACTAAATTTTTTGTATTTAAGATTAAAAAAATCCGGAGAGTTTTAGGCCAATTAAGGAGTTTTGGTAATGTTTAATTAAATTAAATAAATATAAAAATAAATGTTAATTTACACACAGAAATTGCCAATTTAAATTAAGCGAAAGATTTATCTACAATTAATTGTAAGTAACAAATTAAAAAAAAAGTTTCTATGCCCTTCAGAGAGTTGCAAAGCCATGTTTTGCAACCCATATTAAAGAAGTTAAGTTTTTTCGTTTTCGCCAAAACGATTTCTTGGCGTTTACGTGGTTTAAGAATAAACGCGGCGATATATTAATATATATTAATGTAGACCACTTTTCGACCCCCTTTCGTGCTCTATGATTATAGGCAACCAAAATGTAATTTACGGCAACCTATCTACATTGAGTTACGTGCTATAACTAGCCTTTAATCTTGACTTTAGTGATCTCATTCTGTCGACTGGTAATTATCGGGCTTCTTTCTCATCACGCAGTCTCTAGTAATTGCTAGCATTTGTTCAAGAAGGACCTGAGCGTCCTGGTCCCCAGAAATTCACAGCAGATTCCCTTTTTGGTAGTTAGTCCGCTGCATCATTCCCAGTAGTGTCTATGTGTCCCTTAAGCCACATCAATATTATCTCATTAACCAAGGCACATCTGCTAAGTTTTGAAACATTCCAGCATAATTTTGGAGTACACTTTCACCGACCTCACGCGTTTTATAACCGACTGGTTGTCGAGTGCAATGTGAACCTTTCTTCCCTGCATACGACACTCCAGCAGGTGATCCAACACATGCAGCGGCCTGGTAAACGGAGACGTACCCCGCAAGCACAGAATACAGTACAGGTTCAACTTAGCTGAGTATACAGCCTGCTCATGCTCTCCTCCCATAAGGGCACATAAAAATTACCTCCTTACTTACTAGGTCCAGAATGTTCTTAAGTCAGATGTTCGGCCCAAAGCTATGGCAAATGGCATCGCTCTTCATACGCAAAGCCGACATATCAGCCGTTGATATAATAAATATTTCCAACGGCAGCAATTTCAACAGTCCCTGAATTGCCGATGTTGGAGCCGTGCGTATTGCACCACATATACTCATACAAGCCATCCTCTGAACCCCATCCGCTTATTTGTACTCTAAGAGACTTTTGGCCACTAAACCACAGATGTGTAAGTCCAGAGCTAAGCTTTAGTACTTAACCCATTCCGATTTTTTTTTGCAATTTCTGTTAATCTTAAGAGACATCCATTTTCTAACTTGTATATCTTCTCAAATTGTGCTTTGACATATTTATTTTAAACAGATAAGAATGTGAACAACAAACAATGAAACAGCAAAGAACGTCAAATCATTATTACTGCTTTTTTGACCAATTTTTGGGACGAGTGATTTCCCGGTTTGAAGACGGCTCAAAATTCTTCTTTTTGGGACTTTATAAAGTTTCACGTTTGTCATAACAAACAATAAAGAAAACAATCAGAAATTTAGAGCGTTTTTAACCTCTTGGGTACGCTGTAATGAACTGTATTTTACAGTTTTCACATTTCCTTAAAATTTCTCGATAGTTGAAAAGTATACAACGGGCTTTCAATTTAGAATAGAATTTGTAAGTGGTTATGCTGATGTGATTGTGTACAAAAGTGTATGTGTTAAGGTGAGCATAACCTTTTACATTCTGTAGCCTCTTATGTGAGTCAATTAAATTAAATTTTTATTTTTTACTTCAAATTCAATTTTATAAACTTTAAATTCAATTTATATTTCAAAGTTACAAAACTTTTTATTATACTTTAAAAATTAACAAAACTAAAAACAAACAAAAAAGAAGAACACGCGAAAATACACGTCAATTAAATCTCTTAAAACAAATTAAGTAGAAAATTGATCAGATATCAATGTAGTGCTTGCCCTACAGCAGCCTGTGGTAGTTTCATTGTCATATCTACTTAGTAGTTGCTACAATCTTCCGATGAAATTGTTGCTAAGGAGGCTTCAATAACCTCGAGCCAACTCATATTGTTTTGCGGTTCTGCCAATAGGTTTCTTGTACAAAGTTTAGTTTTTGAAAAAACTTAATAAGGTTTTTATGTGTGATCAGTCTGACTATAGAACTTAATGGATTGAAATTGCATTTGATGTTAACAAAATTGAATTTGATGTTTACAAAATTCAATTAGATGTTTTTAAAATTGAATTTAAAGTTTATAAAATATAATTTGATGTTAAAAACCTATTAAGTTTTAATTTATGTAAGCAGGTTTATTCATTTATCTCGTGTAAATATTGACATCATAAGTCCTAAAATTTCACAATACTTGGCCACCATCTTGGAATTTCTTTAGCTATCACTCTACAAATCTTCGGTGTTCTTTTAGCTTAATGAACTAAGGAAGAATGGAATAAATTAACTCTGTCAAAGGCCGACGGATACTCAAGAGCTATTCTATCAGCAGGTGGTCGCAGAAGCAATAAATTACTATAGATGCAATAGCGTCCTAAATATAGACCTCCCAGCGATTGCGAAATTCAACTCTTAGCATAATAAAGGCTGGGCGTTGCGCTATTCTCAACTGTTATCGTAAGCGAATACCTTCCAGCGCTTTAAATCGATGCTCACTCCGCCTGTCTTCAAGGCCCTGCCCTCATGGCACAGTGTGTTTATTTTAATGCTCTATGACCACGGACTTGCACCCGATTGGTGTTGCACAATTTCGCCAGCTCTAAATGTCATTTAGTGAACACAAATACAAGTAAATAATTCTTTAAAATAGCTTTCATTGCAAAAAGTGTCGATATGGGCAGAGCTGTTGCAGCAACATATCTTTCAAATCTTGAAGGTTAAAATTCTGCTAAATTCCTGCAAGCAAGAAATTAAAACGACCACATGTACATCAAGTAGGGGGTGGGCGTTTGACAGATTTTATGTTTGTGGCTTAACGTCAGCAATTTTTTATCTTCAATTTAAGTGTTCACGAAAAACAGAATTTAATAAAAGATCTATCTTCTTTTTTGATTTAACAAATATTTTAATGTTAACCATATCTTAAACCATTGTTATAAATAAGTTGTATACAAACCTCATAAGCTGGTGACATAGCACTAGGACCAAGTCTATTTCGACATTGATTTATGGTTGTATTATATGCTCTTGCTAAGACTTCAGCTTAACTAAATTCTATTGGGTTAAAAAAATTATCAAATAAAAACTATACAACAAAAATAGTTAAGAAAAAAAACTTACATTAAATTATATAGTGTTTTTGTTTGGTTTGGAAGCTTAGGGTTTCACTTTGAATTTTAATTATTATAAAAATTATATGGGTATAATAACCGGTACGAACGTAAAGCCAGTTTGATAAGGATAATAGTATTGGTAATATACAGTGCTACCTGTAAATTTAAATATTATTTATATTATTTCTGCTATATTTTTGATACATTAATTAAATTATTGCAAAGCTCGGCTTTTGTTCTTTAATTTGAAATTTTTTTCAAATACCTTTTAAAAGAATTGTAATTGAAGTCGCATAAGGATTCTTCTTATTTAATAATCTGTGAATGGAAATGTTAAAAGAAAGCAAAATATATTAGAGATTAAATATACAAATTCATAATAACGAATAATTTATCATTAATTAAATGACCATTTACAATTGAACATATTTATAGAAATATAGTATATAAAATAAAAAATAAAAGTGTACATTTATTTTTTGTCCTTAAACCAAATTCACAATCTAATAACAGTTTTTTAATCATCTTTTTAACTAATGGTCAAGGTTAGTTATCGAAGGACTCTGAATTTGGACGTACTGTTTAATAGAGTATTTAAAATTGATAAGGTAAACCGATTAACCAAAAATAAAAGACCGGCATTTTTTAACTTTTATTTTTGATCGAAAAAATAAAAGGACTTTTAACTGATAAACAAAATAATGGTTAGATTTTAATTTTTATTTTATACCGAAAAAAATAAACATAAAAGTCATAGTTTAACTTTTATTTTTGAAATTGAAGTATTTTTTAAAAAAAATGAAGATTAACGATCCCTGATTAAAATTAATTCAAATTTAGATTTAAAACAGAACATTAATTTTTTAATTATATTTTATAAAAAATAAATAAATTAATAAATATTTTAAATTCTTGTAAATAAATAAAAAAAAAATTGAAAAAGTAATAAATAGTATTAATAAAAATACCTTTTTTTATTTCTTTTCTTTTTAATAAAATTTAAAAAAATAAATACATATTTTTGAAGAACCGGTTATTTACATGAAGCCTGTTTCTAAAACCGGACTTTTATGAAATATAGATTTTTTGATTAAATTTGTACACCAATTTTGTTTTTTATTTAATTCCCCTAGACTCTATTTATGACATTTTCAAACATCTTTCACCACAGCCAATATTATTAAATAATTAAGCAAACACAAAATAAATTTAACAAATATCAAATAAATACAAAAAACGATAGAGCAAAATAAAATTAAAACTTACTGGCTGGTGGCGCAGTGAAACCCATGGCTCCTGCTGGTGGTGGAGGACCTCCAGCAGCTGGAGGGTAAGGAGGATAACCACCACTAAATTGTTGTGGTGGGTATGGAGGATACCCAGATTGGGGAGGATACATGGGATAAGGTTGTGAAGGTGCTCCATATGGAGGAGGCTGCTGATACCCACCACCATAGCCACCAGCATGAGCTGGAGGTGCAGATGATTGTTGATTTTGTTGCTGGCGTTGTTGCTGACGTTCTTCCTCATCTGGTGGTGGCAAAGAGAAACCATTCCATGAGGGCATTTCCTCTTGTTGTTTAGACTGATTATTTGCGACATTGGGTTGTTGATGATTCTGATGCTGCTGCTGCTGCTGCTGCTGTGGTTGTTGTGACATACCAAAGCCATTCCAATCTTGAGTTGGAGGACTATATGGATTATAAGGCTGCGGATTGTAAGGTTGTTGCTGTTGTGGATTATAGGGATGTGTTGGTACTGATGGATACAATCCCTGTGGTTGTGGATTATAAGCTGGTGGTGCTATATTAACAAGTTGAATAAAATGTTAAGGTATACAATTCTTAAATTAATGGAGATTTATTTAACAAAATCATTAAACATATGTTTAAAAATTTTCAAGAGCAATAATACTTTTGATTTTATTTCAAGTAATATTATATTTTTAACAAAAGCCGAGTTTTTTAAAATATGATATACTTACGTCCTCCAATGCCTGGATATGGTGGTGGATTATCACTCATAAATACAGTATTCGGTGCTGGACCACTAAAGGCCTCATGTTGTGGCAACCAACCATAGTAACCTGGTGGTGGCTCATAGGCTGGTGGTGGTGCCTCATGCCAGTTTCCAGATGGTGTATATGGTGGTGGATCATCGCAGTGTCTACCATAATTGCTTTGAGCAGTCTTAGCCGCACGCAACAAAGCCATGCCATATTCAATAGCACCACCCGATTTGAAGAAGAGCTTAAATTTAACTTCGCCTATAAAATTGCCATTGGGTTGAGCACGTACTTTGCCCTTAATGTAGTTGGATCCAAATACAGGTTGTTCTAGTTCAACCTTAAAGAAAATAAAACAATTTCCATAAAATATAAATACTTAAGCCGCTAGGATCTATTTGACTTTTGATCGGAAATAAAACAAATTAACAAATAAATCATTTTATAATTATAAACAGAAACTGCGATCGATAATATTAATATTATAAATTATACGGAGATAACTATTTATTAGACAGCAAAAGAAAATTATTCTTGCTGTTTAAAACCTCTGGTGATAAAATAAGAGCGAATGTACTATTAATTTGCTATGTGGTTAGTCAAGCTGCATAAGGACCGTTGTCGCAGTCTTCTTTATATCAAAGTACAGGTCGATGGATACGCAGTGGTTCATCTGGGAGAGGACAGTGATATCAAAAATATTTAAAAAAAAAATATTAAAAACGATTAAGAACGATTGTTCCGCAATAGTGGGGTAAGGTTGTTTTACTTCATCCACTAAAAAAATCGATGAAAAAGTCACTAGGAAAATGTACAAAAACATTTTACAGCACGATTTAACCGACGATAGTGATGACGATTTACCACTGGTGTGGTCATTTTAACAAGATAACGTCCCCAGCACAAAAATAGCCTTGGTTTGATTGTTCAGCTCGAAATAAACATTTAAACCCCTATGAAAACCTATGAGGTATTGCAAAACCACTGCCAGGTAATTTTTTGCCCGGTCCTGGAGACTCTGCAATCTTCCCTAGCTTTCAAGACTAATTAGTTATTCCTACAACCCAATTAGAAGAACCCTATATTAAGTGACTAATCGGTACTAATTCTACTCTATCTGAAGTAATCTCCTTTACCGTAAACATGGCATTCACACGACACCAACACAATTTATGTCTATACTTGTCCGTTACCACATGAAGAGCCTTTTTGCAATCGCATACTAGCTTCAATTTACAGTGTGTCCTTTCAAGGCTTTAAGCACTGCATGGCAGTTGAGGTGAACCTTAATCCCTTTCAACACAAGTTCTGACACCAATTTGGTGGACTTTAGAACAGTCATTACCTCTGCCTAGAATACACTAGTTTATCTTGGAGCCCACACGACATGAGTATAGGTACTAGTTCATAAAATGTGAATTCATTTCAATCGATTTCCCTACCAAATATTTGAAAATTTAGAAACATAATGATTGCAACCACCATTCCTAAAAATCGAATTTGCTGTTTATCAACTCTATTGGTTTCAATTCTTTAACCCCCATATTTATAAAAAATAAAACTGATTTGAAATGTATTTTAGAAAAACTTTTGTATGAAAAATTTGTTTTAAAATAGATTTAAAATATATTTTATTTTTTATGAATATGGGGGTAAGCCTCCACTATACATATTTGAAAAACTTACATCGTTCATAGCAATAAACGGAGCACTAAATGATTGCATTTCGTCTCCCGATTTTTTGTTGTTAAAAATCATGCGATGGGAAGTCAAGTAGATGCGTCCCTGCTTGGAGCCACGAAAAACAGAATTGTCCTGAGCGGAAAATTCCATGGAAATATTATCGCTGTGGAGTAAAATGCTACAAAAAAAGAAAAATTAATACAATTATTAGATTTTAAATGTAATTAAGTTTTTCCTGACGTCATGGGAAAAAGCAATAATAAACCAATATACGTCTTTTTTATATCATGAAACAAACCTACATCCATACATATGTAGCTATGGATGTATGTATGTGGACACATTCAATTTGCTGAATTTCATCACAAATATTGAGGAATCTATTTTACTTACTATTCTCCAGCATGTATTAATACCCCATTATTAGCGTGGGCTGTATTAACAGACATTTTCTCGAAAAGATTTTTATATTAATATCCCTTAAAAACTATAAAAAATTATTCTTGTGACTTCTTGTGTGGAAAATTTTTTTCTAAGATTTTTTCTCGAAATGTCAAAACATGTGAATCATTTTAATTCAATTCCATTACATACCTCAAAATATATACTTATTTATTTAAGCTGGCAATGCTGTAATTGGTGTTAGCATTTCTCAATGAATTAAGAAAAAAAGATATAATATTTGGACAAGTACGGGCGTTTCTTATGGTCGTTTGTAAAAATATATAAAAATAATATAAAGCACATTCATTTAAAACAGTTAAATAATGTTGAAAAATATGACTTAAAGTGTATTAATATTAAAAATGGCTTTTAATTACAATAATTTGGGCCATCAAGCATTAGAAAATATGAGTAAGTTGGTTCAATGGGTTAAGCAATGCGATTGATCATTGTGTGTGGAAATTGTATACAAAATTGATGCTCCTAAATAAAAAACAATGTTTTGTTTATCAACACAGTCTAAAAATGGAAAAATTATTTAATATTACAAATTGATTTAACTTTATTTTTATGTTTTCCTACAAAAAATTTGATGTCGCCATTTTTTTCATTTATTTTTTAACATTTTTCTTTATGTTGAAAATTTATCGGATTTCCTATTATTCTTCTTATGTTTTATACTGTTTTGTTATGTTATGTTGCTTCTAAACACTTTTATCTATTGTTGCTTTTTAATGTTTTTGTTTTGATCTATGATTTTCTTTATAATGATGCCAGATCTCTGGAATTTATATCAAAAAATTAGGGGAATTGTGTTGTAGCATAGTTTTATCGTATCTTCTTTCGTTTGAACTCAGCGTGACATTGAAAATTTATGTATTTAAATAAAATGCTTTTTATTAAAATCCATCTTAATATCGGACTTGATCAACAAGAGGGTATAATTCTCAGCAGAGGTGGTTACATTTTAAGAGAATTTTAAAATCCGAACATATAGTTGGTGCCGGACAAAAAGTTGCATAATGTAATCCGGGACTAAGAAAATTCCATTTGAAAACATATGTGTTTACACTGTTTTTCTTTTGCATTTATTGCCAAATAAAATATTTTTTGAGTTGGCACCATTCAAGGCATATTAAACAAGGTGATAGCGTAAGGGAGAGGAAATATCAGCAACAATTTTTTTTTATATGGATTTTGACAGTAATATTTATTCTCTCTTTAAATACATGATTAATGTCAAACTCCATATAAAATAATTCTTGCAAAAAAAAACCGACTTCAAAACAATTATATGTGCATCAATTCTAAACTAAAATTTTAAAAGGAAATAATCTGTAAGAACTAGTACCCAAATCAAATACTTTTATACTTGTTGCTCTAACGGACATAGTAATATACGTTCTGTATATTCAAATGTCTATCCATAACGGTTCAGGAGATAAAGCCATATACGACAAATTAAGTCAGATATGAGGACACCCTTTATTTTTTTTACACTTATTACTACTGACAGATTATTAAAAAGTAACGGTTACAAAGATAGAGCCATATAGGTTAAACAATATCACCTAGGGGACACCCTTTATTTTACAATTTTAAATTAAACACTTATTTTAAAGGACAGAGTCTTTGTAAGTTTCTAATGTCTGTCTAAAACGGTTTAACAGTTTGGCCATATGCATCAATTTACATCAATTATTGAGACACCCTTTATAATTTTAAATATTCATAAATTTAAATATTTATAAATATTATTATAGTACTATTACATAGTACTGGAGATTCTGTCTAGTTTGTGTTGGTCTATAACAGTTCAAAAGATAGGGCTAGATAGGTCAAATTACATCAATTATGGGGACACCATTTAGTTTCCAAATTTAAATTATATACTTGATGTTATAACGGACTTAGATCTACAGGTTATTTGTAAATTTCAACCGTTTCTCTGTTACGGTTCAAAAGTTTTGCAATATACATCAAATTACATCAGCTATTGAGACACTCTTTAACTTCAAATTATAAATATTTAATTTCTGAATGTAAATATTGGACATTCTGTCCAATTTTCAAGTAATTGTCTACAACGGTTCATATAGTTAAATTGACGTTACATATGGGGACACCATTTAATTTTTAAGTATTTTTTTTTTTTATTAATTTCTGTTATTTGCAGCTATAGTGATACGCAGTTTTTTAAAATTTTAAAACGGTGCCCTTTACGGTTCATAATGCACGCAAAAATAATGTATGTTGTATGGGGACATCCTTTAATTTTCAGAATTCTGAACTTCTTTTAAAATGGGACCAATCTGTAAGCATATCCTTTCTAAAAGAGAAAACATTTTTAAAATCGGTTTATAAATGACTGCGTTCTGCTGGCACAAACATAAAAAATACAACATTCAGACGAATTGATAACCTCCTTCTTTTTTTGAAGTCGGTTAAAAAATTGATCTTTAATATTAGCTCCGCAAATTTTTTTTGGTTGTTGTTGTAGCAGTGCGACGTGTGATATTAGAGTTGCTGAGTTGACAATCCTTGGTCGAAGTTCTTTGAGTTCCGAGTCGTTCCGATACGTTGAACCGATTGTCGTTTTTGGTTGGGGTCTTTGATTATTAAGCTTAATAGATTCTAATTTTATTACAATGTATGTACACAGTCAACGATCATCACTCGCCGTGTACGGACGTAATTTTTGACTGCGCTTATATTGTGAATTTTTACTTAAATAGAATAACGGTTTACAGTTATTTTGAGTTTTGCTTTGTACTTTATTTTCGTGCGTTGTTTTCTTATTTTTTTAATAAAGTTTCTTCTGCATAAAACGGTTATCTTTAGTGAATAAGGAACATTAAAAAAAGGCCCCCGGGCCACCAATGAAGTCATCAAATAAATTCGCCATACTAGGCGACTTTTTTGATCAACCACAGCTTCCAACACCAAAAACAAATACATGATTTAATGATCCAAAATATCTTATTATTTCGTCGAAAAATAACGAGTTAAGAAAGCTTAGCCCATTTATTATTCAAAGAGGATTAAATGCTATTTCAACATTAATAGATTCAATTAGACAACTCAGAGATGGTAACCTACTGATATTAGTTCGTAACCAGGTCATTGCTAACAAATTTATGAAATGCAAAACATTGTTAAACTTGCGTGATATAAACGTTCATTTCCATGACACCTTAAATTATGTTAAAGGTGTTTGTTTGATAGATGATCCTGAATAAGAAATTGTTAATGAACTCAAATCTCAAAGTGTAGTTTCAGTTTATAAATATAAGTTAAACCTCTCAGGGTATTATTTATTAGTTTAGGAGGAATCCGTGCAAAGTAAAACCACAATTTTTGGGGATTTATATTTCAATTAGTTTTATTTACTTTAAATTATATTTAATTCATGTTCATGTAAGATTAATGTTATTAATTGAAAGCTTAGACTTTTGATAAAAAAAAAATAGAATTTGAATTCAGTTACACTTTAATTTAATTTTAATTAGTTTATTTTTTCCACGTGGTTATTATCTTATTTCAATTACTTTTTTATAAGTTTTATTTTATATTATTTTACCTTGCTTTCCTGCTATGAGGATTGCTTTTGCTGATTGCTCTGACAAGACTGGAATCAAAAGTTTTTTCAAATAAAAATGAAAGAAAGAGTAACTCCTTTCAAATCGCTTTTAAGAACATTCTCAATTCTAATAGAAAAAATGATAAAGAGAGCAAATACTAATTACATAAATAAGTGATATTAATTATAATAAGAGGAGTAGTAATAATGATGAGAAATAATAAGATTGTGTCTTAACTACCTCCTCCCACGAAAAACAGTCGTCCCGACTGTTTACAAATTTCTTCAGTAATTAAAGATATTCCGACAAATGACAAAATTTTTAGCATATCAAAGGGTTAATTTAACAGTATCTTGTTTAAAACAATATTATAATTTATATTTAACAAAATAATATTATAGACTTTTTTGTAAGAAAGGCTCTCTCGGCAAATAATCACGTCTCTATCCTTTCAATTGCTTTCGAGAAAGCCTTCGACAGAGTCGGAGCACACATTATTCTCGATATTTTAAAAAAATGGAAAGTTGGAAAAAAATGTTTAACTATGTTAAATCCTACCTAACAAACCGCAAAATTCGTGTAAGGATTAATGGTATATACTTATCATCGTATCAATTATACAATGGGATTCCGCAGGGCTCATCACTGTGGGTTATTCTATTTTCTATAGCATTTAACGAAGTCAGCCTCATTATTAAGAAACACAAATTTGTTGATCATTGTATTTATGCCGATGACTTATATATTTTCTGCAAAAAAAATAATAATGCTGAATGCAACACATTATTACAAAATGTTCTAAATGAAATTAACAATTGGTCAATTAAATCCGGTGCCAAAATTTCGATAAATAATACGAAAAAATTGCACATTTGTAGAAAAAAGCTTAGTGACGTTAATTCATATAACCTATGTATTGAAAATACTGCTATTGAAAATGTGAAAGAAATAATAATCTTGGGTGTTATATTTACAGGAAATTACTCCTGGAGAAGTCAGTATGTAGCACTAAAGAAATCACTAGTGCAGAGAGCTAATATAATTGGGCTTTTGTTCAGCAAAAAAAGCTATATTCATATAAACACCCTAACATACCTCACTAGGACAATAATGCTTAATAAAATTGATTATGCACTTTTTGTCACTGGTAATACCCCAAAATCAAATATAAATCTCATTAAAGGCATATACCACCAAGCAATCCGATCCAGTATTTACGCTTTTCGAACCATCCCGATAAAAAATCTATTGGCAGAATCCGGTTTACCATCATTGGAAGAGCGGATATGATGCAAAAATAAAACTCACATCAAAAATAATTTTTCCTAAAAACTCGGTAATTGATGCTGATGTTAAAAAACAATTGGTCGCTAAAAGACGCTATCGTATATCATCTGCGATAGGAGAATCCCTTCGCCTTGGAACTACTTTAAACATTTATACTCCAAACAGACCTGTTAAATATTCCTATCCTCCTTGTATATTAAAACTGAGCTATGTGATGTCTCCTTGTCCAAATTCAGTAAACAAAACTTCTCTATTGAAATATTTATTCAACTTTAGCTAGACAAGGAAGAAACTCTCATGAAAGAAGGTTGAAACTTTTATTTTACTGATGGTTCAAAAATCTCAAGCTGAAATTCATCTTATGCAATTGTAGACAGAAATGGATCAACCCTAAGATTGAAAATTCTCCCAGATTATGCTTCTATTTTCACCGCCGAGGGAAGTGCTATAATCAATGCCATTTTCATTGCTTTAAATAAAAAACAAAAAACTGTAATCTGCACCGATAGCTTATCAGTTTCCAAAGCTATATCTAATCCCTTATCACGGAAATGGAATATAGTTAATCACATTCGTGATCTTTTAGTATGAAATTCTGATACACTAAAAATATTATGGGTACCAGGACATACCAATATTAAAGGCAACAATAATGCAGACGAAGCTGCTAAATTTGCGAATAGTGCTCCTGTTATAATGGAAAATCAAACGGAAAATATAGATGTTAAATGTTAAAAAAAAAATCACCTTCGCCAAAGAAAACTATCAGTATGGGCAGATTACCATCATCCTCATTATAAAGAATTAAATGTAAATTGCAGTCAACCATCCTACCCTACCAATGTTGGCAAACAGCAAATCAAGGTCTTTTCGCGTTTACGCTTAGGACATACATATGCAATTTTTGGATCTCTAAGTCCGAGGGATCTCCTAAAAAATCCTACGATAATATTTTTAAAATCAACAACTATATATCTCTAACTGGTTTTACAATTTAATTTTGTTTCTAATTCTATCCTAAATTCAAATAATGTACCATTCATTCATTATACATGAAATTGGTAATTGTTAAGTTTTTTATTTTTTATTTTATTACAATTTTGTTATCTTCATTAGAGCCGATAGCCTTAGCAGCTAGTGCTCCTTAAATTTGTTTGTATTAGATATATAATTTACTATGGATCTAATAAAGAATAATAATAATAATAATAATAATAATAATAATAATAATAATAATAATACAATGTATGTACATTAAAAATTAATTTAATAAAGTATGCAAAAAGAGCTGTGCGACAAGGTCATAGGCGGGAAATTTACAAAATAACTAAATTTAGGTAAAACAAAATTTAAAAAACGAGGGCGATTAAAATTTTATGTATAAAAGAGTTATTGGTTTAAATATTAAATTGAAAATATTGCGAAAATATATATGCGAATAAGAGATAAAAAGTCAAAGAATAAGGTAATTCCCAATACATTCAGATATGTATACTCGTATGTAACTGAAAGCGAAACATCACAAAAAGTAAATTTTACCTTGGCTGTGACATTATAATGTTATTGAGCATGTTTATTTTTATCCGAAAACGACTTGTCATATCACACTCTTTGTCGTGTTTGTTATATTAGTGTTTTACATAGAAAAAATTAAGCGTCTTATAAGCTACACTGTCACAGTGCTCTAGTCTCTTGAAAAGTAATAGACAGACACTAAACATTTTCACGGAAGGTTGATTATTATATGGCTACTAAAGAAAAAATAATAACTAATGTTAAAAAATTAACATTAATTTTAATTAAATTTTTTGCAGACAATTGAGTTTCATATATTTAGGATCAAATATCAACACGAGAATAAAATGACAGTGTTTGAGAAAGAATGTCGTAGTTTTGGTTGTTTTCTACTATATCTTTTTTGGTTTTGAAAATTATGAGGTTAAGAAAATTAGTGTCGTTGGCGTTCTGACAATATTTTGTACGATTTTTCTTTGAAAGTAATCCACGCCGAATTTCAGACTATTACTTTTATATGTAGTGCTTTAGTTATGGTTTTCGTATTTTCTTCATATAGAGAGAGAATTATACTCACCCCTGGGAAAAATTTAAAAATGGCGTACTTTCACTCCTTTTTCTCTTGGATATAAGAATAAAGTATCCTACATTATGATACTAAGGTACCTTCTAACAAAATTTTATTAAAATTCATTAGATTGATAGACAAAATTTGCTGTTTTAAACTCCGGATTATCCTTTCGATTAATATCCGCACCAGCAACAAAATATTAAAAAAATATTTTATGTACAGAAATGGTCCTGTTACAGTTTTATTATACATATGTATAGATATGATAAGTTTTTAGAATATTTTTTAAATTTACTTTTAAAGCTTTAAACAAAGTCATATTTCATTTATGTTTTCGGTCAGTCTTTTTTGGTTATTAAAATAAAAATATATGATATTTACATTTAAACACTACCGAAAATAAGTAGATGCGACAAATGCTCAAGAAAGATGTAGCGATCCAAAAATGCAAATCGAAATTTCACAAAAACCAAAAATTGCATCTAAAAGTCTAAACTTCAGGAAACAATTAAAATTTCAATAAAAATTAAAAAAAAATAATTTTATCAAACGAATAAATTTAAATTTAATTCGTAATTAAAAATTTTACTAAAAGGTTTAAATTATACTGAAAGTAAAAATTTTACCAAAAAACAAATTATTTTCCAAAATTCGATATTTCTCCAAACAAACGAAAATACACCAAAAATTTTTTCGGTTTTTATTTTCTTCGAAAATTCAAATAATAATACACCAAGAAAATTAAAATTTTTGCTTAAATATCTAAAAAAAAATAGATTTCACAAAAAATTTATATTTCACAAAAAATCAAAATTTTAACAAGAGAATCAAAATTCGAAATTACACCGATATAAAAAAATTAAAAAACCATCTTAACAATAAAATTGTTTATTTATTGTTTTGTTGAAAATATAGACACTCAAAAAGTAGGTATTCACGAAACGACAGATTGTCTATTTGCTTTTGGGAATTTACCAATGCTAACTGTTGCTAAATTCAAAAGCAAACCCAGCAAAGAAACATACAAAACCGTTTTAAATTTGCACAGCCAAAACATATTATAATAAACTATAACCTGTCTCGAGCAAGCTAATATTTTCCGGAATCTTCTAATTTTGTTTAAAGTTTTGAAAGTTATTTTGAATTTAGTTTTACGCTGCATACTTTAAAGCGTATATTTAATTTTATTATTTTTTAAAAATTAAATTTTCTTAAAATAAAATTGTTGTTACATTATATGAATTTTAATTTTTATTTTAATTATTTATATTATATATATTAATTCCTATGGTTCCAGTTTGGAGCAAAGGGCCACAACAAAGTTCCTCCAGTTCGATCTATCGTGTGCCTCTCCCATGTATTAGCAGGTCTGCCCCGTCTCCTGCTACCTTGAGGAATCCACGATATTGTCATTTTTGCTACGTCGTCGTTTGGTCTCCTTCCATTTCCTCTCCGCTAGTTGGACACGGATGGGAATTTTTATTAGTAATGGATATTATTCTGGACCATACCTTAAAACTCTACGACGGATTCGAATTTTTATACGTGTTTTTTTTCTGTTTTGTAGGTCTTTAATTTTTGCTGCAAAATGTAAAAATCGATCAAGAAGAAAAAATGTAATGGAGGGTTAATATAAAATACATTTTAATTTTTATTTGAATTTTATTATGAAAGTGAAGTGTTAAAAAAGGTTTTTTATGTCTTAAATATTCAGTTACACTTATAACTAAGTATTAGTTATAAGTGTAACAGTAAAAATTTTTAAATTTAAATTGTGTAAGCAAATACCAAACTTTAGCCCACAAACTGTGGTACATACATATTTTGAGAAGGGGCCAAAAATCATTTTTGATGGTTACCGATTTCAAAGTTATATTACTCATTTGAAGGTAAATACCAGACTACCTCGGGAGCCATAATATTACTGGTCTATTTCAATATCATCACAGCGAACAGGGTGGTTCAGAATCGACTTTCTCTGTATATTGTTAAAATGTCCAGACAGATCTGTGGGCATATCGGATAAAAAATATAGATAACATACAAAAAAAAAAAAAAAAAAAAAAAAAAGGAATCATGCGTGACTTAAAATAAATAATGTAAATATAGATAACATTTAAAAGTATTTTTATTTAGCACACAATTATTTTTCGATATTTTTTTATTTATTACTCTAATATTGAGTCACATGTTGTTTTTATTGGCGGGGTCCGCCAAAAGTAAAAGGACCCAACACCCAAGAAGACGATTCAGTAAAAATTTTTGTCCTTAGATTTGTATTAAGAAGGCCGAAATACTTCAAAATGCAACGTTGCAAAGTTGTACAGAAAATAATTGGTTTTGTAAAACTTGTGTTTTCATTAACTTGTCCAGAAAATATCGGACCTTGGGTCAGACAAATTGTTCTAGCGCCCACAATCGCAACCCGGCGCATTTATAATGTGGTGTAGGAATATAGGTAAGATTTCGGTGAAGGATTTATTTTTTGAATTTTTATTATCTTTCAAAGCATATATTTTTTGTTTTGTCACATTCGTTCTTATGTTTCAATATTTAATACATAAAAAGTGGTTTTGTATTTTTTCGATTTACTAAAACCGAACGGAATCTATAGAAACTAAAACCATTCCGATCGAAATGATAACTACGAAATCACTTCAATTCCGAACGAAATGTCTGACATGCTTAAATAAATTAATTTTGTAAAAGGCAATAAGTTAGAAAAAATCTACCAGAAGAAATCTACCAGAAGAAATCTAACAAAAATGCCCAAAATACCTTTAATTACACCAGTAAATTGATAAAATACGTCGCAAAATTTTAATAAAACGATGTCTTGAATAGTTTAAACGGCTAAAAAACGCTAAAAATATCAATTCCAATTTCATTCCAAAATTGCAGACAAAAAAACTGAGGCACGTCATTTATTAAATTTGTGTTGATGTGTACCAACTTGAGAATCCCTATTGCGTTTATACAAGGGATCGCAAATAACTATGATTATTTTATAAATTTTAACAAAAAAAATCATAATGAAGGAGAAATACTACACGAGGAAGAAGTACACCAATATATTGACCACTAATCTTCGCAAGAATTTTTCGAATATAACTATTTTTAAAAATTCAGTTTTTTCATGTTCTAAATTAACTTCAGATATCCCACCATTATAGGTCCACTAAGTAGTCCCTGAACCACCATATGTATATGGTGTGTTATACCAGCACATCCCCATTTTTTCATTATTGACCACTAATCTTTCTTTCTTAAGTTATTTTGGAAATTCCAATATTTTAGTTCCAAAAAGTATCCCTCGGAGCAACATTCCCAAGTATTTTTTAGGTGTAACTATTCCCGATTCCAAGTTGTAGCCTCCAAAATAATTGGATGGATAATTACAGTGAATGGTTTAAGAATAACAGTGCTCTGTTGGCTGCAAAATGAGGTCTGTTCAAAAATGTGGTTTTTATCTACATTATACAACTTTTCTGGAACATGCCTGACAATATAAACATTTAAATTTCTCATATCCTATATCTTTGAAAAGTCTGTTTGAATAGAAAATTAATTGAAACTACCTTGTATATAGAAACGAAGAATGCTGACGACGGATGTAGAATCCAGCAAAGTAGCTCTGGGTCGGGGAACACTTGCGTGTGTCATAGTCATTATCGCTTAAAGTCAATCAGGCCGTCCTTGTTGCTCGGCCTTGGTGGAGCACCATTTTAAAAACTCAACTTTTAACTGGAGGAGCACCATTAAACTCAATCTTTTACTGGAGGAGAACCAATAAACTGAAGTTTTTTTCACTGGAGAAGTACCATTAAACTCATTAATTTTACCTGGCTGAATTTGGAGTCTCACTTCCTATATAAAGGTATAGGTCACGCTGCAGATTTTGGAGGAAACTAAGGCAATCACACCCTGGCGCTTTGGTTTCGTACCTTTGCCATTTACCAACTTTTTCGTCAAAATCCAAAAAAAAAAATTTATTGTTGTATAGACCCCACTACCTATTAAGATAAATATATCTTGCTTAAAATTAATCGAAATACAGTAACATACTCTTTGTACCTTATAGTAAAAACAACATTTAGTTCATTTAAAGTAACTGGCTTAAATCTACTTTACGGACACACCATACAAATTAAAAAAAATATCTATTATGTGTAGAATTTAATTTGAAGCATAAAATGAAAAAATTAGTGGCGACCCTTAGTTTTGGAGTTACAGACCCCCAAAGTTTCTATGTAAAGTATCCAATTCCAATCCATTTACTGAAAAACTAACTTTTTTCTTATGTATCAAAATAACTTTAATCTTTAGCGGATTTCAACAATACAAACCTTCTTGTTGTAAAAAATCATTGACAAATTATTTTCGTTTACTTATAGTGCCGTTTTTTAATAATTTGGCCAATGGAGCCGCTGTTCCACCACAGTCCAACTTTATTAATCAGTTAGCTGCAACGATTAACAACACTCCTACTACTCATTCTGGTGTTACACTGCACAATACCTCGCAAACTACAACGGCGACGACAAGTAGTTTTAATGCAACAAAAAATTTAGCTAGAGCTTCAAGACGCAACCCAGAGCCACCGCCACCACCCCGTTTAAGCTCTCCTAGCCCAACACGTGTTAAACCTAACCAAGGCACTGCACCCATGGATTTGGAAAATGATTTAGAAAATGATACGCCAACCATAGTTGCTACATCCTCGGCAGCAGCGCAAAATGATGCAGCAATTAAAATTTCATCCGATAAAATGCCATTCAATATGCCAGATTCAAGTTTATATTTAAATGGCCTATTGGCTGGACAAATGTGTGCAAATTCGGGATTTATGTTTTTTCCCACCAATCCTGCCGCTGGTGCCGCTACCGCCAATACTTTAATGGATCAAGCTGCTATGATGGCTGCTATGCAACAAATGCAACAATACAGTGCGTATGCCAATGGTGTACTTTCAGATCCCACATCCAACATGGATCCTACTAAACTCGGCCAAGCGGGCATTGCAGGTTTGTAGATAAGTAGATGTTGTTCGAAATGAACCGAAAAGTTGTAACGACTAAATTTTATTATTTTCAGACAATTTCAATGGCAACCCAGTTGCAACAAAGGAAGTAATTAAAACTAAAAGTTGCATGCTTTTACCTCCAAACCCAAGTGCTCCGCCGCCGACTATACGTGACAGGCCACTTGGTTGTCGCACGGTATTCGTAGGTGGTTTGCCGGATACTATAACCGAAGAAATTGTGCGTGAAATATTTGAGAGTTGTGGTGAAATCTCAACATTACGCATGTCCAAGAAGAACTTTTGCCATATACGTTTTCGCCAAGAAGATTCCATTGATCGCGCCATTTATCTTAGCGGTTATCGCGTTCGTCTCAATAATGTCAATGATCAGGCCAGTTTTGGACGCCTTCATGTTGATTATGCCCAGGCCAGAGACGATCAATACGACTACGAGTGCAAACAACGTCAATTGCAACGAGAGCAACGACATCGCGAACGCATGTCCATGGATCGTTTACGTTCCCAATCTCCCCCACCCATACCCCACTACACAGATCACGAGGCCTCTATGGTGGCTGAAAGTTTGCGTAATAACGAAACCTTCGTAAAAGCTGTACAAACCATAACAGTTTGGCTTGAACGTGGTGATTGCACAAAGCGGAATGCTAATGTTTTCTACTCTATGATACAGAGCACTCACGCCCATGTAAGACGTTTGACGGGCGATAAGCAACAATTAGAGGAGGATTTGCGTAAAGCTCGTGAATGCTTTCGCAAACAAATGTTGACAATGTCAGCTCAGTGTAAGTTTATTTATCATAATTGTTGATATTGGATTTATTTAGAAATTAAAACGTTTTTGGTTGTTGATGTTTGTTACACGGTATGTTGATGCTGTAAAAATGACAGTGAATGGTTTGTGCGTGCGGGTGTGAATGCGTAGGGGATAAAATTAGAACGATAGATTATAACAGTATTGAATTAAAATTTAATTTTAATGATTGAAACGTGATACAATTTTGAGGCTGTTTTTTACATTTTTAAAACAAATAACTTAAGTAATTGAATGGGTATTGAAATAATAATAAAAAGGATCCAAGAGCTTAAATATGAAAACTAATGCTAAAAGCAGAAATCTCTTTAAAATAATTATACCGTTTGCCCTTTTTAATAATTTCTTATATTATATAAATATTATATAAAATATTTGCTATTATCTTCTGAAGTAGAATTACAAATAAATAACAAAAGTAACAAAGATCTTTATTTATTTGTATTTTATAAACCGTTATCCCAAGTATATTTTTTAGGTTGGTGAATTATTACAGCCGCAGTATTAAAAGTGATACGCGTTACTTCGCTTATTAACTATTATCTGTAAATTGCATTTTAGTCATATTTTTGAAATAGCAAGTGGTAGTTATTAGAAGAATAGTAGATAAGACAGATGTTTAGTGTGGTAGTAAAGCTTCAATTATGGCAACACTGCGCTTTAGTGCTATGTGGTTTATGTATTTTTTACTTTATAAAAAATAAAGTATGCATATCCGGTTAGTTTAACTGCATACTTTCACTGCTTTCTCTCGACTTTCTTTTTGGAAATAAGATATTTTTGCAGAAAAAACTATCCTATATTGGGATCACGATACTTAGGTATCTCCTGACAAATTCAGTAGTTTTTACGTGATGCGAACGTGAAAGAAAATCAGACAGACAGACGAAAATGAGTTACTATTCAGCCTTATTACGGATGTCGTTGTCAAACATCGACGACGATAATATTGTAATAGATTAACTGACTAACCTAAACAAGGGCGTAAGCCGTAACGACGTCTAGCGCCTAGCTTTGAACAAACCTAAAAAGAGATATAAAATCGCCAGATAAAGCAGAAAATAGCTAAATGGCACCACTCATACACAAAAAAAAAACAATAACATTTTGTTTGCACGCAACTTCACTACCAAGGCGAATTCATACCAGGTGGAGTTGATAGCCCAGCTGATTGTTTTTTGCTAATGTCTTGTCAAAAATACATTGTTTCATATCTGCTAATTTAATGTCAAAGTTGTTGTTTTGTTGTAGTTGTTGCTCTACTGCTCACACCTGGTATGAATTCGCTTTGTTCACTACCAAACGCTCTGTCAAAATTAGATTTTCAATTGCAAAGCGTTGACGCCACGCTATTTAAGTTCGCTTCATACATTTTGTATGTACATGAGAATTTTTGACAGTTATTTTACGCCTTACGCCCTTGTTTAGGTTGAGCAGTAAAGAAAACAATCAATTATGCTGACTTTATTCAGCCTTATTGCGGATGTCGTTGTCGCACATCTACGTCGATAATATTGTAAAAGACTAAAGAAAACAATCAGAAAATTCTGATTGTCAATGAAAATTCGCAAAAAATATTGCCAACTGTTTTAAATATCGCCAAATCCAAAATTTGATCGCCAAATAAGATTGGAAATCACCACGTTTGGCGAGAAATGCCATATCTGACAAACCTTTTCCTATCGTGTGTTTATATCAATTATACATCTATAGAAACCAGCGTGAGGTGACGATTTCCTAATGGTTTTTCTTCAACTAAAAAGTGCTTAACGTGCCTAATGAAGTTTTTACTTCTAAAATGCAGGAAAAACAGAAGAATGCAGAAGTTTAGATTTCTGATCGTAGTAAACGCAAAAACGTTTAAAACGCCAGAAATTAGGAAAACTGGTAGTAAAATTTGAAATGAATGTGCTCATTTGAGATATTCTGAGGATCGCGCGATTTTCTAGCAAATTATTATTGTTCGAAATTGCTTTCGAGCAATGAAAATATATATTTCATAATAATAAAACATAAAGTGCCGATTTACATTATGCGTCTTTTGTCGCTGCAATTCTTCATTAGTTGGCAAGAGGGGAGAGAGGTTTTAAAAAGGGTACACATATGCATGGACTCTTGAAATTCGTTTTGTCCTCTCATTTGTAGTTTCAATTTTGAACTTCAAAATGTTAACAAATGTATACATCCATACGAATTGCTGCAATAGCAATTGCACGATATAAACACATATGCAATATTAAAGAAGAAACGAAAATGATTGCAGCGACATAAGTTGCATAATGTAATTCGGCACAAATTGAGTATTGAGTATGGGGTACCGAGTATCTATTATTTAATCGTTCTTTTGAGATCTTTTAGGGTAGTGTTTTTCGAAAAATTCAATAGAATATTTCACGACTAAGTGTAGGAACACAACAGACGACGGTAACGGAACGGTTTGTCGGTACTGAGAAATAGTACACAAAACAGCGACGGCTTGCTGACGGCATTGTCAATATTTATTTACATTTCCGTTAAGCATTAAACACATAGACAACAGCGGCTACACCGCTACACGACTACAAATGCCGTTGGCTACAATCGTCGCCGTGTAGTCAGCTACTGAATTATGTTGAAGACGACAGCTACATACTTCAAAACTATGAAAACATTGTAGAAATACATATTTAACTTATAAAAAAATTACTTTTTAAAAAAATACTTTTATCATATCAAAACAACTAAATATATTTGCTCGAAACCTTTTGATTGTAAATGAATTTGTATTTTTAATTTTGTGACATTTTCTTCTGTTGAACAAAAAAAGTTGTCGCAAGCAAAAATATAAATTAGGCTAAGTTGTCGTCAAAATAATCGTCTTCATATAAACGTGTGCATTTTAATTTTGACAGGTTGGAGTCGGTATCCTGCTGTCGTCAATGTGTTTAATGCTTTATATGTTGTTTATTTTTTTTTAATACATACATATTTTCTTTAATACTTTTATAATTAAATAGACATGACTTCCATTAAGATAATTGAAGAAAAGAAAACAACATTAAGTACCGTTGAGTGTACATTTAATATGTACGTGTCATTAGAATCTACTCCAAGAACCTGAAGATCATAAATTGTATAGCGGTTCATATATATTTGCCTTTTCAATTATTTTTTTCTTTCGTATTCATTTTTTTATTTTCATTATTTAATTTTTTTGTTTTAAATAATGTGTCTTTACTATTATTGTGACTTAAAAAATATTCCCAAAATACAATTATTTTTGGGAATATGTATATGGCAATAATTTTGGAGAGTAACAGAAAAATATGAGAGAATAATACAAACCGACAAGAAAATAAAATAAATTTTATCTCCGCGGCATTATCGCTGAATGGTAACTCATGTCAAATTTGTATTGAAATATCGTTACCGTCGTCTATTGTGTTTCATTACTAAGGCAATAAATTTTTGTTGCTAATATATAAACGGAAGCAATTAGTACTATGGAGTACACGATTTAAAAGTATTGAGTAGTATCGAGTAATTGAAAGTTGTAATGGCGAGTCTGTTTTCCCGACCAGAATATTATGGAAGATGTTTGGGGATTATAGGTGCACAAAATTTCTGCTGAATCTATGCGATTGTGGACTTTAAAGCCTTGGCATTGATGCGTAGAAGACAATCGTCGACGAAGTTTGTATACAACTTTTACAAAGAAAACCAAAAAGTATTTTCGAGCTTATTTCTAAAAATGGAGACCCAACTCACTACTCATTTGTAATTTTAGTTTTTTGTTGTAGAAATGAAGCTATAATTAAGCACCGCCCTAAAATAATTACTTTTGACGGCTTATAAAATACAAATAAAGAATAATGCTTTTGTAATTACTTTCTAATACTCTTTCCGAAAGCACAAACAAGTATTTCTGTGTCAACGTAAGAAAAATATTGCGTCGCAGTATAATTATCTAAAAATTTGAAAGCAATTTTAATTGCTACTTACAGTATCCTTATATCATTTATTAAATTTAGCATGCAAACAACATCGAAATTGTATAACTGTTTACGGGGATTTACACAGTTTTATGTGTTGAAAAAATACTTAAATATTAAATTTTTCCAAATAATTTTCAACAAACTTTACTGTTTAAAATCCCTACTCAATTAAAATGAAAAGAAAAGGTAAAAGAAACATAATTACATTAAACAAATCTCTGAAATGATCCAAAGCCAAATAAACAAAATAAGTGGCCATTTTTGAATCTACCACTGAGATAAGGTTTGTACGATGATATAACTATAACTCAGAAGGCTCCTCATAATTCCGGGTAATTAAAAAACGTAAGAAATTAAAGAAAAAAATACGCTGGTCAGACTCTTGTGTGCGAAAAATTGTTTGAAGATTTTAAGAAAAAGAAAAGTCAGACAATACATATAGGCACATATTAATAGGTAAAATACACGAGCACTTACATCTTCAAAGAAAAAAAATTAATTAATTAAATAAATGTACATTTACACTTATTTTGCATAAAAATTGTAAATTTACAAAGGTTTTTAAAACTAATTTCTATACCAAATTATTTTAAAACCCTTTTTATATTAAAAATTTAATCATAAACAAAGCCATTAGTATAATTGTACTAAACCAAACTATTTTTTAATAAAATGAAAATTTAGTTTCTAGTTCCTTCTACTTTTTTATAAACTCCTCTTAAGTTTGTTGTGTTTATTTGTTTTCATTTTTTTAATATTTTTAATTTTTCCTTTCTTTTTTATTTAATATTATCATTATTATTTTAAATTATATACTATTATTGCCTATTATATTATATACTATATATATATATTCAGTCACTCAGATTGAAAAAGTGTTTAATGCTGCTAGTCACAAGAAGGTTTGGGACCATTTCACCAAAGCCCAAAGAAAAAACATCGATCAATGGAAAAGATTGGCCACGGTATGTATTGTTTTACAAAAAATTAAGCTTTTATTTTCTAAAAAAAGCAACATTATTAACTGTTCATATTTATAATTATTGTTGTTAATGCTAACGAATTATTTGCTTATTTTTAATTTTTAATATCATATTTAAGGAATTTGAATAAGTTTTCGCTGCTTCTCTCTCATTTTCGCTCTCTCTCTCTCTCTCGCTCTTGTAAAGCAGTTACAATCTTAATAGTTTCGTTTGGTTAAAAGTAGCTCATAATAAATTACTCTCTTCTTGTTCTATCAAATACAAAAGAAAAGCTTCAAACCATAAATATTAGTTTTTGCGGACACTGCTAATGTATGTCCTTGTTTATCCTACTCTACGGTATAAAAACATTTCCGTTTTTGGCAAAGATGCAGATGTTCTAAAGTGAGGAAATGTAATTAATGCCCCTATTACGGTTTACAACTCAACTCAGTTGAGTTGTCTAAAAGACAACTGCTACTGATGAGTTGTAATTTGAAACAACTGCTACTGATGAGTTGTATTTTTTTTAAACTTTTGTTAACCGAATTAACACAGGGTTGTAAACGGTGAAACTACAACAGAGTTGTAACACAATTTAAATTCAACTTAAAAATTGTTGACAAGTTGAGTTGTAATTGATAATAACAAATTGTAAAATTTCAACTGAAGTAGAGTTGAGTTGTAAACCGTAATAGGGGCCTAAGGTCGGCAAAAAATTTCAACAAACAAGTTATCTAAGTCAATTAACTCCCAAAATAAAAGAGATGCCGCACACATGTAACATTTCTAAGGACAAAGAGTCAGTGAAATTTTATTAAGTTGACTTTAGTGGGTGTTTCACGAGCTTTAATATAAAAAAAAAAATAAACAGCTGTACTTCTTTGCTTTTAAATCATTCCTACGTGATGATAGGTCCGCAAGCTAAGGCTAAAATGCTGATAAATAATCGATAGCAGTAACTTTAAGAACTCGTTTAATTTGATTTTTTGTGCCTAATTTTCGTTTTGCTTATAAAGTCAATGAAATTTTCTGTAAGTATGAAATTAAGTGACTAAAATTTAGTGCAAAAGATTTCTGTCAAAATAAAATATATTGTATCTCAGCAGCACTTTCTAAGACTTCATTATATTGTATGGGAAAGCAACACTTTTGAAGTATAGTACTACATGAGCACAAAACACGAAGCTCATAAGACGCTCATTATAATATTTCACTGAATTCATGTCTCTGGTCATTGCACAGCGAAGATCAGCGAGCTAAATGCAGAGTTACCAGAGTTGAACATAAAAACAATGAACTTGGCCGAGTTTAAGCACTTTTGGTTTTGAGTGAAACACGAACACAGTTCGAGTGTAAAAACAATAAACACATAATTTTTTAACACCATTACTTACGTTCATTTTGACACAAAAAAACCACTAGTGCAAACAAAACGCACTAAGCCTTATCCAAAAGTTTCATACAACTACTAAACAAAACACACTGACTGTTTAAAACTTGAGAAATTTCGGTCATCTCATTGAGTATATGATACGAACAGCGGTTTGCTCACTAATAGTGTGGTATGAGTAGGCATGTCTGCAGTAGGCTAGTTTTTGTTCGACTTGCTCATGAGCTTATGTGCACACCCGTTAGATGAGCTAGATTCATTGATTTTGTAGCTATGATATCAAAAAATTGCCTTCATATAAACCTGTGTATTTTAATTTTGACAGGTTGTAGACGGTAGTCTACTGTCGCCCATGTGTTTAATACAAAACGTAGTATAGCCCGTTCAGGCTGCCACGAAATTAAGTCATTTCGTGATTTCGGCCGAAATCAACTTGAAATTACGTAATTTCGCATACATTTTACCATTGCCCAAATTAACTCATTCTACTTAATTTCGTCGAAATTAACTTGAAATTACGATAGACAATGCTGGTTTTGTATAAAAAGCTACTTTTTTTGCAACCATGACCAGATTTACAACCTTGAAAGTCCGTTTTGTTTGAAAAAAATTTAAAAGCCAAATGAAATAATGGAAATATATACATAATTGTACATTAATTTTGTTGTAGTGTTGTTTTTAATATTCATGTATATTTTAAATCAATACGAAAGAGTTGTTCGAAAGCTTTTTGCAAAATAATTAAATTATACAAATGTAACTAAACGTGATCAGCTGTTTGCGAAATTAACTCAAATGTCAAAAAGCCCAGTATGAACACTTTAGATTTCGTTCGTAATTTCAGCTCGAAATTACTTAATTTCGTGGCAGCCTGAATGGGCTAGTATACAATTTACATTTTCAATCAGAGAGAAGAACGAAGTGTTATAATCTCAATACACATACAGTATCTTGCTAAAAAAATCGAAACACAGGAAGTTTTTTTTTTCTTAAACGTAGCAGAGAGAACTTATTCGAGGTCCTATTATTATTATTATTATTATTTGGATTGTGCATGTTTAACAATATTACTTTTTATTTTTATTAGTGGCTGTGTTATTTTGCTTATTTATTACTAACTTTATATTTATTTATATTTAAAAGCACTTTTTTTAATGTCCTTTAACAACATTAACATTTTAATATCCTTTAATAATATTCAAAACGATTTTCTTCTAAAATAATATTCAAAACGATTTTCTAATAAAACATTAAAAAAAATTAATCAAATCATTGTAGAAACAAGAATAAACGTAAAAAATATAAAGCTTTTAACAAAAAAAAAAATAAAAATTTTAAAATGTACATATGTGGACGTTACTCGGCCCACTTTTGTAATCATAATATTTCAATGTCAGAATAATACAATCTGTGTGCAAAATTTCAATAGAATTGGTTGAAGAGGAGTACTTTTCATACATACTTGTTTTATAGAGGCAGGGATCAGCCTATTTTTAGTATTATATTTATAAATTTATCTGAGGGCTAATTATCGCATTTATAAGAGCAAATCAATTTTTCTCGGAATAATGAATAAGATCTTTCAAAATAACTGTTTATAAGTTAGAAAAAGTAGGGCTAGAAACTTTCACATGGAGACCTATGACCTGTTTACTCTAAAGATACTATTCTCTAGATAGGTTTCAATAACTCAATAATAATAAGTTTAGAATCACGCGATATCGTCTAACCCATAGTGGAATCGTTCGCCCAGCCAACGGAACATTTGGGTGAGAAATCTCAGGCAATGACAGGTATTGTGTTCTACAGTTTTTAGCTCTACCCCATCCTCGCACATTGTGCAAAAATCTGGAGATCCATTTTTCCATAAACTGTGTCTCTGGTCTGTGATTTAAGTGAAAAATTTTTTCACGCGAAATTACTATAGTCAATTTTTTTGCTAAAGTAAATAATTAAAGCCCCTATTGTGGTTGACAACTTTTGAATCAATTTGGTCGTCGTTTATAAATTCGCATTCAACTTAACTCAGGGTTGACTTTTTGGTTGAGTTCACTATTTTTTGTGGTATTGACGTTTTCAACTATGCACAAATTTGGTTGACAAAAACGTTAAATATACACAACTGGTAATTAGTAGTTTGGTTACAGTTTACTTCGACATCAAGTAAAAAAAAATTGTAAGTTTCTCAGCATTTGCTCAGTCGGAAATAGCTAATAAATCTGCAAAAAGAAAAATTACTTTGATTGTAAGTTATAGTTTAAATATTTTTACTTTGCAGTTAGTAGTTCAAGAGAGTTAGATCCAACACGAATTTTTCTCCTTGTACGCTGTACATCTATATTAGTTTCTTCCTTTACTTCTCCAGAAAATAAATGTACACATATGTATGTATATCCATTTTAAATTATTTTCTTAAATTTTTGCATTAATTTGTCGGCTTTTCTGTAAAAGTTTTTAAGTTTTTAAGTTGGCAACGCCACAACAATTTCAACTAAAAACAGTTGTGTCTCACAATACCATAAAACAATTTGGTTGTGTGAAAGTTGGGTCGACTCGTAGACAACCAAAGAAAGTCGTTCTCAACTCAACTCATTGCATTATTTTAAAAAGTTTATATTTAGTCTAGTCCACCCTTTGTAAAACAAGACGTCTATAATAATTTTAGCCAATAACAATGACTTGTTATTGGACCAATTACTATTCTATAAATTTAATACACAAACCTAGAAGTTATGTTGATTCTTGCAATGACCAGTGTGGGCCACATGACTTATAAATACTTTGTACGTTTCCAGGAGTGACCAATTCTTATTAAAATGAACAGATTTCTCCCAACGTACAGATTTCTCACAACGTATCGCATCTTTCTTTGCTTCTATCTTTTGTCTAATCATGTGAATTTTTTTTACATTTTATTCAGTGTTAAAAATCATATTTATTTCTTAGTTCTGTAAAACATCAATTTCGACAGACATACAGAATTACATCTGACTCATACAGTTAAAAAGTCATATGTAAAAAACATGTCGTGTATGGGTAGCTTTAGGGAATTTACATTCCGCTTCTGTCTGAGTTTGGAAGCCAACAAACGCAATTAAAGCTGTGAGAATAAAGCTGAATATGTTGTCAAGCTATAAGCTTAAAGTAGTGCAGCACTATTTTTTTATACCAGCTGCTTGCGGTTTTTTATTTTACTATTTTACTTTTTGTTACAAGGAGAAGTTGTCGTCTTTAACTGCCTATTTCATAGTGTCACACGAATTCGTCTTTTCGCATAATTACATTTAAAACAAAAACAACATTTGTGAATTTTTTTTTTTTTTGTTTTTTCGTGCAACACTCACAGTGGCAATCGGCAGTAAGTCTTTTAATACTTGATTCTCATTTGACTTAAAATAACTTCCTCAAAAATCGTGTGTTTATGCAGTCCAAACAACAACCGAGCATTATCTTTTGTAGTTAAGTAGGTGGGGTTTTTATTATTTTTTGCATAATTAGCTAAATAATGATGAATAATATTCTTTATTGTTTTTTTTTTCTAGATTATTCCATGCACATCCCAAAAAACAACGTAACCACAACCTTACTATTTAGTTTCTTATAAATTTATCTGATAAAAGTGTTTCATAACAGGACGGACGATATTAATATTTTTTAATAGCAAAATTTGTATTAGGCTTATATGTTTTTAAAGAGAGATACGGTTTTAAAAAGTTCCGTACCCATTACAGTGGCAGTAAAGGAAAAATGTATGAAAAATAAATCTTAAAAGCATGCGCCTAATAATAATATGCTTTGTATTATATAAATACATACTCGTACATGCTGTGAAATAAAGCAAATGGGCATTATTTTATGCGGAATTTTTCAAACAACAGTTAATCATCTGGCTTTTGTTAATATTTCTAAAACAATGCGGTATACTTAAAAATAATACAAACTTAAAATTCTTCCAAATCGCTAGATAGACACCACATTTTAAATTCCAATGCCAACTAACTATCGAAATCATCGATAGAATCGAATTTTTTAATAATGGAAAAATTATATATCATGAACTTGATTCGGTTTAATATTTTTTTGTTAAAAAATGAAAGTCTAATAATGGGATATCTATATATATGTAAATAGGCAAGTGAAAAAAGTTAAGAATCATTTTAACTGACTTAAACTCAAAGTATTCGCTTGATTTTTGTTTTGTTTGATGGATTGTCAATAGGAGCAGTGCAGAATGTATTTTTTCTTCTACATTTTTGAGTCTAAGATAGTTAAAAACAGTAAAAAATATTAGCCAATCATAAAGCCATGATCTCTCTTTCTCACTTAATTTGCTAAAAAATTACAACAAAAAACTCAAAATTAAATTTGGCTTGCCAACTCCGTAAGCACTCTGAAGGAAAAACTTATTCAGGGGTGTCATAGAATCCAAGTCGGTTTTACTAATTGTCGGTTTTGCAAAACAATATTGGTTTCATTTGGTGTCATGAAACCAAGTAGGTTTTGTTATTTTCGAATGCAAATAAAACCGATGTTCGAATCAGCTGTTTTGAATGTTTATGTAAATGTTTACATTTTAGTTTTATTTTTTTTTTGTCAAATACAAACTGTGTTTATTAAAAATATTAAAAATTTGTGGTTTTATCAATATAAAATTTACTGGACATTTTTTCGTTTCTCTTTTCTGATTTACTCTTTTTTCTGTTTTGCTTCACATTATATTTCTCAAGTCGGAGTCTACTTGCTTAAAATTTCTCAATAAAGTACATATAACGCATATTTTCAAACACACAGACATGTAAGTCAAACAGAACTATTGGTAATACTATCGATTGTTTGCCGGCTCTAGTACTAGGCTTTACAATAAAATTATACACTCGATTAGATGATTACAACCACTAAAATTTTTTGCTTTTATAAGGCCTCTTTTTAAATTATTTTGTACAGATTTAATAGAGAACCATTTTTTAATTCTTTGCAAGTAGACGCATTTGATTTATAAGTAGAAGATTAATTTTACTTTCTAATAAACATTTAAAATGGCTCACTGAAAGACTTCAAAATTTTGCAAATAATTTTCAAAAAATTATTTTTTTTCTGGAATCGACTTACATGTAGAAAAACCAATATTTTCGGCTTCGGCAGGATCCGGGGTCACTCCCACTCGATTCTCCAGTAAGTTTTACCCCTGTTTAAAATTCGGTCAACACACTTTTGGATCCCTTTCTCTGTGCGTGGTCACATATGGTCAGTATTGCCATACTCCTTGGAAGTATGTTCAACAAAAAGCTTCAGAAGTTAAAAGCTTGAAAGCATTTGAAATGTGAATCTATGGATGAATGTTAAAATATGGCCTACCAAAAACATGAATTTAAGTTGTTCTGATCAACTTATCGAAAGTACATATATATAGCTTCTTTAGTAAGAAAAAAAAACTTAAATTTGCATGAATCAGCCACGTGCATTAGTGCAGCACCATATAAAACTCAAATTTTTACTGGAGGAGTTCCATTAAACTCAATTTATTTTTAAGAAGCAACATTTTTGAATTCTCGCTCCCTAAGGGAAGATGCCCTGGGTCCTTAGTTACGTACCTCTGCCATTAAATAGTTTTAATGAGGCAATGAATTATATTTATTGTTTACAAAAGTGAAAATGGAAATTAAAATATGTTTTAGCTGTTTTATATTAATACTTAACTTACGCTTGTGAGTATTCATTCCATTTTCTTTTCGTTTTGTTTTAAGTTATACCGCGTCAACAGTCAAATCTCAAAGCATCATTGCTCTTTTACTATTGACGGCGTTTTGAAAAGGGTATAACATTGTCAATGTTTTGTACTGCGGCGTTATGAAACACTTCACTTTGTTCGAAGACAAGGCAATTGTCGTTTTGGAAGTCAGCATATCTTGAAAAATCGCATGTACAATGTTTGGGTTTGATTCCATTTAGGTTATTATTTAGTTGTTTATTTGTGCTGTTTGACCTACAATTCTTTGTAAGCGTATTTTGTTTGCCACACCTATTTTTGGTGCAAATTCACTATAAAATTATAGGTGACAACAAAATTGAAAGTTATAATGTATATTTCCTTTTATTTTTGATAGATAATACCTTTTTTCTCCTTAATTTTTCCCCTTTAGACAGTTTTTGTTTATGATTGGGCTGATTGACGTAGTAAGGAATAGCTAAACATTTTTTAGCCAAAATAACTATACTAATAAAACTGAACACGAAATAGGCGTAACAATAAATAACTAATTTGTGAATAGTTTTTTTGCCTTAGTTGGTATAATTTTATATTCTTTTATATTTTTACATGTTTAAATGTCATTGAATTCATTATTCCATTGCTTAGAACATTATTTCTTAAAACTCTATTATTTTTTGAGTGTAACCGATTTGAATTTAAGAAAAAAAAAACAATGCTTCAATTCTGAAATATTGGAATTCAGAAAATGAAACTTCCTAATCAATTGGATTTTAAATAAAAGTTTAACAAATCGACTTAAACTTTTTTGTTTCACAGGGTCAAAGGTAAGTACACAGACTCAGAAAATGGCAATGAAGGTATATTTAAGAAACTTCTCGTATTTAAACAAAAAAAAAAAAAGGTTTTATAAGCAATATTTACAAACATAGTAGTATTCAAATTATATCCAAGTAATTTTTCGTTATTATTCTAAGCAACTAATTACATGTTTGCTTATTTGTTTGTTTAATAAAAATTTAGGAATTGCGTTCCATACAAATCGAAGATGATGAAATGGAAATGTCGGATGACGAACGTGATTATCAAACAACATCACATTCAAAACGTAAACGTTATGATAGTGATAATTTAAAGGTAAAATAATATTACTTTTGGTAGTGAAAATAAGCTTTTAAAAATCTGTATATAAATCTAATATTTTAAAGGATGAAAATGATTCTTTACGCCATCAATTGGAAGCCATGCGCAATGAAATGAGTCTCGAACGAACTGATCTCAAATATAATAGTGATTTTCGTGAAAAGCAAATGAAAGTTCTACAAGAAACCATACGTAACATGCAGACACAATTGTTGCAAACGAAAATGCGTGAACAAAAGGATGTCAAGACTATAGAGCAATTAGAGAAACGTTTAAAAGAGGCCGGAGTTAAGCAGCTACTGCTAAAAACGAAAATACGCGAAATAAATGAAAAATTAAGGGAGCGTGAAGCCTGTGCTTCAGTAATATCGGAATCGAGCGAAATTCCAGATTTAGAAGATGAAACGGTTACGAAGAAGAAACTGGATAATTCACAAATTATCGACATTGATGTTGATAAAAGTGACGATGAAGTAAAAATTATTGAAGATCAGCCTGAAGTTAAAGAAATCCCAGAAAAACCAAAGGGAAATGAATTTGTTCAGGGGTTGAAAGAAATAGTAGACGCAGAAGAAGAGGAAAAAACCTTAACCCCAGAAATAAAAACAATAGATGATAAGAGTCCCAATAATAAATTCCTAACAAACGAAATTGAGGTAAATGTGTGTTTATATCGCACTTGTTAATTCGAAATTTTTAAATTTTCATCATAGAAGCAAATTACTTCTTCATTTTAGATTAATGTACGCGGGGAACTGAACAATTCCGTGACTTTTTGGATAACAAATATTTTATAGGCTAAAAAGCGTTTAATTTCTTAACATAGTTTCCTTTAAGCTCGATACATTATAGTCCGACGTCTTTCTCTGTTTTTTCTTCCTCTCACATAATAAAATTACTCAATGCCCTCAAAATAGGCATATGTTTTATCCAATTTTTTTTACCACCCAATATCATTTCTTGAAATCTGTAAACAGAAAAAGGCATTATTCGATCTTCTAATATCAGCACATGGATTTTATCGACGTCATTGGTGCTGGTAGGGAAATTTTAACTGTTAAAATTATGGGCAGAGTCCCCATAGTGTTCAAGTCGTCTTTTGGTTTCCGGTGATGTTTTTTTTAAGTTTAAAATAATGTATTTAATTAATTTTATTTTCAAGCTTTAGGTCGTTAATTAACTTTTTTCATTTTCGTTAAAAATAACAGATGAGGTTTTTTGCTTTCAATGGGCGTTAAACAAGCAGCAAGCAGCAAAACAAATTTAGAGCAGTATGCTCAAATTTCGGCACTTTTAATAGATGGGAGATAGATCTGTGGATCACCTGTCCCGGACATTTTTGGGTCCTACTGGTAGTAACCTCGTTTACGAAGTCTGACCGGAGCCTCTTGGTTTCAGAAGGGCAAAGGTGCGGCTCTTCGCAGGCTAACGTAGTGGCTGTGGTTTATATCCAAATCGTGGGGAGAGCGTTAGCTCATTCTGGAGTTGCATTGCAACCGGGTGTCCTGAACAGAGATCGGCGGGAGTTTTCGATAGGATCTGCTCCGAACCAAGGGGAGTGCTATAACCAAAATTTAATTGGTATTCATGATGGAGGCGCTGGTAGACGCATTGTATTCACCCAGTGGTAAGACCACTGCCGAGTCAGGTACTGACGAAAATCTGTATCACGATTAACAGACATAAAGAGCTGTGTTGCATTTTAAGTTAGTTTTAGTTAGTTACGCTGAACATACAAAAAGTCACGGAATTATCAAACTAGCCTCGTATATTATAACAAAAAATTTACATTATTCTTTCTTTTACGGAAAATATTCAAAACATTGAGAGATTTAAGAAAGAAATAAAAATTTTAATATTTCACGCTATTTCCAAATAAGTGGAATTGATTAATTATCGGGTTTATTCGGTAGTTACACATCCACTCGAAAGTGAATTATTTGCAAATTTGTTTAAGTTCTATTTTCATTTTCTTACATTTTTGCATATAAAAATATGTAGATATCAAAGTCAACACACGAAAAAATGTGAAAATATTTTACTTTCGAATGGACCGAATATGGCCGTAGATCTAATTTTTTACTTTTTTTATATTTTGTTTTTTTTTTTTTTCAACAATTTTTAGACTCTTCATTTAGATGAGGCAAAACTAATAGCATTGGCCACAGCATATTTGCTAATACAACCCAGCGGTTCCTCAACGCACTCAATTTGTGCGTACATCAAAAATATCACTAAAGATTCTCAACTTCATGAAACACATTTAAATAAAGTTTTGCGAAAATATACGAACATATTTCAAACTAATACACCTGTTGAAGAATCCATCGAGGCCAAGGATAATCAGGATGTTGTATGGAAATTTTGTGCTTTAACAATACAACCCAATTAAGGATTTGGTTAAGTTTATTACAAAATTATATAAATTCAAAACAATCAATTGAAAAGAGACCATTTTTGAAACAAACACCAGACATTGAAATCTATATTTTTTGTTGGGCTTGATTTTTAAATACATTTTAATGCATTTCAAAGTATACAAACATTATTGAAAATATATATATATATATATATATATATATATAAATTATAAAGAAACAAATAACCATGAAATTAAAAATTTTAATTGGAATTGATAATATCAAATACCCTAAATATAAAATTGTAAGTTTTCTAGAAACTGTTTCTTATGATAAGTCAAAAATAAATTAACAAATATTAAACATTGTTGGTGTAATCATTTGTATGTATGTATTAGGTTGGGGAAAAGTAAATCCATTATTTTTGCGTGAAATTCATGACTTTATTTAACTTGTCTCGATTGTCCGATTTAGTTTAAATATGCACCGTTTTGTTGTATAATTTGTTTACATTAAAGTCTTGGTCCTTATTGGCGAAAAACTCTAGTAATCGATTTTCACAATCTTATTTTGATTCCAATTTCTCATAACTCAGGAAGTTTTGCAATGCGAGAAAAAGGTGGTAATCACTTGGTGTCAGGTCCGAACAATATGGTGAATGCATCAAAACTTCCTAACCAAGCTCCCTAATTTCCGGCGTAGTTGGCAAATTCGGGCCGTTTCTGGTCAATCGCTAGCTTCAAACGGTCCAGTTGTTGACAGTAGAGATCTGAATTTAGTGTTTGGTCATACGGAAGCAGCTCATAATAAATGATTCCTTTCCAGTCACACCAAATATACAGTAGAACCTTCCTGGTGCCATATTCTGTAATTCTCGTAGCTAAAGCTATCGCTAAAATTCTAAAAATGCACAAACAAATTACGAGTATTTTTGCAACAACACTCATAATTTTTTTGTGCATTTTTAGAATTTTTGCGATAGATTTAGCTACGAAAATTACAGAATATGGCATCTGGTCGTTAGTCCTGGTTTAGCCACCGTTTGACCACCATCGTTTTCGCACAATATTGTCGTTGTTGACCCATTTCCTTTTTCCCATTCGTTTAAAAAATGGGTCGATTTCATTCCGTTTGGCCAAGGTTTCTCAAACGGAAATTCGATCCATCATGTTTTTTTTGTGTTAATGGTGTGGCACCCAAACATCGAAATTCTTCTTAAATCCAACTTTGCGCCAATGGTTTAAAACTGTTTTATGGTCGACCTTTAGCTCTCGGGAAATGCCACGACTACTAATATGTCGGCCAACCTTGATTTTCGACGTCGGGCCTGCCTGTCGATGTGCATCTTTAACATCAAAAGTGCCTGAATGGAATCGACAAAACTAAATTGAACATAATTAGCTGTTACAGTATCAACACCATTTACAATTTCAGTCACCGAAAAACTGTAAAATGAACCGAATTTTCTCTTTATTGGCTTCCATTTTTAATACCCTGTAACTTACAACTGGAGGGTCCAATCAAAAAACTGTAAAAGAACTTTTTAGTGTGAAATATCAGCTTGACAACGAACATAATTTTGAAATTGTTTGATCGATACTTTACGAGATATCGTTCACTACAGCCATCTTACGAAACAATAACGGATTTCTTTTTCTCCAACCTATTAAGTTATAGGGTACATCGAAATGTATGTATACTAAACGAAGGTTTTACAACGATGTTAATCAGTCATTCTTTCAGAATAATTGTGTACATATGAGCCTCTCAACAGCGTAGTAGATTTTAATTTAATGCCTGGCCTACGATGTACACTGGGGCAGAATCAAAATATTTTGAAAATAATCCAGCTAATTATAAAGGGGTAGCACGATTATCGTGGCATTGCAGAGAAGTATCTGAGCTTTAGTTTTGACGCTGGACACAACCAGGAACGGTGCTATGTGGCCTCAAAGTTGGAAATATCGGTTGGAAATAAAAGTTATATATACATATACATAGTTGGTCTCATGTAGAAAGGCTGTAACTCAAATAATAGTAAATTATCATAAACTGTAATATTCAACATGTATTTTTTAAAAGGCAGATTATCAAAGCGTTATATTATACACTATTGAAATACATTTTTGTGACGAGGTGTATTTTTGTGAAATGTATTAGAATCACCAAACAACTCAATTTAGTAAAAAAAATATGAGTTAGGGCCTTTGTGCTTAAGGCCATCGATACGCTTCTAAAGCTCTAGTTAAGACCTACAACATAATGTCTTAAAATGAACGAGTTATACCATTTTAAAATTAAAATTGTTGATTTTTTCGTAACCCAGGTCCAAAAAAAATCGTTTTATTTTTTTCTCGAAATTAGCAGGCAAAATTCCAAATATTGTTGATTTCAAGTTGATGTGATATCTCAGTTCGTAACGTAAATCCCAAAACTCTACTTTGGGATTTCAGAACATATAGGCAAAAATCTACGTATTCTGCCAATTATTGCTGTAAGTATTTTATGATCTCTAAAAAGACTAAAAAATTTTGGGAATTTTGTTCTTTATTTTGGGAATTGTTGGATTTCCTTTACCTTAATGTTGCAAACTTTTAAACCCTTTGATTTTCGTTGCTTAACATATCCACAGAAAATTTTATTTGAATCGTTTAACTTTTTCCACATATGTATGTATTTAATACAAGCTGTGCCCGCCACGTCGTAGGCGTCATGACAATATTTTGTTCCATTTTGCTTTGAAAATTATGCACACCCAATTTTAAAATTCTTTTATAGTGCTTCAGCTAAGGCTTATGTATTTCATTACAGCTAGTAGATAGATACGAAGAGTCCTGATGACGGACGTAGCTGTCTAGAAAATGCATTCCATTCTGCTGGTGTCTAAAATTACATTTTTACAATTTTTCTTTAATATTAATCACCTAATTTGTAATTTAAATTAAAATAAAGCGAACTTAAACTTGACTTCAAATTTTCATCTGTATGTGAAATAAATAGTTCGACTAATAAAATGTCAAATATTAACTTTCTAAAATTATTGTAGAGTTCTGTTTAAAATATCCCAGCAACAAAATTATCAATAAATATTTCATGTACAGGAATGCTCCTGTTAATGTTTTATTATATGTATGTATAGATTTTTAATTTCCTAAAATTTAACCATTTTACCGAATTTTCGAGATTTGCGATTCAACATCCCTTAATTATATTTATTTGTCACCAAACAAACCACAAGGTTTCGCAGGTATATTAGTACTTAGGATTAATGTAAAGTTTAAAAAATAAATAAAAATTAGGAATTACTAAAAAAATAACAGCAACAAATTTTAAAATTTTGTTCTAATAGTTTTTTAATATTTTATTGGGATCCCAATGTTGAGTACGGGATCACACCCACTGATTACGTTTTTATTTCAATATTTTCATTTATCAACTGTCAAATGAAAAACATTAACAAACAAAAGAGAGCGACAATAATGTAAAAAAAAAACAAAAATCTATTTATCGTCACCCAAAATGCAAAAGGCCGTAACTACTCAAAAATTCAAAATTTAATTTTTGATTGATTATGACGAACTTAACCAAAACACATCTACACAGCAAATTTTACATGTATACGTCCAAAAATAATGACTTTATTGGTGAAAAACAAAAGGCCGTAACTGCATCGTCAACTAAACCAAAAAGCCGTAACTGCACTTTTCCAAAAAAAAAAATCAAAACAAAGTTGGCTTTGATTATCTTTCAATGTGTGTTATTGCGTTATTGTTTTTTAGTTTAAATTTTTGTAAAAAATGAAAACTAATAGTCTTTAACTTATAACGTTTATTCCTTCTCCTGTAAAAAACTAAAAAGTGTAGTTACGGCCTTTTGCATTTTAGGTGACGATATATATAAAACAGGATAGCTCTGTTCAGTAACTGAAAGTTAGTACTAATTGTTACTAATTTTTACTGGAAAAGTGTTCATTAACTCGAAAAACTAGCAACGAGAGAGTAAATCAAGAGAATAAAAATGTGAGAGAAAAAAAATTACTTGCAAGTTTTTGCTAGTAAAATTTTTACTAGCAAGAATTTGTCAATCAGCTGTTCGGGATTTTGTGTTCAAAATATTTTTTTAGAAAAATTTTATGAAAATAGAAATTTGTGCAATATTAAGAAAAATATCAGTATTTAGTAGTAAAAATAATATAAAAGTGAATAAAATTTTGTGGGTGTATTGTTTTTCTGTAATTTAGCGAGGATATCAAACGTTAAAATTTAGTTTTTCCTTTTTAAATTTAGGATTTCATTTTAGGTCTTTTTGTTTTTAAATAATAAATAGTAAATAAAGCAGGGATGATACATTTATTGCAATCGTACTTTTTTCGGTACAATTCTTGAACAATAAACATACATATTTGTGTTTTAGAATATTATTATTGTAAATATTATAGAAATTTCTTTGAAATAAGAATATTTATTAGCACTGACTAACCAATAATATTGACATCTAAAGCTTAAATGCATCATAAACTCTTTCTAAAACCACCCGATATTTTAAAACAATTTTATTTAAATTATTGTGCTTTTATTTTTATTATTTGATTTATTTCTATGGTTTCCTTGAGATTACTATTATTAAGTTTAAACTTCTTTAAAGCAACATTTCTGCCTAACAACGGTAGATTACTTTATGTTTGCCCTTTAAGTACAAATACGTTTGCGAAGGTACTATTTGATGGTCTAATCGGTACAAGTTGTAAGTGCTTCCTGCCGCCATCGTAGTCCACTTGCTAATTTTTGCTAGTAAAGCGTTCATTTACTTTTTCATTTTTAGAAGAGTAATTATGTAAATTTCTGTTTTACTCTCTCGTTGCTAGTTTCTGCTAGGAAAGTTACTGAACAGACCTGATGTGTGTATGTATGTAACGTATGGACTCCAAAACGGCTAGGCCGATTTTGATAAAATTTTCAGGAAATCTTCAGAATATTCAGGCTGATGACACTGTGAGGTCTGACTTTTGATTTTCGGTCTGCGGGCGGAGGGGCGTGGCAAAATCCAAATTTCATATTGCACCACCAATGACTTACATATGTATATGTACATACATATATTTACTTTTTTTGCTTTATTTTTTTTTATTTTTTTTTGAAAGCCGCCCGGAACCACCCGAAATGCCACCGCATGTACTAACATTAAAGGATGGGTCACCGGTAATTCTTATTCGCAACTTAAACGCACTAAGGTTATGTAACAGAACCAGATTGACCATTAAAAATTGTTCATCAAATTTAATCGAGGCAACAATCATCGGTTGTAGATTCAAAGGCGAAGACGTATTTATTCCACGAATTCCGATGATTTACCACTCCAATTCAAGCGGTTCAAATTCCCTTTGCGTCTTGTATTTGCTTTTGGTTTGCCTTTGGCACGTCAAAAAAATTATACGTTTTTACACCAAATAAAAAAACAAAAAATAGATAATGTTTTTTTTCCGCTGGCCTTAAGATGAAGTAATAAAAAAATATAATATCCAATTTGCCTTAAATACATGCGTTTCTTTTTTGATTGAGACCTTATATACACCATATGTAAGTTATTCTGTAAAAAAAAACTTTATGATAGGTATTCCATGGATTTTTATTTAAAGGCCGTAAAATTCGTTTAAGGCTCAATTTAAATCGTGTGGTAATACAACACTAATATTTGCTTAGGGCCAGTAACGCGGACCGGGTGAGCTAGTATTAAATACAACTTTTTTGTGTGAAGGACATAATTAAATTTAATAAAAAACTTTCGTTTGATATTTTGTAAACTGTTTAATTATAATAAAAAACATAATGTCTTGCTATAACCACAACTGGGACGAACGAAGAATTTTTCGTTCCGAATTTTCGTCGAAAAAATTAAAATACATTAGTGTTTATGAAAACACAAACAATTAGTACGTCGACGAAATTCGTACTGCGTAACGAACTCTATAGGTTTATTTCTATTTCATATGCCGACGAACGACGACTAAATTGGTGCAGAGTGCACACTGATGGTGTTATTTTTTGAATCTCTTGCGAGAACAAAATTAACTTTTGTATGCATTTCATTACACCTTACCCCCCGTCTCCATTAGACATTAACATGCGTTAACAAAAGTCAAACTTTATATAAAAAAAAAAAAAAAACATTTGGGGTATTCAAACGGTCGTTCTAAAGTCATATGTCATAAAATAATAAAACGAAAAAATATGACTGCTGTGAACGACCGTTGTAATTTAGTGTGTTATTTTTAATTTATTTATTTATTTATTTTTAATAACAATTTCTGCTTATGGATTTTTTTGGCGGCAGCTTGTTTTTACCATAACTCCGAATTCTTTTGCCAATTTATGACAAAATAATAAACATATGTAGAAAAGTCTTAATTTTTTATGACTTTTTTACACACAAACCAACAACAATTTTTTAAAACTGTTTTAAAATATTATGACATTATGACAATATGACTCGATAAGACACCGTTTGAATACTCCAATTATTTTTAATACTGTTTTTTTATATGAAGTTTGACTTTGTTAAGACATGTTGATAGCAAATGAAGACGGGGGTTTACGTCTGCATTAAGTGATGACAAAAAACCATCAAATTTTAGAAGGACAGTAATGAAAAAAACGTGGTTTGTTTGTTGGTGTTTTGTAGAAGCTTTAATATTCTGTAATATTATTCTATTTACATATATACTTCTCATTGTGTTTTGTAGAAGTTTTTTACTTATAGAGTATTTTTGGCTTCTCTAAAATTAGGAAAAAGGTTTCCTGATGATCTGGCCTGAGCAACCAGTGAAATACGTATAGGAACTAGCTCTTTTCCCCCAACAAATAAATTGCATTTTTATTATAAAACGTTATGGGTAATTAGCATAATATTAAATAATTAATATTTAAATTCCCAAAAATTTTATATATAACCAATTTTTTATTTTTTTTTTGTCCATCGAACTATGTTCGCTTCACATAAATACTACTCGACGAAATTTTTTGAAATGAATAGCTCGGTTCAAATATAGGCTGTGTTACCATTTGGTTAAAAAGATTTTTTAACCAAAAAAAAAGATTTATAGAAATGTGATATTTAGCAAATTTAGTCTGTATTCAAATGTTAAATAAAAGTGATATAAAGAATTGTACATATCTTAAAGATCCTAGTACTATTATTTAGGTGCCTAAGTAGCTAAAGCACTTTAAAGTTTTACATTAGGTTATGTAATTGTAATATGTTATTTCCAATTACCGAAAAATTTGTTTTGATATTTTGGAGAATCGTTTTGAATTCAAACATTTGCGAGGGCTTAGAGGCTTCATCTTGTTGAATAAAATTTATGCAGTTTTATCAATACTAATAGCAACAGCTAACGTTGAAACAATATCAATAAAAAGAAAATAAAGAACAAATCAGATATACAAACATTGTCTATAAATATTTATATCTTGGGACTTTCGAAAAACTCTAAACATAACCGCACAAATTTCAACTTTCAAAAGAAATGAATAAAAATAGATTATTAAGACATGTATAATGAAACAATACAAAATGTACGAATGGATGAAAAACATGAATATAAGAATGTATCTCTAAAAAAGATTTTTAATGAAAAAAAAAAGATTTTTTTTGGTTGATTTGAAGATTTTTGAGGTAAAAATATGGCAACACTGAATATAGGATACCTTTTTCCCACAAAAATATCTCATTTCAAAAAAAAAAAGAGATAAAATTGTAAAAGAAGCAATTTTACCTTTAATGGTACTAAAACATGGCTTCAAAGAAAAATTTAATAAAATATTGTTAGGACGCTGACAACGTGGCGGGTACTAATATAAACAATAATAAAGGCCGGAGCATAGAATACGTCATACGTTATACATACATACGTACATACATACGTCGCCTTTTTCAACGAACAAGTAAGTTGAAATACAGGTTTTCTTATGAACGTTGTCAGAATCAGTATGCAAAGTACCAAAGTTCGACGTACCTTAACAGTTTGCTGCTAGGCGAACTCATACCAGGTGGAAGCGTTAGCCCAGCTGATTGTTTTTTGCTAATGACTTGTCAAAAATACATTTCAGATGTTAAAGTTGTTGTTTTGTTGTAGTTATTGCAGTACTGCTCACACCTGGTATGAATCCGCCTTGTGTTTAGTTGCGGCAAAAATAAAACAAAATAAATAAATTAAATCAAGTAAAGTAAAATGCAGAACAAGGCTTTTTAAGTGTTTCGTTTCCTCATTTAATAACCGTAAACAAAGTACTCATTGTGTCAACCCCTTCCATCGTTACTTTAATCGCAGTTTAATACGTCAAAGCAGAGTTTGAAAAAAAAACACTAAAGTACGCTACGATAGTGTTCTGTACTGAAGTTTTTGGGATCAGTACACAACACATTTCGTACAGAACAAATACAAAATACACAAAAAAATTTTTTAGCGTTTGTGCATGTGTACGCAAACAAAATACCGTACACAACGATCGTTGGCTGATGAGCACAAACATTATAATAACGTACTGTTCTTTTTTTAGCGTACTTTTAGTGTTCTTTTTATGTATGTGTACTGATCTTTAAGATTTTACGTAGCGAACTTTTAGTGGTTGCGTTTTTTCTATAAAGTATTTTTAGTGTTTGCGTAGAGTATTTTTTAGTGTTTGCGTAGTGTTCTTTTAGCGTACTTTTTAGTGAATTTTTTGTGTATTTTTAATGATCTATAGCGTAGTTTTAGTGATCTTGTAGAGTATTTTTGTGAACATTTTTTGCACTTTCGGTTACAAATGAGAATTTATAGATGCATTTTGTTATTTATTAATAAAAATATTTAAGAAAACTATTATTTAATTTGTCTTTGTCTTCTTAGTATTTGTGATATTAGGATTTTTAATGTACATATGTATGCAATTCTATTATAAAAAATCTTGAAACAAATATTTAAAGAAAGGGGAAATTTAATTAATTTTTTATGAAAAATATTTATTATTTTAAAATTAGTGTAATACTTGACGAGTTGATGAACAGGATAATAAAATAACAATTTCAGGTATTTCTTAAAATACAGTCATGTACTTAAAAAAAAATTTTTTTAATAAAAGGGTTTTATGAAAAAATCATAATCCATCGTCAGTTTGTTAGAACGAATTTAAATACTATCTAACTCTTTTGTCGTTTTTGGTTCTTATTTATTCATTACTACTTATATTTGTCGATACATATTTTGATTTTTCAATTAGAAAAAGTCCCATTTAATTCTTAAATTGCATGTACATATGTGTTCCAGGAATTCTTACAACCTCTTAACCATTCTTTCACTTGAATTTGATGTTAATAATTGGACTAAATTATGTGTTTACATACGCACACATAGCCCATTTGTGACAGGTAAGAGAATTTCAACGAATGTAGTCAATTTAGTTCGGTTATTATTTCATAAGAACAATTTTTCATGTAAATGCAGAAATTTCGTCCTTCCTTAGACAGATGCTAAAAACTATTACCTGCATTTTCTTCATATTTTAAACTATTCTTATAAACAACGATTTTTTCATAAAACCCTTTTATTTTTTTTAAGTACATGACTGTATTTTAAGAAATACCTGAAATTGTTATTTTATTATCCTGTTCATCAACTCGTCAAGTATTACACTAATTTTAAAATAATAAATATTTTTCATAAAAAATTAATTAAATTTCCCCTTTCTTTAAATATTTGTTTCAAGATTTTTTATAATAGAATTGCATACATATGTACATTAAAAATCCTAATATCACAAATACTAAGAAGACAAAGACAAATTAAATAATAGTTTTCTTAAATATTTTTATTAATAAATAACAAAATGCATCTATAAATTCTCATTTGTAACCGAAAGTGCAAAAAATGTTCACAAAAATACTCTACAAGATCACTAAAACTACGCTATAGATCATTAAAAATACACAAAAAGATTCACTAAAAAGTACGCTAAAAGAACACTAAAAGAACACTACGCAAACACTAAAAAATACTCTACGCAAACACTAAAAATACTTTATAGAAAAAACGCAACCACTAAAAGTTCGCTACGTAAAATCTTAAAGATCAGTACACATACATAAAAAGAACACTAAAAGTACGCTAAAAAAAGAACAGTACGTTATTATAATGTTTGTGCTCATCAGCCAACGATCGTTGTGGACGGTATTTTGTTTGCGTACACATACACAAACGCTAAAATATGTTAAACGTTTGTGTTCTTTGAACAGTACGCTAAGTTAGCGTACTGTTTTTTGTTAAACCAGTACGCTATGATATCGTACTGTTTTTTTCGAACGCTGCGTCAAAGTATAACACAATGCTAATTCATACCAGGTGTGAGCAGTACGGCAACAACTACAACAAAATAACAAGATTGACATTCTACTAACAGATACAAAACCATGTATTTTTGACAAGACATTAGCAAAAAAAGGAGGGCAGCTTGGCTAACGCCTCCACATTGGTATAACGTATGACGGATTTTATGTGCCCCGGCTTTAAATACGTACTTTGTTTGCTCAACGCTGTATTTCGTGCAATAGCATCACAACCACTACAAATGTTTAAAGCGTCCGCGTAAAATTTAATTAAAATTATGAAATCGTTTGTTAAGATTGGAAGCGTAATGTCGAAGTTCATGGCCATCAAGTTTTTTGTACATTAATAAACAAATTAGATCATTTTAAAAGACACGACACACCTTTTATTCCACATGCTTTGTTTTTCAGTCAATTGACCATTCAAAATATTGGAGCAACATCAGTAATAGTCAGCGTCCAAATACGCATCAGGCAAAGTCGACAACAACAATTTTATTAACTTAATTGAAGAGAAATTAAATTACAAATAAAAAAATTATATGATTTAATGATAAAAAAAATTTCGACGACATTTATTTTTTGAGTGGCGAAAAACTTGATGAACAAGTGTAACGATTTAATTTAAGATCAAGTTTATATAAAAATTATCATGATTAATCGCAATAATTTTAAATAAAAATTGGATTATTATTAAACTTTAACTGCCTGTCCCACGATGTCGCTCGATAACGCTTGTTCGCACAATTACATTTAAAACAACATTTTTGAATTTGTTTTTGTTTTAAATGTATTTGTGTGAACGAACGTTATAGAGCGACATCGTGGGACAACTTATTACTACCCAAATATTAGATAGATGCAAATAATGCTAACGAAGGATGTAGCGTTCTAGAATGTATTACATTCTGCTAGTGTAGTTAGACACTACACTAAGTTTTACATAAGTTTTTTCTATTTTCTTTAAAAATTCCATATACCAAATTAGGGCGCTGAGCGCAACGTTTTCTAGTTCCTAGATATTAACGTCACAACGACAAACCTAAATAAAAACGTTTTTTTAATCGGTAGCCCCACAGAGAGCCTATCCTCTCTGTGACCGGTTGTTGGTGAGGTCCCCTTCGGGGGTACACGTGGGGGTTGTTGTTTAAGATCGATTTATGTAGGTATGGTGCAAGTTGGTGCTGTTGTACTCTCAACAGACGGAGTTTGGATAGTCTCCAAACCCCTAAGCAAGAGGCTATAATATGGAATCTAGGCTTGCCTTGGTAAAGGCTTGCCATATTATTTAAATTGCTACTCATTGTGACTGTATCATACACAAATTGCGATTGGCGGCAACGTCATATCGTAAGGTGTTGTTATACTACACAATGGGGGCGCTAGTCTACTCTTAAATTTCATTCGGCGGTAACACCACCGTGGGATTAGGCCAAGCGGCAGGTGCCCACGTTAATCTTTTTCCACATCAATACGTGCATACAACAATTCCTAGACATGGCAGAAACAAATTAGATTCGTAGGTCATAAGACTAGAGGCAATTTTGAGTAGTTTCACGAAAAAGAAAATCGACGGCGGAAAACTATCGGCTGCGACTCAGTTAGTTCTTTGATAAAAAAAACAATCCTGATAAAATGAAAAATGTTAGCTTTTAGAAAAAAAATTTTAAATGATTTTGTATGATGGGATGTAAAATTTCTTTCCGCGTCTATACATATAATAAAGAAGTAGCTCATTTCCGCCTGTCTGCCTGTCTGCTTTTCATTTACGTTCGCATCACGTAAAAACTACTGGATGGATTTCAAGAAAAATATCTTATTTCCAAAGAAAGTGGAGAAAAAGCAGTGAAAGTACGCAGTTGAAATAACCGGATATGAATACTTTATTTTTTATAAAGTAAAAAATACATAAACTGATATGTAGCATATCTTAAGGCTTAACTAAATACTGTTTAGTACAGCACGGCACCTTTAATTTTTTAAAGTTGTATACTTTAAAACACATCGATTTAACTACTTAGTACGGCACGGCACCTTTAATTTCTAATATTTAAACACAGATGGCGCCAAATAGCCAAATGAATAAAATTTGTATTTGTTTTAAGTCGCCTACGTGTTGTATAATTTGGTTATTTTGTGAAATACTTACTTAGGTAATTACGTGATTACACTATTTTTGTTACTTAGCGTTAATTTTTAAAATTTGGTAAGAATACAACGACTTAAGTGTGGCTATAAAATTCTGTTGTTGTTAGTTTCTTCTTCGTGGTACTCTATAGAAGTAAGTCTTACAATAAGTGTGGAATACTTTCAAAGCAACTTACAATTGAGCAAAATATTATCAGGACGCCCACGACGTGGCGGGCACAGCTAGTTATTTTATATTTTCATAACATACACATTGCTTACATACTATGTATCAAACTTTCTCATAATATTTAAGTTTTTTATATTTAATACTTAGTATTAAATGGAATTTGACACATGCAAAGGAAGTGAAAATGTGGGAATTCATCCCTGCCATCATCTAGAGCAGAGCTATTTTTCAAACTGGTGCAATCCCATAGCATTAGTTCTCCTTGAATACTACTTACAATCAGCGTTGTAAACATTGAAATTTCAAAATACAACAAAGTGGAGAAAAAAACGCACAATTTAAGAGAAAACGCACCAAGTTTTATAATTTTTTTTACTTAAAATCTTGAATGAATTAATTTTCCAAAAAAAGTATAATATTTTTGTTTTAAAAATATAACAATAAAACAGTCTTAAAGTTAAAGGATTTAAACAATTATTTTAATTTCTGACCTTTTGAATAATTTTATAATTAAGTTTTTACGCTCTAGGTCTTTTCTTTTAAAAATATTGTAATTTATTTTTATATTCGATATTTCGCTACACCATTGGGTAGCATCGTCAGGAAATAAAAATAGTTATATAATATTTAATTGAATGAAAATATTAAAATGATTGAAAAAACTTTTTGTCAATCAAATTTAAAAAACTAACATTTCAAAACATTCAAAAACTAAATTTTCAAAAGCAAATAAAATGTTACCACGAATGATAAAAACATTTATAAACCTATACATATTTGCATAAAAATTCTTATATTAAAAAATGTTTAAACAGTTTTTAGAAAAACCAAAATAATTTCACATTTATACATATATGTACATAATTTATGTACCGGAAAAGTTACAAAGAATTAAAGATTATATTATACTATTATTTTTTATGTACTAAATGTCTATAATTCTGTGCAACATTTTCTGTATCTGCTTTAAAATTTATTCTTTTTTCAATTATAGATAATCATTTAAATAAAATGATTTTGACAAATATAGATAGGTTTGTTTTAGATAAAGTAAAAGAAACAGAAAAGTTTTTAAAAAACAATAAAGACATTCTCATTCTAAAAGCAGATAAAGGTAATACTACTGTAGCTTTAAATAAAAAGGATTATGAAACCAGAATTAAAAATATTGTAGAAGATACTACAAAATACAATCTAGTAAATAAAGATCCTACTAACAAATTGCAGAAGACCAATGATGATATAGTAGAAGAACTGTTTAAACGTAAAATTATTACAGCTATTGAGAAGAATAAACTTAAAACAAATATAGCTACTGCACCTAGGTTATATGGATTGCCAAAAATTCACAAAGAGGAATTTCCTTTACGACCTATTTGTTCCTTTGTTAATTCTCCATCCTATGAGTTATGTAAATATATATACGCTTGAATTTAAAAATAAAATAAGAAATCTACATATAAAAAATGATGAAAAATTAATTTCATTAGATGTAGTATCATTATTTTCAAGTATACCTCTTGACTTAGCAATTCATACAATAGACGAAAAATGGGATATTATAGAAAAGTTTACAAAAATATATAAATCCTTATTTTTATGTCTTCTCAAGTTTTGTATAGAGAATAATAGATATTTCCAATATAATCAGAAACATATAATAAACAACAGAAAGGACTTTCAATGGGATCTCCTGCTTCTCCAATTGTAGCGGATATAGTTATGGAGAAATTGCTAGATCCTTGTGTTGAAAAATTAAGTATAAAACCAAGTATAATAACCAAATATGTAGATGACTTGTTTTGTGTAATTTCTGAACCAGCTGTTAACAATATGCTGCAAACATTTAATGAATTTGATAATTGCATTAAATTTACAATAGAGAAGGAATGCGATTCAAAACTTCCACACTTAGATACCTTAATAATTAGAAAGAACAACAAATTGATTATGGATTGGTATCAAAAACCCACAGCTTCGGGTAGAATTATTAATTATTATTCTAAACAAAATAAACGAATAATTATAAATACAGCAAAAAATTTCATAGAAAGAGTGTTAACCATTAGTGACAGAGAATTCCACAGAAAGAATATTGATGAAATTAAAAAGATATTAAGCGAAAACAATTTCCCAATTCAGCTAATTAATAGATTAATAAGGCAACACAAAAGTAATAGAAAACCAAATACAATAAATGAGACAAAACCAAAGATATTTAAATCCATAACTTATGTACCGGATTTATCTGAACGATTGGAAAAATCAAAAATATTTGATACAGTTAAATACTGGATGGCATATAGAACGTATAATACATTAAATAGATTATTTAGCAAGCCAAAAGATAAAATAGAAAAATTAGATATGTCAAATTTAGTGTATAAAATACCTTGTAAGGGAAATGACAAAGAGAACTGTAATAAAGTATATAAAGGTACAACGAAGAATAAACTGAAAACGAGATTAGCTGGACATAAATCAGACCAGAGATACAGGGATAACATTAGTTTACAAAAACAGCATTGTCTTCCCACTGTTCAAAAAGTAATCACTATCCCAACTTTGAAAATGTATCAATTGGAAAATAATTATAAACGTCGTTATATGTTAGAAATGTTACAAATAATTAAAGTTCCGATTAGAAAAAGAATAAATTTTAAAGCAAATACAGAAAATGTTGCACAGAATTATAGACATTTAGTACATAAAAAAATTTGAAAATTTAGTTTTTGAATGTTTTGAAATGTTAGTTTTTTAAATTTGATTGACAAAAAGTTTTTTCAATCATTTTAATATTTTCATTCAATTAAATATTATATAACTATTTTTATTTCCTGACGATGCTACCCAATGGTGTAGCGAAATATCGAATATGAAAATAAATTACAATATTTTTATAAAAAAGACCTAGAGCGTAAAAACTTAATTATAAAGTTAAAGGATTTAAAAAAAAAAACAAAATTAAATCATAAAACTTAACAAAAATTAAAAAAAAAACTAGACAAATATGTTTGTATTCAGTTGTACTAGATAATACATTTTTTTATTTCATATATTGCATACACAACTTTTTAAATAGAAATCAGCAATCATTCACAATATACATAGTTTAAAAAAAAAAAACTTAACAATAACATTTAACTTCAGTCCAAAATTCTAATGTGGAATCAATATTTTTCCATTGCATAAGGTAAACCATTCGCCATCCGTTTTCAATACTAGACAATATTTCGATATCGGATGCAAATTGTACTGCTAATGGCATGTTATCATTTTTGCAATGAGATAAAACATTTTTTACGTTTAAAACGTTAATTTTTTGTAAAATTTCAATATTAGAAGGCAGTCTCGCCCGAATCTTTTATACTAATTTTTTGGTGAATTTACAACAAGTTTTTGATATAATCTTTCTTTGCTTCTTTACTGCTCAAGCTTCTTCAAACTTAAAACCCAAATATCAAACGATGTATTGATATCACCTGTTAAAAAATCGAATTCAATGTCAGGCTCAGTTAGTTTGGATATCAAAATTTTTAGGAGATTGTGCAAATCATCAAATAATTTAGTCTGGTCGGCATTTTTTTGCTTCAAATGCGAGATTAACACGTTGCACCTCTTTTAAAATATCGGATAAATATAGTAAGTAAACATAATTAATATCATCATTGTATATATTTTTTAGTTGGTTAGATTAAAAATATTGTTGAGTTGTTGGAAATGTATTAAATAGCGTTTTTAATTCAAGACATATTTTTAAAATTGCTTTGACTTTTCTATTAAAAGCCAACGAGTGTCTGCAATCAATGGAACTCTTTATCAGTATTATCAGGATACTTATTATCAGTATTTATTAATTGATATATTTGTTCCCAGGTCTTTTGCCTAACAGCTGAATGTGAAAACCAATGTGTTTTGTAGGGATAGCAAATTCCTTACAGTGAAATGTTTTTTTTTTTAACATAACACAAATTAATACAACAACAATACCGTTTTACTTTGTGCATATGATTTGGTATGTCTTAAACATCATTACTAGTTGTTCTTATTAATGGTCTATAAAAATGACTATGAATATTTTGCACTGTTGGTGCCACCAAAAATTAAAAAAAAGCACCAAAATTTTAAAAAAAGCGCACCACGCACCAACTCGTGAAATTTGCGCACAAAAAAATTGAAAAAGCACCCAAAATGGTGCGAAACGCACCAAGTTGACAACGCTGCTTACAATAGTGTTTTTCTGGTTTAAATCAAGATTTAAAAGTTAAATAATAACTTTTGAAACAATTTAAATTTTATTTTGATTTACATAGCAAAAGGCAAATTGAAAAAAAAAAACAAACAAGAAATAGTTGACAGTGCATAGTAGAGTCTCACAATTAAATTTGGTGATAATGTTTTGCGCTGTTGAGGGGAAGAGATTTATATCATTAAGTTCTATTTCGACATCCTGGAAGGCAGAACGGAAACTCTGTTATGATTGTCAAACTCATACTAATGTAATATTCCATGTCCTACCACTAACGCAGTTATCTGGCTTAATCTAGATGATGGGCGAACATTTGGAAGAAAAATAGTTTGAATTCTCTTTTGTTTCTTCATTTGCGTTCAAACGAACGAACATTTTGTGGGAAATATTTTATTATTATTGAGGCAAATTTCAAAAAACAAATGTCAACATAGCGTGTCGCCGAGTATCCAACTCAAAAACGATTCTCTCTCCCCCACCCGTAATATGCAAAAAAAAACAAAATGTTTCCGTGTCTAAACTCGGTCATACAGGTATATGTTTTCAACATATAACTTTAAAAGTCGAAAGTTTTTCAATTCTTTTAGAAGCAGCCTTTAATTTATTGTTGTTATTATTATTATTTTCACATACATACATGTCATAATCACTATGGCCGCTATACTTGCTATTATAGCAAGTATAGCTATAGCTATATTATACCCTTCACCACAGGTGGAAAGGGTATAGTATATAAGTTTGTCATTCCGTGTGTAATTTCTACAATATTCATTTCCGACCCCATAAAGTATATATATTCTGGATCCTTATACATAGAGAAGTTGATTAAGCGATGTCCGTCTGTCCGTCTATCCGTCTGTCCGTGTTAGTGTGGTAATGTCATTTGCCAAGGCACCAGAAGAGATACAAAAAATTTAAGCACACCAATCTGTCAGCCATAGTTTCGAAAATTTTGGTATTGCAATTCAGCAACATCGGATCATTCCTTTGGAGGCTACGGGCCAAAAACCACGCCCACCTACATTTTTTTTACGTTTTTTTTTAATTTTTTTCGGCTTTAATGATTCTGTTTTGCCTTTTTTGTCAAATAAATATTAGACTGCGACAGGTAGATCGCAAGGAGTGCATACAGATCTCGGGGGATCAATAACCCCCTGCGAGGGGCGATTTTTGTTTGTTTTTAGATTGGTGGGGTTTTTCTGCTTTGATTTGTATTAGAGACCTTAATAGAAAGCAATAAGCATAGAGGTAGCCAATGGACCCACAGGGTACCCACTGACAAATGGGAGCAGTTAAAAGGACCCCCCATGTGTCAATATGATGAATTTTTTTTTTCTTTTTTAAGGATTTCTTTTTGCTTTAGTCTGACCATTCTAACTCAATATAGATTGGAGAAAGGTGCAAAATTTAACAAAAAAATTTCAATCAAATTTTTAAAAAAATTTAAAAAAAAAATTTTTTAATTTTATTTCAAAAATATTTACAAAAAAATTTACAAAGCATTTTCAAAAAGATATTTTACAGAAAAATATTCGAAAAAAAATTTTTTTTAAAAATTTTCCAAAAAAATTTCGAATAAAATTTTACAAAAAAATTATAAAAAAATATTTTTACAAAAAAATTGTATACACAATTTTCGAAAAATTAAAATAAAAATTTCAATATTTCTTTGAAAATGAAAATCATGACTGTAACATAATATATAAGAATATACATATGTATGTATGTGTGTATATAGAGTAACATATTTTTTTAAATGCGTTTGATTTTTTTAAATGCGTTTGATTTTTAAATAGATGATATCTCTGTTTTAAAACCTATGTGTATTAAACACATAGACATCATCAGGATACCGACTACAAACTGTCAAAAATAAAATACACACGTTTATAGGTAAACGATTCTTTTGAAGCCAGCAAAGCTACATGGCTACACGGCCACCGTTGTGGCTGTCGTCAACTTAGACTAATTTCTATTTTATTCAACAGAAGAAAATGTCACAAAATTGTAAATCACAAATTCATATTCAAACAAAAAGTATTGGAGGAAATATTTATAATTTTTTGAAAAAGTTATTTTATTTTATAAAAGCAAAATAAGTATTTCTACAACAATGTCAGAGTTTACGATGTAGCTGTCGCCTTCAATATCATTAAGTAGCTGACAACACGGCGACAATTGTAGCAAACGTAATTTGTCTTCTATTTCTTTAACTCATGAATAATGATTTTTTCTCATACGACTTTATTTAAGTAAAGAGTCAACAATATGGATAATGCTGTACATGTCTGTATAAATAAAATCACCGTGGTGAAGGGTATAGAAGATTCGGCAAGGCCGAATATAGCACTTTTACTTGTTTTTTTTTAACTATAAAAAATGCTCGGTGTCTGTTTAATACGGTTCAAAAATAAGGCCATATACGTAAAAATCAAATCACTATCGGTACACCTATTAATTGTTATTTTTATTCTTGTTAATATAGCGAACATAGCTTTAATTACTGTGGGATTTCAAGTGTGTGCCTATTACCCTTCCAAGGCCATATACGTGAGCCTTAAGCTAACCAACAACTTTTTTTTATAAGGGCAACACATCAACATGTTTTGTTTTCAAGCTAGATGATCTATCTGAAATAATAGATCAATATTCTTTTGGATTCAGTCGATATTCCTTTGGATTCAGTCGATATTCTTTTGGATTCAGTCAAAATTGCAGGTATATACAAATAACGTAAATATACTTAATATTATATGATCTGCAACGGATTCATATGTAATGGTGAAATTTCATTTTCAACTATAGTACCCCTGTCGAAAAAACATCGATAGTCAAATGGAAATAGAACTATTTATCGTATCGATAGTACTTAACGATTGTTTTCCAGCTCTAGTCGAGAGAATTTTGCCTCAGTTGCCACCATTTTGTTTGTGTAAATTTTATTAAAATTTTTTTCTAAAAATTTTATCAAAATTTTTTTCTAAAAATTTTATCAAATTTTTTTTGAAAAAATTTTTTGTAAAAAATTAACCCCCAATGTGTCTATTAACTGCTCCTGGTTCCCAGTGGGCACCCTGTGATCTATCGGCTACCTCTATGTGTATTGCTTTCTTTAAATCAGAAAAACCCTACCAACCTAAAAGCAAACAAAAATCGCTCCTCGCAGGGGTTATTGATCTCCCGAGATCTGTATGTACTCCATGCGATCTACTGGTCGCAGTCTAATATTTATTTAACAAAAAAGAAAGCAAAATAGAATCATTGCAACCGAAAATAATAAAAACAGCATGAACAAATATGGTGGTTTTTTTCCCGCAACCTCGAATGGAATAGTCTGATGTTCGAAACTATGCCTGGCAGATTAGTGAGCTTAAATTTTCTGTATCTCTTCTGGTGCCTTGGTAAAGTTGAATTCAACCCGAACACAGACGGACATCGCTCAAACAACTTCTCTATATCTCTATAATGACATACTTATGTATACATATCTCTTTCCACCTGTGGTGAAGGATATAAAAAAAGTACAACTAAAAAAGCCAATTTTTAAATTTTGTTTACTTTCCCAGAAACAAGGCGAATATAAAAAGGTGATTGCTTGTAGTAGCAAATACAACATTAGAAAAAAATCATCAATTTTTGTTTACTAAATTGATGGCAGTTGTCAAAAACTAACAAATGATGCATTAAACAAATAGGCAACATCAGGCTATCGACTGCAAACTGTCATAGGCAAAATACACACGTTTATATGAAGACGATAATTTTTACGCCACAGGTTGTAGTTGTTGTCAACTTAGGCTAATTTCTATTTTTGTTTCCGAGTGTTTTTGCGTTTTAATTTTTCTTTGAAGACTACAAGTAAGTAAGTAATTTCTTTTCAATCCACCTACGTATGCATGGGTGTACTGTGTGAGTTTTAACAACGCACCTACATGCACGTAACAAGTATATTGTGAATACATCTTTATGCAAGGTGTCCTTGGTGAAGGACAAATAAAGTAAGAGTATAAAAGAGATAAGAGAGATGTCAATTAGAAATAAAAATTAACATTAAACTTAACATTTGTATGTTATGACTGCAAAGGATGCTGCGTTTTTTAATACAGAGGGAGCGAATATTATTGTAATCATTTCACATTTCTTTTCATTTCTACTCAATTCTTATATATTCTTAATAAATTCAATGTTGAATTGTGTGAGTTTTTTGTTTAAAGTATATCAAGAAATGCGGGTTTTGTTTGTTTAAAAAGCCACAAGAAGTGTTGCCGCTTTGCTCCGAATGGAACAAATGTGGTAGATTTTTTTATTTTATTCGTAGTTTAATTGCTTTTTAAGGATCTGTACCCAAAGGGTAAAAACATAACCCTATTGTTTTCGCTACAATGACTCCCCGTTTGTCTTTTATCAGTGCCTACTATCTCTGTAATAGGTAGATTCATGAAATTTGTACGGAAGTCGAATTACTTTGGCCGCTATAACAACAAATACTGTAAAAATTCAAAGGTGTTCCGATAGGGCAGAGTTTTTTTGCATTAAGACATTATTTTTTGAACCGTAATAGACACTTGAAAGCTATACAGCGAACGTAAAACTATGTTGGCTATCCTAACAAGTATAAATAAGAAAAAATGCTATATTCGGCCATGCCGAATCTTATGTACCCTTCACCATACAAATTTCTCGAACAAAACACAAATATAAAGAAACACATATCACATTCTCTCCTACTAGACACATCTCATATAATCGATTATCAGGAGATGGAATATATTTAAATTATATAAAAGAAATGTATAGAGATTATTTACTCACAAAAAAATTAAAACTTAAATAGCTGAAATAGGCAATGATAATCTGTTATGGGCTTTGGCTGAGTGGGCTTGGCATTACGTTTTTGGAAGGTGTTAGGTTCGCAATACAGACAGCAGTGGCAAAATTCATTTTTATATTTTTTATGAATACTGTAAAAATAACACAGAATAACAAACAGCGAAACTTAGTCCTTTAAGCGAACTTTAAATTATTGATAGTTTTAAGGTTTTCTTTGAGATTTTTCGGCTTTTGATAAAATTATTATTTTAGTTCGAAATAAAAATTTTTGATACAATTTAAAATTTTTTGGATAAAAATATGATTTTCTGGCGAAACTTATCTTTGAGCGAACTTTTTGCGTGAATTTTCGGTTTTTAATCAATTTTCGGTTTTTAGGTCGGTATAAAAATTTGTTGGTAAAATTTCTATTTTTTTTTCATAATTTTGGGGGGGAAATGTTATTTTTGGTGAAACCTGGAAATTCAAGAGAACTTTTTAATTATTAGTAGTTTTAGTTTTTAGTGTAAATTTAAGTTTTGATCGGAATAAAAATTTTATGGAAAAAATTTAACTTTTAAGTAAAATGTTGATGAAAATGTGATATGTTGGTGAAATTTGGATTGTTTGGTGAAATTCTGATTTCATGGTAATCTATAACACAGGGCAACAGCAAAAATATGCTCGAGTAACTACTATATACATTTGATGTATCATGGCTACCTTAGTACAAAAATGGTATAATTTTTAAATTCTATGGATAGATTTTTTTTTTAAAAATTTTTTTTAAAATTGCAATTTTTTTGAGACGTTTCTTCAAATAATTAATGATAACTCAAAAACTACTAGTCCGATATTATTAAAATAAATTCAGAAAAATTAAGATTTGCATAGCCTTTAATTCGTCTATATATCGCGTTTCAATCGGATCAATAGTATCGGAGTTATAATAAAAAACTTAAGAAAAAAATATATTTTTTACGTAAAAATGGCAAAAATTTTCGTTTTAAAAAAATCATAAAAAATCGAAAACGGCAAAAAACTTCCAGATTCATTTTTTTATCGCATAGCGACATATAATAGCAACAAAATGAGATATCGACCATAAAAATCGATTGATTTTTTTCCAATTTATTCACATTTTAGTGAATTCGCTCATTTTCACAAAATTTTAGTCTTTCTTTTATATCTTTTAAATCGGTTAAACAGTTTTCAAGTTACTTGCCGAAGGCAATTGACAAAAAAATGTAACTAAGTCAAATCGATGGAATAGATCGAAAATGCATTTCATTGTTTTATTCATGTATTTTCTTTTATTTTATATTTTATTATTTAAATTTATTACAACATATAAAATAAGGAAATAAATAAATAAATATTATAAACTACAAACTTTGGAATTTTCCTTTATGACATTTTCTATTATTGAATTAAACTTAAAGACATGTAGCTTATTGTAAATCTCATTGTGTTTGCCCTAAGGACCAGGATCCACTTTTTTGCAAAAGGGGAAATAAATAGCGTTAATTTTGCAAAAACTGAAAATTTGTCAATTATTTTCGATTTAAACGCTTTTTTTCAGATTTGGGGCCTATGCGCTACGTGTTAACGTTGTCGAATTCGACTAAAATTTTGTGGGTGGAAGTTTCTCATCAAATCTAACATTAATCCGACATGCACCCCTTGAAATTGGAAAATTTATGTTTTTCACACATTTGAAAACCCGCTATAATGCGTATATCAAGCAAAAAACTAAAATTTTGTGAAAATGAGCGAATTCACTAAAATGTGAATAAATTGGAAAAAAATCAATCGATTTTTATGGTCGATATCTCATTTTGTTGCTATTATATGTCGCTATGCGATAAAAAAATGAATCTGGAAGTTTTTGGAAGATTTTTTTAAAACGAAAATTTTTGCCATTTTTACGTAAAAAATATATTTTTTTCTTAAGTTTTTTATTATAACTCCGATACTATTGATCCGATTGAAACGCGATATATAGACGAATTAAAGGCTATGCAAATCTTAATTTTTCTGAATTTATTTTAATAATATCGGACTAGTAGTTTTTGAGTTATCATTAATTATTTAAAGAAACGTCTCAAAAAAATTGCAATTTTAAAAAAAAATTTTTTAAAAAAAATCTATCCATAGAATTTAAAAATTTTACCATTTTTGTACAAAGGTAGTCATGATACATCAAAATTATATAGTGGTTTTAAGAGCACATGAAATTTTTTTTATTTTGTTGTGCTGTGTAATTTTTCCGAATTTCCGGTTTTTAAAATACAATAACAAAGTACAGAAAAACAAGTAGAAGAATATGTGAAAATTATACGTATGTATATACATATAAAATACGTGGTGTTCGACCTTTTATACCATAGCGCTACAAATTTTTGACCATTGGGACAGAATTGCAATAGCAAAATTTTCGAAACTATGACTGACAGATTGGCGTGTTTAAATTTTTTATATCTCTTCTTGTGCCTTGGCAAATGACATAACTACCCGAACATGGACAGACGGACATCACTTAATTAACTTCCCTAAGGATCCAGATATATATATACTTTTGTCTAAATTACACACGGAATGACAAACTTATATATACCCTTTCTACCTGTGGTGAATCGGGCCTTATTTTTAAAATTTTCACAGAAGGTGAATTACTCTGACCGCTATATCAGAAAATACTTAAAGGTGAAGGATGTTTCGATAGTGACGCGATTTTCATGTAAATAAATTTATTTTCAAATCGTTATATGCAGTAGTTTGAAATTTACACAGAGTATTCAAAACTATGTTTGCTAATTAAACAAAGTATAACACAGAAAACTAAGATCTAAAGGGTGTTCCAATAGTGACATGATTTAAACATATATGGCTTTATTTCTGAAGCGTTATGGGTAGACTATTGAAATTTTACAATGGGTGTATTGCTTTGGCCGCTATAATAAAAATGAAGAAAAATTAAAGGGTGCATCACAACGGGACCAAAAGGACCCAAGTAAGTCGATTTTCTATATACAAAGCCGGCGAGCTAAACCTAAAGGGTGTTCCGATACTGACCTGATTTTCAAATATATGCATAGCCTTACTTTTGAACCGAAATATGCAAACATTTAAACGGGTATGTTCTATAATCCGAAACCGAGTGAAATTGAAATCGAATAAATTTTGAAAGAAAAATATAACTTAGTTACGCCTATTATTTTAAAACATTAGCAATCAAGGAAGTTATGTGAATGGTCTTTAATTAAATGTATAAAAAATAATATCAAAATGTTGTAAGATTTAAAAGTTATGACAATTTAAAATTTCATTCGGATTCAATTTCACTCGTTTTCGGATTACAGAACATACCCGAAAATGTACACGGAGTATTCAAAACTATGTTTGCTAAATTAACAAGTATAAAAAACACAAAATGAAAGGTTGTTTTTGTAGTGAACTGGTTTACATATAAAAAAAGTTTTATATTTTAAAATTTTACGTTTAAAAAAAATATGTATGTATATGGCAATTAATGAACTATTTTCAGAGAGTAATTATTGTCTTTTTAGGAGCAGTGAGTTGGGCACCTTAGTTGTTTGAGTATTCTTTTTTTCTCTATTATAAAATTGTATGTTATTGTTTTTCATGTATTTATTGATTTTGATTTTATAAAATTTATAATTCTACAGAAAACATTATCTTTTTTGAACTCGAGTTATTATTCTTCTGTAATTAGCGAAGGAATAATCTTTAACATAACGGTTAAATAATCTTTAACATAACGGTTAAAGATTATTAAATAATAAAATAAAATGTAGAACTTATAAATTGTATATACATAAATTATAAATCAATGTATACTCATTATTTATTTTATAAGCGAGTTTCTCATAACATGAACAAGAAGCCTTCGTTAATGATTTGAATTACTGCCAAGTTAGCTTAACGACAAATAAATAAATGAAAAGAATTATTTTATAAAATAAAGAGATCGGTCTAAAACTTTAATGTTTTTCTATAAAAGGCTAAATAAAAATATCTTATCGACGTATAATTTATATTGAAACTAATATAAAATTTATGTTTTAAATTACTTTGTCATTCAATAGATAGTGCCTCTGATAAGCAAACCCTCCTGCGTAGATGGGTATATATGTACATACAAGATTACCCTATAAATTATATACATACATATATATCTCACCTTTAATGCAGCTAAGCCATATCTCAAAAAATAGTAATTTTGAAATTTATTTTAAGAAAAGGTGACACCTTTTTATCTTGGAAAAAAATTAAAACTCGAAGTTATACACAAATATTCGTTATCCTTTCAAACCTTAAAACTTACATTCTGAAAGCTCCTACATTGCATTTTTCAGAATATTTTACTAAAATTCTGGTATTGAAAATAAAAAAAAAAATAAAAATCTTAAAAACAAAAATTTCCAAATTATACGAAATAATTGAAGAAACTCCAATTCTCTTAAAAAAATCTTTCTTTTACCCAAATTTGGCCAAAAAAATAAAATCGCTTTTTTATATAAAAAAAAAATTCACTAAAATAAAATTAAAATTTCACAAAAAATTTTGAATTTAAAAAAAATCAATATTTCCACCAGTAAATCAAAATATCAATTAAAAACTAAAAATTAACCAAGAAATAGAAAAATCACAAAATACATTATTTTACAAAAAATTGGGTTTCATCCAAAAATAAATTTTCAAAGCCTCCAAATAACTTGTAGAACTTTTTATTACAATGGAGAAATACTAAAAAGTTTTTATGAATTTCTGCAATCCTTAGAACACAAAATATTTGTCTATCGTTAAAAATAAGAAAAATATACTGCAAAAAATTTGCCTTTGTCTTAATAATTAATCTAAATATATATGTAAATGTTCTTGCTGAATATTATACGTTCAATAAATATTGTTATACAAATTATCTTCGTAAAATGAGGAAAAATTTTAAACAAAATCCAAAACCATTCTACAATTTTGTTAATTCCTATTTCGTGTTAAATCTTACCATGTGTAAGATTCAAGTTATTCATTGGCGGAGAAAGGCCATTCTGGGGGTGCAATGCCCCCTCCAGACTTGCTATTGCCACACCCAGAATTTTTAAAAATTGTACTATAATTTATTTTCATAAAATTATTTTCCAATAAAAATTGGCGTAGAAGAACGCCAATAGTGTTAAGGGTCATTCCCTTTGGAAAAAATAATTCTATTCAACAAAATTATTTTATTATTCGTTATACAGTTTTGGATCAAGGTCTGACCTATTGCCATCTGCCTATCATGCTGTATTCTTGATTTTATAAAACGATGGGACAAAGAATATAAAGAAAGCTTATACTTGCCTTGTAACACCTGTTTTTAAGTAAGCATCTGCATCTGGAATCCCATGTATATGATACATATAAATTATATTGAATCTGTAAAACAATTTTTTTTTTTGCCTTCGTAATTTACGCTAGACTTTACAATATCTTCAACCACACTCCAGAAGTTTTGAACTAACCAAGCTGTAATTTCTCTTAAATTTAATTAAACAAATGCTATTTAATGTTTCTCCTCGACCGTCTCGACATTTCATGTGACTTTTAATGAAATACTTTAGATCAAATTACGCAATACATGTTAAACGTAAAAGACTGTGTGTATCGCGAATGATTTTCCTAATTTCAGTAGAGCTCATACCATAGTAATAATGATAAAACAGCGAAATACCACCTATGTAGAGTCGATGATCCAGGGAGTCAAATGTAGTATTTCTACTGGGTGCATATGATGCGTCGATCAATGTCCTTTTTGCGCATAGCAACGCAAGCCCTTGTTTAGTAGTTGGAGACTATCTTAACTTCCTCCGCATCCTTGGCGGTATCTGTAAAAGTGCAACAGCACGCCGGACTAACAATCGCCCTTTCTGCCCATTATATACAAACCACAGCTACCACGGCCAATATACAAACGGACTATAATAATTACAGACAAATTTCGATCGTACAAGTTATAGAGGAAGTAATTGAGGAGGTTGTTGTTAGAACCTCAATTTCTAGAAAAATACAAAACTATAAACAAATATCCATTTGTTCTTTAAAAGGAAAAAAAAAAAACATTAATAAGATCCTTGGATCCTTCTCGAGCTAAGTAAATGTTTGAGCACTATTTATCGATTTTGGTAAAGCTTTGATGTCCTGTTCCATTATAAATATATAACTATCTTAGAAAGAAACGGTATACGAGGCAATTGCCTGTTATGGTTTAAAAACTATTTGAGTTGAAGAACATACAGAGTAAAAATAAATATTAGTCTTAGTGACTACTACTCATGGAGTACCGCAAGAATCAAAATTAAGCCTGAAATTATTTTACTAAACAAAATCGTAAATACTGAAATTATACAGAGTCAATTAAATTGCATTTCAATAACAGATATAAAAATGAAATTTCATAATTTAAATTGCTTGCATGCAAACGCAAACAACGACTTTGATATACATAAGTGGACGATAACTGTATCACTTTCGTAGATATTCACAGAAAAAAACTGCGTAAAGTAGGATTTATGCTTTTAAATCTGAGCAATAGCGCAACAATAGATGTGTTAAGACACTCGTGCTTTTCACTCGTGGGGAAATGCTACACAAAATATATTACTGAAAATACTGCAGAATAACAATGAAAACTATTAAAGTAGCATCTACCTCAACTATAACTTTAATTCGCTCCACAGTGGCTGTAACTTCCCAGCAAATGAACATATCAATAAGATCAACACTAACAACTCGATATGAAACTCTGGCCAAAACGAGAACCTGGCTAAAAAACTCAACGTATTGAATGTTAAAAGTCGTTGGCTAAAATGCAAAAAGGCGTAACTAGCAAAAAATTCAAAATCGAATTTTTGTTTGATTTCTACAAATGCCAATAAACTACAAGTGTTGACAACATTTTAACCATCTGCGATCAAAATGGCGCGTTTGTTTTACAACGTTTTTTGCTTCTCCTGTAAAATTATATATTTTTAGTTACGCCTTTTTGCATTTAAGCTGACGATAACGATAACAATTAACCTAGTTTTCTACACGTGATTGACCACATACTCCACACAAGATCTCGAGCTGTAGGTAAATTCAAAATGAAATAAAAAAAACAATAATACAAAAATTACGGAAGAGTGTCGTCTCTGTGGGGCAGCATGTTCCAGTTGTAAAGTCCGTTTGCACAGACCAATCAGTTGGTCAGACTCGAAGATTCTTATCTCCCATTTATTTCAATATTCTTTTTATACTAGCAGCATTTGATCTACTCAAAGTCACTTATACAAATTAAAAGGGGCCTAAGGTGGCAACAGTCACAACTGTGATTGTGTAGCCGTGTAGCTGTGAAAATAATCTTCATATAAACGTGTGTATGTATTTTAGTTTCGTAAGATTATTGATATTAAAGCATTAAACATATAGACAACAGCGGATACACAACTACATGACTACAAATGACGTTGGCTACAGTCGTCGCCTTGTAGTCAGCTACTGAATTATATTGAAGACGACAGCTACATACATCAAAACTATAAAAATGTTGTAGAAATACATATTTTTCCTTTACAAGAAAAAACTTGTTCAAAAAATACTTTTATCATATCAAAACAAATAAATATATTTACTCAAAACCTTTTGATTGTAAATGAATTTGTATTTTTAATTTTGTGACATTTTTTTTTGTTGAATAAAATTGAATTGTCGCAAACAAAAATAGAAATTAGCCTAAGTTAGCTACAGCCACAACGGTGGTCGTGTATCCACGTAGCTATGTTGTCGTCAAAATAATCGCGTTCACATGAACGTGTGTATTTTAATTTTGACAGGTTGTAGTCGGTATCCTGCTGTCGTCTATGTGTTTAATGCTTAAATCCTGCTATTCTAAGTGTGCTTAATGCTTGAAAACGTTGTTCTCATGATTACTACTCCATCTCCACTCGCATTTTGTTCTAATATCTTGTCAAAAAATTCATTATACAAATTGATAGAAGCAGACGTAGTCTGCCCGATTTGGTATGAATTTGCCTTGAACTAACCCTATGACTGCATTTACAATAGACAGAAACAGGGCAGACATTATTTGAATTCTCTTTTGCTCTGTCTTAATGCTGACACAATAGGGCATAAACAAGACAGACAGATTTTTGCATATTCATACTTTTGGATTTATTTCCTTTCCACACATGTGTGTTTGAAAATCGGTGGTACATGTACTTTGTTGAGAAATTTTAAGCAACTTGAGAAATATAATGTGAAGCAACACAGAAAAAAGCAAAAAGCAGAAAAGAGAAACGAAAAATTGTCTAGTACGATAGTCATGAAATACACACTCTACTTCTTCAACCCCTTGCCTACAAATCTTGTCTGTCTGACCTGTTTCTGTCTATTGTGAAAGGGGACTAATGTAGAGCTGCCACCACAAGGCAAATTGATTTTACCAGGTGAGAGTGATAGGGCAGTTGCTTATTTTTTGCTCTTCTTTTCTCTGCTAATATCTTTTCAAAAAAGAAATATTTTGTATAAGCGAATAAATTAGCAAAGTGGTTTAGTTATATGTATTTCTTGCCGTAGTGCTACCGCCCGGAAAATTCACGATTTTCTTGTAACCAAATGACGTAATTCGTCCGATTTAAGATAGATTTAAGAATTAAAGGTTTAAAACTGAGAAATCGTAATCTTGCTTCTACCATTCTGACTTGTATGTAATCCTAAACTGTCAGCTGTCAAATTTAGGGTTAAAACTCTTTGCTGTGTAATTTTTATAACAAGGAATTAATAATATTTTATTATATTTTTAGAATTTTTCGAAAAAAAATGTATTAATCAAACCTTATATAAATTAATTTTTATGCATTAAACAGCGAGAATATGGCATATACATTTTATTTTGTTTTTAAAAGGCTGTCCTCTTTTTCTAATTAATATTTTGGTTTATTTTATTTTTTTTGTTTTTTCTCAAAATATCTCTTTTTTTAATTTATAAAACGGTCACACTGTTTAGTCGGCGGCCGAAACTGCCTACTCTCTCTCTTACTCACAGTAACAGTGCTGGAGAAAATCTTGAAAATATTTAAAACAAATAAAATTAAAACAAAGAATGAAGAACAATTTTCATGTGACATGAAAGTAAGAAGAACAGTTTGTGTGCGACTTACATTCAACTGAAATAAACAAAATCAGTTGATTTTATTATTGTTTTTTAGTCACTTGAATTACTTCTGATTACAAGTTATTGTTGTAGGTATGGTTCTGTTATTGTTGTTTTTGCTGTTGTTTGGCGTTTTTATTGATTCTATGTTTGTGTTGCGGCCAGTGAGTGTGATTGACTGACGTTCTGAGTTAGTGAGTGCTATTCTGTTATCGTTGTATTTATCATCGCTGCCGTTGTGTTCGTACTAAGCTGCCTGCTTGCTACTCTAAACTACAACGCCCGCTATACCAGAATATTATGAACAGTCTTTAATACGTATTCGCGACGCGCGGTCTACTTATTGAAAAAAAGAAAAACTTTCCAATAGCGTCCAATAATACCTCCTTTTTAAAAAAACAAAGGACTTGCATTTCATTTCAAGTTTCAAATATAATAAAAATTATTTTAGTGTAAAACTTTATACTTTTACAAATACATATTTTAAAAAAATACAGTTTTATTCGAAAATAGTATATTTTTTATTCCTTGTACGTGTCAAATGTCTCTATATTGTCCAAATTACATATTTTTATAAATTTACAAAAACCTAAAAATATAAAAGATTTCGCTCTTTCTTTGTTCCATCTTCCAAAAAAAGGTGAGTTTAATTTGGGATTTTTTTTTAATGTAAATTTGTTTCTTTGTTTTTTATTTTTGCTCTGTTATTTGTAACTGTTTTGTTGAAATCTATAATCATTATTGTAATTTGTTTTAAAACATGATTGTTAATTATTTTGTTTTAACCGCAAGTAAATGACTTTATTCTGTATTAATAGTAATTGATAAAACTAGAGAACTAATTAAAGCGTATCTAATATTAAAAATTGTGGACATTAGACAACAGCTAAGATAATTAATCATTTCAAAGGATTTATTTAATGTCAAGTTTAATTAAAGAAAATATTTAATAGTCGGTCTATTAGACAGGGTATACTATTATTCTAAGCTATTCTGCAAATCGGCTTTGAATAGTCAGTTTCAGGAACCTTTTTACAAGGTTCTAAGTGAAAAAAATCGGTTAAGAGCTCGAATTGGCAAAGTTAAAAACAATTAGCTATTTATTTTGGAATTTTATTATGTAAAAATAATGTTCTACGTGATATCAAGGGATTAAAAAATTAATATTTAGCCCAATTATAAATATTCGATAAAAAATTATTTGTTCTCGAAAATATTTTCCTATTTATGTCTCCCAATAAAAGTTAATTAGGGATAGGACTGTCTTTAACTTTTCATTATTTTTTATACTTGGTATTATGCGAGCATAGTACTACATAGCCCTTGTAAATTTCAAGAGTCTGCCTATAACGTTTACAAGATTAGGCCAAATTCCGCAACATCGCGACTTCTAGGGATCACCCTTTCATTTTTATTAGTTTTAGTTTTGATAATTGTTGTAATAATATACATTTTTAAACATACTTTGTATAAATTTAGAGTGTTTGTCTATTAGGGTTCAAAAATAAAATCGTATCACTATTGAAACACCCTTTAATTTTTAGTTTTATAAAACATATTTGTTTTTATATCAGATTAAATATTTGAAATATTATTGCAAAATATTTCAAGAATCAAGGGATTACTGCGTAATTCGATTCGAAAGAAAACTTTTTCGAAACACATTGTAAAAGTCATACAGATTCGAATGATTTTGTTTTCGATTTGAATTAGCTTATTATAGTTTTAAAACAATAAAATGTACTTGAAAATCACGCCATTATCGGGCCAGCTTTTAATTTTTAAAACCTATAATTTTTTTAACTTGTATATTTACCTGACAGCACCTTTTGTGTTTGAATTTGGTTTATTTTAAACACTATTTACAGAATTCAATAATTTTACAATTTCATATACATCTTAGAATTTCATCCAGGGATGGGTAACTCTATATAAAGAAATTACACTAAAAAAGCAGTTTTAACATTTAGTGTGGATTACTTTCAAAGCAAAATCGAACAAAATATTGTCAGGACGCCTACGACGTGGCGGGCATAGCTAGTTCAAAATAAATAAAATATAGGTATTTCAAATTTATTTTAGAACCAATTTTTAACACAAACTTTGTTCTAAAATACACTACTTCAAGTAAGTTGTATTTATTACACATTTTAAGAGAAGTACATTGAATTAAGCAAATAATTCTTGTGTTTTTGTATTTGTTTTAGTACTGTATATAATTTAATTTTTACATGTGTACATATATGTACATATACATATCTTCTTCTCAAGTTCTTTTAACACTTTACCAGCCCCAAAAAATAATCTGAAAGAATAAAATAAGGCAATTTTTTCTATTTGGAAAATCGGATATTAAGAGTGTCTGAACATGTGATAGTGATAGCTATTTGCACAAAAGGCGCAAATAATAGTTTTGTAATTACGACTATTCTCATCAATTATTTGTTGCTGTTGTCTCCTTAAAAAGAAGTTTTTTCTTTTTAATTTATGGCAAATATTAAAATAAAATTAACTAATTTAAATTAGAAAAATATGTGATATAGAACAATGATTTATGTGGCATCATATTGAAAAGTACATCATATGTCTTAGCTCTTTGAAGGACCTAATATATATATATATATATATATATATATATATATATATATATATATATATATATATACATTTATATAAATTAAATTTCGGTATATTGTAGGTTGTTCCCTTAACAGGGTATTTCGTAGCACGTAACGTGTTAAGCGAGTTCTGCCTACATTCAAATTGGTGGCATTACGGAGAAGTTAAATATTTTTTATTTTATTTTGTGATGTCTAGACCATTTATTTTTTGAAAAATTAAAAAAAATCTGTAAAATACTAGTAAAAACGGCATGAAAAAATGTTATTAGGTGTAATATTGTAATTATTCTTTTTGTAATTTTCCATACATTTGACCAAAAACCAAGTGCCTGTTGTTTTTTGTATTGTGGTAATTGTTGTGTGGATGCGGCCACCTTTTATAAATTCGCTTTAATCTAATCGATATAAAATTACAAGAGACTGTGAATTTAACAAATATCAATTTCATATATTCATGAATATTTGCAACTTTAAGATTATAAAACTATTTAGCTGTTGTTGTTAATTTTCTTACTATCTTACATTAAGTAGTAAATCAAAATAAAGATTTCCTAAACCCATTAAGAATTTAATTACCAAATCAAATCTATAGCAAGTTTTTTTTTTAACATACATATTTATTTCTTTTTCAATAAATTATTTTAAAAGATAAAGTTAACAAATAATTTCTTTCATTGAAAAAAAAAAATGCATAAGAAGAACAAAAAATGTTATCGCATATAAACAATTCAAAAAAGGTATCATGCCTCCAGGTTATGTTACGAGTAGATTATGAATTTAGATTACATACATATGAATGCATGTATGTACATATGTACTTTTGAAGTATCTTTCAAGAAGGTTTTAAACTAGTGAACAAATAATAATACCATCTGATAAGAGCTCTTCACTTTTTCTTATTATTTATTTATCTTTCACTTGAAAATTATATTTAATTTTGGTAAATCTTTAATTTGCTTGTGAGATTATTTTGGACACAATAGTGTTTAAAAAAAATCATTGATTTTGATAAAAATTATCAAGGTTTTTTAAGTCGTGACGAAGAAACTTTAAGGAACGCCAAAGAAAGATATTCTTACTTAACAGAACATCTCCGAAATTTGATAATATCGAAAGGTGGTTAAATATTTAGATACGAGTATTTACAGTGATTTCAAAAATTAAAGAAAATACTGATAATTTGTAAAGATTAACTTTATTTTAACGAAATATTCAATAACAGGAATTCAGTAAGGTAAACAACTTTAAAAGGTTCGTCTGGAATGTCCGCCTAAAAGTTTATTTCAGTATATTGTATCGAATGTTGCAAGGAAATATTGTTTATGCAATGCCGTTATCGATACCAATGCCAAAATAATTTTTTCTCGCAAAATAACGGCATTCATATAACAAACTAATACATATGTAAGTAAACCAACTAACACTTCATCTTCAGTCTTAAGTCTGGAACTCTATTCGAATTTGTAGAAAATTTTTATTAATTTACTTTAATTATTTAATTTATTAATTCACTTGATAATTTTGACATTTAAAATGTGGTGTCTAATTCTTAGAATTGTTATTGTTTTTATCGTTTTTAAATACATCACATTGCTTTACAAATGTTAACAAAAGCCAGGTGATAAGCAGTTCTTTGAACAATTCCGCATGAAATAATTCCCATTTACTTTATTACACAGCTTTGATAAAATGTTGCCAGCAACATTTCATAGTTTTTTCCACAGTAAAAACAGTACTACTTCTGATAAAGTTGTTCATGACTTTTTCATAAAATTGTTTAATGTTTGCCAGCATTCCGCATGAAAAAGTAAACCGAATACCAGGCTCTGTATACATTGACTTAAGTTTTTTAATTACGTACATATGTAATACACATTTCAAAGTAAGGACCAACTTTTTCATTAGTTACTTTTATAATATTTCATCTTTACTCCGTGTTGTAACACTACTAACAGGCAGGCATACTACTAGTTAGTGCTGACAATTAATACAACTTTCATTTACTCGATGCTACTCAATACTTTTCAATTGGGTACTCAATCATATTCAACACTTCCGTTTACATAGCAGCAAGGGAAATTTATCGCCGTAGTCGTTCAATATTCTATTCAATTTATTTCTAAAAATGCTACTCTAAAATTATCGATTAACTACTTTTGTGAGTTGGGTACTCAAAAAAGGATCAGATACTCTATACTCCGTATCCATTACTCAATACTTTTCCAGCACTACTTACTAAAGCTTAAATTTCATACCATGCGATTTACGTCTATGCTTTATACGCGTCGTTCAAAAAAGCAGAATCAGTGTAATTGTATGTGTCAAGTTACAGGTAAACCTAAATAAGCGCTTAAAGTGTAAATACGTCTAGCGCTTAGCTTTAAACAAAACGTAATAAGAGCGCAACGCTTTGTAATAAACAGTAATGTTAACATATTTTGTTTAGTAAAATCTAATAAATTTAAACGCGAAATCGAGATAAAACCGCTAGATAAAGCAGAAAGTAGCTAAAATAGCACAGCTGTTATACAAAAAAAAAAAAAAATAACAATTTATTTGCACCTAGCTTCACTACCTAAAATTGTATTTTCCAATTAACAAACGTTGACGCCGCTATTAGGGTTTGCTTCGTACATTTTGTGTGTACATGAAAATTTTTGACAATTATTTTATTCCCTATGCGCATTTTTAAGTTTAGCTGTTATACAGCACAAAGCGTAGAATGCTTAAGACGCATAGAACACATGAAGTAGATTTCTTTCTACATTTCTACGCTTCGCAAGCGCCATTAAATAAATGTCAGCTGTTTTGATAGCCAAGGATAGCAAATATATTTTATTTTCAATGCTATCGATGAAGTATGAAAAGCATACGAAGCTTGTGGGGGTAGAACGCGTGGTATGAACTTTCAGCCTTCACTTCGGGCGATCTGGGATATCATTCTGCACTACTTCCCATTTAGATTGTTGTAGCAAAACTGTCAGAAAAAGTCTCCAAATACTAAGTGAGTTAGGATTAGGGAGGTTATGGTTAACAGACCACATAAGGATCACTGCAATCAATTTTGCGTGAACATCACCAGAAGTATTCCCGGATAGGGACTTGTGTGTGGAATTCGACGTACTTAATGAAAGGTATGTAGTTTTTACGGATGGCTTAAATATGAGTAAACACCAGTACTGGACACCAGTTATGAAGCACAGACATTCGGCGGTAGTATAGGCTTTCGCATGACTGCAGTGTCTTACATGCCGTAATTCTTGCGGTTTTGAAAGACACGAAACTAGAGTCTGTGCATGTGACTATTCATGTTCTTAATGCAATTATGAACAAGTATTACTTAACGGTATGCTGGTTAACGGGTCATTGCATCGTTGAGTGGAATAAGATTACTAGGGAACTGGTGAGCATGAGTTTTACAATAAACTTTGCGACGCTTGAAAGAACGGTACAACCGCCTATAGGGAAGTCAATAGGTTAATTTAAGATAGAACTGATAAGTTCTAGAAAAGTAGAGAGGATTGCAAGGTTGCAAAGACCACTTCAATGGTAAGGGCTAACATACTTATAATATAGGACAGAACAGTCCTTCGAGTCTTTATTGGTGTAATAAGAAGTAATTATTCGGTTAGATCTAGGATCAGTTTTTTGGAAAATGGAAAATGGCGGATTTAGAAGGATGTGCAGGGATGAGGAAGAATTAGTAACTGGGCCAACCGTCCTACAATGGGTTAGACGATTCAGATTCGTCATGCGAATTAACAGACTTAATAATAACAAAAAACAACCAACTTCAACAGCCAACCCTTTGTAAAAGTCAGATTTTTCAATTGCAAAGCGTTGACGCTACGCTATTTAGATTTGCATCATACATTTCTCATATATTTATATGAGAATTTTTTACAGGTACATAGATGGTGCTTACGCTATTCTTTAATTTAATTATATGCCAGATTACCCGTATGTAAAAATTGTCTTCTGTCGATGCCAGATTTTTTTTAAATTTTTTCAGCTGAATGTTTGATATGGATACAATTTAGATTAATGATAAAGTTTCCCATGCAAATTTGAATTTTTTTGTTTTTCACCAGTTTATTTATTTATTTGAGTTTATGGATTCGAGATACTTACAGACATTAAAACAGTAAATAATTATAGTATATAATACGTAAATTTACTTATTTAAATTTAAAATTAGATAACATTTAACAACATTAGCATTTAAGGAAAAATCAATATGTTTATAAAATTTATTAAATTCAGTTCAAATTCTTAAAAACGGGTCAGAGTTTGTATAATTTGATCTGAATACTTTAATACTTTACTTTAGTTCAAGGTGATTTTAAATAATACAAGTTGAACAAACAGCACACTGCGAGGGTGATTTAAAGCTAAACAGTCTAATTTTAGAAAAAAAATATCTGAGTTTTCTTTGCTCGTATTAAATACAGAAAGATATAAAAACATACATAAAAAGAAACAGATGTGTATGTTTGTTTTAACACTAAAACTCATGCAAGTTTCTATGTGTAGATACCAAATACAAGTATCCAATTGAAAATTCAATAAAAAAAATAATTTCTTTTGGTATATTATGGGTTCATTGAAAATAACAAACCTTCCCATTGTTTGTGGAACACGATTTTATTAATGTGACTGCCGCGGTTGGGTCGCAGTAGACGGTTTATGGTTCTATTTTAAGAATAGTTCAGACGGTATTCGTTTTAAAGGTGTGGATTGTTTCTGGATTATTCGCAAGGCATCGGTCTTTAACGGCAAATCACAATAAAAAAGTCTAAATAGTTCGAATCGCAGTTCCTTATCGGTCATTTGACGTTGCCAAGACGGCTGATACCAAGATTACTGAACTCGGTGGGCAAAATTTCGAAAGTTTGATGAGTTGTGTGACTGTCCTATCCTGCTGAAACCAAAGATTCTCGAAGTTTTAGACCATAAAAAGTATTCAGTATCCGTATTCATGACTTTAGGACAATGATGTCACCACTCTAAAATCTCAGCAAACTGTCACTCTCTCTGGATGCATTGGCTTCTCAACAATGACGTACGGGTTTTTCGACTTGGCCACCAAAAATAAAAATGCATCTTATCAGAAAATATGACTTAATTCGATTTTCGATGAAAACTTCTGTGAGGCCCAGCTGCTAGTAGGTAAAGCGACTCATTTTGGTCTGTGAAGGTATGATACTGGCTGATAGTCAATAGGTAAAAAAACATCTATCAAAGTCAAAAATCATATGTTGATTTAAAAAGATACTTGTATTTGGACCGCCCAGTAATTCATTGCACATACATACAAACAAGCATATGTATATACTTATACATATGCATATATTTATTTGTTTCTTCAAATTTTCCAATACAACCTTCCTACACAACAAATACTCGTATGTACTTATGGATACGAGCATTGGAAACGTGTTCTCCCAATTTTCCTCATCTAGAAAATACATTGTATAAATTTACATTTTCATGATTTAAAAACCTTTAGGTTAGGTTAGGTTGCACGGGTCGCCGGCTACGCAAAAAGGGTAAAAGCCGACTCACTTGGGTCCCTTAGGTCCCGTTGTGACGCCCGAAAGAGGGATGAGCAGGATAGATACCTACCGATCCCCACTTTAGGTTTGGTGCAAAAACCAACCGGAGAGCCGGATAAATGAGTTTATCCTGTTTATATCGCAACCCGATAGGTCTGTGAGGTCCTGTAATATCGAGCTGCCTAGCAGCGCCGCCCTTTCCATAGATAAGGCCGGACAGTGACAGAGGAGGTGTTTCACTGTTTCCTCTTCCTCCTCATCCTGACAACTTCTACAGAAGTCATTATGCGGTAGATTCAATCTCCTAGCGTGTGCACCTATAATGCAATGCCCTGTCAGCACAGCCACTAATGTGCCTATTTGACCTCGAGGGGTTCTCAGCAGGATTGCAGTACGTTTGCAGTCATACTGAGGCCATAGAAGCCTCGAGGTCGTGCAGGTGGGCTCGTTCGACCATCTGGTCTGCGCAGCCCCCAGTAATTCCTGCTGTATGTTATCCTTACAGCAATTTAGCGGAACACCGACTAGTTGATCTATCTCCTGGTCCCTAAGGTAGGTTCCAGATCTAGCCAGTTCGTCCGCAGTTTCATTTCCGGGCACTCCCGCGTGCCCTGGCACCCAAAAGAGTTCCAGGTTGGAATGTCTCGCCATCTCATCAAGAGATGTCCGGCATTCACGAACCAAACTGGACGTAGTATAAACGCCCGATAAGGAATTTATCGCAGCCTTGCTATCAGTACGGAACTGGATATCTTTACCATATATCCTGTGATACCTTAGCCAATTTGCCGCTCTTTTTATGGCAGAAATTTCAGCCTGAATAGTGCTGCAATGATTTTGTAGCCTAAAACTCATCCTTATTTGAAAGTAAGGAATGAAAACGCCTCCCCCTACTCCAATGTCCGTTTTAGATCCATCTGTGTAAACCTCAAGCACGTTTTCTTGATGACTTTCATGTGTCATCATGGATGACGTGCCTGAAGTTGATACTTCGAACCTTCTGGTCGGCATGGCTGAGGGTGCACAATAATCAATATTTTCCGGGATGGTCGATATGCGCACACATCCCAAAATATTCGCATGGCCGAAATTCTTCGATTTCCATGTCCCGGCTGCACTAAGTCTTACTGCCGAGTTCAGGGCCAGCTGTTTGGCCATTAGATCGGCTGGCAGCCAGTGCAGCATTGTAAACAAAGCCTTTGATGGTGTCGTGCGTAAGGCATTTGTGATCATCAAAGCTGAAGTTCGTAGTACTTTGTTGACTATACTACAGTATGTAGGCTTGCCTAGTGCAGGCCACCATACTAGCGCTCCATACATTAGTATGGGCTTTATTACAGTATTGAAGAGCCAGTAGGCATTTCCGGGGCTAATGCCCCAGTTTTTACCTATGGCTTTCTTACAGGTATATATGGCTATTAAAGCCTTGTTTGCCCTAAATTGTACATTAGGGTTCCATGACAGTTTGTAATCTAGAATAACACCCAGATATTTCGCACTGTCAGACAGTTTAAGCTCCATTCCATTAAGGTGTGGTAGCGAAAATGTGGGAATCTTGTTTCTTCTAGTGAATAATACAAGATCCGTTTTCTGCGCATTAACACTTAGACCACCTTCGGTGCTCCACCTACTAATTTGTCTAAGCGCTGTTTGCAGACGTTGCGATATAGTGTCCAGGTGTTTGCCTGACACAGCTACTGCAACGTCATCCGCATATGCCACGGTTGTGAACATCATAGAGTCCAGTACCGTAAGCAATGAATTTAAGGCGAGGTTCCAAAGAAGAGGTGATAGCACCCCTCCCTGTGGTGTCCCTCGTCTGGCTATCCTACAGACAGTAGCCCGCCCCATATTGGATATGATGACCCTATAGGTCAGTAAATTCCTAATGAAGCTAATAATCGACTGATTAACATCCAGTCTCTCCAGAGCCCTAATTATGGCCTCCAGTTTCACGTTGTTGAACGCCCCCTCTATATCAAGGAACGCCACCAATGCATATTCCTTATGCTCTAGAGATTTTTCAATACATCCTACGAGCATATGCAGTGCCGTCTCAACCGATTTACCCTTGGTATATGCGTGTTGAGATGTTGAGAGTCGGTTTGGATTAATTGTTGTTCTCATATGGAGATCAATTATCCGTTCCAATGTTTTCAGAAGGAAGGATGACAGACTGATAGGTCTAAAATCCTTCGGTGAGGTGTGCGACGTTTTTCCTCCTTTCGGGATGAAAACAACGGAGCACCTAGTCCACAGTTCCGGAATATACGCCCATGACAGACATGCTGTGTATATTCGGGTTAACCATGGTGTTACAAGATCCGCATTATGCTGCAGGTCAGCAGGTATAATGCCATCAGGACCCGGAGATTTGAACGGGTCAAAGCTCTTTATAGCCCACAAAAGTCCTTCCCTGCTAATAGGGATTGAATTTTGCGGGTGGCAGTCTAAGCAGGTTGAGTGTTCCCCTATTAGAGGAATACAACCAGGGAAGTGCGTGTCCATGAGTACCTCAAGGGTCTCACGTCCACTGGTAGTCCAGTTACCACATGGTTTCTTAATGAAACTTGGTACAACTTGCGACACTGATAAGATTTTTCGAAGTCGGCTCGTCTCAGAAGCCCCTTCTACGCCGCTACAGAAGGATTTCCATGACGCTTTCTTCGCATTTCTTATCAGATTTTTAAATCTATTAACTGAGGCCTTATATGCTGACCAGTTACCTAGTCCTTTTGCCTCATTGAAAAGTTTGCGGGAGGTTTTCCTAGCTTCCGCAATTTCGGAGTTCCACCAGGGTGGTTTACTCTTACCACGGCAGATGTTTACTCTGCAAGATTCAGACGTCGCTAGTTCGAATGCATTTGTTAGGGCACCGACTGCGACATCAATACCCTGCCTATCATTGATGACAGGAGGGTTTGAAAGAAAGTCTGAGAGAAAAGATCGCTGTTGCTCCCAGTTTGTTTTCCTTCTGTTACGCCGGGGTGTAACCCCATTACCCTGAATACCTATCTTAAATTCAATATACCTATGATCAGAGAAGGAGCAGTCATTTGAGACTCTCCACGAACTGATCAAATCTGAGTGCCTAGTGTCTACTAGCGTTATATCAAGTACCTCCCTTCTATTTATCACAACAAAAGTAGGTTCTGAACCAACGTTAACTACGTCTAATTTACTACAAAGGATAAAGTCAAGTAAAAACTCACCCCTTGTGTTGCAGTCGGAGCTTCCCCATACGACATGATGAGCGTTGGCGTCTGCTCCAATGATTACCGGCAAACCCAATCTATTTGCCATTTCTACAATGCTGCGAACTTTAGGTGGTGGTGCTTCGCTATCATACGCCATATAGCTGGAGACAATTATAATTGTTTTATTTCCTGTCTCCCATGCGGCTGCAACCGTATCTTCATCACTGAAATCAGACAGAATGAAGATATTCAAATCGCTTTTAGCCACTATACACGCTCTGATCTTACCTTGACCATTCATGTGCAGTAGCTTAAAGCCTTTTGCACCGAGCCCGCAAACCCTGCCTTGGTGTAGCCAGGGTTCTTGGGCTAGGACAAGCTCCTCCCCTCTCTCAGCCAGGCGGAGGAGCAGTGCAGCCGAAGCTGCTTTAGAGTGATGAAGATTGACTTGCGTCACCTTCACCATCTCTTGTGGCGGGTACAATTGTGACGTTGACGTCCTCTTGATCAGAGTCCAAGAGGGCGTCCTCGTCAACTGCCTCGTCCATCCTCTCAAAGAACTCACCCACAAACTCAGAGTTTGAGAGTGCGTCCTCATGAGAGCTTAGACTAGCAGTCTCATCGTTTGCCACGTCCGGAGATGGATCATCATCTCCCTGAGTCTGGTGATCCCTATCGTCACCTCGGTAGACACGTAGGGTGATCGTCTCAAAACCATAGAAGATCATCCCACGTCTCTCTCGAAGCGGCGCCAGAGATTCCCGATTCAGCAAGACGGTGATCCGTCTGGATGTACCTTCAGGTTCGGAAATCTTGGCTACCTTCCAGTCATTGGTTGGTAGTTCAGGATTTCCTATCTGAATGAGATCCATAATCTCCTGAGCTAAGAATGGCTCTTCGGGAATTCGTGCCATGGCCCTAGGTCGGCGGGGAATCTCTTCAAGAGAAACCACGTCGAGCCTAGCGCCTTCCCAAAGACCCTCCAAAAGAGCAACAGCCAGCTTCAGAAGCGTGGCTGATCGCTCGTTTGAACAGGCCATGAGTTTGACACGCCCTCTGAACCATCCTGCATCTACGCATTGAGGAGAGGGCCCTGGATTGTCTTTAAGGACTCTCCAGAACACTTTCATCAGCTGCTTACGAACCACCTCCCAGTTTGCATGAGAGATGGAGCTGTCCGCATCGTTGCGGTCGATGACAGCACGTACGAGGTTGCCTTTGGCGACCTCGCTGAAACTCCTGTCCATCGACTTGTGCTTCGGACGCTTGGTGTCGGGCTGCTGACTTTTCGCATGCGTCTCCTCCTCCGACCTTTGACGCTTAGGTGCGTCAGTGGACGAAGGTGGAGGTACATGCGGTTTAGCCAGAGTGGACTTAGCCCATTGCAGAGAGGTTGATTCCTCCTTAGTGAGCGACTCAGCTGGCTTCTTGCCAAGTTGGCCGACGCATTTTTCGGCTGCTCGCCGTTTCAAAAAGGCCCTTCTGGCAGGTGGGACGTGCCGTATTGGTCTATTTGTGTTGCCTTGTGAGGCAGGGAGCACAGCTTTGGAACCCGAAGACATGTTCGCAGTTCCTCCACTGGCGGGGGGAGGTGAGACAGTGGAACCCGAAATCTTGTTCGCAGTTCCTCTGCTCACAGCCGGCACTGGGGCAGCTGCAGCTGATGTGCTTGCAGCGCCCGAAACAGGGGTTTTAGCCTTAGCGGCACGGACCTTGGCAGCTTTTGAGGTGCTTGGTTTAAGGTTCAGAGGCACCTCGCTGTCTTTTGTGGCACTTTTGGTTAGTGCATTCTTTGTGCATTTGGATGGTTCTGGTTGCCCAGAGCCTCCTCCTGCGTTTTGTGTGACACCAGTGGTTTGCAGATTAGCCTGGCCTGGCGTTCCAACCGGACTAACCTGGATCTCAGTCGTAGTCGATTCACCGCTTCCTGAAATCGACGAAGCGGGAATAGGATCTCCGGAGATTATTAAGCCCCCGACCGGATACATGGGGCATGGTTTTTTTTTCATTTGGGATAGGGGGGGGTTTGCATTTTATACATACTGCCATGTAATTTTAACCATTGCCTGACGGGGAGTCAGACAGACCACCAAGCCGCCCAATATGGGAAACAGACGCCGGTGGGATTATGGACAGTGGACAGTAAAAACGGACGTACCCTGACAGAGTGACCAGTCTCAATGAAAGGAGAAACACTCCGTGCAGGGTAACTGATAGCCGCCCCATAGGGGAAACAGACGCTATCAGACACTGAGGGGGAGGGTAATTCTTAGTTTGTACCTGTCATGAGCCCGTCTGGCATGGGTGGCCCTACCAGCATGGCCTCATGGCATGCACTAAGCCTCTGCATCGCGACAAGATGACTACCCATCGCAGAGGTTTAAAAAAAAAAAAAAAAAAAAAAAAAAAAAAAAAAAGGTTTAAAAACCTTTAATTGGCTCCAAAATGGCGGTAAAAGCATTTTGGAGCCAACATATTGTTGTTATCAGTTGTTTATTAAAGCAGGGAGACTTTAAGTTTAAGTTTGTTGAAGAAGGACAAGTTTTTAGTGTTGCTATCTTGATGTCTTTGTATGTCTGTATAGGTATAAAAAGTCCATTATATTTTTCATATGATGACAAAATACATAAGTATGTACTTAATAGATTATTAGGAGTCACAAATAGAGTAAAGGTGGAAGTTGTAAGCAGACAATCTTATGAGTAACGGTACATACATACATACTTATGTATTTTTTGGAACTTTAAAGGTAAAGTCGTTGAAAAAGTATAGAAAATTATTTAAAAAAAGCAGATAATGTGGCAAGTTAAACTAGGTATAGAAAGTTATGGGACTAAACATTTTAATTTCTTCTCAAAGGTTGATCCAAAATTCACAACTTATTTTAATTTGCACGGTAAAATGTTAGTAACCCTTTAAAATATTAGACGACCTTTTCTTATGCAAAAATATTGCTGAAGTAATAAAAGTTTGCCAACAACCTTTTTAAACAAATTCGCTTTAAGCGATGAATGACATTATACCTTGATAGCTTTATTAATCGTCAAAGTTGCCGTATTTGATCATTGGATCAGGTTCGGTGAGATAGTGGCTGTTATTGATACTGGATTTCTCGACAATGTATGTAGATCATTTTGCCTAAACTGAATGACGGTGACAGATGGCATAGAATTTGTAAAACATTGCAATAGCTGAAGGATACATTTCCTATCTTGATTCGGTAATCTGAATTTGCTACCTAAATTGTTTGTATGTTTTATCAATAAATTTAGTTGTCATTGCAATTTTGTTTCATGAGCCAGTGCTGACAAATTTTACTACTTTCAATTACTCAATACTATTCAATACTTTTTAATTAGGTGCTCAATAGTATTCAATACATCCATTTACATAATACGAAAGAAAATTTATCATCGTAGTCATTAATTATTCTATTCAATTTATTTAGAAATATACTACCCTAAAAGTATCGATTACTTAAGATACTCGATATTCGGTACCCACTACTTAATACTTTGCCAGCACTATCATGAACCGACTTCCAGAAGGAGAAGGCTATCAGTTCGTGTGCATTTATTCAATATTTGTTGTAATTTCCTAATAACTTCGTCATTTCCTAATTAATTTATTTTTATACCCTTCACCACAGGTGGAAAAAGGTATGTATAAGTTTGTCATTCCGTGTGTAATTTCTGCAATATTTATTTCCGACCCCATGAAGTATATACATTCTGCATTCTTATGCATAGAGAAGGTGATTAAGCGATTTCCGTCTGTGTTCGGGTTGAAATCAACTTTGCCAAGGCATCAGAAGATTTAAGCCCACCAATCTGCCAGGCATAGTTTCGAAAATTTCGCTAATGGAATTTAGCAACATCAAACTATTATATTCGAGGCTGTAGGCAAAAAACCACGCCTATCTATATTTCTTTCACGTTGTTTTTATTTTTTTCGGTTTAAATGATTCTCTTTTGATTTCTTGACTTAAATAAATATTAGACCGCGACCGGTAGATAGATTGCATACAGATCTCGGGGATTCATATCCACCTGCGAGGAACGATTTTTTTTTTGTGTTTAGGTTGGTAGGGTTTTTCTGAAAGCAATGTACATAGAGGTAGAGGAGGGTGTTCACTCGAAAGCAGGGCCAGTCAGTAGAACAATGAGGGTCAATATAACCCCCCAATATGCTTTAGTTTGACCATTCTAAGGAATATAGATTGCAGGAATTTCCTAGCTTTACAAAAAAACTTTCGATAATTTTTTTATAAAAAAATTTTGATAAAATTTTTAAATAAAATTTCGATAAATTTTTACAAAAAAATTTATTAAAATTTTACAAGTCGAAAATTGATAAAAATCCGGCAAAAAAAAATAATAAAATTTTTACCAAAAATTTCTATAAATTTTTACAAAAAAAAATATTCGATAAAATTTTTACAAAAAATTATGGATAAAATTTCTACAAAAAAATTTCGACAAAATTTTTACAAAAATTTCGATATAATTTTTACAAAAAAAAATTTCGATAAAATTTGTACAAAAAATTTTCTGTAATTTTTTACAAAAATTTTCGATATAATATTTACAAAATAATTTAGATCAAATTTTTACCAAAAAAATGTCTATATATATGTATATTATATTTGGGTAATTCCATGTCAAATCAACAAGGCACTCAAAATGACTACTTCAGATTTTATTGAAACTTTTTTTATTTATATTCTTTGACTCCCTGAACCCAAATATGATTTTTTAAAAATTCTATCTCTTACAGTTTTTCCCCTACACAATTATCAAAATTGAAAAATGCATATGCGCTCGAGGATTAAATATATTCTAAATCCAGTTCTATTTATAAGTCCTAGAAAGTTGAGTAAAGGGTATTTCATACGTTTTAATTTGGTATCAATCATGAATCATGAAATTTTTTAACAATTTTTTTGCTGATATTTGAAAAAAAGTTTTATTAAAATCCTTGAGACAGTGTTTTTTATTTTATTTTTTTTTTAATTTACATATGTTTTTTAACGTGACTTAATGAGTAAAAATCATATTTGGATTCAGGGAGTCAAAGAATATAAATAACAAAAGTTTCAATAAAATCTGAAGTAGTCATTTTGAGTGCCTTGTTGATTTGACGTGGAATTATCCATAAAGGTATTAAGTCTGGCATAGTATGTTCTTGTTTTGTTCAGAATTTTATGATTGACTTTATCCAACGCCTTACTGAAGTCTGTATACACTATATCCGTTTGTTTTTGTTAAACAAAACCACGATTAACTAGGGTTGTAAGTGGCAAAAGGTGTGGTGAGTCCGATATGCTTCCTGGCTTAAATAACGGTAGAAGAAGAGCGTCTCTAAAGCTGTAGCACTTTTGACAAGAATAAAACTTGGTACTTTATTGGGTGATTTAGCAATTCCGAAAGGGATATATCAGCATAAGTGCCAGAGAAGAAATCTGCATATATATTACTTATTGTAAGATCATCATCTGGTTTTTTATAATTTGGGTTAATAGCACGCTATTAAGTTAAAATTAAAGAAGCATTTTAATATCCAAAATATAAATTGTTATAAATATACATTTTAGCGTGAAAAAAATTAACTTTGGCAACTTCACTGTATTTTTTTTTTTGGGTTTCTTGTTGTTGTTTTTGTTTAAAATTATTTTACTTCTTACTACTACAACTAGAGTTGGATTAGTTTAATTTGGTGTAGAAATAAAGTTAAAAATAATAAATTCATTGTTAGTTATTATTGTTTTGTTTTCAATTTTTTTGACTTAACTCTCATTTTTCAGGGAAATTTTAATATTAAAATTTTGCATCAAAATATTTAATTTTTCATTATAAAAATAGAACGAAGCAGACTTAATTTCAGAGAACAAATTACAAAATTTATACTAAAAAACAAATTAAATATTCTATCAGTTTGCAAATGGTGCCTTTTAACTACTCCAAGTACTACTCTCATCAGCACTAGTATTTTGTAGTGAAATTTCTAACCCTGTTTTCAGTAGTGTTTGTATTTCTTGTACTTATAGATTTTAGGTAATTATCGTCTAATCTCCTGCAGTGAAGCAACACGTCTAGCTTATGTGTGTCGAAGTTGTGCTAGCAGCCCTCTACTCGCGAGTTGGGGAAATCAGAAAATATGCACCACTGAATTAAACTATGATTTTATATTTTTTAATAAAGTAATACCCAAACAATTATTATAAATACAAAAACAAATATTATCTGTTATTATTACGACAATTTATAAATTTCTTATTCATTTCGTTCAAGTAAATACATATGTATGTATGTGTATAAATGTGAACAAAAGTATCACATTTCAAAGAAGTACATTGACATTTTAAAACATGTAAGTCGTATCATATTGAAATTATTTTACGGGCATTTATTGAAATGCTTGAAAGCATATAATATTCTATACAGTATTTTTTTTCTCTCTACTTTTTTATTTGTTTTTTGTTACATGAATGAAAAGAAATTAATAAAAACAACCTTATAAGAAACATTTCGATAACTTATAGCAATATATTTAGACATGTCACAGTGTAATAACCTTTTTTTAACTACAATCATACCAGTTAAAAATCTGCTATTGGTTTCGATGTTATGAAGGCTATAAATAAAAAGTATGCACTGCATAATATAAGCTGTGGACTACTACAGAGTTCACCATCAAACGATGAACATTGATTTTAGGTTAAATATGGAAATTCACCGAAAGATGGGGAAAAAACTTAACCGATCCGAATAATAATAATAAGTTGAAAAGAAATATTTATTAAAACAATGATCAAAATAAAATATTAATAAATAAATAAATATTATTTAAATGTTTACGACTTACTATATTTTTTTTATCATTGTGTTAAAATAAACATTCATTAATTTATTTCATTTTATTCCTCTTGTACTATTTTTCCTGTTAAAAAAAAAAAAAAAAAAAAAAAAAAAAACTTTACAAATAAAAAATATATTTAACTTTTTTATTACATCTATAATTTTACACCACAATAAAACTAATTCAATATTTAGATAATATTTAATAAATATCATAGTTTTTATATACATAGTTATAATTTTAATTAGATAAACTCGACTGCAGTAAACTAACAAGTAATCATTTTTGTGGTCCAGTTTTTATTATTTCTATTATCAGTAACTATTTCAATAACTTATGTAAACTAGAACAGTCATTGGAGGGAATCATATGTTTCATATGGATCTTTTAACAACTGATCGTTACAATGGTAAAAACTTACTATAGAAAGATAAACATGTAGTTTAAATATTTTATGTATCACAAAATTCACAATGAGCGTAAAAATCTTACGACAGGGTGGTATAGGGTTAAACATAGTGAAATGCAAACATTTATTTTGAGGTTTTCCCCGCTGTATAAAAAAATATCAATTATGCTAACTCTTTTTGTGTTATATTACCTTTTTTTGGGGTTCTCGTATCGCCTTTAAAAGATTGGCATCACTTAGAAAAATGCATCCCTGATGTAATATTTTTTTTGTAAAATTTCAAAATATAAAACGTCAATGCATATTTATACCTGGTAAACGCAATAGCAAATTCGAAATACCAAAAATTACTTTATTATTTTTTAAACAAAAAAGTAACAAAAAAAACCTTTTGAAATTAAAATTATTTATTTTAATTCCTTTCTCACTTCATCTCTTGTAAGGCCTCCTTGTTAGTTACTGACAGATATTTACCCTCTATTTGGTTGCTTGTTTGCGTTGTAATGAACTTTCTTTTTTTTTTGTACTATTTGCAAGTATTCTGGAAAGGATTATGAATGGAGTTGATAGAAGTATTATACGTCTATAGATTTTAAATTTTATGCTTATAGCGGACATAGTAATACACATTCTGTATAATAAGTGTTTGTATATAACGGTTTAATAGAGAACGTCACCTATGGGAACTCCCTTTAAGTTCCAGTTTTAAATTTGATACTAATTTAACTTTTAATAATTTAATTTTTTTAAACTTATTCTTTTTGACAAAGCAAAACACAATTCGTTTAAATTTTAGCAGTCTGTCTATAACGTTTTAAAATATAAGGCCATATATATCAGATAACATCACCTATTGGGACACCCTTTAATTTCCAGTTTTAAAATTTATACTTGTTGTTATAGAGGACTTAGCAATACAGATATCTTATAAATTTTAACTGCCTGTCTATAACGGTTCAAAAGTTTGGCCATATACATTAAAGTACATCGACTATGGAAACACTCTACGGACATAGTAATACAAATTTTCAAGGGTTTGTCTATAAAAAATAATAGTTAAATATATAGGGGCTTATAGGTCAAATTACGTCAACTATGGGTACACTCTTTAATTGTTAAGTTTGTTTTTTATTGCTTTTTGTTATTAGGAGCTATATTGGTACGAACATTTTTTTTATATTGCTCCTTGCGGTACAAGACATGGGGACACCCTTTAATATTTCAAAATTTTTTCAAGTACGACCAATCTGTAAGCATAACCTATCTAAAAATTTTCAAAATCGGTTCCGAAATGACTGAGTTTTGCGAGCACAAATAAAAAAGCAATATAAAGGCCTACTCCTTTTGAAATCGGTTTAAAAGGATAAAGGGAGTGTTACCCTTTTCCATTTTTTTAAGTTGGTTTAGAAAAATAAAGATCTTGTGTTAGCAAGCAAAATGGAGCGATCATGGTTTTAACAAAGTCACAGTTAAGTGAAAGGAAAAATACTTAAGTGATAAAATTTGACCTTTTTGCTAATCTTGAATTGACCATTTTTTAAACTATATTTCAAAGTCTTTAAAACCCAGAAAGTCAAATATCGAAACTTTTATTGTTCTTCATGTTACAAATATATTAAAAGACATACATTTAGATGCGTGCTAGAACGTACCAGTAATTTCAGTCATGTTTTTAAAAATATTTGCTGAAAGCTTTCGTTTAAAGATTGTTTTATATTAATTTTCTTTGTATGTATTTCAGCTGATATATTTCAATCAAATTACTTGTTTAAACTTTCAACAACTGCAATAACAAATGAGATTACAGAGACTTTAAAATAAATCTTAATAAATCTTTATAATTACGTTTTCACTTCTAAAATTGTAAAGAGTGAAAAAAGAAGAAGAACATTCACAGTAAAGCACACAATTTATTTCTATAAATCGTTAATATAATGCCACTTCGTGTAATTTAAATATTACACGAAATAAATATTACATTGAAATAAATATTTCAAGTTCGAAAAATAATAAATTACAAACGAATTTAAAGTATGCCGTAAAATTGTTGACATGTTACTTTTACTCAATAACTTTTCTAGTTTAGTGAGATTTTTTCAGGTTTGAAATTTTTAATTTTCTTTTGCGTGGTTTTCTATAATTGATACAATGAACAAAGTTAAATCTGATATAGCAGACAGACAAACTGTTTAACTCATACTCATAATAAAAATTCATAATTCGAAACAATGCAGTTGCGGTTTTTAGGGACAGCTCCACGATAGACACAAGAATTGGTTTCTGTCGGGATACCAAACCTATAATTACGGAACTTATAACTGAGGCGATGGCTGCTTATATTTTTGTGGCAGCCTGTAGCCGCCATTAAATCCCTTTATCCAAAGGTGGTGAAGTCGAAATCTATACTGGAGTAAAGTACAGTGAACCCGCTTTAAGCGGGCTGTACCTTCTCGATCGCAGAAAATCTCGTATCGTTTCTCCGTAACTGTATTATAAAAAAAATATGTTGCCATTCGTTTATTTGCTCCAGTATTCGTTATGTACTATATTGTCCAAACTTGATACACTTTTCCAAAAATCTGCTTGTTTGCGTCGTAATGAACTTTCTATTATTTCTAGATACGATTTAAAAGTATTCTGGAAAGGATTTTGGAAGGGGTAGCTCGGAGGATTATATATCTATAGTTTTTGCTTAGCGATAGTTTGTCTTTTTTTAAAACTTTAATGTTAGCCACTTACCCGCTAACACTTTCCTTTAATAAATTATTTTTAGTTAGGGCTGACCGCTAAATGATCTCTGGTAACCGATAGGTAATTTACGACTACCTTACTATCGGCTGTAGTGATTTAAGACTGTCGACTGGTCTCATCCCCATTTGTATATGTGTCCACTCTTAGTCCTAGCCCTAATGCTTGCCAGTGCTTAACATTTAAACACAATGTGCTCTACCGCCTCACACCGATACTTGTAGTTTCCATTTCCACTCACTGACGCAGTTATCCACTTTATATGTTTGATATCCCAGCAATTTTCTGGACTTCCTACCGTCCATCGGAACGGCGAGATGTTGATTAGGTTCCCTTAGATTAGAATTCTCAAAATTCATTGTAGTGAAGAAAATAAGTCCACAGGTAAGTTTATATTGAACTGGTGGTCGACAGGTATTTAAAGTTCCCGCGACTTATTTTAACCCCTCTGCTACCACATACAAGATAGACTTTTGCCAAATTGTTCATTTTAGTGATCATTCATTTTAGTTCAGAGTTCAAAAATGAACTATATCGTTCTTTTAGTTCAATCGCTCTTTTACGATAAAAAAGTTATTGTTTTTTTTAATATCGAAACAAACATTGCTTATTTTTTATAGATGAAAACACAAACTCTAGTTCAAAAATTAAACTAAGTGGACATACAAATTTAGTGGACATACAATGGAATCGTTCGAATTATGTACTTCTAATCTAATACAATACCTATTACCACTACCAGGAGGTTTCAATGATTTTGGGATAGGATTTGTGGAGCAGGAGTTCTCGCGTGTGACACTTACGGTTTCGTTGGTGCCGTGCGTTAAGATAGTGCTCTGATTTGCAGAACATCATGATTCCAAATGCCTTGAATGTAGGAAATTCAGCATTTTGTCGCAGCTATTTCTTGTTAGCCGAGAATTTATTTTGTTATCTAGAACAAGTTACGACGTTTACGTGCAATAACTTCAGCCTGGTCGGCAAGGAGTCATACCCATTTTCGTCTTTTCACTGCGACTCAATCGTTCAAATTACTTCTGTTGCATTCTGCTGGATGTTTATCTGAGCGTATTTTATAGCTCCTCTCGTTTTGCTATCAAATCTAAGGAATTATTACCAACCCGATTATAACGAAGTTTTAGAGAAAAAACTAGAATTTTCCAGATATTTATTTTTAGTACACGTGTATAATTAAGAGATTTTGAATTTTAAATTACGGAATTTTAGTATGAAGACTTTCTCTTTATTGAGTTTGACTTATTAGATCTTTCGTTGCAAACCTTCCATCGGACACATTCTGTGCACAGTGGTCACATGTAAAAACCAAATGTGACCCTAGAGCATGTTTTTAAAATTTTAATTAAAAACGTGTTTTTAAATGAAGTTCACAGTGGTTATTCTCTGCTGTAATTCTAATTTGACTTAACCAACAACACGTTATGTTTAAATATTTAAATTCATTCAAACAAAATTCAAATTTTAAATATAATTTATACCCTTAATGGTGAGTTAAATCATTTTAAAGAAATAAATGAAAAATGCATTTAACACAAAAATGTTTTCATTTTGTACAGAATTTAATTTAAAAACTCAACACACAAGTAAAGTAAAGAAAATTATTTCATCCAAAAACTAAAAAGTATTTATCGGAAAATCACTCAACTATTAAATTATTTGTATAAAAGTAAAAAAAAAAATACAAACTAATAGAAAAAGTAATTTTAATTGTTGCGCTGTACTTCAATTATATTAAATTTAAACCTGATATTTTTGCAATTTTCTTGCATTTCGTGATAAAACGAATCAATGATTTAATTACAAAAAAAAAACCAAAAGGTTTAACTTGTAAATAAACAATTGTTATTTGAATAAATATTTTGGTTTATAAATAAATCATAGGGGGTTTTTATATTATTTATAATTTTTTTTTTAACTTAAACTGTGTTAATCTAAAATCACAAATCTAACAGTTTTATACGTAACTCCAATATCTAAGTATTCAATTAAAAAATCGGTCGGACGATGGTTGATTAATATATAAATAAGCTTAGTTGTTAATTGTAGGTTGAGGAATTTCTATCCACTCAGAACGGAAAGGGATAGAACTAAAAACGTAGTCTTGGAGAATGGACAGGATAAGCTATTGGGAAGCCTGACGCGAATAATTGGTTCGAAAAGGTAAAAACGATAATTGTAATGCTCACCAATTCTTTCTAAAAGAGAATGTAAAAATTACCAAAATCTGGGCCACTGTTGTATTTAAAGCGATCTTTTAATATGATTTGTGTCTTCAGTAGCAGAAGGCTTCTAAAGCACCAATCCATGATATTGTAGCCTAATCTATGAACTGATAATTACTACATATCCAGGAAATGATAGTTACTACATATTATCAGTCCACTTCTAAGTCATCAACTTAAATTTCCCTCTTACGAAGTCGTGACTCCTCGTCGCACCTTGGAAGGCGCCCGTAAGTTCGATTTTATTCAGACCCAGAGTATACAGATAAGTCTGCCGTTACAAAACTGGGGGCCGGCAAATATACAGTGTCCTCGTACTAATTTTTTAACTATTTTCCGCCCAACTTAATTGTTTTGCAGGATTTTCTGCGAATAGCAGCACTTTAAGGCACTAGTTAAAGTCTGGAGTAAATAAGGTTAAATTTTTAAAAATCAACTCTGACAAGGGTAGGCAACACCAGAAACTTCGATGCTACATTTTTTAATACTATTGCTTGCATCCAACAAATAAGTTCCGTTTTTATTGCAAACTTTTAAATGGTCGACATAGATGATTTAAGTTTCAAAATAGAGCGATTCGTAACAGCATTTGCGGGGAATTTTACTTCATTATTGTTTTATAAGAGAAAACTTTTTGTGGGCGACTTAGACTATTTAAAAGTGGCGATGTCGATGTAAATGGTAAGGAGGCCAACTAAAAATGATTGATGGTACAGTTTTGAAAGCTTTGCTCAATTAAGACTTGTGCTAAACGCAAGAAGGGCTTGCGAATCATTAGAAGTAGATCAACTAACCATTTGCAGACGCTTAAAAGCTATTAAGTTCATACAAAGCGAATTAATTGGACGTCATACTACAATAAATCAAATTAAGTTGGAAGGTGATTTTCATGTCAGAAAGGCTTCTTTTTCAAAAGTGCTTTTTCAGAAAACGATGTCATTGCTGCAGAAAATGAGCGATAAAAAGGTGATCTATTATGATAATCTTAAATCCAACATGAATAATGATTTTTTTTTTGACATTGTAAGCTCCTAAATTAAATAAAATATGAAAATAAAAAACAAAACTTTTTAAAATTAAAAAGAAAATTATATGTATTTTGGGTTGAAACCTATTTTTTAATCGGGCAAGGTTGCACACACATATGGAACTTAGCTGAACAAACATTTTTTTTTTTTTTCATAATATAATTTTTAACATTGTCATGGTTAAAAAAATTTACGTAAACCTACGAAAGCTACTTTAGAATAAACTCTAGTTAAACGTAGAATACAAAAGCTTCCTACTTCAAAACAGTGATTGATTACAAAACGTTTTTATTAGCGTTGATGTCCATTATATAAATTTACATTGACATTCATATGTGAATTAAAAACAAAAAAGTGTGTGAATTTGCGTGCAATGCATTTTTTAACGTAAATTATATCAAAATACTCATTACAGTGCAGGATGTTTGAAAAGATCTCATCGATAAAATATAGTTACATATAAGTACTATCGTAGAATTCATAAGTTTATTGTATTGTTGTATCGGCTGTATTATTGTCTGGCAATACAATAGTCTAAACTTATTGATGGTAATTTTCCTTAAAAAATATGAAACAAATTTAGAATATTGTTTTATCTGTACGTAGTTTTGAAAAAGTTGTATTAAATCTAAAACGGGAATTTATTTTATAATTAAGGCTTTTGCACAAACAAAATGTGTAAAGCAAACCTAGATAACGGGGCTTCAACGCTATGTAATTGGCTGCAAACAAACTATCAATGTGTTTTTCTTTTTTTTGAGGAAAAGCGATGACATTTTATTTAGTTTCTCCTTTAACTAGCGACTTAATCTCTATTTTGCGTTTCAATTTGTTGGATTTTATTAAATACAGTAAGTTAACATTACTGTTCATGATAGAGCATTGTAAACCCCCGTCTACATTAACATGTCTTAACAAAAGTCAAACTACATATAAAAAAAACAGTATTAAAAATAATGTTTTTTATATGAAGTTTGACTTTTGTTAAGACATGTTAATGTCTAATGGTTACGGGGGTAATGTTAAAGCTAGGCGCTAGACAATGTTACGCTTTTGATTTGTTTGTCGTAAGTTTTTACTAAAATATTTAATTTGCGATGTGTGATTAAATTTCATGCAACCAATATGATTTGGATCCCTGTTTTTGAAAAGAATCAAAATGAATGTAAAAAACAATTTAATTTTTATTTTATTTAACCGATGTCCACACGTGTTAAATTTTTATCATAACTTGTAATATAACGTCGACAGAGCAACTGTCAATTTTTTTTATCAATATCAATATATATATATATATATATATATATATATATATATATATATATATATATATATATATATATATATTTATATTATGATGAATCATTTTTATTTGTTCGCCGCGAGGTTAAGATATAAAATTAACTTTAAATATGTATATGTTTAAAATGTACTTTTTTATGCTTGCACAATATTAATTGCTTTTTATTCAAAAAATTGATGAAAGAAATTAAAACTTGTCTTTTTCGCTTATCGCTTTTTTGGAAAAAAATCGTAATAAAATCACCCGTACATGAGCTCTGATGATTATATCATTACGCTGATAAAATGCTAATAAATGAAGTCTACACTAGATGAATTTTCATCATGATATAAATTTGACATTCATCGTGATATAAATTCATCAGGTGTGAACTCCCGGTTAATTAACAATTTTTCTGCCTTAAGATCTTTAAAAAATAAAAATGAATAAATAATAATTTCGCGTATTCCATTACTTTATAAAAGTTGAAATGTTTATGATTGTAGAATGCTTAAGATGGTTGTAGTGATTTGGAAAATTTTGTTAGCATCTGATTTTTCTTTACCTCTTTATAATATCGAACTTACGCCTGCAGAATCATTAATCCATTTGTAAAAATCAATTTTTAAAACCAATTCAGTAATTTATTCTGGTTTTTCGGTTTGAGCATCTTTATACTTTTTTGCGTACGGCGAGGATACGCCAGCACACTGAAACTTACTTGCTTACAAGTCATATTTCAAAAATGTATTTCTGATTCCCGATACAAGAATTGAACTAAGATTACACATTTTCTGTGTTTTGCACTTTTTATTAGTGTTAATTTGCATCAGCAGAAGTACAAGCATTTTCTTTTCTAAACATGTACAAAAATTATTGAAATATGTTTTACCCTTGATTTTTACTGAACAGCGTATTTTAATTATTTATTTATTTTTTTTTTTTTAAATTGTAACTATTGTACAAAGAAGCAAAACAGATGTGATAAAAAATCTGGTTTTAAAATAATTGTTTTGGGACTTAATTTTCATTTGATAATTAGGAAAAACTTTTTTTGATTTAAAAAAAAAAATGAATCGACTACCGTTCCACCCAATTGATTTTGATTATTAAAAAATAACACTAAATCTACAGTTCGCACTAGACTTTCTAACAAACCAAACATTTAATTTAATAAATGACGCTGTTGTCGAGATCTTAATAATTATTTTATATTCGAAACTACTTAAACGATTCCAAAAAATGGGTTTCCTATGTTGGAAGTCTGTTATGGGATAAGAAACCGATATAAATCTAATAATTTATTTACATTATACCAAAATCTAGTGTACATGCTTGAAGTTTTTCTCAAAATCTAGATTTCCTACACTGCCTTTTTTGGCAACAGAAATATTTCATTACAGTATAACTGATGTCCACACCTCAGGGCAAGCTTTCTTGCTCAAGTCTTACTTTTTGTGTCTCCCATAAATATTTAAACTTTCGCAAGAAAACTTGCCCTGTAAATAACATGTGTTTCCTTTTATATACAATTTCACTTCGTTTATTTTTTTAATTTTATTAGACTTTTCTATTTTATATACATATATTTTCGTGAATTTTTTTTATTTTTTTTCAGCAATTTTAACATCGCACACCTTCCATTTGCTTTACTTAAAAAAAAAAATTGAAAAACGAAACCATAGTACCAGCACTAAGTACTATTCGATTTTAAAGAGTTTTTATCAAAATCTAGATTTGGAGGAGAGAACTAGTAAAAACAACTAGATTTTGCTCGAAATTTCGTAAGCACTAGATTTCGGAAAATACACTATAATCATAGGCCCCCAACCAAAAAAAGTGGTTAAAATGAAAATGCATTAATTTGCTAAATATTTAGCAAAGTGACACAAAACTACCTTGTTGAAAGCTGGTATGCTACAGATTTAAGATTTTTACATGTTTTGTTCTCTTTGTCTTTGTCTCGTTGAGATTTTGTATGTGCTCACCGACCCTTAGGGGTTTGCGTGGGGGCACTTGCTATAATGTTCGTTAAATACAGTGGGTTTTTTTTAATTACCTAAAATCTAACACATGATCTTTTATATTATTAAGTACAGTTTAAAAATTTTTTATTCAAGCTAATGCCAACCATACATAGGATGTTTTCATTGGCATTAAAGTTACATTGGTATTATTTCAAATAGTTGCAATGAAAAAAATGTTAACTGCCATGTCATGCTTTGGATTTATTTTTTCATAATTACAACTGTTTTTAACCAATGGTAATGGTAATTTAATGAAATTATATTATTACTAATTATAATTAATGAAAAAATCATTTATTTTTACTAAACACAAATTTATGATTGCAGTAGGTTTTAATAACTATCAATTTCATGCCTGGTTTCTAAATCTGTAACTTTTTATTTAATTTAGTAAGGCACTACCATTGCATTCACTCTAGTTTTGAGAATCTGTACATCACATTCTGCAACAGGTTAAAAATTTTTCATAAAAATTTAATTTTCAGAAATTTTTTATATATTTTTTCTGATTTTTGTTTGTTTTTATAAGAAAAATAATAGGAGAGCAGATAAAAGAGGTGGTACTTCTTTAAAAACATCATTACAAAAAGGTTGATTGCAAATGTGACCAACAATGATAATGCTTTTTATAATTTAATAATTGGTTAATGGTAATAAATTTGTTTTTTTTTTTAAATAATTACGAATGAATCTTTTTCATTAAAATCCATTACTATTAATGAAAACAATGGTAATGAAAAAAATTTGTTATCATTATTTATAATTCAATGCTAATGAAATTGTCAATCAATTACTCAATATAATTCACCCTTATTATGAATGTCGACAACGACATTAAGTCACGTCGACAGCATAGTCATGGCATTGCCGTTGACAAGATTGTCATCTATCGATGAAAACCGATAACATTTTGGCATTATAAGAGGCAACAAAACGGCGACATTGTCTTAGATTGGCTTTGGTTTTGTCGACAAAAATTCTGTTAGCGACTTAGTACAACTGCCACGGTTAAATGCTTAAAAAAATATTTGAAATGAAAAAAAAAAAAAAATAAAAATTACTACCAATAAACAGTTTGAATTGTTAATTCAAGAGCTTGAAAGTAAGCCAAGATTAGCCAAGGGGTTTTATAGGGGCCCAAGTGGTAATAATTTTAAAGAAGATTGGGAAGAAATAAAGATGAAGCTAAATAGCATTGGACCACCAATTAGAGACAGCGATGGTTGGCAAAAGGTATGCATAAATAGATTTTGGAAGTACATACATACATATACATTTTAAATGTGTTTTATGTTAAGGTTTGGAGAGATTTTAAATGTAAATTAAAAAAAAAAAAAGTTAACGAGCAACAAAGCTGAGCTTCATGCAACAGGTGGAGGTCTGTGCAAATTATTACCACTCTCACCTTTAGAAGAAGCTGCTTCTAACTTGCTTCAATTTGAGAAGCAGTTCAATCCTGAAGGTGTTGCCCAAGGTAAACAACAGTTAAATGATGAAACTTCAAATCAAAATATATCTATCACAGAACATATAACCTGCGAGGATTTTGTGGAAGTGCCATCAACTTCCGCTCAAGCCATTGAAATATTAGAACAGCCTACTTCAAGGAAAAGAAAATCGAATGATCAAAGAAAGGAATTGTTTGAGAAGCACAACTCCATGCTAAAGGAGGTTTTTAATGCAATTTTTAAGACAATCAGCGAAGTTAAAGACTGTTTAAAAGAAATGAGTCAGCATCAGAAAAAAATATGTGATGATAAAACCAAAACTTTAGAAGAAATAAAGACAGTTTTAAAGGAAACAATCCGGTACCAGAGAAAAAGAGAGACAGGAACAAAGACATCAAGAACTGCATTATTTCCTTCATCAGAACTCTCACTTGAATAAAACATTAGAAACATATTTTTTCTTTTAAATTGCAATAAAATTCTTAATATAACCAAATGAAGCAAACGTCAAAATATATAGAGATGACATTTATGTTCTTTAAATTATCAATAACACGACGACGGCAACACAATACTTTTAATTAATACCGATATGATGTTGGGGTGACGGCGACAGCATTGAAGTGTGACGACGCCTATAGTATTGTGTTGACGTCGATGTCGGCATTCATAATAAGGGTGATTATTTAGGCCCAGGTATGATGCCAACCATTGTTATTATATTTTAATCTAGTCCTTTTCTCACCTGGCAACGTTGCAGTTTGTGTGCAACCGTATACATTTGCTCAACACTTTAAGACAACAATAAATACTGTTCTTTTCACACATTTAAATTTGCATGTTAAACAGACAAACATACATCCATGCATTCATACATACATACATACTAAGTAAATTTTTACCCATTTTTATTTTGCATACATTATTACACGCACACACACACATATCGCTCGTCTGCTTGTTCAATTAATAACACGTATTTACATGTCACGTGTAAAAACTGCAAACTAATGATTTCCGAAAACAATATTATTATTTTATTATTCTTTTCCATGTTTTTTTGTATTCAAACAAAAGCGAAATGAATAATTACCTATAAAAAATCACTAGACACTTTGTTTATCACAAAAAAAAAAAATATACGGAAGAATTTTAAGAGTTTTGTGTTCTGTCCGTGTTTATTTTAGTTTGTTTCAAAAAATTATTTTAATGAGTTTGTTATAAATTATTATGGATATAATTTGGAAAATTGGAATTTTATATTTAATGCCGTAATCTGCCCCCTGATTTGTAAAATTTTTAAACACCTTCAAATGAAAGTAGAACAGTCTTAACATGAAAGTTTTTTTTAGCAACGCTCTAAATAATTTTAAAAGCGGCAGCTTTTTCGGGCCCGGAGTATATGAGGACACAAGTCCCCGTGGCTATTAGGGGCCTTGAAACTGGGATATAAGAAATTTGAAGGTCTGACCAGTGTCCATTTCAATACGGTTATTAATGAGGCCTTTTAGAGAGTAACGTAACGTTTGGACCTAAATCGCAGGAAGGGCGATTTAGTCCGGTGTGCTGCAACACTTCAACAAAGGCACCAATTGCGTGTCAGGATTTTAGATAATCTCCAACTTTTTAAAAATGGGGTATGAGCATGGTACTGCTAACCATGTTCCAAAATTGCCTCTTGTTAAGTCGCAACGCGCAATAATTCTTTGGCAGACGAAATTATTTCATCCAGTGGTAGCTTTACCATCACGTTAAGGAAAGACGCCAGGCAGTGACGTAAATCTATATCGCATCATCCCATGTAGGTTGTGCGCCTGGCTAAGTTCCGCCCAATGACTCAATGTGTATTATTACACGAAAGCATTCGCATAGTTTAAATAATAAAACATAAATGAATATAAGGCCAATTTAATATGCAAAAATTTCTTCCACACCGCAAAGTCTATCTATGGTCTCTAGGTCTCCTATGACTTCCATATTTAACATGTATCTGCCCGTGAAGCCTAACGCTTCATAGTGCTGGCAAAGTCTGCAGATGATACCTGAAGTTTCCACCTATCACTGACACAGTTATCGAGCTTAAGGTACTTAGATTTTATTTAGTAAATTTGGACCTCCTACTGTAGTGCTAGCTCCTCAGAAGTGCCTTTAAAGAATCCCATTCATTCGTTCTAGTTATCTTGCCTACCTCTTCCGGAAAAAACACCAGAGTTCCTTCAGAGGCCAACATCTCTCAGTCTTGCGGGGCTTCTTTATCATCCCTGTCGGATCCCCACATTTCTTTTATATACCCACACAAAGCTCCATATGCGAAGATAAATCTATGTTTAAATTGGAGGTCAATATCTATCAGAGTTTGTCGACTTTATATAGCCACTCTTCTAGCAGAGAAAATATCTAACAAGGATTCTGTTACCGGCCGTACCCGATGGCTATGGTTTTTGGAATCAATTAAGATACATGACAGAGCCTTGTTTATAAGTAACATTTTTTATCGGTTCTGAAAAAAAAAATTTTAAAAAAGAAATGAATAAATTCTTATTTTAGGCAACAGCAGAATGTAACTCAATTCTGGATCGCTACATACTTCTTCATATCTATCTACTTTGGATAGTGTTGTAAACATCATAAACGCATCTTTAACCAACCAAAAGCAGATATTAGAATACGAAAGACTGATTGGTAGCGCGCTAATCTATCAGTCTAAGGGTTGCGGGTTCGATTCCCGCCAATGACTCTGGGTGTTTTCTGCAGACAAGCAAACAAGCTTTAAAAATTAAAAAAAAATCTTAAACGGTATCTTTCCGCTTAAATTTTCATTTCTAAAAAATTGTGGTCAATTTACATTAGCGGTGTTCAGTGTTTGGTGTAAATGGCCTTACGAAATTGAAAATGCAAAATATCGTAGCTTTTTTTACTATGCAACAACAGAATATACACATTATTGCAGTTTTGTTAGACTGGAAATGGTGTAGCTATTTCGCTGTGCTGCGATTCTATCATTGACATTCAGTTTCGCGTGAAAAATAACTAACTACTATTGTATTTTATTTTAAATACAAATAATTTGAAAGAATAAATATTTGAATACAAATTGATGTCCCTATCGGTAGGTGAAATAAAATCTCACGTAACTTTCATATTTACTTTTTTACAGCGGAAAGCAAAAAATTCAAAATCGAACATAATGGTAACATTCGTTTGATTTCTCTCTTAAAATTGGTATTTAATATTATAGATTTCTAAAAATTAGTGAGAACAAGCATAGTGCCATAATAAATAAATCAATCAATTCGTTATAGTTCATTTACATTGTACCGAAATCTGGTTTATTACTAAATTTTCCAATTAACTAAAAAAAATATTTAATATAAACTACTGAAAAAATAACGTGGAAAACATAAAGCAACATTTTATTTGTACTCCTCTTTATTCTATAAATTAAAACTAGTGTAAGAAAGCCTGCCCTGTTGAAATTATACGCAAATGTTTTAACAGCCATATTAAGACGTGGAAAAAACATTAACATGGGCAGTTAATACTTAAACCTCCGTCTTCATTTGCTATCAACATGTCTTAACAAAAGTCAAACTTCATATAAAAGAACCAGTATTAAAAATAATGTTTTTTTATATGAAGTTTGACTTTTGTTATTGTCTAATGGAGACGGGGGTAACACTAACATGGTATTAGCTTTAATGTTTTTGATTTCATGGCTAACGCAGACGGGAATAACGAAATACCACTTACCATGATTCACTTCATACTCAGCATGTGTGCTTAAAGAGTATGATAGTGTGTATTCTAAATGTATGCGTGTGACAGACTTTTTGACAGGTCTGTACGATTTGATAATCTTTCGAAAAATTCAAAATATAGTATTTTTCTATGCAATCAGAGTTGCAAAACCTTTTTTTGTATGATAGTGTTGCATCTACATCGCCATGTTGAAACGATCTTTTGAGTAGGACAGAATTCTGTCAGATTTTTTTGTAATTGAATCGCACGATTGTGTAGGATAGTGAATAAATAAAAACGGCTTCTTCTTCTTAATTATGCCGTTCAACCTAGAACGGCAGTATAATGGAAAAAGGCTTCTGGAGACAATAAGCCTTTACTTAATTTATGTTATATTTATTTATATTTTATTGTTTTTCATTATTTTAGTTTTCGTTAAAATTTTGTAAAATGTTCTTTTTTTTTAATTAGTTAATATGTATTTTATTTTCATTGTATATTTTAAGTTTCTTTTCATTTATTAATTTTCTTTGTAATATTGAGGTTATACACGATAACCAGAACGATTCCACATGGCTGATTAATGCAACCACTAATTAACTGTAAAGTACAAAGTACAGCTAATCGTGGAAGCCAATCACCCAGTGCGAGAGTGAGACGTAAACCACTCGAAGGCCTAGCAACAAGAACGGCCTGATTGACTTTAAACAATAACGACAATGACGCGCGCACGTGTTTCTCCACCCAGACCTACTTTACGAATCAAATAAAAACGGCTGTTACTTAATTTTAAAGCAGTGTTGTAAAGTGTAAATAAGAAGTCGCTCACAATTGATGACAAAACATCGAATACCGCTATTATGGCATAACATTCTTCTGCGTCAATTGGTATAAATATAACACGAAAGTCTGGTTGATATTTTAGGGGTACTGAGTTCTATAATTATTCTTATTTTTGGAACTGATATAAACCGATAACCTGCGGCAGCAGTAAATCTGAAAACAGTGGGATAATTTGGAATAATTCTGGGTGCTAATTGTTGTCATTACTTTTTAAAATTGATAAATAGAGCCAAGCCCTCACTCTATAATAAATCATTTGGTGATTGTATTATTTTTTATTTTGTATCACATTATCATACAAAATGCTTTAAGAATGTCGAGGTTGATAAACAATTTATCAGTGTTGTTATAACGTCAAAGAAAGTCAAAAAGATATATAAATAATTGGTAATTATCTTTACAAATACTGAAATACACATGTGATGGTATCTGTTAATCGAATATTTTTTTCTTTTGCTTAAAAAAGAAATTATAAAATACTGACAGTCAGGTGATACATATGTATGTATATTTATTTATTAATTAATTCCATAAAAAATATGTCACTTATCTTAACACATAACTGAATCAATTGACACAATCGAAATAATCAATTTTTAAAATAAACCTTTTTTTGTCACATTAAATATATTTTCTCTGTGTATTTAAAGCATAAATAAACAATGTTTTTTATTTAAATAAATTAAAATCATTCTTAATTTAAGGTCAAAATTCGTAAGAAACAACAAAATAAAAAGAATGACTGACACGAAACATTCAAAGACAAGCCTAAACAAATGTACGGCCGGCCATCAACTTGATTTGAAAGTAAAAATATTCATGCGAACTTAAAAAAACGCTTAAACTTCAATTTTGATATAAAAAATAAGTTTCATTGTTCATTAACTTACATTTGTGGTTTTATGGGTTTAATTTAATATTTATTCTCTTCGCTTTTAATTCTAACAAATAGTGATCACTCATTTTAAATGAAATTAAACGAGAATAACAGCAAGAAAAACTTCCGCAGAAGTACGATACTATTTATAAAACAAAACAAAAGTTAAGTTGAGATGAGATGAGATGCTATAAAATGAGATAAACATGTCTAAAATAATTCTTGAAAAAAAAACCGACTTCAAAACAGACAAACTTAAAATCATGTTTCTTTAAGACGGTAATTATACAATGATTATATTATATTCGAGGAAGATTGTAGCGGGATTTTTTAAATGTCATTGCAAACTGTCAATTCAGATAAAAAAAAATAATTTTTGAATTCAATAATCTAAAACAAATATCAGTCGATTATCTACCTGGGGAGCAGTACTTCTGGAGTATATAGGGGCACAAGACCCCAGGGTTCTGTGCTTTTTCAGGTCAAACCAATGCCAAACGACTGTCTGTATACAGCGGATAAAAAGTTTGGCTATATACATAAAGTTACACTAACTATTGCGACACCCTGTAATTTCCAAGTTCAAATTTTATACTTGTTATAGCGGTCGTAGCTATACAGGTTCATTGTAAATTTCAACCGTCTGTCTGTAACGGCTTAAAAGTTTGGTCATATATATCACTTTTACATTAGCTATTGCGACACCCTGTAATTTATAATTTTAAATATTTATACTTATTTTAACACACATAGTAATGGATATTCTGTCTAATTGTTAAGTGTTTGTCAATAACTATTTAAAAGATATGGTCATATATATCAAATGACGTCACCTATTGGGACACCCTTTAAATTCAAATTTTAATATAAATACTTGTTAAAGAGAACTTTGTCATACAGATTTTTTGTAAAATTTAACTTTGTGTCCATATACATCAAATTACATCAACTATTGGGACACCCTTTAATTTCCAATTATAAATATTTATACTTGTTGTTATACCAGACATAGTAGTAAACACTCTGTCTATTTTTCAAAAGTTTGTCTATAACGGTTCCAAAGATGAGGACATAATGGTCAAATTACATCAATAATTGGGACACCTTTTAATTTATCCAAATTTTATACTTGTTGTAATAGCGGACTAAGCAATGTAGGTTCTTTGTACATTTCAACTGTCTATCTATAACAGTTGAAAAGTTTGGCCATATATATCACTTTTACATTAACTATTGGGATACCCTTTAATTTCCAAATTCATATTTTACACTTGTTATTTTAGCGGACTTAGCAATACAAGTTCTTTGTAAATTTCAACTGTCTGTCTATAACGGTTCAAAAGTTTGGCCATATATATATCAAAATAAACCAACTAATGGGACACCCTTTAATTTTTAATTTTAAATATTTATACTTATTATAACAGACATAGTAACGAACATTCTGTGCAACTTTCAAGTGTTTGTCTATAACGGTTCAAAAGATAGGACCATAAAGGTGAAATTACGTCACCTATGGGGTCACCCTTTAATTTTTAATTTTATTTTTTAATTACTTTTTGTTATTGGGAGCTATAGTGATACGCACTTTTTTCTAATTTTAAATGGGTGACCTACAAATTTGATAATACACGTAAAAAACGTGTATGTTGTATGGGGACACCCTTTAATTTTTAAACTTTTAAACTGTTTTTAAAATGGGACCAATCTGTAGCCATAACCTTTCTAATGGCGCAAAAATTTTTAAAATCGGTTCAGAAATGACCGAGTTCTGAAGGCACAAACATAAAAAAAAGCAACATTCAGACGAATTGATAACCTCCTTCTTTTTTTGAAGTCGGTTAAAAAGAATACGAGAATTGTTATTGCTTTTTGTCATTTCATTATTTCATTGTTTTGGGGTCAATATCAAATTTCATAAATGGCAAGTGCTGCAAAATGAAGTTGAAAATTTATATTTGTACTCGCACTAAGGCAACAACTGATTAATTTAATAAATTAAGGTCACCCTGTGATAAGTATTGCAGTGAGACTGCTTAAGTTTGGTAAAAAGAAATATAGAAAGTCGTTGAGTTGCTCTGGGTCGAGGAACACGTGCGTGCGTCATTGTCATTATCGCTTAAAGTCAATCAGTTCGTCCTTGTTGCTCGGCCTTTGAGTGGTTTGCGTCTCGTTCTCACACTGGATGATTGGCGTCCTCGAATAGCTGTACTACGGCACTATTATTGGTGGTTGCTTAATCAGCCACGTGTAATCGTTTGGTTATCGTTTATAACCTATAAATTTTAATTTCAATAAGTCGGACATTGGTGGATCAACATTTTAAAAACTCAACTGTTAACTGGAGGAGCACCATTAAACTCAATTTTTAACTGGAGGAGAACCAATAAACTCAAGATTTTCACTGGTGGAGCACCATTAAGCTCTTATTAATTTTTATCTAGACGAATTTGGAGTCTCACTCCCTATACGAAGGGATAGGTCGCACTGTAGATTTTGGAGGAATCTAAAGTAATCACACCCTGGCACTTTAGTTTCGTACCTTTGCCATTTACCAATTTTTTGGACAGAATCCAAAAAAAAAGAAATATAGAAAGTCGTTGAGTTGCTCTGGGAACTGATTCTCGCACTAATATTGTAACGAATTCAGGCTTTATTGTCCAATGGTTTTTACTTTTGAGATTCACTTATTTGATATAGAACAAAATATATCAAATTTCCAATTATGGCTTATTAATCATTTGATGGATATCAATAGATATTTTATTGGTGTGTATTAATAGCTCCAATATATGTCGAATAAAATATCGATAGTTCGATATATCGATATTTTCATCTAGCGTGATTATTTTACGGTTAAAAATTATGGCCATATAGGTGAAAACCATTTCCTCTATTAAGACCCCCCGTGGGAACATTGTCTTGTTAACGCCTAACACCCTGACGCCAATGCTTCCAGGGTATATGCGAACAACAGTCCCCGAGTCAGAAACAGGAAGATAAAAACCTTCGAGTTCTGACTAGTATCCAAACGACTGGTAACACGGGAACCGATAGCTCCACGAAGATTTCCTCAATCCCTTTGACCGTATATTGATGAGGTCCTTCTGCGAGTAACGTAATGGCTTTAGTTTGGACTTAAATCGCAGAAAGCTTGATTTATTCCGGTGTCCTGTTGCACTCCAACAGGAGCCACCAATGGTGTGGTGGAAATTTAAATAAACTTCAACTACTAAGCAAGGGGTATGAGCTGCGTCCTGTCAACAAGGACATTGGTGTATGCATTGTTTTCACATAGTGGTAAGAACACCGTCAGCTTAAGGCAATAAGCCAGCCACTGCCGTAAATGTGTATTACAGTTCCTCTATTAAGACTTCCTATGTGTAAATTCAAGTATCTCAGTAATAATCTATACTATGAAAATCTCAAGGCTCTACATTTTTTAGAGATACAGATCTTTGACAGACAGATTTCGTATCAAAAACACTAGGGATACGTTTTTATCATTTGTATACGGACCTCGAAAAATCAAATTTTCAGCTCAATCAATGACTTAAGTTATCCATAAGACTATTTGTAAAACACATAGAAAGTAATCCTAAATAAATTATAAGGTCGTATATGTACACTTAGTCGCAAAACTGTACGTACGGTGTAAAGTTTTTTAAAAAATTTAGATTTTTCATAGGGGTAATTCCACGTCAAATCGACAAGGCACTCAAAATGACTACTTCAGAACTTTTTTTATTTATATTCTTTGACTCCCTGAATCCAAATATGATTTTTAAAAAATCTCTTACAGTTTTTCCGCTACACACTTATCAAAATTGAAAAATTTCGCTTTTTTGCATGTGCGCTCGAGGATTAAATATATTCTAAATCCAATTCTAGAAAGTTGAGTAATAGCTCATTTTAAAGGGTATTTCATACGCTTTAATGTGGTATCAATAATGAATCATGACATTTTTTAACAAATTTTTTTCTGCTATTTAAAAAAAAGTTTTATTAAAATCTTTGAGATAGTGTCTTTTAAATTTATATACGTTTTTTAACGTGGCTTAGTGAGTACGCCATTAAAATTTCAGAGTGGGACCATGGTAGGATAAAAAGTTATATTAGAAAAACTTCATTTTGACTCATTATAAACCGAAAAAATAGAAATTTTTTAATAAACTGGGTAATAAAGTTAAGAAATATTCCTTAAAACTGAAAAATATGTAGTTTTTTTAATAACATTTTTTTAAAAACATTTTTTTTTTTGTTGATTAGACTTGGAATTACCCATAGGAAGGTACAACCAGTTTTAATATTTTTTATTTAACAGGATAAACGATAATAAAAGTACATTTGTTATGGTTTTACTATAATATTTAATATTTTGTTTAGCCTTTTTTGATATTGTTTAAATTAAAAAGAAAATGGTAAAGCTTGACGCCAGTTTTTCCTTTAGAATCACTTTCCACATTAAAATGGACCTAGCCCTTCTATTCCTTATTTTTTGTTTTAAATGAGCCGATTAATGAATGTTCGATGATATTAAGTTAAAGAGGTTTTGGAGCATGTGGAAGCTTCAATTTTACATTGTATAGCAGCTATTCTCTTACCAGTTCCAAGTCATAATCACGCATAGATACGAAATTGGCTATAAGATTAAATTTTTCGACTTTCGGTAAAAAATCGTTTTTAAGAATATCATAATATCTTAATTTTCAAACGCCGTCTGTACTCCAGCACCCCATAACATCAGTGAACTACCACAGTGCTTTAGAGTTTTTATAAATTGTTTTTTCCAATGCAGTACCCTGCTTTCTCCAAACTCTTGCTCCTCCTTAGTTATTAAAAATGGCCATTTAAGTGGTTGTCTTTTTACGTAGCGGCATAGTCAAAGCTTTCTTTTTATTGATTTTACTAATGTATGATTTTTTCTGGTTAAGCACCACAAAAATACATTTTTTCCTAAACGGTGACGTACTTTATCAGCATTGACATCATTATAATTTTTCAATTCCAAGCGAATTTTTTGGCAATCTTCTGCAACTTCTTTCCAAAATTTGCTGCTTAATATTTCATCAAACTTTAGGGGCAATTTTTCATAGCTATCATGCAGTTCTTAAGGGTAGTTTGAACACTTTTCCCAGAGATATAATGTATGGAGAGTTTTGTGACTAAGTGTACACATACATAGGTATATATAGGCAAGAAACGAAAAACAAAACAAAAATATATTAAATAATTTTGTGACCTTATTTTGTTAACCACGTGTCTTCAACAGAAGGTTTTTTATTTTCTTTAAAATCTTTAAATATCTTTAATTTCTTTATTTCTTCTTAATTATATATATATATATATATATATATATATATATATAGATACATATATATGTAACACAAAAATAGAGGTGGTGATGTTTTCTTTTCTTTCTTTTCAATATTTTTATTATACGAGAGTCAATCTAAAAGTTTTTATTCAACAATTAAAAAACGAGTACTGCAAAGATGTTTTCTTTACATGATAAAAATTTTAATAGATTGATTTTCGAATTGGTTTAAAATTTAACTTGAACTGTGGATATAACCCTCGTATAGTTAATTTTTTTATTCCTTTAGAAAGTCATTACATTTTTGCAATTTACGAAATAATAAATTATTTCATTTGTTCAAGTCACTGCTCTTTATCAAGTTGAATTTATTTAAAATTGCAGTTATTGAATGTTAAGCTTAAACGTGTTTTAAATTTGGGAATAATTATTTAAATTTACGGAGTGCACATTTATTCATACAGTGCAACAAATAAAAACTTTTTGAAAAATAAACGAACTTGACAATATACATAGGTTCGATTTTACCATACTCAAATTGGCGAAATTGGTGACCAATTTTATTTATCAGTGGGCCCTTCAAAGAAGGTGTGATCAGTTTTTGTTTAATATCGCATTCACATTAGGTGATATTGCTTAACTTTGTTCGGCAATAACGTAGCCGTTCAATAAATCTATATCTATACATATAATAAAATAGTAACTTTATTCCGTCTGTCTGTCTGCTTTTCATTTGGGTTCGCATCACGTAAAAACTATGGGATGGATTTTAACTAAATTTTGCGAGGAGGTACCTTAGCATCCTAAAAAACGCAATTTCCGGTTTAAACGTACTGAAATTTTCGGCTTAAAACTGGGATATTTTAAACACTATTGCGTAACATTAGGCGCTAATTGAAAAAAAATTGTATTTGATTTTTATTTTTACTTTGTGGAATTACAAAGTTATGAAAATATTTTAAACACCTTTTGCAGAGCTTTACAATAATTTTTAGAATTTTTTATAAATTTTGGATATTTTATCTAGGGATGGATACCTTTATATAAAGTAAATACATAAGCCATAACTGCAGCACTATAAAAGTAAGAGTCTTGCAATTGGTGAAGAATACCTTGAAAGCAAGATCGATAAAATAGTAACTCATTTCCTGTATGTCTGTACTTTTCTTTGTGTTCGCATCACGTAAAAACTACTGGATGGATTTTAACAAAATTTTTTGAGGAGTCCTGATTCCAATATAGCATACTTTTTTCCGCAAAAATATATTATTTCCTAGCGAAAGTGAGAAATAGTCGATCCATTTGTAATCGATTTGCCAGTGAATAGCACTACGCATTATACAGTTCGAATGTGGTTCCTGCGGATGTCATTTATGCCCATTTCAATATTGAAAAATTCAAGTTAAATGTTCACAAACACTATTACCTCTATTATTTCCAAGAGAAAGTGAAGAAAAAGTACGCCGATTTTTTTCTTAATTTAAAGGTACTGCACACTTTAAGCCATCTTTTAGTTTTGAAAGCAGTATATTTTAAGCAAGGTTGCGCAATAGATGATGCTGTTTTAAAATAATGAGTAACTCATTTCCTGTCTGTCTTTTACAGAGCTTTACAAAAACGTTTAGAATTTTATTTTAGAATTTTATCCACGTATGGGTACTTTATATAAAGTAAATACGCAATAGTCTTAAAAATTGGTGTGGATTACTTTAAAAAAAAAATCGATCAAAAAATTGTCATTAAGAATAATTCATTCCTGCACTTTTTTGGTTTTTTTTACTTTTTTCAGCATAACTTACAGGGATTCTTAAATTTTCACTAACAATGTATGAAAAAATTGTAGCCACTGTAAAACTGAACTTCTTTTATATATGTATACTGTCACTTCCTTGTATTTTTTTTACTTATGTACTGTCTTAATGTAAAATTATATCGGCCATGAGAATGCGATTTTCATAAATTCTCATAACGTACTTAGAAAACTCAGAGTCGCAGTCTCCTATTTTGTATAATATATATCCTGTTTTTAGTTCTGCAATGGTAAGGGTTGGGCGTCGTAGTCTCTATAAATAGCCCGTTTCACTAATTATATGTATGTTGTGCTGTATTTTTCTTTTCAACTTTATGTGGGTACGAAAATAAGTGTTGTTAACTACATCAGAAGCAATAGAGGTAGTTTAAGCATATTTTTAATGTAAAATAAGATACTATTAATGTAAAATTAAATATTGTACGGTAGTACAGAATCCTTCCTTTATATTCGACTAGCACTTGGCAGATATATTTCATGTTAAATTTAAAACGCTTCAACTAATATGACAACAAGATCACGAAAATAAGCATATTTTAAAGTTTGTTTGATCACTATCAAAATTTGTTCAAAGCTCTGGCTCAATTTCGTTCCTACATATTTACATTTTCCAGCTCTAAAATGTAAATATGATGTCTCTACATATTTACATTTTAGAACTGGATTTTAAATTTAAATGTCAAAACTAGTTTAAGCTGTAAAAGAATGTTAAAGCTTTGAAGCATTCGTTTATATTTTTCCAAACATATGTTTGTAGAAACCTTAAAAGAGTTACGAACCTTTTTTGGAGGTTGGGCAAGAGATGACATCGAAATGGATCGGCTATTTTCAATTACATAAATTTCTTTTTACACCGAATTAAAATACTGGTATATTTGGGTTGATTGTACCACTCCCTATTAAAGCAGTAACCTCATAAATTTTGTGTTTGCTAATATTTCCGATCCATTTGTAGCCGATTTGCCAGTGAATCGCACTATGCATAGGGAAAATTCATTTTTACCCAAACAGTTTGAATGTGGTTCCTGCGGATTTCTTTTTGTCCAATTTCAATATGGATAAATTTAAGTCAAATGTTCACAAACACTAACCATATTTACTACTTCCGGCTCAATGCTTTGAATTTTTTTTTTATAACATTTATTATTTATTGTATCTTCATTATCTTTGAACTAACAATAATTACTCATATCTAAAGTCTTAACATAAAAATATGTTTTGAAGTCCAGCCAATGCTAGACAAAATTAATGTTTGATTCACGGATATTTGCATTAGTAGGGATCGTCTCATAAACGCTGATTCAAATAAATAAAAATATGTATAAATTAAAAATTGCAATTGCTGATTAAAACGTTTAGAAGACCTGTGGTAATTGATCGATGGTAACAAGACGCTATTTTATCTGGACCTTTTAAAAATATTTTTATTTTTAATGACATTTTGTCTCTTGGGGAGGGTTTCTATGCTTACTAGGAAAAGGTCATACTAATACCGCATCATACAGACCAATAAGCTTATTATAAATCATAAAAAAAACCTATTTTAGAAACTCTTAATACCTAGCCTGAATTCAAATCTGAGCATAAAAAGACTATTTCAGATCACCAGTTCGAATCCAGAATAAGCATATTAGAAAACTATAATTCAATGAACAGTACTTCCAGATTTTTAGTCTCTTTCTAGTGAACAATTAGTACAAATATTACATATATTAAATTTAAAAAAATTACGGACATAATTGTACACAGATATGTCGTGCTATTTTTTTATTTTCTAAATCAATTTCAGTTAAAAAAGAATGAAATTGTTTTGTATTTTGAAAAAAAAAAATGTAGAGAAAACGCCCCTTTTAGCAACAAATAAATCAATTGAAAATTAATTAAAATCAATCAGTGCGACAAATAAATACCAAAGGGGCTCATCGTACTTGAACTTGAAAAAGAAAATAAACAATTAGTACAATTAAAAGAAACGGTAATTTGAAAAGGTACTTATTTAAAAGGTACTTTTAGGTTATTTTACACTGGAAGTGAAAATAAAACATTTAGTACACCAGTTAAATTGTCATGCACCAATAATTTTTGGAATAGGTAGCGGAAAATAAGTGACTACAATAAGACTACCGTCCGTCCCATTTTTAAAGTAAATTTTTTTTCGACTTTGAAACGTTGACATCATTAAGTAAAATGCATCCCTGATTTGATAAAATGTGAAAATTTTTTTTTAAGTTTTCTGTAAAATATATAGAGCCACGCGACTGTCAAAACGACTGAAAAATGAAGAACTTTTTCATTAGACTGGTTTTCTAAAGAGCAAGTTTTCTTGTACTTGTGTGATTTTTTGTGGGAGAGAAAAGCAAAAAATTAGTCTGTAATCTTTTTCGTAATAGTACTTTTCCAGAATAGTATACTAAAGATCATTAATGAACATCGCTCTCAAAACTGTTTAATCAACAATTTGTAATAAAATGTCATCAACACGAATGACACGTAACGTAGTATAGAACAACAAAAGAAGGCACGTCTATTAATGTAAGTTATAGCTAAAAATAAATTGTTTACATTTTTTGCTGGTTTTAAAACTTTTGTAATTTACGTCAAATGATCAACTTTGGACCTCATGCAATCAACAGTTTATTTAATGCAAATTTGACATAAATTTTATTTAAAAATTATTTTAAATTGATTAAAATCAAAGACGCACATACGAGTATTATATTTACATTAATATTTGTGATTTGCTAAATGAAGTTGTTTTTTTCCATACTGTCAGTTTCACTTTTTTAATAAATATCAAATATGTACATATCAACCTAAGTACATACATATGGGTGTTTGTTTATGCAGATAAGAAAAGAAATTTCTTATATATGTATGTAGTACATACATATCGTATTATCACGTGTTTTATAGACGTACATTGCTTATTTGCGTACCTAACTTGTTATCGTCAAAGTTTATGGATGATCCGGATGATCATTATTATCGGTGAAATTTTTCTAATATGGATTTTTGCCAAGAGCATACTTAACTAAGTAATGGAGAGCTTTCCGCTGTTGACTAATTGTTATTAAGTATATACCCCGTAAAATAAGGGTAGCCGAACAAGCAGGGAAGGAGCGAGGAAGAAAATCTCTGAGATTTGCTTTTAGTTCGAAATACAAACATATACAGAAGTAGTGGTAAAAGAGGCACGTGAAAACTGATTAAAAATGCAACATAAAGGTCCCTTAAATAGCAAACCCATTTAAAATGTCAAAAAGTTCGGAATATTGTACATAAAGAATCATGGGAATATACAAAATCGGATATAAGTTAAAGTTCCATATTTAAGGTTCTTAAATTGTCAAAATATCATATGATATTATATTATGTATAAAAGAAAAGTATTTTTTAAACTTTCTTTTACATTATTAATTTATTAATTAGTTACATTATTAATTTTTGGTAAAAACTTTCCAGTGCACAAAATATTTTGGAAATAACTCAGCCATTTGTAAAGGGGTAGGCCGATTGATCCATTATTTCAGCGCTATGTGGTCTCAAAGTGGAGTACCTCGCCCCTGCAATTTCTTTTAGAGCTTGGTATTTGTTAAATTTTGGTTTGATTTTAAAAAATTTACATACAGTCTTGAAAGTCTAGTTAATACCTATAAATGAGCGAGTTATAAGCATTTTAAAATTAAAATTTTTGATTTTTCGATACCCTGGTCCAGTTTTATCAAAATATTTCAAACAATTTTCAGCAAATTTTTTCCCATAGTTAGTGCCGAAATTTAAAATATTGTCGAAAAATTATATCTTTTTTGAGTTAAAAAGAATTTTTGTGTATTTGTGTATTTTGTGCAGAAGATGGAAGTCCTTCAAGTTGACCTATTTTACATCGAAATTTTGACTTTAGCCAATATGCTCTAAAATCCCAAAGCTGGGATCGGAAAAAAACCGGCCGTAATAAAGCTATTTATGCTCCCAACTATTTCTGAAAGTATTTCATGACTCCTTGTTCATATGTGGACTTTATGTGCTTAAGACTAAAAAATATAACTTTGAGATTTTTGGTATTTATTTTGGGATGTGCTTTAGTTAGACTTGTAGTCTAAATTAGACTTGACAAGTCCTTAGACTTGTAATCTAAAGACTTGTAGTTTAACTAAAGCACACTAAATCATGAAACAATTCAAAATTTATCATAGTCGTTGTTTTCATTAACCAGTTTACAGATCAAGTTGATAACCACCTGAAAATTTCTTTTGCATCACTGTCTTCCTTAGATGGAAAATGCCGGTGCTCTGAAACTTAATTTTATTATAATATTACAACCATGTGTTTAAAAACAGTTTTTTGCCTCTCCTGAACATTTGTGAATTTTGAGTTGTGATTGTTTATGTTATAACTAGCGCGCGAAATGTGTTTTGTTTCGTTAACGCCCAGCGGTGAATCTAAAAAGGCCTTCTTACTTCAGGTCTTCTGACGCTACAACCTTCATTTTTCCGTTCCCAAGAAGGGCTTTTAGACTACCTTGGCTCTCCCTTTTGAAAGATCTAATAAATATTACTAGTTCCCTCCTCTTATAAGTAAAACGTGTTTTTCTAATTTGTATATCTTTCATTTTGTATAGCAAAAACATATTTTTTTCATTTTTATTTTTCTTATTTGTGAACAACAAAATTTCATTCAATTGCCCTTTATTTAAACAGGTTCCTCTTGCCATTTTAATGCCTCGATAGACTGATTGGTAGTGTACTTGCTGGACTATGAGTCTATTCCCAAACAAAATTAAGAAAAACTGCAATTGTATTATTTCTGACAAGGCAAGAATAAAAAAAAATAAGTTACACACTGTGTAATTTTTTAAGTCATAACCATATACGGACACCACTACGTGATAAAAGACAAAAAAATAGACCCCTGTCTCCCAGTTTTGCCCAAATTCCTCCAGGTTTTTCTTTATGGGCCCTCAAAGATGTGGGGCCTCGATGTCATTTTTGCAAAAAAATTATCATTTACTCAAGCTCATATTTTGCAAACCGTTTGGAATTTTGATATACTCTCTGAGGCAAAGTTGTAGCTCTTGTCATAAAGAACAAAAATTGTGAACATATAATCAAAAAAACTTCATCTTCAAGGTCAAAATCGCAAAAAACTTTAAAAAATTCAATTTTTTTTACCTTTTTTCCCCTGTTCAGGTCCATAGGTAGCAAACCGTTCAAAATTCAAGGAAACAATCAACTACAAAAATTAACCTAAGATCTCAATAAACAACTCACTTACGGGAGAAGGTTTTATAGTATCTCAATGTTGAAGTAAAGAAAAAACAAATGAAATTAAAAAATTTTCGGGAAATTTTTCACTTTTGCGGCTACCTAAACGGTGTTAAGAATCATTCCTAGGAAGTTCATATGTTCTAGAAAGTTGTTTATTGAGATCTTTTTTTTTTTTGTCTTTTATTACGTAGTGGTGTCCGTATATGGTTATTTTTTTCCGTGTTGCACTGTGTAATATGCCGCATAAGGGCATAGAGTCCTAATAGAAAGTCATTGCCAAATTTGACAGATTTCGTAAAAATATGTGGTGTAGTTCTACCCCACATAATATTGGTCACTTGCTAATAATTATTGCCCATCAGGGCGTCTTCAGATTACCTAAAATTTCGTTCTTTATAATTTAAAAACTAAGTGCCAACCAATAAAAATTAATCAAAGTATTAATGCACTTAATTTGAAACGAACAGTTCTTCAGTCAACATTTATGTATAGGTATTCACTTCAGGAAGTAAATGTCAAGTATTGATTTAAAGGATAACAATTTTTATTGTAAAATCCAACTGCTAAATTAATCACTCTATACACACGTAAAACAAATCTGTTGTTCTTTAAAGTAAATACGAGTAAACAGAAAGCGATCTAAATGAGACAAAGTTTTCTGGCTTTTGAACCGTCACTCACACATAATTAAGAATAAATACATATGTACATACATAATATGTATGTATGTATTTAAGACTTCCAGGCAATAATCTTTTTCATAAATTGAGTTAAATATATTCCAAACCATTAAAAGATGAAAATACTCTAGTTGTTATGTTGCCATTGATTCTTTCAATAATAAAAATATTTTCTTAGGAAAACAAAAATATTATTTAGAGATAATTGCGAACAAAACAATTTTATGAGCAGAAAATAATATAAAAAGAAATAAAATTATAGTCTTTGTTTTTATTTACACTTTTGGTAATAAAGCTAACATCACTATATTATTGGGGTTATTAAAAACAATTATGTTCTTTAATAACATTTGTAAAGAAAGTGGAAAAATAGCTTTCAAATTAAAAATTAAAATTTGTGAACGCAAATGTTGGTTTCTGTTAAAAAATCTGAAAATGGGCCTTATAACAGTATTGAGTAATGAGTACCGCGTACCGAGTATTGAGTATTTGATTCTTTCTATGAGAGTTAATACACAAAAATAGTTGTGTAAAAAGATTTGATTTTAAGAGGTCATAATGTTTTATCTATTTAAAAAGAAATCGGATACTTAAGCAGAAGAGCCAGCAAGGTATTGAGTGGTGGGTACCGAGTATTAAGTATTTGATCCTTTTTTTGAGCACTTAATACACAAAAATAGTTACTCGATACTTTTATGGTAGAAAAGTAAGAAATATGTAAATTGAATAAAATATTAAATACGGCGATAAATTTCCATTGCTTATACTCGTATGTTAACGGAAGTATTGAGTACTAAAGAGTACCCAATTAAAAAGTACTGAATAGTATCGAGTAATTGAAAGTAGTACAAAATGCCAGCTCTATTAGGCAGTCAGGTTTGGCGGAGGTGATATAGGCTTTGGGAAGTCTGTGGTGCATTCTAGGCCCAGATTCTATTTTGGCTTAAGTGTCTATTGCAGGTGATATTAATGACTATGCAAGTGACCAGGGCGAAGAGGTAACTATTTAGCACGAAAGTCAGGCGGCACTAGGGCCTTGATGAGTCATAATATGAATTATTAGCTGGCAGGAATGTGCAAAAAGGCTCTTGATGCAATGATGGACAAGTATAATAAAAGTTATACTGGGTATCGGGGCATTAAACCTCGAGGGAGATGATATCAACGATGAACTAGCGAGAGTTGGGTTCTTCCTGCAACGAACTCTGAGATATGGAGAAGATCGGTACAACCACCAAACAGTCGGGAACTCAATAAGGTTAATTTTAGGTAGAACTGATCAGTCCTGAAGAGGTAGAGGGGTTTACAGGGTTTCAAGGGCCATCTTACTTGGACTGGACATTGCAATAGCCAATAAACTTCTAGGTTTGAGTGGGAACATTTTAGGGTCATTATAGGTGTGACGTTAAATATGCAAGTAAACAATTAGCTTGGACCAATTTATGGGAAAATGATTTTTGCAGGAAGTGAGAGAACGGGCCAACGATTTTATATTACAATATGTAAGCTTGATACTGTTTTTTTAATAACAAGATTTTTATTTTCTTCTTTAATGTATGAATGGAAATTCATTTTATTTTTTCTTTGATTTCGTATGTTAGACTAATAGTCTAAACTGGCCTTAAGCTGATTCTACAGTTTTCGTAGAAGGAAACAAATAACTAATTTCCACAGAAGAAGTCTTCTTGCCGCAGGTCTGTTTTTTGTGGCAGAGAAAGGAATACTCATTCCCTTTTTACTTCTCACACTATAATCAGACTGGCGGCAAGAAATCTAAATCTAATATTTTTGGCATTGAACATATGAAGAGTGTCAAAAATTATAATAATAATGCCTTAAAAATGTGGCCTTTATATGAACAGGTTTTTATTTTTTTTTTAACTTAGTTTTGGTGCTCGTAGTTAACACCTTGACGGCAACAACCGTCTAACGAGTGTGAGTGTAGATGCATATGACGTCTACAGCAGTCTCAATAATTTATTATTAAAAATTACGAATAAAATGTATATCATTGCTGAATTCATTTTCTCCTAATTGCTTCACTAATAATAAACTATGTAATATTTTACGGTTATTGATACAGTTATATTTTTTCAAAAATTGTAATTCTATTAATAGTTCACTGATTATTAAGTGCTCGTCATCGTGTTAATCACTAGTCTGACACTCTAGGAAGTTTTACCATAACGGACACATGCAAGATTTAGAATTTATTTTATATTTTTAATAAATAAATAAAATAAACTTCAGCTTAATATTTTCTATATAACTTGTATGACAACACGTTTCCTATAATGTTTGTATAGACCCTAATTTTATTTATTTTCAAGACTGTATTATATTAATATGTATCTCTAATCACCACTAAGTTAATGCGTTAATAAGTTTTATTGTTGATTAGTTTTTTTTAAAGACATTTTCTTTTGCTTGGAAATATTAAGGTTCAAAAGGGTCACATTGAAAAAAATTTATTAAAAAACGTAAAATGTGATTGTTTGTTATATTGAAATTAAAAATTTTATTAAATCAATTTTGCAATAATATGTATTAACACCGGCGTTCATAAATGGCTCTTAAAGATAACTATAATTTATGGACCTAGTAAAGCAATACTTATAAACTATTAATAACTTTAATAACAGTTTATTAATATATTTTTTTATTATATGTTTGTTGTTCACAGGTCACAGGGTATATATTCAACCGTATTAGGTAGACACTTAAAATTTTTACTATATACACTATAATAAAAATAAATTGATGTATAAAATTTAACTAAAAAAATACATTTCAAAATTACAATCACTTAAATAATTATGTTGTTTAGTTTTTATTTCAGACAATTTAGTTGCATACCTTAAGGGTTAAATGTTAAAAAGAGAAGAATGTGTAATGTGAGAATATCATATTGCTGCTCTGTTTTTCTGCTGTATGTATGTTGATTTTCATCTTTACGCAGATCATAAAATAAGTGTTGTTGGTTATCTAAAAAGCAATAAAAAATGTTTACAATTTATTTCCTTTTACTTTTAATATAAAATTAAATATCTTAAAATGATGAAACGCCATTTTTTTATATTTTAGCAAAATACATATATCCTATCAGCGTTTTTCTTCATTTATTCTCCTAACGTTATGGCTGCTTGCGTCTAAAAATTTTATACTTTTTGAAAACCTATATAATTTTTAATTTAACGTACTTTTTTTTAAATATTTTAATCTTTTATTTTATTTAAAATAATAAAATTATTAAATTAAATTTTTAATGCTTAAACTCAAATATTCAAAATCATATTTCTATTTTCAGATCCATTACTGAATTATACAAAGATAAAACTTTTGTTGCTGTTTAAAAACCGTAAGTTTATTTAATATTTTTATATATAAATCAAGAACCATAGTTATGATAAATAAAGTTTGTTATGGATGCTACATTTAATACTGTCCCGTTAGATTACTTTTTACAAGTTGATTCCAAAACGTTCGCAGATGTAGTAATGAGCCTTTTCCTCGTTACTACACTCGGGACCAAAAACTACTTATCTCTGCGACAGGTTATAATAATGGGCCTTAAATTTTTTGCCGCTTATTAATTCATTAATTTAATTTAATTTAATTATTTTTTTTTGGAAAACACATTTTGTTTTTTTTCTGACTAATTAAATTTCTATTTATTATTTGTTTGTGTTATTAGCAGGTGTTTTTCGCGTTTGAAATTAAATAATTGCACATTTTTAACACGTACTTTTCCGTTAAAAATATCTTTCTTTTTAAGATTTTACAGCAATAATTATAAAAGTTAGAAAATGTTCATGATCGTAACTATTACAATTTGTATATTTATTTTTTTATAGCAGCAGTGCCCGCCACGTCGTCAGCGTCCTGGCAATATTTTGTTCGATTTTGCTTTGAAAGTAATCCACTCCAAATTTTAAGACTCTTGCTTTTATAGGGCTGTAATTATGGATTGTGCATTTACTTTCTATATAAATACCCATCCCTGGGTAAATAGTCAGGATGTTGCAACACAGGCTTTATAAAAAATTCAAGTTCAATCTAAAGGTATTTTAGAGTTCTCTAAATAGTTTCTAAAATTTCCCGCTTACAAGTTTTCAATACTATTATATCGACGAAATTACATTCTTTCACTATTTTATTTCTATTTTCTATTGCAAATTAGATTTTTTTACAAGAAAAGTGTTCTATATTTGAACCGAGCTACCAAGATACCTTCGCACAAAATTTTACTAAAATTCATCCAGTAGTTTTTACTTGATGCGAAAACAGACAGGCTGAAGGACAGAAAGACAGATAACAATTCAAAAAGTGGAAAATACAACAAATTGCTTTCGTTTTTTCCTTATCACATGTTTTTGTTTTGTTTTGCTTTTCTCAATTCTCAAATACAAATGTCGTAAAATCGTAAGAGATAAGCTAAAAATGGCCTCCATTTTATTATCAACCATCAAATGAGAAAAGGTATCCTTATTTTTTAATTAATAAAAATTTACAAACTCAACTTTTAGACTGCACTTGGTATTTTGCTACTTCTAGTTTTCACGATATATCCGTTACTTGTTCTTTTAAGAACAGGACAAAATATAAATGCACATGCGTACATATTTCGAAAAATTAAACAAATTGTTTTAAAGTGAAATACAATTTTTTTAATTTGTCGTCATCAACAAAATAAAGTTGTTACTGTCTCGTTATTAGTGTCCCGTTATTAGACATTTCAAGTCATCCAATCCCTGACAGCTATCAAAGCTAGAGGCAAATCTTTTTCCTAGAGAATTTAATTGGTTATTTGTCGTTAATGTTGACGTCAAAAGAGTTTATGTAAAAATAATTTTATAGAGGCCTGGCCTATATGTTCTCTTTAACAGAAAATAGTTTAATAAAGAACGTTATCGCTTATCTTATCATTATATGATAAGTACATTATAGAGAACATATGTAACATATTTTTAATTAAATAAATATTTTTATACTCTTGCCTATGTTTTCGCTATATAACCACTCTAATCGTACTTGACAACTCCGGGTTTTTTAACAATTAAATTTCCTAACTAATCTTTTAATATGTAAACAAAATAATTAACTAAATAAACAGTGGGTGACAATTCAATAAAATTTTTCTTCAAAATCTCTATTCTGTAATTTTAATTTACTTTATATAAAGGTACCCATCCCTGGATAAAATTCTAAAATTTATAAAAAATTCCAAAAATTGTTGTAAAGCTCCGTAAAAGGTGTTTAAATTATTTTAATAACATTGTAATTCCACAAAGTAAAAATACAAATCAAATACAAATTTTATTCAATTGGCGCCTAATGTTGAGCAATAGTGTTTAAAATATTACACTTTAAAAAATAAAAGGTGTGCAACAGTGTTTAAAATATCCCAGTTTTAAATCCAAAATGTCATTACCTTTAAACCAAAAATTGCGTTTTTTCACTGCTTTTTCTCCACTTTCTCCTGGAAATGAGACATTTTTTCGAAAAAGAAGTATTCTATATTACAATCAGGATGCTAAGATACCTCCTCACAAAATTTTGTTAAAATCCATCCAGTAGTTTTTACGTGATGCGAACACAAATGAAAAGCAGACAGACGGAAATGAGTTACTATTTTATTCTATGTATAGATATGGATGTTAGGGTGGGTTCGTTCATTCGATGGTGACACAAGAGTGTCTAGAAAATGTCCATTCCGCTCCTGCTGGTGTCTAAAAATTAAATTTTCCCAATTTTTCTTTAATATTAATAACTAATTTGTAATTTAATTAATTCTTTCTTAGAAAGAATAAAAACGAACTTAAGCTTGACTATAAATTTCATTGTATGTAATAAAAAAAATATTTTTTCGTAAAATATTTTACAATTGGCCCACCCTAAGCTGTTGAACTTATTGTTGATTATTTTCACTTAAATAAAATTATACCATAATAAATGCTCCTTCATACGTATTGACATATTTACATTGTACATACAATTCTTAAAGTCAATGATTTTGAAAAAAACAAATATTTTTGTTATTTACTTAAATAAACTGCAAATGGTTGATTCCTTAATTAATTAATTAAATCATAATAAGAAAAATACAAATTGTACTAGAGCAACAAATTGTCTGAAGAACATCACATTAAATAGTTTATTATTTAATTTAATAAAGGCACACGAAATGTTTACAAAAAATACATACAGTACTGTGCGCAACAAAAGCAACAAAAAAGATAAAAATGAAAAAAATATTTGTTTTTAATTTATTTAAATGATTTATTTATATGACTTTATTTATTGATATGATTTCAAATTATATAAAAGGTGATCTGTGCACAAACATTTTTTAAATTCATGAGTTTAAATAGGTTAGCTAAGTGAGTGTGATTTCAAATCACTTTTTTAATATTGCGAGTTATTTGTTATTAATTTTATAAAAAAAACTTTTTTACTGAATAGTTCGATTTTTTTTTTTATTTCAAATCTTGTGTCAATCATTGGTTTTAAAGTAGTAAACAACACTTAATTTCGTACCCACATAAAGGTAAAAAGCAAAAAAAGAAAATGCAAAACAACAATATCCTATACTACACACCAATATTTTAATCTCATATAGATATTTGATCCTAAATGTATGCAATAACAGTTAATCAACATGATTGTTAAGCGTTGAAGTTAAGTTTAATTTACAAGTACATTTTTAATATTATTTGTTGTTGTAGTGGCAATATTAATAAACTTTACCAGAATGATACGAAATGAGCGACTTAAATACATGTGTACCAGGTTGCTAAATTTGGTACAATTGTACGCTTTTTTGTACAATTTGAACCTGAAAAATACAATTCAATTTTTACCTTTTGTCGATAGACAAAATTATATAACAATAAAATTAAGTTTATTTACTATGATTAAAAAATTACTTAACATTCAAAATTTATTTAGGATAATTTGAGTCCAAAAAGTACAATTTTAAAATATCATTTACCATTCCTGATGTATACATATCGAATCTATTATAAATTTTATTTCCTTATTCAGCTTGTTTTCCCGTTAGAAAACGTATTTTGGTCATTGTAAGGTATCCACGTCTGTAATTAACAAATTGTTGCAAATAATTACGTACAAATTAATGTAATTAATAGGCAACAATTGGCAACTCTAAATAAACTCTAATAATTGAGGAGTCGCCGAAAATTTCAATTTTTTTTCGGGCTGGCGTAATCTTGTTTTCTATCATTCTTGGCCAAATTTAATAACGCAAGATAGGACTAAAAGTAACTCAAATGTCATTATTTTTCTATAAAAAAAATGTCAGATTGCTTACACCCAACTTCATTACTTAATGCTGTCAAAATTGGAAGTTCCAATTAAGAAGCGTTGACGCCGCGCTATTTGAGTTTGCTTAATACAATTTATTTAAAAAATTTCGCGTGACGCGCTAATTTAGGTTTGGCTATTATATTAGTCCTTTAATTACTTCGTATTGCATCTGCGCACTGAAAGCTGAGAATATCGTTTCTATATTCCTTTATTAGTCGTTATATCACTTTGTAAGTAGGGCTATTGTTAGCACAAAACCCCTTAGGAGAGTTGCTGTTTCGTAAACAAAAATGTGTTTCTTTATCGAGGAAGGATCCTGTGAGGTAAAACTCTTTGCATATCCAGCTGAAAATGAAACTGCAATAAATTGTTGAGAGTGTATATTATCATTGTTATATATTTTTGCACAGCACTGTAAATTTCAATTACTTTTTTGTATTTAAAACAAAGAGAACAAACTAACATAAGTACAGTAAATCCAAAAAAATAATCATTTCCGCTTTTCACGTACAAACAAAATTTGATTAAATAATTGATTCTCATTTTTTTCTAGCAGGCAATTTAAATTAAAAAATACATTATGTACATACTAAAAAAACTTCCTATACATGATTTAAAATTAAGCGCCATTAAGATCATTTTAAACTGTTAACGACCTTTTAACAACGCTATTCTAGAAGTAACGATCACAATCAATTCTTGTTATGGATTAAAAATTCTGTGATATTATTTAAAAACTGTTTTGTTTGTAGAAAAAATAAGCTGCTATTGATTTCACATGCAGTTTTTTACTAACAAAATACTTTTGTCATAACTGTCATTCTTAAAATGGTTTTTGACGTCATTCACGCGACATTGGACTTATTAGTACGTTAGGGGTTAGAGCAAACTAAATCATCTAACGGGAAATCATTCGGATCGCGCAATCTCTTGTCTATCAATCTTGGTTACAAACTAGTGCTACCAATTTTTACAAATTTCAATTACTCGATTTAGCGCCATAGGCGTAAAATATTCCATTTAATTTATTTCGAAAAATATTACACTTATGTGTATTAAGTACCAAAAAAAACGTATTAAATACTCGATACCCACTACTCAATATTTTTCCAGCACTATAAGAAAGTATTTCTTAAGCGTTAGGTTACCTGACTTAGGTACGCTTTTCACACAGTAAAAATATTTTGTTTACCACTCACACATTCATACAATAGAATTGTTCTACAGTTTTAAAGCTATTGGAAATATCATTTTTAAAAAGCTTTCTTATCAAAGCTTTTTAGAGAGCCAGTAACATTTCTTTTTTTATATTCTCTTTAGTGTACCCAGCGGGAAAAGATAATCAATAAAAAATGAATAGGTAATAAAAATAATGTATAATATTCTGCTTCCAGTATCCATTGCTCTTAGAATTCATTATTTCTATAGCATAAAATTTATATACACACTTTTATATATTTTACTTATTACTTTAAAACTAACAAGAAAAACATTTTAAATTATTAAAAACCTAAGTAATTTCAATATTAAAATTAAGACAAAATATTTCTATTTCCAAATAATATAAAAAATTTATAGTTATATAACTTTACTTGCTGCATTGTTGATCTCTATTAATTAGTACGCGTTCACACACAAACTGCTTTTTAAATAAAAAAAGTTCAAATTAAAATTATTTAATTTCTTTATTCTAAATTAGCGTTTATTTTGTTTATATTAAGTTTTCCAAAACTGCGGCCTTAGGACATTGAACTTGTATGCCAATATATCTTTGTTTCGTTAGCTGTTTTAAAAAATTTTGGGAAAATATGCAATTTTCGTAATTCTATTTTTTAAACTCAATATAATTTTTTATAAAAATGTAATTTTATTTTCGATTTTTCGCTACACTATTGGGTAGAGTCTTCAGGAAATAAAAATATTTTTAAATTTTAAATGCATGAAATCTTTTTTTTTTTAATTATAAAAATTTTGTGTTTTTCATTTTAACTTAATTTTTTTTATTTGACTTAGCCTTAATAATGTTATCTATTTTTAAAAGCCTCAATAAAATTGAAATTTTAATTTATTTATTTACTTTTTTTGTAGTTGTAGTGGTTGTATTATGAAATTTTCTTGTATTATCCCACCAAATTAAATGTTTTGATTTCGTAAAGAATTCGTAACGACTGTTCGACAAAATCTTCCGATTTCGGAACAGAAATATTACCGAAATCGAACGATTTTTATATGAAAGGGTTGACATGACTTCGCAACGATATGTAGGAACGAAATCGCAACAATATGTTGTTACGAAATCGCAGCGATATGTAGTTACGAAATAATATTATACCATATCAACTTCATTTAATGTTAAAACACTAATAAAATCTGTTAATATATTTTTGAATATTCTCAATAAAGTTTTAAAATACTATTTTCCTCAAATGCATATGTATTTTGAATTTCATATTTTTCGACAAAAAACCAAGGCGAATTTATAACAGGTAATCTTGAGAGCTCAGCTGACTATTTTTGTCTCCATCTTCCAGCATCAAAATCTAATAACATTATTTTTTTGACAGCGGAAAATGATTTATACAAAAACAAAATGTACGCATTTTTATTACAGAGTTCTACTTTTTTTCGCCGCGAGTACCTGTTATGAATATGCCTAGACAAAAACCCCCGGGGGTTCCAAATGTCACTGCAGGAATATGGCAAATGCTTTGACGCGGTCCACTCGGGGAAAATAGGGGCACCAGACGCTAGGCTTCCTAGAGCCTAAATCTGGAAGAAAAGGTCTGTGAGTAAAATCACGGGTTCTCTTCGAGGCCCGACCAGTGCCTAAAGGACTGGTACCACGGGAATCGGTGGCCCCACAGAGAGCCTATCCTCTCTGTGACCGGTTATTGGTGAGGTCCCCTTCGCGGGTACACGTGGTGGCTGTGGTGTAAGATCGATTAAGTAGGTAAAGTGCAAGGTCGATCAAGTGTGCACTCTCAACAGACGGAGTTAGGATAGTCTCCAAACCCCTAAGCAAGAGGTTATAATATGGATCTAGGCTTGCCTTGGAAAGGCTTGCCATATTATATAAATTGCTACTCATTGTGACTGTATCACACACAAAAAGCGATTGGTGGCAATCGTAAAGTGTTGTTATACTACACAATGGGGGCGCTAGTCTACGCCTAAGTTTCACTCGGTGGTAAGACCACCGTGAGGTTAGGCCGAGTATGGCAGGTACTCACGTTAATCTTGTTCCACAAAATGCCTTGACAAAAAACCATCACCTTTTCGATTCAGCTCTTTTCCTGAGACTGCAAGGTAAGTTAAGAGATGACATCTGTGTAATTAGTATTACTGTTATCAGAGCCCTAGATTTGAAGGTAGTGAATTTGAGGTGTGATTGCATCCATTCAATGTCTGGCCCTACTGGACGACAACAAGTCAGATTATAGGCAATCCGTATAAGATTTAATTGAGAATAACTTGGATGTTGACGTAGCAAACTTACAGGATACATTCATATTTTCTGTAGATAAATAAAATTATATATAAATATATTAGAATTTATGGGCGCTCCTTGTAGTGAATATTTAAAAACTGTTCAGATAAGTAAGTGATAGCAAAACACCTTCTCTGTGACTTAAGTTTTTACTTTATTTATTTATTAAATGTTACAATACAATTACAAATTATATTTTATATCATGCAATTTTTATTGCAGCAATTTGTATTGATGTATACATTTCTCTACATTTTAAACTTCAAAATTAAAACTACGAATGAGAGGACAAAACAAATTAATTCTTCTCTCCCCTCTCGCCTGCTAATGAAGAATTGCAGTGACAAAATTTGCATAATGTAACTCGGCACTATGTATATAAAAAATGTAATAAATTAACAAAAAAAAAAAAAATTAATTTTTACTTAAATATTTTTTTTTAATAATAAAATACATCGTGTTAATATGTCGTCTTCAATTAATATAATTTTCTTATATATTTGCTTTTAACTGTGTTCAATGCAAAAATGTCAGAAATATTTATAACAACTTAATTTTCTGAAACAAGCGAAAACACTTGTCAATAAATACATTTTTCTAACTTTGTAATCTTTTTTAATTATTGCATTTTATTAAAAATAATAAAAATAATAGTTGAACTAAATTATTAACATAAGTACAATTAACATAAGTATAATGAATTGTCAAGTCAGGTTTAAGTTCGATTATTCCCTCTATATATTCTATAGGGTTGAAAGAATATTTATTTTTTTACAAAAGTGGGAAAAATTTTATTTCAGACACTAGCAGCGAATGTAAAATATTTTCGCATCTATCTTCTTTGGGAGGAGTTAAGTTGTAAGCATCATCTATTTAACCAACCAAAGTTAGATAATAGAATACGAGAAATTGTATTGTAGAGTTTTGTAAATAATGTCTAACTAAAATTTCCCGTTTAGAAAAGTAAAAAGTGCTGCCAAGTTATTTAAATCGGTAAAATTGTGTACGTACGGGTTTTTATCTTTATTTTATCTTGTCCCTCAGACAAACAAAAATAAAACAGACACGGTCCTGTTACAACTTAAGTATATGCATGTACATATATATAATATAGATTATGTCGTACATTTTCATTCTCAAGACATTCGTCACCGACCTTCTTGCTTAAAATACATTGTTTAGGAATTGAGTGCATTCAATATTTCTTGAAAAGGTAAGAAATGCAGCATGTCCTATTTGCATTCATATAACTTATAATCGTAATAAACCTGAGATTTCAAAAAAAAAACCTAAAGGAAGTAGCTTGTCACTGTCTCTGAAACAAGAGCACACTTGGCCGGAAATTGCATAAATCAACAGTAGCAATAACTTACCGTTCAGGTCTGTATCGCCCTAAAATTGATTGAAAGGTTTTCCTTTGTACATGTTTCAATGAGAATTTTTGATCAATATGATAATCAAAATTAAATTCATAGAAATAATACAATTTGTGTACAAAATTCATGCATATGCCATAAACCATAAAGATTTGCTTCCATTCACTAAAAGTATTGAAGCTTTTTCAAAGTCTTTTGTATTTTTTGTTCAATTTCTTTGTAATAAGTACTTAATATATTTTCAAAGAAACAAACTTTTAATCAACAAACAATTATACAACAATATATTACAACGACTAGGCAATTTATTGTATTAAACACATAGACGACAGCAGGCTACAAGCTGTCAGCCACTTTTGTGGCTGTAGCCCACTAAGATTAATTTATATTTTTGTATGCGACAATTTTATTTTATTCAACAGAATAGAATATCACAAAATTAAAATTACACATTATATTTTTAAATTTTTTTTGCGCTAATAAATTTATTTGTTTTGATATGATAAAAGTATTATTCAAAAATTAAAAATATAAGAGTTTACGGGGCACATGTAACCCGTCATACGTTATACCTCGTCTTTTTCAACGTACAAGAAAGTTGAAATACAGGTTCTCCAATGAGTGTTGTCGAAATTAGTACGTCTCCGTCAAGGCAAAGTACGAAAATTGCTTTATTTTCTGATTTATTATCCGTCAACAAAGTACTCATTGTGTCAAGCTCTTCCGTTGTTGCTTTGTTTTCAGTTGAGTACGTTAAAGTATAACGTATGACGAATTCCCTGTGCCCCGGCCTTAAGTTTGAAAGAATATTTTTTATTATGGATAGATAATGTTAAAATTTGGAAACTTTTATTTTTAACACTAGCAGAATGTAATGCATTATCTGGATAGCTACATCCGTCTCCAGCATTCTACGCATCTATCTACTTTGTTTCGTGTTTAGTTGTAAACATAATCTATTTAACCAACCAAACTAATAAAAAGGAATTTACGAGAAAAATTATAGGTATTCAATCATCTTATGTTTACTTAACATACAAAATCTATTTAGTACAATTTGAGTCCAAAAAAAAACTATATTAGAAACCTGTTAGTACAGTTTAAAAATATCATTTATCAGCTAAAAAACTGATGGGGCAAACAAATGAACAAAAAGTTGCTCTCATTGCTAACCGAAGGTTGGCTGAAGCAACAACAAATATAAGGTGGTAAATATTAAAGAAAAATATCAAACAAAAGGGAAGCTTTAGGTGGTGGTAGGCTTCATCATAGAAATAAAAAACAATTTCGAAAACTTGAAATTAAATTAAAATAGAAACTGAAAACCCTGGTGCTCTCATTCATGTTAGGCAGGCCCTCTTAAAACATTAATTCATGATAAATACAAAACACACAAAAGACCATGACTGTCCAAAAACATACATGATTTGTTGACCCTTATATGGCATTGAAATAATATAAAAAAATCAATTAATACAATCAATAAATCTTTTTAAAGATAATTTTTTAACATTAGAATTTATTAACAAATAATGGGCCATTATTTGTATTTTCCGATAAGAATTGTAATAGAAATAATTCAAAAAACTCCTGTGTATAAATTGTCCAAATTATTTTTAATTTAAGCAAGTAAAGTCACATACTTACATATATTGGTATGTACTTATACATACAGCTGTGGACATAGAATTAAATCACTGGTACGCAATTCCTTTTTTATTTTCAAATAAAACATACGGGTATGGATGTGTTTGTTTAAAATTTTAACAACAAATTGTCTGTTTCATTAATTAAATTACATGTCAGTTAGTTAATAACAAACATTGAAGCAAGAGTAGGTATTAATCAAACTACATTTTTGTTTCATGTATAAAGTGCGTGAGAATTCAATGGAAACGTTTTTTCAAACTCTATTCCATAATTTTTGTCTTTAATAAAACCCTAAGTTAGTTTAAAAAAAAAACTTGAGCTGGCCACTCAAGAACCCTTATGTTTTTCTCCTCAAACCAAGACGTAACGGCCCAATATTTAAGGTTCGGTTCGTTGTTTTGCTGTTATATCCCTGCTAACGAAAACTCATTTGGATAACATCTATTTGAATTGTTCAGCAGAAGAATGTCGCTGTAAATTTTACCATTGATTTTTAAAATTGGACCAACGCCTGACAACGTAAAACAACCCTATACTAATACAGAGGAGCCGCCGCAAAATGTAACTAAGTGGTCAAATTAAAAAAAAAATAAATGACACGCGATTTAAAAAATTTATTTGTATTTTGGTAATTAATAGTCAAAATAAGAAATATACAAAATATTTTTTTCTAATTCCTTTTAACTTTAACACAGGGTGCTCTCATGATGACCCGAAACGAAAAATGAAAGTTTCCATTATTATTATTCTAATAATTTTAAATGCAACCTTGCACAAATTTGGTGTATTTTGAAAGAATGGAATATTATAAGAAAACAAAAGTCAATTTGAGTTTGCTTTGATTTCAATTTTCGATATTCCGTTGACTTAAAACAAGTGCCTTTCTAAAAAAAAAGGTTTATGAGTTGTTTTAAAAACTTTAAATGACCGGAGAAGGCAAGCCTGTTCGTTTGCAAAAAGTTAAAATACAGGGTCTATTAATACAATAATAAAAAAAATCTGCTCCTACTTGAGCCTTTTTTAAAAATTGTGATTTTAGTTATGGGTCATTCCATGTCAAATCACCCATAATAAATTCTTTTTCAATTTACCGTTTCAGATTTTTTTATTTATATTCCTTGACTCTCTTAATCCAAATATATTTTTAAAAAATTCTATCCCTTACAGTTTTTTAGCTATAAATTTATCAAGATAAAAAATATCCCTTCTTTGCATATGTGCTAGAGGCTGAAATATATTCTAATTCCAGTTCTATTAGACCTAGGTAGTTGTGTAAAAGCTCATTTTAAAAAGGATTGAATAAGCTTTAATTGGATACTATTTAGTTGAATTGGAAATATCTGTTCGGAAGTATAACACTTTGCGTCTAAATAAATTATTATAAATAACAGAGAAAACAATGCCCACCCTATAATTTTTAATACTTTGCCGCTACATAAATGTTTCGCATCGTTAGTGGTCAGTTGATTAATATAAAATTTTCCTATTTAAAAGTATTGTGTCCCAAGATTTCTGAATGCCTTCAATTAACTTAGTTTTGGCTTCATATTGTTTCCTGTACTCACACACTTCTTGGACTAGCCGACCCAAACAGTTTCTATTATATTCAGGTTTTGGAAATTTGGACTTATGTTGGCTAATGAAACAATTGACTGTTTAATATACTTTTTTTTGCATTTGTAGTGCGAATAGGAGCATTATAATAAATGAAGAAAAAAGACATTTTAACCCCTTCGGGCTGAACAGTTACTATTAAACCCCCCTTGTTGTGGCGATTTTTTCTTTTTATAATAAGATCGATCATCTTCCGAAATCAGTTGGTTCAATTTAAGAAACCCCAAATTTCTATATGTGGGCAGGAGGCGTAGTAGTGGGCGTAAACAATTTTATATTTTTTTTCTCACCTCTGCAAAATTTGGTTCACATCGGACCACGTTTCCTATTTTTTCCACAAATACCTATTCTAATTTTTTATTTAATATACATATTTATTCATTTATACTAGAGGATAGTACTAAATACCCTGTGTAAACATCAATTTTTCCTCACACCATTTATTTTAATTAATTTTATTTTCGTTACTAGATAGAAGATATTGTAAAATATAGTCTATGTAAATTTTAAGTGTCAGGAACCATAACTGAAGCACTAACCACTAACAGACGGCGCTATTTTATAAAGTAAATACATAACCATAACTGAAGCATAGTTTAAGGCTGCACTAAAAAAGTAACGGTTTTTGGTGTGGTTTGCTTTCAAAGCAAAATCGAACAATATATTGCAAAGACGCTCACAAAGTGGCGAGTACTACTAGTAAAGACATATAAACGAATAACACGTCAATTTCGGAACACAGCGGGCACAATTATACAACTTCTGTGAAAATTCCAAGAGTATTCCTGTTACGGTTTTAAAGATAAAAGACGCTTGTAGGCAGATGGAAAGTCATTATAAGTATATAAGATTACGTTATTACCATTTGGGTATGGAACCCTAAAAAGCTTTAAAATTCTTTGCAGATATTGTTTTGTTCTATTAAGTTAAGACTGAAAAAACTATTGAAAAGTATATAAACCAAAAAACAATTTTTTAAACTAATAATCGCGTGATTTTGTTTATAATTTGTGTTGTTTTTTGCAGTAGACGACTTCATACAATTAAGAAACTTTATACGTTCATAAATACATATGTACATAGATACTAAGGTATACATCTGTTAGTATGTGTGTAATTAAGTTAAAAAAACAAGAAGAGAATTATAATAAAATTTAATACTTAAGCATACGTACAGTAGTGGACAAAACATTTGCAACCGAATGTTTATTTGATTTTCTTATATCCAAGCCCTCGCTGTATGCTTCGTTATCTTGTTGAAATTTCCATATTCATCATATGGAAGCGCAACTGATCTTAAAATATCTCTGTATCAGTAACTTGATCCTCAGAGATTGCATTTAGGCTCGTCAGACTAAAGTACGTTTTTCCATTGTTGTAGAGTCCAATTTAAGTTGGTTGGGTCAAGGCGAAGCCGAGCCTTTTCATTTTTTATGAAAACATTTTTGATTTTCTCGTACAGATACAGAATATATTCCTTCCTTATGCACCGTATATATATTTCCACTATTGACTATTCGGCAAATTATTCACGTCTGTGATGGAAAACGATTTTGTCGTTTTGTATAAAAATTTGTTTTTACTAATTTTTCATTTTTTTAAACTATTTTTGTCTAAATTCCTCATTATTGTTTGATTTTTATTTTCTGGTATACTTTTCAAACCCAAAGGCTAAGAGAGAATGGCTCAAAATCGATCGAAATTCATCACACCCTTTGAAAACGATTGTTTTAAAGTCGATAGTTTTGCATCACATATGATTGATTTTGGAACAGTATAGAATTACGATAATCATTTAAATTTTTTTTATTAAATTCTGAATCGTATCCAGCAATTTTTCATAGATTTGATAAGCGAATATAACTTTTTTTTAAATAAATTGATTCTTGTAAAGCAGAATAACTAATAAAGAATTTTTTAAGAATTGCAACTACCAAAAATTTCAATTATAAACAAAGAAATGCGATTACCATTATTTCTTGGATTATATTGTTAAAAAGTTCTTTATTGAAAGTATGAGAAATGACAGTTGCAAATGTTTTGAACAGCACGCTTAAATTTTTTTGTTGTTGTCAGTAAACAGATTACGTTTTCTTTATTACTCTTGGGGACCCTGCAGTCTTTGATTGGCCGATAGTTTAGTCGGGTTGGCCGAGAGATAAGTTTGAATGGAGTTAGGAAGCCCATCAAACTTTTTGATCGGCTTAAATGATGCAAATATTTTGACCACTATTGTATATAAACTCATATATGCACATGTATGGACATACATACAACACATATGTACGTAAATAGTTATAAATATTTTAAATTACTTAAGGCCACAAAAGCTAAGCAAAGTGTGACTGACACACTAGAGCGCTTTTGGTGTTTTTTGTTCATAGGTATTGGCATATATACATTGGCATATATACGTTCATACATATGTATGTATGTATTTATACTTTTAGTAGTTTTATTTACGTTTTGAATCATCACCCTTTTCTTTTTTTTTCATTTCTGTCTAAATAAGCAAAAACATGTGTACAAACACACAAATACATATATTTAGTTTGGAGGCCAATGTCTTAGAACAATTTTGATTGGTTAACGATTTTGGGGCTTGTCACATACCAGGGATGGTAAATGAAATTTATAATTGTACAATCAGTATTAGTTTTTTACAAAATTCGTTTTATTTTAATTTTTTAAAAAAATTTTAAGCGATTGCATCGGAAAAAACTACTCAAATGTAGATATTTGTTTTTTTTTTTAAATCGACAGTTACCCCTCGTCGGTTTATATAAACATGTGCTTAGGTGCAAGGAATATTTATATCAGGTAAACTCACTGGGTGCAGCTAAAATATTGAGGAGAAAATTTTTATTTTTTTTATGTTATATTTTTTATATCATATATATTATAAGGTTATATATATTATAAGGTCAAGCTCCATAATATACAAAAATATATAAAAATATGTAATCAGAAACATTTTTCTAGTGCACACGGGCGCAACCTGGCGCATATATAATGAGGTAGAGGAGTGTAGGGAAGGGTTCAAACTACAAATTGGTGTAAGATTTTCTTGCTCTATTAAGTAGGAGATTTTAGGCAAATTGGGACCTTTTTTTAAAAAAAATTTAAAAATTTCTGACTTTATTTTTTTTAGCACTTATAGCCTATAAGTTACATACATAATTATTCAAAATTTATTTTACATCAGAATCTTTTAAAAAATATTAGCCGTTTAAAAATTAAAATTTTCTAAGAATTTTTTTAATTTTAGCAATATACCGAGAAATTACATTTTAGATCACCTTGTTAAAATAGAGTATTATTTTTTTGGCTCCCGAGGTACCCTGGTATTTAAAATTTAAATTTAAAATGAGTAATACAACTTTGAAACCGGTAACCACAAAAAATGATTTTTGGCAGCCAAATATTTTCCAGAGTGCTGCGGTCACAAATTTGGACGTTATTTTCGTTTGCAAAATGTTAGTGTTTTCAAAATTTTTTCTTTTGTAGAATTGCTTTTAATATAAAATAATTAAATCGTTATTTCAAATTTGATAAATTTTAAAATAGATTATTTAAAAGATTATCTGATAATATTTATTTGGAATTCTATATCTTGTTACTTAATCTTGCAGTTACTTTTATCTTCTCCGTTTTTGAAACTCAGATCTCATTCTCTTTTACGTCCTAAGATAAAAGTAAAGGCAACATTTAATAAGTTAACCACGTTTCAAAGTTTATTTTCGAATTTTATTTTATTTAGTCACTGCATTACTTTGATTACTCACACTTCACTGTTTTATTTTTTTCACTCACTGCACTTCACTGGTAAGAAACAAACCAGCGATGGATCTTGGTTTTTATACCCCTACCCCTAATAGATTACCTCATCGATACAAACAAGAGTTGGAATGGTCCATAAGATTCCAGAACATTCTACAATATGCAAGAGTGTTTTAATATACATAACAACGAAATGAGATGTTCCCGAACAACAGAATTATCCGGAATGCTCTCAAATGTTCTCGATTGTTCAAAATAATACTAGAAGAGAAAACGGGGACCCACGACCCGTTTTTGTGTTCTAGAGCATGAACTTGGTTTACGACAATAATATGAACAATAAGCTATTGAGTAATTGAGTTGTGCAGTAAATATTTGCATCTTAAGGTTTGATAAATTTTTATTTATAATTTTTGATTAAAATACTTTATCATCAAATTAGAGAAAGCAGTGTTTTTTTTAAATTTCGTAAAATATTTGCATTGTCTGACCTGCCATAATAATTTATGGGATTTTCATTACACAAGTCACGTTTTGACTAGGAAAGCAAGATTTATTTAATTATATGTATGTAAATATGAATATGTATGTATGCACATTAATATATATTTTTGCAGCTGTTTATTTGAAGTTGCGTTTTATTTTTAGTTTTCACTTTAATTCATTTACTTTTTCATTATTTGGATTTGGGAGTTCTCAGATACTTACACACGTAGTTGCCAGGCAAACTTATTATTAAATCGTCAAATTTTTTCAAAAACGTTGGGAAAAAATATCAAAAATCATGAATGCGGAAACCGTAATAACAAAAGTGGAAAAACAGGATAAATTCACTTTTATTGTTTAAAACCTTACTTATTTTATTAATTTAATTTTTTTAAATAAAAATAATAAACTAAAGTGTTGTTACACTATCTGAGACCTCATCTGAGTTGAAAATTTAAATGTCTATTAAGACTTATTAGGTTCGCTCTCAAAATCATAATAAAACTAGGTTTTAGATCGTATATTTATGATATACATATAATCCCCAGGAGTTGTTCAGATGAGAACCCAGACATTGTAAATATATGTAGCTTAAGCATAACAGGTCAAAATAATATATCATATGTAAAATAATTAAAATTTTAATATTTTGTCGTTATCCGTTATCAATGATAACCTCTCTAAGCCTATTAGGCAGATTTTTAATAATATTCTCTGCATCCGTTAGGATTTAATATTTTTCCAAAATGGTGAATTATTTTTACTTTTATTTAGTCACCAGCTGTGCTTTGGATTACTTTTGCTTTGAAAGTAATCCACACCAAATTTTAAGACTCTTACGTATTAACTTTTTATAAAGGTACCCAGCCATGGCTGCCAGATTTGACGATTTATCGTCATTTTGACGATTTTGATCAAAAAAATTGCAAAATTCCGATTTGACGATTTTTTCTTAAAAAGTGACGATTTTTTATAATGCCAAGAGTTTTTTAAAATATAAAGTTATATGTTCTTAGTTTAAACGATTTAAAAATTCTGGTAATTAAAGTAAAAAAATAGCCAGTTTAAAGCGGGTTGCTGTTCGCCTTATAATATTATACGTACGATTCTTTCAAGACGTTTTTTGAAAACTTCCAGTGTTGAGAGTATTGATAACTCTCAAACATTTTATCAATAGAATTTATAATATCCTTCAAACTCATGAAACATTTTATACATTTACAATTCAATGCAGTAAACACATATACAATATCAGACTACCTTGTACAAATTGTCAAAAATACACACATTTATAGTAAAACGATTATTTTGAAGTCATCAAAGCTACACGACCACTGTAGTCATATTAGGGTAATTTCTATTTTTGTATGCGACAATTTTATTTATTCGACAAAAGATGTCACAAAATTACAAATTCATTATTTTTTCGAAAAAGTTATTTTATAGGAGTAAAATATATATTTCTAAGTAGCTGACTACACTGCGAATAATTGAGCCAACGTAATTTGTAGTCGTGTAGCCGCTGTCGTCTATATGTTTAAAGCATAAGAAAATATTTTGATTTCAGTATACATTAACCCCCATATTTATAAAAAAAAAAGTACAAATTTTATTTAATTGGCGATTGGCAGTAATTCATATTTTGTCATTATTTTTAAACAGCGCTATCTCTTGCTCAACTGCTTTTTTCACTTTCTCTTTGAAATAAGATATTTTTGGGAAAAAAGTATCCTATATTGAAATCGGGATACTAAGGTACCACCTCAAAAAATTTTGTTAATTCATCCAGTAGTTTTTACGTGATGCGAACACAGACAGGAAATAATTTACTGTTTTATTATATGTATAGATTAATTGAAGTTATTCCAAGCCTTTCGGTCAGTCTTAAATATACTTAGTATTAAAGAGTACCTAAACCTAAGTATACAAAACAAAATTAATTTAAAAAATTACCAAACTAACAAAATATTTTACAAAATTTATTTCATTTTAATTTGGGGATCAACCATAATATTTCAAAAGGAATTAGTAAAAGAAAGTTAAAAGAAAGAAATTAACTCAAATGCCCAAAATTAATAGCAATTCAAATATTACATATAAAATATTAAGATTATATTAAAGCAAAATCAATTCATTCAATTTAAAAAAAAACTTAAAAGTTTGAGTCGAAAAAGATTATTTGAATGTGAAGAAAGGCAATTTAATCGGTAAGTCTTTCCAACTGCTAGCAACATACATATATTAGAAATGATCTTTTAAAGAACCCATTTACGATCTTCGAAATCAATGTGGTAAAGGCAAAGACAATGCTCTACCAGCTTTAGTAACTTTATGAAAAAGAGTCAAACAACGCAACTTAAAAAATTTAGAAATGAACATCCCAAAAATTATTTCACATAATTGATGCCATTGGAATTTTATCATCGAAAATAGCATATATATTCTCGATGAGGCTGAAATATTAAGTCTGTGATGGACAATCCAATTTTCGAATGTTATAGTCTCTGATATAATTGATGGCCAATTTGAGAGGGGTTTGTAGGATAATAAACACTATCTTTCAAAATATTAACATAGTGCTCTTCAGTAATTTTGGAGTCGATTTTGACCATTCTACCCACATCAGCTGAAGAAAATGTATGGGTTATGTTTTTAACTTAAGCCTTTAATGGTTTACGATACACAAATTTATCTCCTCTGACTTGACGACTTTATTCCAAAAAGTAAATCCCATATTTACGTATTTTTTAGCGAAGTTCTAATATGTAACAGAGGTTTATTTTAAATGACATCTTAAAACCAATATCATACCTGCGTATGGTTTCGGATGAGAAGCTTTATATTAACTCATCTTTGATCACTCTAGAAGAAAGAAATAGCAACTAGTGTTGCTTTTTTCACAACGATAATGCAAAGCCCCACTCATGTTTTAAAATCGCCAAAAATTATTGGAACTAGTTTGGGATGTGTTGTCACATTCTCTATATAGCCCCGACCATGCGCCTTCAGATTACCATTAATTTTGTTTCATGTAGATTACCTTAACAATTTTTTTTGTACAATTTATTAATGACGCTAATAACTTAAAATATTGAAATTGTATTATATATATTTTATATCTTAATTTATTAAGTATTCCCTTAAAATTCCCACCTCCCTAAAAGTTTCATATAAGCTCTAGAAATAGTCAATATGATGATAACTAGTATAATCTGGCAACGGCTCTGATACAACATCTTAACATTATTTTTATTAAGAACTAAAATCATATGAATTTAATTGTACTTAATTTGAATTGCTGACTGTTGCTATGCGTCGTTACGCATTAGACACAGTGGGCTGACAAGTTTAAAAAACTGGTATTTATTTTCAATTGACCTTTTGTTTAGTTTTTTTTTTGCTTTAAAAAGATATCGTTAAAAAAAAATAACATGTGGTTAAAATTCATTTTGGTTATTTAAGTAAATGAATTTTGAAAAGTATGATGACATCAACACCTAATAAGTTTAAAAAAATGTATTTCTATGAATATTTTTTAAGGATTTAATAACTAATAATAATTTACCAAATTAAATATAATGTTTTTTATATTAAAATGTTCTTTGATCAAAAGAATGTGGTTTCTAAATACTATTCGGATAAAAAATTTAAAAGGTGTTTAAGTTTATAATTTTTTGTTTTTTTTTTTTTGAATTATCAAAAATAACTTTTTATTAATTTTTATTAACATGGGTTTTACAAATTCGATTAAGGACAATTTTAAACTTGAATGGGTTTAAAAATGACGTCAATTATTTAAAAAAAAAAAACTTAAACATATCAGTTCCATAATTTACACAAACATTATTCAAATCGAAAAAACACTATTATTTTCCAAGCAAAAAAAAAACCACTCGAAAAATAAATTTTATTTTCCAAGCAAAAATTAAAAATCGAAAAATAATCATTAAAAAGTATTTTTTAATAAAACTTATAACCGCTACGATCTCTTGTTAAAATTATTCGATAATTTTTTAGCAAATAAATAAATGCTCAACTAAGTTTTTTCTTTCGTACAAGTATTCAAAACAAAAAAAAAATTTAATGTTTTTATTTTAAATATAATTGTAAGAAAGAACGAACTCTGTCGACATTGTGTGCTGTAAAAGAAATTCCATGTCACATTAATGGAAACCTTAGAAATATCCAATTTTATTAGAGTTGTTGTCAGTACTATTTAAATTTATATTAGACAAATGTATTTTAGTTTTCAGGCGTAAGAATCTTCCAAAGGAATTATACTTTTTCAAGAGTTTCAACTATCACTGAACATCCAGCCACAATATAATATTTTAATTGTACGAAGTTTTTAAATTTTCGAGACTATTCTGTCGATGGAGTTTTTTTCTCATTTTAAGCATATCTGATTTTTCCGAGAATAGTAAGTAAGGGTTCCATTCATGACATCGTATGTTACGACATGAAGGTTCCAACATGAAATCGGAGTTAAGGTTCTGTGTTGGCCCGCTCAATCACCTAACTTTAACAACTAGTGAATTTATGGAAAATGTTAATTGCATAATAAAAAATGGAAATAAACTTTTCACATAAGCTGTAATGTTTAAGTGGCAAAACACAGTAATGTTATAACATTATTATTTATTATATAAATTTCGTTCAATATATTTCATATTCACTCTTATTCTGTTGCCCGGATTTGAAAATTTTTATTCGGAAGTGAAATTATTCGAACTTTTTAGTTATTCTGTAAAATGGTTGTGGATAGAAAAAAAATATTTGTTTAAATAAAACTTTATGTAAAGGAAATCCCACAAATCCCAAAATAAAAGCCAAAAATTCCATAATTAAAGTTATTTAGCCCACATATGGACTAGGGGTCATTAAAACTTTCAGCAATAGTTGGAAATATATATAGCTTTATTACGACAGTATTATTTATCCGATCCCAGCTTTGGGATTTAAAAACATATGGCTCATGTTTCCATGGCAAATATCTCAAATTGAAGGACTTCCCTCAAACGTATGTACGTACTTATTGTTAGCCTCAACAAAGATATTAAATTTTTTTATATTCTTTAAGAAATTCTTGCTGAAACAAAATAAGATTGACGGCCATTTTTAGGAGAAAATACACAAAAATTCAATAATTTTGGAATTTTTAAATTAAAAATCGTCTAGTTTTTAACTCAGAAAAGATATAATCTTGAAATTTTTCCACAATGTTTAAAATTTCACTAACTATGGGAAAAAATTAATTTTGATCTGATTATAACTCGCTCATTTTCAAACATAATTTACAGATTAAATCATAATGCCTAGCTCTAAAAGAATTTGCATGGACAAGGTACCCAAGTTTAAGCCCACATAGCGCCACCCCTATCAAGTGGGTGGTCAAAACTTTAGCTTAAATATTCCTTTGCTATGCTCATACCAAATTTTGGATCAATCGGCCTAGCCCTTTACAAATGGCTGAGTTATTTCCAAAATATTTTGATTCTGCCCACTGTGCACGGTATGTTTGACAATTGTAATATACTGAAGTTAAACTAGTATAGCTTATGGTGTAAAGCATAAACAATTTTAATGAAAATCTTAATATTAAGTAACTGAAAGAAAAAATTTAACTAAATTCCAAAAGGATCATAATCTAAAATATTTGGAACTCTATAAGTATAAAGGAAAAAAATATTTTTATTATTTTAAGGGAAATAACTCTCAAGTAATTATGTTTCCTTTTTTTTGGGTACCACAGGTAACAGAGGTGGTCAAATAAATAAATAGAAAACAGCTTTATACAGCAGATTAGTTTTGAAGCAATATTTTAACTCGTAGAGTCTTGAATCTTTGCAAAAGCAACCCTCATACTAGAGCGCCTAGTCTAACAAAATACAGATTTGGGACAGTGGGCGTAGCACCTCCCATACAAAGTATACAATTATTATTGTGTACCTAGAGAACTACAATATGTAGAGTCTTGTAAAAGTAGACATCATACTAATATGCATAATCTAGCATATTAGTATGATGTCGTGAGAATAGGGGGCGTTTTCGAGTTAACGGTTCGCCGTACTTTTCTTCCAAGTCTTTATTGTATTTTTAGTAGTTGTGAGTAGCACAACGGGAATTGCTAGTTAAAACAAATGACGAGTAATTGTAATTGAAATTTTCCAGGCCTGGTAATAAAGCTAAGATTACACAAGTACATTATTTTCATCAATTCGGGTGTTTATTACTAAGAATAAGTTTCTTGTTTCAAATAACAAAATACAAAACGAATTACGAGTACATGAAAGTACATATGTACCTCGTTCTATTCTTCTTACCACTGTATTCAACAAACGTGGCAAGAAAAAATGCTAAATATAAAAAATGAGACTAAATATTGTTCACGTTTTTAATAAATTTCGTCACTGTGATGAAATGTACACAAAAGTATTGTATGAGTAAACTTAATGAGATGTGTGACGTTAAATACTATATACATATGTAAGTATGTATATATGTATATGTAAGTATTTTTAAGTACATCTGCCACCACTAGTATACGCGCACACACCCCACTTTGTATATTATTTATTTTTAAATGCCTGGCGAGAAAGGTAGAAAGTACAATAATACACAAATATATTTACCAGTATGGTACTAAAAACTCGTGAGAGATAACGGCTATGATGGAAAAGTAAACCATTGAGAGAATAGCTTATTTAATAGAAACGGAAATGGGAGAGTAAATATATGATTGTAGTGAACGGTGTTGCCAGTAGATTTTTTAAGCACCTAAAATTACTAAAAATATTGGTTTACTCTGCGAAGAACCTGTGCACTTTAGTCATTCAAATTGCAAAAACAAAAGAAATATTTATAATAAATAAACAAGCCAAGTAAATGTTGGGTTTGTATGAGCAGGGTTTCATACCGCCGAAAAAGATGTAACTTTAGATTTAAAAAGCTATGAAAAATGTGTTATAATTTGAATGATTTGAACTAGTGAACTAGTAGTGGGTATCGAGCACCGAGTATTTGATCAATTTTGGAGTACTCAATAACAAAAGGAGTTACTCGATAGTTTTAAAGCTATAGTTTTAGAAACAATTTAAATAAAAAATTTACCGACTTCAATAAAACTCTGATTAACAGTTAATTTCTATTATTATGTAAACAAAAGTATTGATTACTATTGAGTAGTGTTGAGTAATTAAATGTAGCAAAAATTGCTAATTGCACTATTTTGAACTAATTATATCTCATAACTGTGGATGCTCATATATGTATATTGGTTATAGCATATTATAAGAAGCATGATTTTAAGATTTATTATACACTAGCTATCCCCGGTGCGCTTCGCAACACCCATCCACTAAAAATACAATAAACACTTGGAATAAAAGTATGACCAACCTTTAACGCGAAAACGCACGCTATTCTCAAGTCAGAAATGTTCCCATTCAACCTGTTTTTTTTACAATTTTTTACTTTTAATGGGATGTGCCACTCCCAGTATTCTTATCTAGTCTGTATTTTGCTAGACTATGCACATTAGTATGAGGGTTACTTGTGGAAAGTTTCAAGACTATTTCTAATGTAGTTCTCTAGGTACGCGATAATAATTTTTCACTTTGTATAGGAGGTACCACGCCCTCCATTCAAATTCAGTCTATGTTTCTCTACACAATGTATCTTAATATGAGATTAATGATAAAAAATTCCAAGAGGCTACCTGTTCTCTTGTTCAGTTCTCTTGATACAGGATAATAATGTTTTACTTTGTGTGGGGGGTACCAAGCTCACCGTCCCAATTCATTCTGTATTTTGGGAGACTATGCGGCTTAGCACAAAGGCTACTCTCGCAAAGTTTTAAGGCGCTATCTACTGCAGTTCGCCAGAAACACGCTAATAATTTTTCACTTTGTATGGGCGGTACCACGCTTACTATTCAAATTCAGTCTGTGTTTATCTAAACTATGTACGTTAATATGATGGTTATTGGTGCAAAATTCCAAGGCGCTACCTAGTGCAGTTCTCTAGATACAGGATAATAATTTTTCACTTTGTATGGAAGGTACCATGCCCGCAAACAAACACATTCTGTGCTTTATATATATAGATTTTTATAAAAAAACATCTTTCTTATATTTTTTAATTTAGATATATTTACTGAACTTAAAAGTACGAACGCCAATATGTTCCATTCCTGATGCCATTTTACAACATTCGGTAAACGTATGGAAAAATATTTATCAAATGTAGAAATTACCAACAATTTTTCTACAACTGTTGCAGAATCCGACTTAGCACATTTTTGTCTTTGTAGTAACACATTTGTTGTGAAAATAGTAGAGAGACTGGAAATTAGTTTTGCGTGTACATATTAAACGTCGTGTACATATTAAATATCTATTAAATATCGTGTACATATTAAATATCTGAGCTTAATTAAAAAAAACAAACATAAGTCACAATTGAGAGAATTTACTTTTGACCAAATTTTTAAAAATTACATTTTTTTTCAAATCTGTAGAAAGAAGAATTTGTAGATTTATGTACAATAATATAATTCTGATCTCAAATATCACTCAACATGAAATGGTATTTTGTTATGCTAATTTAAATCAATTAAACCTTTTTTTGTTATAAAACAATCATTGTAATTTTTGACCTTTTTAGTAATTTTATAATTATGTTTTTTAAGCTTTTTATAATATTTAATTGAATGAAAAAATTTGTTTTCCATTTTTTTTTCATTGAAACTATTTTTATTTCCTGACGATGCTACCCAATGGTGTAGCGAAATATCGAATATAAAAATATAAATTAATTTAAAATTTTTTATAAAAAAGACCTAGAGCTTAAAAAACATAATTATAAAATTTTTGTTATATATTAATATAATTTTATAAATTCTACTACCTACAGATTTGTTATATGTATATAGACTAAAAGTATTATATATAGACTTAAAGTACGGAAAATTTTTGAAAAAAAGTTTCACCCATTGCATTTTAATAAAAGGAGTCGTAAAATAGCTTTATTAATTTTATGTTCATTAATTTTTAAATTCGATTTCTTTTATCTACCCTGGAGGGTTTGCGGACTCTATCTATAGCCTTGGCTAGTGGTTTGCTCCATTAATTGCATAGTGTTGCATCCATTTTTTGAAGTCAACTATAGGTGTGTATTTGTACTTTTCGCAAACTTTTGTAAATTTAATTACTTGATGTGAAGAATTTAAAGATTACATATTTATGTACGAGTATATGATAAAGAACCTGGTGGGGAATCAAGGATACTCACACAAGACTTAATCAATGAAAAACAAAGAAAATAAAAAAAAAATTTGCATTTGCATTGTATGATAGAAAATGGTGGAGAAGCATAAAATAAAACTTACAACCTCACCTTATTGACGTGGTGCAGTAGCAACTAAAAAAACTAGGATTGAACTTAAAAAAGTGACGCATTTTAACGAAATAAAAGATCTGTTAAATTAACCCGCGCTCCTATTTTAGTGCCATTAATCTATTTGTAGAGATTCTCCCCTACTTCTGGCAACACTCTTAGTTATAATAAATGTACTTGCTTGTGTGCCATCATTAATTTCCAGTTTTACTTGTTGTTTTTTTTCCGTCGGTGCTTGTTCCTAAAAAGAAAAGGGGCTCGATATACAATCAATGTCATAGAAAATGAAATGATGAAGAGGGGGGGAGGTCAACACAATAATACAAATTCAACTTACTTATGGGGGCTTGTGTTGGCTGTTTTTCAACGTCGTCTTTTGAGGCAATAATGATGAAACTTTAAATGGAAATGCATAAATCGAACAGAATAAGTGCGACAGCCAGAGCCAGAGAACAAAAATGTATGAATGAGCGTACAATACTACTTATTTGGGGGATTGTTTTATTTACCGGAATTGCATGGAGAGAGAGGATTTTACTTTTTTATTAAGGAAAAACGTTGAGAGAAATATGCTTTTATTTGGCGCGTAAGGTGTTCAACGAGACATTAACAATCAAGTCGTGGCGGTGTTAAGAATTACATAAAATAAAAATCCGATAATTTTGTTTAAATATACTTATATGCAAACAATAAAAAAGCAAAGCAAAATTTTAAAGATACACTACTATTTGAAATAGCTACGAGATACTTTAACTATAAAAAAACCGGATTAATTTAAAATCTATAAAAAAATCAATGCAACAATAAAATACTCACAATTTGTTAATATTTAAATATATTAACCTTTAATACTCGAATAGTGTTAACAAATGGACTTCAACTTTTTATTAAAAAAATACTTAATTTTATAAAATTTTATAAAAGAAAACTGAAAAATCAAAATTAAAAAAATTAAATTAAAAAATAGTAAAATATTCTCTATTTAAATTTTATCAACCTCCACAACAACAAAAGAATAGACTGTTATAGAGTTGTGTTTAATTGTTAACTTTTTTTAAAAGTCTTGGAAATACATGTATTGTACAAACGCAGGCGCATCAATGCCTAAATTTATGCCAATGTGTAGGCGTTGATAAAATAACGAACATAACTGTGTGTTTTTTAACCTTAACGATAAAGGACATATTTGTAAGGACACTACCACCTTCATCATCATTTGTTAATAACGTAACACATCAACTACTGAAATTTTAGTGTACCTCAAAGAATTTTGTGAAAATATATTAAAAAAATAGATCAAATCAAAAAAAGAATTCTACTCTAAACATATCGCGAATATAGTATTTAATTGTTACAAACAAAAAAAAAAAAAAATATTCATTAGTGTTAAAAAACTAAATTAATCTCGTACTTTTATAAATTATAACAACAATTTTTTATTGGATAACAATACTCCCATTTACATACATACTTTAATTGTACCAAATACAAAAAGATAAACTTTTCAAAATGTCATCAACCTCATCGGAATCGCATCTTAAACACAATAACGCCTTGTCGGCCACCGAAGAAAGTTCACATTTGTTGGAAAAGGCAGCAAATGGCACTGAAAAATATGGCTCACAACAAGCGGTAATTTACTGTTTTTCTCTTCTTTTCATTTTTATTTTTATTATTTTATTTAAATCTACCATCAACAACATTAATTTTTGTTTTATGTAGCCATTTCCACCGATCTAAGATTTCTTATGGCAAAAGGTTGTGCCCAAAGAAATATTAACGTAATCTTGTTTTGATTTTCAATGATAATGGGAATACTATATCTGAAATACTATAGAAGTGTAATGCGTTTCCACCATTTGTTATATTTTCTGTTAGAAAAAATTCAAAATATTATTAAAAATTTAGATATTCCGTATTTAAGTATGGAGGGAAATAGTATCTTTTCAGGCATCCTTTCGGCGACATTTCGATTACTCTGTGTATTCTTAAGGAGTTTGCTATTGTGTGACACATCTCATATTGCTTTTGTGCCATCTGTTAGATGATATGAATTTTAATGCTCCTGGGATGAAAATTCAGTGCGATGTTCGATGGACTAAACAATTTTTTAATTCGGAAAAGAAAACTGAAGCAAGCATATGGGTCAGTACAAGGAATTCTATTTTCGAGCTTTTACTTTCGCATGCAGGACATAGTAAAGATGCTTATTGGTAAAAGTATGGTTTCTGGAATATCAGAATATGGTATGTTTCGGATACCTTTTTTGAGTACGACATGTTTTTCACTGAGAGCTTATTCATTGGGAGTCGGCTGGCCAGCGATACACCTAATTTTAAATTTTTTTAATTGCACAAATGAAATGCAATGTTTTTTTCAGTTTTAAAAGCTTTAAATCAAATTTACACAAATATCACTCCTGCTACCCACCAGTCCTTTAATTGTATTCCAGCACAAAGTATTGCGTAAATAGCGGCCATAATCTGAGTGCGGGTAAAATTAAAAATATCTTCAATGTGATATACATTAGTTTATCACATATACTTAATATATATACTTAAAAAAGTATCAAAAATTGTTTAAAAAAAATCATTAACTATTAATTCTTAGATATAATTCTGCTCTGAATAAAACTTTATCTTTATTGACTTAATTAAAGTAACATAGTTTTAAAACCACAGGCCGTATTTGTCTTTTAAACGTCATTTTGTAGACAAAATCCCTTGATAATTATATCAACACCCAGACAAGACTATAAAAAATGAGCATTAACATTATTATTATTTTACCAACACAGATAAAAAGGCATTGAGTTTGCAAGGCCCAAAAAATAGTTTTCATGGTATTGTAATTAGAGAATTTAACAAACCTTTGCTATCAGTCAATTCTTTTTGTAGCTGCCGTAAAACTGCTGTATAAAACATGAATTTCAAAGTTTACTTTCCAAACTTAATTTCTTTTCATCTTATGAATAATTTAAAATGGTATTACGCAATATAATATAAGTTTATTATAATCAGCTTAATTGTCTAAAGAAACGTTTAAGTATTTGGTAACATATCCCCAATTTCGTAAAGCTTGCAGAGGTAAAGTTCTTCCGAATATTTCAAAACATTCCAGAATGTTTCGGGATGTTCTGGAATATTGTGAAATGCTCTTAAATACGCTTCTAAGTTCAGGACCGTTTTACAAATTTGTATTTTGTTTTTTTTTTTTTTGGATTTTTAAAACTATAAAGTAACCTAAAAGCCAGAGTCCGCCTCCTCCAGGATCTGCAACGCTACCTATACCTTCGTATAGAAAGTGATACATTCCAAATTCAGCTAGTTAACAATAAATTGAATTTAACGGTGCTCTTCCCGTGAAAAATAGAGTTTAGTGGTGCTCCTCTAGTAAAACTTCGAGTTTAATATGGTACTCCACCAATGTACGACTTATTAATAAAAAATTGCTAGGTTATACATGCTAACCAAAAAGATTACAAGTGGCTGATTTATGCACTACCAATAACTGTACCGTAGTACAGCTATTCGAGAAATCAAATTGCCAGTGCGAGAGTGAGTCGCAAAGCACTCGAAGGCCGAGAAACAATGACAGCCTAATTGAACTTAAAAAGTAATGACAATGGCGCGCGCGCCCTTTTTACGACTGTAAAAATTTGTACTTATAGAGGGCTAAATTCAACAATTCAGCTGTGTGGGAGCCTATAGCGCGCACATGTTAAAAACTGGCAATAGGCTTAAAGCTTATAATTGTATTTTGTTCATGCTGAATCCAAGAGTATTTTCTTATTACATTTTTTTATTCATAGTTTTCTTTTTTACTAAGAAATTGACAACTCTGCCGACGCTGCTCAATATTACGTCTCGGCTGTTTTTTGCTGTCGAAATATTAGACACTAGCAAACAAAAAGTATTTTTTACATTTTTAATTTTAGAAATACATAGATTTAACCAAAGAACAAATTTTGAAAACATAAAAATATAAAACGCAGTTCAAAATTTCAAAAAATAAATATCTATATTAGTTCTGAATAACTGTTTATTTTCTACACATATTTTAAATTCTATTCGTTAAAAGGAACTGTATTTTAACTTTATAAGTCGATTATGGTTGGCAAAAAATGCATATTATACATGGCAACTTTTTACAGTTGCCAAGAAGTTATCGAAATCGTTATTTTGACAGATCGGCAACTGAAAATAAATGTAAACAAGCATACAATAAATATCAAAACGGTAGAAAGTCAGTTTTAAAATACAAAAAGGGGTTAAAATATAAAATAAATACAAATAAAAAACAAGTAAGAAAAGATAAATAAAATTAGCTTACAAAGAGATAAAAAATTAAATAAATATCAATCAAAGAAAAATACATACATACCTTTTTTTAATGCTAAGTTCTTTTATTTTGAGCCATTTTTTCTTTAATTTGGCTTTAAAATGGATTCACACCCTCTGTCATTCTTCTGCTAAACATGTTGGTGGTCAACAACTATTGAGCTTTAAGGAAAATTTTTTCCAAGCTTATTCTTTTGTGTCACCAAATCCTCGGACAGCATATGTGGGTTATTTTCCATTTCTTGTATTAATAGCTCAAATTTTTGTCTGCTGGTGATTTCTACCATTTTGTATATGTATAATTTTCATTAAAAAATAAATCAATAAAAAACATTCTATTACTTTTCTGTTTAACAGCCTTTTTTTTAATTGAAAAATATTCAAAGCAACCAATTGTCAATGTCATTACTAATTAGTTACCATCTGTAATATAGTTGTGGCAACTGGCAACGCAACTGAAGTTCGGTTGCCATCCGTAATTGACCCTTAATTTTCATTTAATTTCACTCTTATAAAATCCAATGAAAATCTCAAGACTATGGCGTGTAACACTCTTAAGAACTATTTATTTTATTTTATATTTATAAATTTTTATAAAAAAGAAAGAAAAACTGATGCTGGTACATCCTTTAAACTTTAGTTGGGGTTTTTTACGTACGTTTATAGACAGATTATCATCTTCAATATGGATATTTTTCTATTTGGATTATTTTGTATAGACATTTTCTTTCTTTCGTTGGTAATTTTATTACATACAAGCACTTGGTAGATTAACATATAACACAAACATACATATTTCTTTCATATGGTTGGGTTGTACAGTCAATGATGATATGCTGCATTTGTATGCTGTTGGAATCAACTTTGGGATTAATAAATTATCTTACATTCAAATATTCAATTCCACACTTAATCATGAGCGTAGAAAATGCATTTTATTTTGTTGTTGGAAATTTTTATTTTATTTTAATCTTCTTAAATAATTTCTCATGCGTTCATAAGCCATTTCCAGTTGTAAGTATTTGTTGTTTACGCTTTTACAATTAATAGCATATGTAGAATTTTGACATAAAACATGTACTGCTATTTATATAGCTTTAAATGTTTGAGGTAAAAATCAGAACTGGAAATTTTGCATAAATTTATCACCAGATTATTTAATACAAATTGAAATAGATTTCAAATCGTATACGTGTGTTAATAGTTTAACAATTATTCAATAACAACGAAATAACGTTTGATGGTTTACCGGGTTATATACACTTCCACATCATGTTAACTATTATTAACTGATGTTAATTATTATTAATTTGCAACTATGTATTATTTTTTAAAGTCGCAAATAATTATTATTATTATTTCGTTTATTTAACTTACGATGAGTGAGCAAGAAAGAGAGAGAGAGACAGGCGTGCTTAAAATTTTATAAATTTTTAAACATAATAAATAAATTATTTAAGTTTTCAAGTTAATTCATGATATAAATGCTTTAACTGCCAAATCATATAAATTTTTAGTAGATTTTTGTTGTTTTTGATATTATTCTTTAAGATAGAGATGAACTTGTTAAACAAAATTGTTTTCTGCTAATTAAGGAATAGTAATTCCTGGTTTTAAATTACCTTTGTCAAAAACTTAAAAAGCGGATTTAATCAATTTGTATGTAAGTTTTTGCAAAAATTATATAATGTTTAAATCAAAAATGAAAAAAAAACAAAAATGACTATTTTTCCAAAAGCTAAACTAATTATGATGACAAAAATTAATCCCATAAAATGTAACGAAAAATATGTTTAATACAACAACTAACTTACTAAAAGTTGACTGGTAGGTAGGCTTGAAATATTATTACTTTTATTGAATACGAATATATTCTATTAACTATTATTTAATAAAACAAAAAAACAGTCCCCCACTAGGGACTTCCGGCCATGTGATAGAGGCCAGCAGCTACGTCTGCCAAATTGTTATAGCAATTCATTAATTTACTAGACCTCTCTGCAAAAATCCCTTGGAATACAAAACTGATTCTATTATAAAAACAAACAAGAGAGTTGAAAATAGGCTTTTGTTGCAGAGATGGGCGGTTTAACCTGGTGGAATACATTGCATTGACTATTATATTTCCGGTGTTCATCGGGGAATATTTTTGTTTACTATCGGGGTGGGTGCTTAATACAAGCATCTGAGTTAGTCACACGGTTATTCTCGATTGAATGCAAATGCTTATCTTGCCAATAGCTTTTTCACAACCAGTGTTTTATATAAAACTAACTGTACCCGCCACGATGTGGGCGTCCTGACAATATTTTGTTCGATTTTTGGATTTATGTATTTACTTGATATAAAGGTACCCATCATATAAAGGTAATTCCACAAAGTAAAAATACAAAACAAAAACACAAATACAAATGTTATTCAATTGGCGTCATCAAAAATAAAAGGTGCGCAACCGTGTTTAAAATATCCCGGTTTTAAACCGAAAATTTCAGTACCTTTAAACCGGAAATTGCGTTTTTTCACTACTTTATCTCCACTTTCTATCAGAAATGAGATTTTTTTTGCGGAAAACAAGTATCCTGTATTAGAATCAGAATGTTAAGGTACCTCCTCACAAAATTTTGTTAAAATCCATCCAGTAGTTTTTACGTGATGTGAACGTAAAAGAAAAGCAGACAGACAGACGGATATGAGTTACTATTTTATTATATTTATAGAAGATTTAAATCATTAAACAATTTTGTCAACTAGTTTGCTCTGTTTAACTTATCGATTACTGTTAACTCTATAGTACATTTTATCGATCATTTCTGAAGTGTATCAGTCACAAGTGGAAAACTAGAGCTGTGTTGTTCATGAACGACCTAGTTCAGTTGAACCACTTGGCAAAGTAAACGATTCTGACTCGATCACTGTTTTTCTTTGTTCTCATCTCGTTTAATATTTTCTATACAAAAGTGCGTAATAAAAAATGATCGGCGGTTTTAAAAAACAATTTTTTTTTCATAATAATTTTTCACAATCCATTTAGTAAATTTGTAGGTCCTCATTTTTTCATAGAAACATAAAATTATTTTTATTATAAGTTCGTTCGGCTTGAAAATATTTCAGGTTCCGTAAATAACAGTTATCGTTTTAAAAAAAATTATTTTATAACAGTTATTTTGAGAATTAAATAAAAATATAAAACTCAAATGAAAGTTTTAAAAAAAGAATTTTATTTTGCCGTCATATTATAAAACTTTTTTAGGCGCTTTATTTTTTTTTATTTTTTTTTTTTTTTTTTTTGTCAAAAAATAATACTCATTTTATGAAAATTTGTTATTGTTAGATTAATCTTCACTGGATTTTTGCGACACATCTTATACATCGCTTTTAGATCAGAACAAGAAAGCGAAGAAAATGATTGAGGTTGCAAAAAAGTTTTCTTGAAAATTGATAATTTTTTCTCTATGAGGAGAAAAAACATCCATATCCATAAATTGGCCAAAAAAAAAAAAAGTTAACAGTTTGTTCTTTCAACCCAGGGAAGCGTGGAAAGTGCATTCTATGCTCTTAAACTGGTATTGAGGGGCCTCCGTTCAAATCTGTCCAGAAAAAATTATGTATGTAAATAAACAAAATGAGTTTTATTTTCTGACGCAAAAAACAAAACTCTTCAAAAAAATTTTATTTAATGACCGCAAAATAAAAGTCTATTTTTAAAAGTTTCATTGAACTTTTATTTTTCCGTTGAAAAATAACTCTTAACTATGGAGTTGAGAGCGATTTTTTAAGATCATCATATATATTTTGAAAGAGCTCGTCAATACAAATCTATTGATAAATCACAGTATAATAGATCTCCGTTAGCTCTAACATAAAGAGTTTATGAGTTTAATTTTTTTTGATAACTGTTATTTACGATATATTTGTATTGTTACGAATAAATATGATTACTACGAATATATAAATAAATAAATTTATTTTATATTTTACTATACAACATACGACGTACTACATAAACAAGTTTTTGAGATATGTTAGTTGATTATTAATTCAGAGAAATGCTATTCAATCAATTTAAAATACATTTAGCCGTTTAAAGTCAAAAATGAACGTTGAACGGTTTAGTTAGCTGTACATTATACATTGTTCAATCAACATTCACATTAAAAAGGAACGATGAACGAATAGAACAACGTACCTAGTTCATATAATAGTTTTGAATGATCTGAACGCTTTGTCAAAATTAACAAATATGTAAGATTCTATAGGCCGCATACAAAATGACCCAATAAAAAACCGACCAAAAAGTCGTCAAATGAATAATAACCTTAAAAAGAAATAAAAAATTCTTAAAAAAGAATGATGGAAATTTGCAACAAAATTTTTTTAAATCTTCTCGAAAATTAATGAATTTTCGCCCAGTTTTTTATTTAAATTTTTCTTTTTATTTTAAATCAATTTAAAAATATATATGGTTTGTACAACATAAACCTTTATTTTTACACTCTTATTGAAGAATTTCTAATATAAAGTCGGCAAAAAATGGGCAATCTTTCATTGGAACAAAATATAAAAATGAATTAATCTCCCAAAAATTTTGGCTTACTTTTCATAAAAATTTTATTATCCAATTCTGAAGATTGCTTGGGTTATTTTTCCTTTTTGCTTTTGGACGATTTTTCATACGGTCATTTTGCACTCAACAAAACATTCGGAATAATTGGTTTTTTTTTAATAAAAAACACACTTTCTTCTTCTCCTCGTAATTATATGAAAATGTTTCTGAGATTTTTATTTAAACCAAAATGTACAGCACACAACAGAAAAGATAAAGGAAATGAAAACTAAAACAGTTTTTTATTTCATAAAAAAATCTCTTTTAATCGATCTTCTGTGTAACTACACATAAAAATTGAAAAACCTGTAATTTATTATATACATACACATACATATACATACATATATATATATATATATATATATATATATATTTCGGAAACATTTTCAAATTACAAGGTTATCAACTTGTATGTTTTGTCATTTATTTAGTAAATTTTTAGTTAACTTTTATGAAAAAAGTACCATTAAGGCCGAATAAAGATACCACTAAAATCTAAATCAGACATACCCATAGTTATTGCTGAAGGTTTCGAAATACTAAATGCTTAAGAATTTTATTTAAAAATATATTAATTCATAAAACTTAAGCAGAGGTATACATTTTAGAAAAATTCTATTGAATAATTGTATTGCCCCAGGAGAAATAAAAGTTTCTTCTCTGATATACATAAGCCATTACGATGTAAGAATGTTATAGGATTAAAAAAACACAAAACACTGTAGCATTCTGTGCCTCTGGTATGTTAGAGTTAATTTTCCAGCAAATCAACATCGCATTTATAAAAGTACCTAAACCCAAATGTGGCTAGATTCAATCGACATGCATCAATTGGAATGGCTCGCCTGTACTACCGACCAGAATCATTTGGAAAATATCTGGGGAATTATGATTTACAAAATCTTGAAATAAGCAATGCGAAATGATTTTAGTCCTAAATGCTCCAGTTATTGATGCTTCGGAGACTTGTACGGTATGACAAGGGTAACTTAAACTGGTTAATGGAAACTTCAAGTATCTTTTGGCCAAGATGAAAATTAAGGTAAGATACTTGCAGCCGTTGACCAGAAAGGACTGAGGCGGTGGCGCACATTTTGTGTGAATATCCAGCATCATTGGCTAACATAAGATTAGATCCACTAGCAGACACATATGAAATGTGGATGATATGTGGACCCTAGCCTTAGACATACATATGTTACCAATTACAAGAAACTCTGTGATAAGAAAGAAAGTCGACATTGAACAGTCGCCACTCTAAAATTACAACAGTCGTGAGTAAAAGGCTAGACATCACAAGACTCAATGAAGGTTAGGTAGTCGTAAATTATTAATCGGGTACCAGAAATCATTGTGGCACGAAGGCAGTAGATCCATAAAAATAGAGGACAATTAATAATAATAATAATAATAATAATAATAATAATAATAACATATCAAAACAGTATTGGAAAAAGATTATATAAATATAGTTACAATTTAATTATGGATATAAAACGCTTACAAAGGTTAATGTCATTTAAATTATACTAAAATCTTAAGACTATTATGAAAAACAAAACAATATACGCCTCCATTTGAAATGTATTTTTATTTTTACTTTATCAGTCATTGTATAACTGACCAATCCATTGTCTGAGTAAAATCAATGGAAATTTTTAATTTTAAACATTTTGGCAAAAGGCCAATAAAAATGGAAATTTAACAAGCAGGAATTATTTTTTATATTTTCCTCATATTTTGTTGTTGTTTTTTTCTCATTTATTGGAAATTTAAATAATGAAAGAAAGACTATTGTCTTAAAGCTGTTGCAAAAGTCACAAACGTAGTGAAGAAAATAATATAAATCTGTAAATGTCTACAAATAGAGCTGTGTTTTTTATAAACAATAATCAAAATTAAACAAAAATAATAAATTGTATGTATGTCTATAACGAATTTCACTGTATTACGATTCCATATGTGAGTTTAAATTTCTCACTATATGCCAGTGATGCCGTTAGGTTACATTTTTTAAATCTTTCGTATCTTTTGAAAGCCCCATGTAACATTTAGTCAAATTTTTGTGTCTTTTGGTAATAACTTTTTTAATCTGGTCTACCAACACATTTTGTTTTTTATTATATTTCTATAATATGTACATATGTATATAATATAAAGAAACCGCCACGTCGTGGGCGTCCTGACAATATTTAGCTCGGTTTTACTTTGAATGTATTCCACACCACTTGAAGGACTTACTTGTATAATGCTTCAGTTATGGTTTATTTAATTAATTTATATAAAGGTACCCATCCCTCTACAAGATTCTAAAATTTTAAAAATTATTGTAAATTATTGTTCATAACAATGTAATTCCACAAAGTTAAAATACAAATTTTAATCAACTGGCGCCATCTGTTGCGTAATAGTTTCTAAAATATCTCACCTTCAAAAATAAAAAGGTGTGTGGTGAAAATGTAACCGTGTTGAAAATATCACAATTTTAAACCAAAATTTTCAGCACCTTTAAACCGGAAATTGCGTTTTTCATAGCCTTTTCTCCACTTTCTCTTGGAAATAAGATATTTTTGCGCAAAAAAAGTATCCTATATTGGGATCAGGATACTAAGGTAATTTTGTTAATATCCATCCAGTAGTTTTTACGTTATGCGAACACAAACAATGAAGGACAGACGGAAATGAGTTACTATTTTATTATATGTATGTATAGATTCGCTTTTATTAATTAAGCAATTGGATTTACACACATTGGATCACTGGTGGTCCACGGATAGGTACAAATTTTAAAGTGTGGATGCTATAGAGACATTAGCCTTAAAAAAAATATTAGCAATTACGAGAGACTTTGTAATGGGAAAGAACGTAGACAGTTGACAGTCTAATATCACATATAGTAAAAAGTAAAGGCTAGTAATAGCTCCAGGCTCAATGAAAGTAAGGTAGTCGTAAATTACTTATCGGTTACCAGATAAAGAGGGTCGAAAAGAACTCATAAAGATAATAACTGCCTATTTCACAGTGTCACACGAATTTGTTCTTTCGCACAATTGCATTTAAAACAAAAACAAATTTTCAAATGTTGTTTTTGTTTTAAATGTAATTGTGCGAAAGAACGAATTCGAAGGACACTCTGAAATAGGCATTAAAGCTTAAAAATGAATTATGCGACAAAAATAAATATTTCCTTAAGTCGACTTATAAGAATGTGGAAAGATAAATTTCTCAATTTGTTAAGTCTCAACAGAAAGAATTATCCTTAGCTGCTATGGGTATAAATTAATAAAAAATAACAGTTATGAAATTTTAAAATTATTACTTTACAAATAGGGGACAAGTCATAAACAGTTTTTCCTTTTTGATATAGAATTATTATAAAACGTAAAAATATTTTTATAAAAGAAAAAAAAAATGGAAATAATTTTGTTCTATAACAGGATTATGCGACCGCAAATTATTCTCAATGTTAAATATTTTTTTTTTCATTATTAATAAACTTAAATGTCCGTTAACGTAAATCAAATAAATTTTTGTTATTGTAATGACTTATTTTATGCAAATGTCAAAAATATTTCAAGTATGCTAATCAACTTAATATAAACTAACTGCTGCCTATTTAGGTCTAAATAAATTCATTAATTTCCGAATGAGTGGATTTATAATTATAAATTGTAATGACGATTTGAGTTTTGCTTTTAAGTTGTTTTCCACAGATTTTTTTAAATTCCTTATATAGTTCTAGATTGCTATTTTAGTAAACGCACAAACTGTTTTACTTTTTATTATAGAATTTTTAAATTTTAAAGTCACTTTGTAGTTAAAAAATATAATAATGTGTAGGTAAGTAATACAGTGACTTGTTGATAATATTTAAGTATATGGAATATTTAAAAATATCTAGTTTTCAATTAAAAAAAAATGCAATCAACAACCCTAATGATGATGTTCAGCATGACTAAAACCGACGCTTTTAAATATCGCCAATAATAATATAATATCAAGAAGACGGCTGATTGAAAATAAACTTCTTGGTTGTCTACAGAGAAATAACAAAATATTGAAAAAAAAAAATATTCTGAAATTATCCAAATATTTGTAAATTTAATATTTTCTTAAACGATGCACACTGGGGAAGTTTTTAGCCAAAAAAAAAAATAAAAATAAATTTGTAGTTTCTAAATGGCTAAAACGATTGCATTGAAACCCATACACCGCTATGATAGAGATAGATAACGGCTACTAGCATCAAGTTAGACCGAGGTATTTAGGTAAAAAACAAAATGTCAATATTAATAGTGGGATATCTCCTTAACTATGAAAGATAGCTGATATGTATATCAACATTTTAGAACTGGAACATGGCAAAGGTTTTAACTTTTCTTGCACCGAAGCACTGTAAGGTTCAAATTCAAACTTATTCGAATAACATTGCGGTTATGTTTGTATGTATTTTTATTTCTTTATAGAATTACAAAGGAGCCTCTATTAGAAACTGTTTTCACACCTTTATATAATAACAAGAACTATCGAAACCCATTTTTAGATTTTTATTTCTACACCAATATCAAACTAATGTCTCTCTAGTTTTCCATCAAATTAAATCTTCGAAGAGTGAGCTAAAAGCAACTACAGTTCAAGGCCTGGATTCACTATCATACTCAGTCGTACGATCTGCCAAAAATGCCCCGAAATTGCCCGAAAATTGGTCAAATAAGCAGTAAGAATAATTCCGCGTTTTTTTTTTCAGGTGTATGTCGCTGCAAAATCAAAATATTTTGGAAATAATTCAGCCATTTGTAATGGAATAGTCCGATTGATCCATAATTTGGCATAGTAATATGCGAACAGTCTATTGGATAAAATCGATCTATAACATTTGACGTCATTTGAAATAAATTGGTCAAGTGCTCATAAATGAAGGGCCCCGTACTGAAAAACTTGAAATTTGTTTTTTTCACGACTTGTATGGTTCACCCGTTAAATTTAAATTTTATGTTTTTATTACTTGTTATTAAAAATTTTAATTGTCTGCCTGTCAGGGTTTAAAAAATAAACACATATTTGTATGGGTACACCCTTTAATTTTTAAATTTCTTTTTTACAATTACGTGTGTGAGCCTAACTCACACTTGACTGATCTATTTTTGTTTATACTTGAGACTAAGTTCTGGTATTTAACTACATTCTTGTGTTAATTTCACAAAACACATCCCGCAATTAATGCCCAATTTATTTCATCCTTTTTTTTCATACAATTTCATATAAAAAGAACCAACATTATACGATTACAACGTGTTTTACACTTTTCTTACGACTGTACTTTGTAATACTGCCAAACCATATAAAGCAAAATTTACAAATTCTTTAAAACCAAAGAAACAGAAAAAGCAAATAAAACCTGTACAATTGTCCCTGTTTTAATGGCAGGCAATACCTTAAGAAGAAAAAAAATTAAGAGAATAATGAGTGAGTGTAGAATAACCACATTTCATTCGAACAACATTTTTTACATATTTAAACCTTAAATTGCGTTGGCTATTAAATTACATTATGATTTGTTTTTTTTTTTTTATAATTTATAAAATTACGACAAACATAATGTAAATGATACGATGGACAAGACAATATTTCTCTACAAAATCGAATGAGGAGCACTAAAAAATTAAAATAAAGTACATAGGTTGTCAGCCAAGTTTCAAAAATTTAAGAAAATTCGTAATTGTTATTTTTTAACAATAGAACTTAAATTTTTATATAAAAAAATTTATTTGATTAGTCCTAGTTTAGACGGGCGAACATTTGGAAGAAAAACATTTGGAATTCTCTTTTGTTTTTTCATTTGCATTCACACAATCGAACATGTTGTCGGCAACATTTTATTATTGAAGCAAATTTCAAAAAGCAAAATAAATGCCAACAAAGTAAACGATGCCCTCTTCCCCACCCGTAATATGTTTCCCTTCCAAATGTTTTCGTTTTTAAACTCAGACTTACTTATTAAATTACTTTATAGTTATTAATTATTATAATTGAAAAGGTGGGGAGAACGAGAGCTTTTCTAACGATCTTCATTTCTTTAGTATTTTGTTGTATCATGTACATATGTATGTATATATTTTGGGTTATCGACAGGCATTTCTCGTTGCATGTAATTATGAATACTCTCTTTGAACTCTTCTTTTTAGTCCATAGCTGTTCGACATCTTCCGAATAGATTATATTATATTGGATTTGTCGTTTTGAAGTGATTGCAACAATCGGATTGATTTGATTGGACGGTTTGTCCAATTCAAAAACAGTAAAATCGAATGTTAAGTTTATGTACCTGTTTTTTTGAAAAATATACGAAATTGGTTCTGTTTATTTCTTGGAAAATGAAAAAAACAATAAAACAAGAGTATTAAGGCCGGGGCACATAAAATCCGTCATATGTTATACTTTGACGTATTTAACTGTGATTAAAGTATCGATGGCAGAGATTGACACAATGAGTATTTTGTTGACGGATATTAAATCAAGAAATAATTCACTTGTAAAGCTTTTTTCACCATTTTACTTTATTTAATTTATTTTGTTCTATTTTGTTTTATTTTTGTTGCCACTCGATACAAAAATTTAATCAAAACAAACAAATTGATAGCTATCAACGCTGGCAACGCTCATAAGTAAACCAATTTTTTAACTTTTTTGTACGTTAAAAAAGACGATGGATGATATGTGCCCCTGCCTTTATTCACCATTGCTAAGCCAATTAAAGGTAAATAAAAAATATAGCAAAAAAATTATCTTCCGTTAAAATAATGCCTGGGTGCGCAATTTACAGTTGCGATAGCAAAACTTAAGTTACTGCGTCCACTCGAATATGGAGCACCTTTCTAAATCTTACTTTGGGGAGTTTTTTATTTGATTTTAGATAATCGCTGGATCAAGTGTATTGAGCTAAACAGAGATAGAGTTTAAAAATAAAGAAAAGAACCTATTCAAAACATATATTTTTTTTTAATTTTCTGTTAAGGCTCCCCTCGTATTAAGCAATAATATAAAATTAACTAGTAGGTATAAATTGTTGGTTAAAAAAAGAGAAAACGTTTATCAGCATGAAAGCTAGCAAGATTTTCCAATCGACTATAAACACAGTCGTCTTATAATAAAAATATTTATTCAGAGTGCAAAATAAGCAAAAATCAGGTATGGAAAGATAGGTACCAATTAAAATCAATCTAGCACTGTATCCCTTGAGGTTATAAACTATCAAAAGTAAATTATATTTGATATAATTCCTTTTAGTTCCCAAAGACTTCCTTTTCTAATTGTACGGATTAAACTTTGCACCAACTTATGTTTTGATTTGAAAAAAAGATCATTTATGTTTTCGCATAATTTAAAATCTTTCAATTTTCCTTGCCTGGCAATGGCATTTTATTAGCATGCAACTGGGAAGCATCATCCTACATATTAAGGTGTAGTCAAGCTGTAGAACCAGTTAATAGACAGACAACCAAATAAATTGCTTCTTAAGACTTTAATTTCATCTTAATTGTTGTGTACTCGTATTCCAACTGCACAAGCACAAGAACAAAGTAGAAAGTAGGCGATTGCAAAAAAAAAAAAGGAAATCTGAGTAAAGCAAGGGCATTACAAAGTGACCTCAAAGTATGTTTGCTTATGTCTATTTGCTTAAAACACTCGCAAATAAATGTTTGTTAAATTAATATACACAAGTTAAAATCGCCATGTTCATGGTTAAAGCCTTGAAACCATTTTTATGATGAACATTTAACAAAGATTTATTCTATACAAAATTCGTTTTATAAAACATTTAAATTATAATAGTTATCTATACATTAAATAAAAAAGTTACTCATTTCCTGTGTCTGGTTGTCTGTCTTACGCTTTGTGTTCGCATCACGTTAAAACTACTGGATGGATTTTAACAAAATTTTGTGATTAGGTACCTTAGTATCCTTATTCGAATATAGAATACTTTTTTCCGCAAAAATGTTTTATTTCCAAAGGAAAGTGGAGAAAAAGCAGTGAAAATACGCCAAATTTTTTACAGATTTAAATGTAATGCATACTATAAGGCATCTTTTAGTTTTGAAAGCAGTATATTTTATGTAATGCTCAACAGATGGTGCTGATTTAAAATAATGAGCAACATATTTCCTGACTGTCTTTTACAGAGCTTTAATTAATAATTAATAATTTTTAGAATACATATGAAATTTGTAGTATAGCTTAAGTTCGTTTTATTCTCTCTAAATATAATATTATTAAAGAAAAATTGAAAAAATTTAATTGTTAGACACCAGCAAAGCGGAATGATTCCGCTTCTATTTAATTTTTGTATTGTAAAGTTAGATTTTCTATTGAAGAAAATTTCTAAAACTTTTTGAAAAAAGTATTTGTTTTATAAAAGTCGAATTTTTTCTTTCAAACCATTTGTTTCTTGGGTTAGCGGAAACGTTTTGAAAAGGGAAAAAAACTTATCCGAAATAAGTCAATAATCACTGATACATAATTTAATTTTGGATCTGTGAAAAATTTCAAGTCCATTTCAAGGTTAAGTGAAGGGGGTGTGTGCCTGTTTACAGACCGCATTTACGTATTTTACTTAAAAATCAAACGTAGGTTTAATAAAATTGAAAAACGTCATTTGCTTAGAGTTTATGACCGCAAAAGCTTTTTGTTTACTTTTGATATTGTTGTGATTCTCAAATGAAACCAATAGACAACACTAATACATACAACTGATTTTACGTTATTTAACAGAGGGCAAATAGGGCATTTTTTTTTTCTTTTGCTTTTTGTCTCTCCATGAATGTATGAAGTTGTTTGTATTCTCGTGCGTCAATAAATGTTCAATAATTTGGAATCGCCCGTTCCCCTACAATACACAAACTTTATGTTTCAAACATCAATATAAGTTTGGTGTGAGGGTTTTTTTAGAACTCTTGTAGGTATATTTCCCACATGACATACAAAATATTTTTTATTTATAAATAATTTTCTTACGTCTTTTTTATTCAACGATTTCATTCCTACATGTTTTGTATTTTTATTTGTTGTCATTATGTTAATTAAAAAATAAACTCATTATAAATGCCCAAATACAAATTCAATTTTTTAATTAACCGGGAAGTTTTAAATTTATTGCCTCTTTACTGTTATTTTTGAACAAAAAGAAAACAAGCAAAAAAGCTTTTTTTGTTTTAACCGACTTTATCATATTGGCCATCATTATTAGAGCTTTATTACTGTTAAACGTTAAATCAATAAAAAAAAAGCTCAATAACTACCGTTAGAATAAAAGCTTTTTCGTTACAAAACACAGCCTAGAATAAACAAAATTTTGTGTGGGATTTTTAATAATGATTAAATTATTATTTTAAGCACATACTTTTGGTAATTTCCTTTTCCTGTATTTGAACAACAACGAACAGCAGCGTTACCATATTTTATCAATATAAATTCATTAAACCGGAAAATTGACAGGAAGTAAATTTAAATTTACAGCGTATAAAAGCAATAGTGTTAACAAATGTAGCTGTATATGAAATAAAACCAAATAGTAAATGTGTAGAGTATACTAAATCAGACCACGCATAATTTGGGTTCCTCTTTGTTTCAGTTGTTGATCTCCTTGCTTATTACTGAGTCCCGCACATTCTTTAACGTCAAATCTCAGTTAAAGGGATTTCTGAATGTCTTAGATTTTCATGATATACATAGCTATTTTATTTAGATTTTATCTTGTAATTTTTGGCATATAAAATGGCTTTTAGATTAGATTAAATAAATGAATAAATAAATTTATTTTATTTATAAGTGAATATATAAAACAGTAAATAATTTATATAACATAAATATACGAGTATGAGGATCTAGGCCTTTGTCTTTTACAAATTTAAAATTAATAAATTAGATAATATTAACAATTTTGCATTTTTTGAAAAAGTAAAAATTTTGTAAACATTATTCTATGATGGTAAACAAAGTAATGAACTATAAAAAGTAATGAACCAAAAATTTCAAATCTTTCTTGAGTAAATAGCTGACAAACAAAAATATGTACATACATATGTACATATGATAGGCAATTTTTCGTAATAAAATGTCAAATTTAAGTTCAGAGATAATTTTTAAAATCATTTTTGCGGCAAATTTTATTTTTTTTTTAGCAAAAAGAAATTTTAAAATTTATGCTATGTACGTTTGGCTAACAATGTATGTAGTTATTTCGCCCAGAAAAAAAAAATAGTAACGTTCAGGTCATAAAACCGCGGACAACAACAAATAATGATTGAAAAAAATACGTTTTTCATTTTTTTTTTGCAGCACTGTATGTGGATTACTTTCAAAACAAAATGCAAGTTCCCTCAAAATATTTTGGGGACGCTGTTGACGCAAGTGCAACCTTACTGATGAAAGTCCAAACTAATGACCGCAGAGTGGAATAGAAGTTGATGCTGAGCCTAAGTAAGTTTGAAAAGCTAAGATTTAGAGGGAGACGTCACACAGTGCTTTGCCGCACAGACAAAAATAAATAAAAATTTCTTAAAAATAGTTTTATTTTTTTAATTTAATTTTAAAAATAATTTGATAGACTTATTTTTAAAATTAAATTTAAAAAAAATCAAACTTGCTTTAAGGCATTTTTATTTATTTTTTGTTTGTGCGGCAAAGAACTGTGTGATGTATCCCTCTAAGTCTTAGCTTTTCAAACTTACTCAGGCTCAGTATCCATTTGCGGACATTAGTTTGGACTTTCATTGTAAGAAGTTGCCTCATATTTTATAGCAGATTAAATTCAATTTCACTAAAATTCATTACTTTTTGTCACTAACTTACCTCAATGAGGGGTCATTCGGGCGGTCTTTCTGTTGGGTTTTTTTTTAGTTCCCAAAAAAGTTAAAACTCATAAACGGACGTTTCGAAACCATTGTACAATTTTTAATTTTGTAATAAAGGTATGGTGCTTCAGATGCTTAAAATATACTAGGATTAGTCGATTCAAAACTAAGATTTTTGAAGCCCTGTAAAAACAGTCTGTGCTTGAATGGGCTATCTACACACAGCAATTAAAACTTATATATCCCCTGCAAATATTTAATATTTATTATCATTAAAACTAATATGCATTATCATAAAAACAAATGTTATCAGGAATCATAAATTGAATAACAGAATAAGAAATTAAACAAAGAAATTAGTTAAACAAATAAACAAATATATAAAAACAGAGAAGGACAATGGTGCATTTCAAATTATTTTGTCAAAATGATGTAGGAAAGTTAAAAAACTCTAAGTCCCATTTTTATAACTTACCAATAGCTAAAGTAAGGATTTTATCGGAGTGATAAGTAGTTTCTCGTTAATATAAGTAAGCTGAAAATAACTTTTAACTTTCACGTACTTTAAATGGATGTTATAGTAACGAGCCTAAGCCTTGTTATTATAACAAAAAACTACTTATCGCTCCGATAAACTCCTTAGTTTAGCTATTGCCAAGTTATAATAATGAGCCTAATGGATTTTTTTTATTTATTGGTTTTGAATGAAAAATTTGATTCATTTCAAAATTTCCTATCGCTTAAATTAAGGTTTTTCTATAAAAGATAAATTTCAAATGCGTAAATAATTTCTTGGACAAAATATTATTTTACGAGTTTTATTGCTTGTTTGCTTTATTTTTGCAAACACTTTCATACTAAGCCCCTGTGATTATAACCAATTTTATTACATGTTTACAGAAAACATCAGAACTAAATAATGTTGATAAAAACCGTTTTCAATCAGTCTTGTAAAGACAACACCTTAATGTACAACAAATTCTATTACACAACAATTTAAAAGTCCAGTAATATTTTTTTTGTCAACGTAATAGGAGCAACAACTAACCGGAATTTGTAAACGTTTTCTATTTCTTTGCAGGATCAAGATAACTTACTCGATAACATGGTTCATGCGACTGAATCGAATTCTAAAACCCTGCCACAGTATATAGCAGCCTTATCAGCTGCTGGCGGAGCATTTGCAGCCGGTACACTCTTAGGTTGGACCTCACCAGCTCAAGTGCGTTTAACAAGTGGCGAATATGGTTTTCCAGTCGACGATAGTGCTTTTTCATGGATTGGTTCTGCTATGACTCTGGGTGCCGCCTTCATATGCATACCCATTGGTTTCCTAATCAATCTTATTGGACGTAAATTAACTATGCTGCTGTTGGTGTTGCCTTTTGTTTTGGGTTGGTGTCTTTTAATCTGGGCTCAAAATGTTGAAATGATGTATACGGCTCGCTTTATTTTGGGTATTTCGGGTGGCGCTTTCTGTGTTACAGCCCCCATGTACACGGGAGAAATAGCCGAAAAAGATATACGCGGCACATTGGGCAGTTTCTTTCAACTGATGATAACGGCTGGTATTCTATTTGTTTATGCAATTGGTGCCGGCTTAGATGTCTTTTGGCTAAGTGTTGTTTGCGGTATTATACCTCTGGTATTTGGCGCCATATTTGTATTTATGCCTGAATCTCCCACTTACTTGGTAAGTTAGTTAGTTTTTTGGTTTAATTTTTTATGCCAAATAAATTATATTTCTTTTTTTTTATTCATAAATCAGGTAAGCAAAAATAAAAATGAAAGTGCTGTCAAGTCCATTCAATGGTTACGTGGCAAGGATTACGATTATAAAATGGAAATCGAAGAACTAAAGGAGACTGAAAGAAAAATTAAGGAAAACCCCGTTTCTATTGGCGCCGCCCTAATGCGCCCTGTTACTATTAAGGCATTGTGCATTAGTTTGGGTCTTATGTTTTTCCAACAATTGTCTGGTATTAATGCCTACATTTTCTACTCAACTGATATTTTTAAGGTAAGTTAATATGCTTATTCTGGGAGTGGTCCACGATCCCGACGAAGTACAGAAACAAAATCATGAAAATTATCAATTTTTTTTAAACTTTGGAGTCTTTTAAAGGGTTAACCAATTTTTTAATTGTGGTAAAATTTATGCAAATTTGAATGAAAGTGATCCCAGAATAAAGACATAACAGTCACAACTCAAAATTCACAAATGTTCAGGGGAGACAAAAAACCGTTTCTAAAAACATGGTTGTCATTCGGAATGATAGAAGACAGGTAGGCCTAATGACGTCACGATGCTGTCTTCCTATTTAGCTAATAATTCTGATTAAGAGTATAAATATAACTTATGAGAGTTTCAATATAAATCAAAAGAGTTTATTTACTAGTTTCTATATTATTTTTGCCTATTACTTAGATTTATTTATTTGTACATACATTCTTATTTGAAGCAATTTGTTGATTAAAAACTTGACAACCTTACATTGGCCGAACTCCGTTATCTAACGGGAAAAATTGCGCATGTCGTAATCTTGTCAATCAAATTGAGTTCCACAGTAAAGGCCGGGGCACCTAGAATCAGTCAATGAGTACTTTGTTGACGGATATTAAATCAGAAAAGAAAACACGAGAAAAGCTTTTTTCTCCACTTTACGCTACTAAATTAAATTATTTTGTTGTATTTTGTTTTATTTTTGCTTCCACTCAACACAAAAATTTAATTTTGAGAGAGAAAAACAAAGAGAAAACCATTATAGCTTTCAACGTACGTCAAAAGTTAAAAGTTGCCCAACTTTCGTACTTTGCGTTGACGGAGACGTACTGATTATGACAACTCTCATTAGAAAAGCTGTATTTCAACTTTCTTGTGCGTTGAAAAACGTATAACGTATGACGGATTCTATGTGCCCCGGCCTTAAGACATTTTCCCAGTTAAAGGCTGCAGAGATGCAAACGAAATTTTCGCCGTCGTTAGATCTTTGATCTGTGACTTCGGTTATCAAAAAAAAAATGTTGATAAATTTTGAGTTGTGACTGTTCATGATTTAGTGTGCGATATACAAAGATTGAAATGAAATCATAATTATTTAATTGTGGTTCATTATATTTTGTTGTTGTATAAATCTCTCTTGGAAATTCTTTTATATCTGCTGGGCCACAATTTAGCATCTTTTATTATGGGCCAGAAATAAGGCAATGTGTTCCCAAAGGTGGTTAGCCATTGCTTTCCCCTAGAACTAATTCTTTACAAGCCTTTGCTATTTTTTCGTATACTTTTGTCATCGAAGCTATACTAGTTTACACCTGAACATTATCTATACAAAATATAACTTCTTTTTGCTAAATGGCGAATATTTGTTGATTTATTCACTTAATTGGTCCAATATTAATGTATAATATTCTCCATTTACTGTCGTTGTTGAACAAGTGGTAAATAATGTAGATAATTTCAGTCACATTGAGCATAATCTCAAACTGGTGATTTTATTGTTTTTGATTTTGTCGAGGCAGATTCACCTGGTATAACACTGAGTTTACATTAGACAATACTTTCATGACAATAGCAATACGTACACACTTTTTCACTAATACATGCATACTTTCTCTATTGTCTTGAATATTTTGAAGATAGTAAATAGGACATTGATTTAAAGTATGCTGACAATAATTAAATTTTTGTGTACAGAAAAAAAAAAATCAAAATGAAAAAATCAAAAACTTAAACAGTGATTTGACGTATGTCGACAATAACTCAAATTTTTGTGTACAGAAAATAATTCAAAAAGGAAAAATCAATAAATTTAAATCAATTGTCTTAATTATTGTTTGGACGCCTAAACTACGGAGACAGTACTGTAATTCATTGAATTGACTATTGTTTGGTCTATGGTAGTGAAACCATAATTTATGAACAGGAAATGTTTTGAAATCAATCAGAATCGTGATAAAAATGTATAAACCAGCTACTACAGCATTCATATGATTGCGGTTGTTCTCGATAAAGTACAAACGCGGTGAAAAATTGTGTACGAATCCATCTTACATGCAAAGTTTAAATCACTGTATCTGGTGATATGTTCTTGTCTAGTTTTAGAGAAGATGAAGAGATTCACAAAAAATTTATCATTTCATAGCTACCTCAACAAGGTACATATGTATGTAATTTGTGGATGCATTGCCACGTTTAAATTAACTTAACTTGTTGAAGAAAGTCTTTAATGGTCTAAGAGATGTCATATTTCTAGTTTTTTTTACAATAAGTAGAAGTGTTTAGATAAATGAAATTCTTTTATTTACATTTTTAAAAAATATAAAAATCGTCTCAACAAATTCATTGCTAAATGTAACTGAATGTTACATTTTCTTAAATGCACATTCGTCGGTAATTTTACCTTGACATTTTTCAGAATCAGTTTGCCAGCTGGTGGCAATGACGATTTTATAATTTGCTGCCGTCCTCGAAATGTCAAATTCCATTTACATATGCAAAATTGTTATACATTGAGCAAAGCAAATCCAGAGTATAAGCAATAAAATCCGGTTAACAATGGGCGTATTAAATACCACATTGTAAAATCTTGGACTGTTTAAGGCAAAGGCCCCCAACCAAAAAAAGAGGTTAAAATGAAAATGCATTGGTTTGCTAAATATTTAGCAAAGTGACACAAACCTACATTGTTGAAAGCCGTTATGCTAATAATTTAAAATTTTTACATGTTTTGTTCTCTTTGTGAGATTCTGGTTGAGATTGTGTATGTGCTCACAGACCATTAGGGGTTTGCGTGGGGGCTCTTGGTTTAAACTCATATTATTATTAACCCAAATAATCTTTACTTTATTATAAAAAATAAGATTTAAATTAAGTTTTTAATGTTTTAATTAATTATCTTTACAGGATGCTGATACCGGTATCAATGAAAACCTTTCGACCATTGTTGTTGGTATAATGCAGGTCATAGCAACATTTGTTTCTGTTATGGTTGTCGATAAACTGGGTCGTCGTCTCTTGCTCTTGGCTTCATCAAGTGTCATGGCCATATCCACCATTGCCATGGGTGTCTATTTCTATATGAAGGAAAACGATAAGGATTCTGTTACCAATCTTGGCTGGTTGCCCGTTAGCAGTTTGTGTATATTTATCATTATGTTCTCCATTGGTTTTGGTCCCGTACCATGGTTGATGATGGGTGAATTGTTTGCCTCGGACATTAAAGGTGTAGCCGGTTCCATTGCCGGTACCTCTAATTGGGTCTTAGCTTTTATTGTGACCAAGACTTTTGTGAACTTAAAAGAGGCTCTTGGTAGTGGAGAAACATTTTGGTTATTTGCTGGTATCACAATAGTAGGAGTTGTGTTTGTTTTTGTGTTTGTGCCGGAAACTAAAGGCAAAAGTTTAAATGAAATTCAAGACATATTGAGCGGCAAAACAAACAGAAATCAAAGCAACGGTAATGCTATCTAAATTATAATTTGCAAGAGTCTCATCGAATAAGCAGTTTTAAAGAAGGTTGTGTATTTAGGGAGATCAAGAATGAAAAGACATGTTTATGCATGTCCGCTACACATTGAGACCATGAAAACATGCTTAAAATATTTCATCAAATCCTCACGTATCTTTTAATGCATTTTAGTTTAATAATTTTTTAAGTTCTGATGTTTTCCTTTAATGTTAAATGCAAGGAAATCTGTAATTTAAATATATATTTGTTTGCATAGAAAAGAATTTATTAAGAATAAAACTCAAGACACATTTATCAGGTAGGGGAAATATTTTAGGGGGGAAATTTTTATTTTTTTATGGATTTTGACAGTTAAATTTACAATTTTTCCACTGAAGTGATAGTTTAACTGTCCATGAACCATGTAAAAAAAATATAATGATGTTCGCCTTAATATTTCCCCTCCGCAGTGAGCCACCTATAAATATGCCTTGAATAAAACGCGAATACACACATTTCAAAAATCACATTTCTTAGGAAAAAGCTAAAAATAAAAATAAACTTTTCTATTTTACATTTTGTATCCTGTGACTCAATTTTGGAAGTTCATGTGAAAAATGTTATAGTCATCCTACTTTACACAAGGTGAGCTAGAGAAGATTATGAACTTTTCAATATAATCGAAATTTCAATGACTAACTCTAGATCATCCTGTATAAATAAAGATGGCTATAAAAGTTATTCACTATAGTCACAGAAACGAGGCACTGGTCTTATTTTATGTTTAATGTGTTTTAATTAAATTATAAAATCAAAAATATTATTTTTTTATTTTTTTAGTTTGTATTTTAATTTTTGTTTTGTTCTTAAATAAATTATTATGTGTGCTTTGTGTTACTCTCTAAACAGAAAATATTGTTAATATTATTTTAATATTTTACAAAAAACAAAAACCTGTAAGAATGTAAATATTTTAAAGTTGTTTTGTGTATTTTATGTTTTTACACTATAAGACTGAAATAATAAACAGAAATATAGTATTTTTTTTATCAATATTTAAGAGAAAATAAAACCCCGCATAAATAAAATTTGTATTCAGTTTTAACTCAAATAATTAAACAGTTATATTTTACCTTTAAATGTAAATTAAATAATTAAAAATAGTAACAAGTAGAAACTCTTGATTCTAAAACAAGAAAATATTTTTTAAGCCAGCATTGGTTATTTAAGGCAGTAGTGATTCGTATTTTCTTATTATCTAAACTCGCGAGTATTGGGCGAAAAATATTTACTAGCTTAACATCGCCACACATACACTATTAGATTTGCTTTCTTTACATTTCTACAACGAAAATCAATTTAGTTGCTTGTATTTGGGAACCACTGCTACAAGCTAGTACTTCGTTAAAGCGTCTTGTAGAATAAGAACCAATATTTTATTTTTTTAAAGTTTGTATGAAAATACTTTGTTGTTTTAGAATCAAGATCTAAAGCTCTCTTATTTTAAACATTCAAACTGTTAAATAATATGATGTTAGACTATACAAACATCAACACAGGGATACATAGCTTTCAAATAGTTAATCCAACTGATTCTTTTACACTTCAAAAAATAAATCCTTTTCTTGTTTTGAAGTTCGTGAAGGACTTATTCGGAAATGCATCACTGTGCTGCATCTGATGCTAATCAGCAGACAAACTTTTCAGTTGTTAACAATTTCGAATGTGAAAACATTTAAAATGGAAAAACTAATAGAAAACCAAGTATAAAAGGATTAAATATGTACATAGAAAATTAAAAACAAAGCAATTTTTGAACATAGCAATTTTTGAACATTTCTCAAGCTTGCAAACTAATACATCTTCGAACACACTGTGGATCAGATGCTGCGCAGTGATGCATTTTTGAGCTGATAGATTCTTTTAATAAATATTCTAATAAATGTTTATTAATTTATTAATAAATTATTTATTAATTTTTGAAAACTGTTATATAAAAAAAGTTTTTTCAACCTAAATAAAAAATTTTATAAATAAACCCAAGGTATATTTATCTTACTAGGTAGTGTCGTCTGCCCAGCTGATTTAATAGTTCGACATGTCTGAAGTTGTATGTGTTAAGAATTTGTATAGTGTAGAAGTGAGAAAGCAATAAAACACATTTTCAATTTTCTTCTCTGTTTTTTGACATTTCGAACTACAAAGCAACAACAAAATGCCATGTTGTTCTTGTATTTTTGTATTTGTTGTAGGGACGCCACTACCTAGTAAGATAAATATACCTTGAATAAACCCTTAAATGTTAATTTAAAATAAGTTTAAAAAAATCAGGGCAACTAAAAGCACACATATACTTTTCAAAACAATATTGTTTAAATAAATAGAATTATTTAAGTAAATTTTTTTTTGCATTTAGAACCATTATTATAACTTGCCAATATATAAAGTTCAGATATCGGAGAGATAACTAGCTTTTCGTAATAATAATGGGGGTACGGCTCGTTACTACAACCTGCCTTTAAAGTACCTGATGATAGGTAAGGCCATTTTCAGATTAATTATAATATCGAAAAAGTACTTATCTCTCCGATCCTAATCCTAAATTTAGCTATTGACAAGTTATAATAATGGGCCTTAATTTTATAAATGTTAAAACGCTTTAAAAAATTTGTATTATTTTAAGAACTTTTTATTACAAATCATTACAGTTTTTGTCAAGAAAACAATATCCAAAAACAAGCAATATTTTCAAAACAAGTTATTTTAAAGCATTTATTAAAATTCTAAACTAATTTATGTCTTTTAGAAATTTTTTTAAATTATTTTTCTTTTAATCCATAATGCATTATTTTCCTAAGCATTTAGCAACAGTTTTTTGTGTAAATGCATATTTTTTATCTAAAAGAAAAAAAAAACAATTTAATAAAAAACATTACACTAATTTTTAGTTTAGTTCTTAAGTTTGCAAAATGCATTTTGTTTACAAAATATATAGCATTTTATATTTATTTTTTTAACAAATCACATTATTTAAAAAAAATATTTGTATTAAGAATATACACACAACATACATTACTAAAATCAAATGTTTATTTAATAAATTTTATATTTTATACACCATTTTTGAGTTTTATTTTTAGTTTTTCATAAATAGATTCTAATTTTTTAAAGCAATGTGCTATAAATAAATAAATATTTGTATTAATGCTCGAATTTCTTTAAGATTCTAAAAAATAGGAGCCATTTAAAATCACTAATTACACTGGGCAACACTGAGATTTATTAGTCAATGTTGATGCTTATATTATATATCTTAGCCTGTAAAATACATTTTTATACCATATACATTTGTTACCATCAAGGGATAGTAATAACATCAAGGGAAGCTTTATTGCAGTCGAGATATTTGAGTGTCAATTGTTAGAGAATCAATCGACGACAGCAACAGATTTTTTGGGATCATAAAGCAGACAACGACCACCCAGGATTTGCCAGGAGTGGCCCACTCGTCCCTGCGGGACTAGCGCAAAGTTTTCATCGTTGGGTGCCAACAGTACACGAACCCTAGACTAACCAGATTCCCTACGAATCTCAGCAACTGTAGCAATTGTCCTCATTTAATTCTAAATCCTCCATTTTTTGCGCCCAGATATAAAAACCGCTTCAGTCTTGTGATCAACTAGCTTAAAATCAATAGACCATACCATTTGCATGCTTGTATTTATTACCAGTTTGAGCTAGCATGGTAACACTGGTAATAAATACAAGCATGCGCAAATCTGACGTTTTTAGCCCGTCTGGAAATTGTAGCTTAAGAACACCATGCATGATACATTACATTCCGCAGAAGCGAACCCAGAACAGATCCTGCCTCCTGTTACGTTGTAGTGTTGTGTTCCCTCATCCGTTTCATAAGTAAGAACCCGATGTCGGAAATAGTCTTTAATTATAGCTAAAAAGATAGCTAGGTACCCCAAGCCCGACCACATTGTCTATGATAACACTAATTTACCGCACGTGTCCATCGTACATAGAGGGCGATAAGAGCAAGACAAGCTTGCCTTTTACAGTAAGTAGGGAAGGAGCCGCTAAGTACGCAAGAATCCAGCAGTTTCCTTATTTGTTCAAGGCAGCATCACATTTGAGATACCATCTAATCCGGGTGCTTTCCCATCTTTAAACTTTCCAATAGAATTTTCAATTTCACTGATTGTAACTGGGGGATAATCGAGTGTCTCGTCATTTACGTTGGTAAACCAAGATGATACGAGAAAAGATGGTTTACAACGTTAACAAGTATATTTTTCTCTTTGGGTAAAACATTGTTTAGACACTTTTACTGCCAAGATCTTCGCATATATTCTCAAAACATTTTCTTTTACTTCTACGGATAGCTAACTGTAAAGCTTAACGTTTATCCTTGAATATCTGGTGGCAGAGGTCATTGTAAGCCTCGCCTCTAGATCTTGTATATCTTCTCCTGGCTGTAATACTTTGTGCTCTCAGTTCTATAGTTTCTGGATTCCATCAATAGATAGGTTGTTTTTTCCGTTTCGCTTTCTGCTTATCATAGCCATATCGCAAGCTCGAGAAATATTGTTTATGAGTTGTTTAGCCATACCGTTTGGCGACCCACATATTTCCGAGTCTTCCATAGCCGCCATAAACAGATCGCTATCTAGCATACTCTGTTTAATATAATTGTATACTTATGCTAGCAGTCTGTACCAAGAAATTAAGCTATTGATACTTGTTCTTTAATTTCGATATCGTAGTGCTATTTCTATGAGTATCGATCAAAGCGAATTAATTTCATCAAGTAGGAGTGATTATTTGATTGATCATTGTTATTTTGTCTAATTTGTTCTACTGAGAGGATTGAGAAAAGAATATTTAATTGAAAAGAGCAGTGATACGAGTAGATGTAAATTTGGATTAATCCTAGCCAAAAACAGGGAAAAGCAATACGGATTACATCCGATTTACCTCTTTTATGAGTAAGGAGTGTTAGGGCACTGGCTCAGGGCAAAGTTCTTATATTGTTTTCCCGGAGCTTTACACCCGGAAAGCTCAGGGAAAAGAGTAGGCCCTTGAATAACATTCGGTCCAGAAGCAAAGGGTGAAAGCTAGGAGTTATCAGGGCGCCGGCAAATGTTACATAGTAACCGGAGGTTTCTTTTATTAGTAAAATAAAATAAATTAAATAAATTAAATTTAGTAAAATAAATTAGCTATTGACGAATTAAACTTTTTTTAATTGTGAAGTTTTTGTTATAGTTGTTAATGTTAAAAATATTATTGTAAGAATATATTAAAAGTACATAATATTATTACTATTGTTTAAAAATAAATAATTTAAGCACAATTAAAATCTATTCCTAATTGCTACAATATGAATATTTTTTTTTTTTTCATTTTTATAGAAATTATAAAAAATAGTTTGCTGGAAAAATATGTAAATATAATTTTAAATGTATTTTAAAAGTTATTTATATGTAGATTTGAATGATTATTTCAGTTAAACCTCAATTTTTATATACTATACATTCATACACCAAGCACGCGCTTTGCATCGTTTTTTTTCGAAATTTCGTTGTTTACGAATTAATACCTATTCTCACTGTAAATCTTTTTTTACTGACGTTGTTTTGTATTTGTTTTTAGTATTTTATTCGGTGTATCGCCAGAAATCAGTCAGCGTCCAAACTGAACTTTCCAAAAAACTTTCACGTGTTTAATTGACGAAACCATTTTTTAAACGATCTTTTATTAATATAGAACTGTCACCCACTCTATATTGATTATCTTTTATAATTGTATTTTTTAAGCACAAGTTCTTTTTTAAAAAATTTTTAATTTTTATTTTCTCTATACTTGGCTACACCGTTGGGTAGCATCGTTAGCAAATAAAAGTAATAACAGTTAATCAAATTTTAGCTATTGAACTTTTTCATTTATTTCAATTTTTTAAATATTATTTTTATTTTCTGACGATGCTAACCAAAAAATTATAAACTTTTATAAAAAAAGACCTTGTGCTTAAAAAAATACAATTATAAAACTATAAAAAAAGGTCAAACACTACAATAATTATGTTATATTCTGCCCTATTCCCGTTGGCGTTGTAGTTTGAAAACGAAATAAAAACGACAATTTGGCATCACCGTTGATATCGGTATTTTCTGTTTTGAAACGAAGATAGAAACGACAATAAAACATTCGTTCTCTGTCGTCCTCATTGTATGCAACGAAATTCAACGACTACAAGGAAAAAAATTTAAAATGAAAAAAGTACATTAAGGCATTTTGGAATTATAGTTTCTTAAATGGTTTTCGAAAGGGCATAAACCCATAAAATTTAGTGTTTTGTGAAGCGAAACTGCGTAGAAATTAACACGTTTGGGCCTCCAGATCTTGACGGAGAAGGTTGGCAGAAAGTAAGCAGTACTAAATTAGGAGAAAATATCCATTAAAATGTTATTTTTATTAAAATAAATCAATATAAAAAGGAAGATCTGAATCCAGAGCAACAGGGGAAGGCTAATATAAACAGGTACGATTGTCAAAATTGGAGGAAGCGGGGTCAATCCTATTGAAATTTGAAAAAAAATTAACCCTAAAGGAAACGTAGTGATATTGGCCATTAATCGAATTTCGTAATTAGATTTTAAAATGGCAAACTTGTTAACGTTCTGTCGTAGCATCTTCCGATGTATGTATATTTATATCCATTATTTCATCATCACCGTTAGAACTTGAAAAATAAAATTTAGTACTCGCCATATATGTATTGTTAAAACTTACAAAAAAATAACAAACTTTTCAGAAATTTACAAAACTGTCATAAATAATAACACAAAAAAATTGCAGTGCTGCCACACTTTATTAAGTTTTTTTTTTTTGTTCGATAACGTTTCTTCATCGTTTCAATATATTTCAAGACTACGAATTTAGGAACGAAATGACCATGAAAACGACATTGACATAGAAACGACTATTAAAATTAAAACGCCAACGGGAATAGGGACGATTGATTAACTTTTAAGCAGTGGTCGGAAAAATAAAGAATTCTCTAATTAAAAAAAAAAAAAAATAATAAAGAAATAAAAAATGTCATCAATAAACGCAAAAAAAATACAACACTAGGTGTCTAGATCCAAGTTATAGTAACCCTCGTTATTATAACAAAAAACTCCGTTAAAATCAAGTTATAATAATAGGCCTACATCCTATAATTGTGTAGGATAGTGAATCCTTAATATATAATTTTGTTCGTCACATGTATGTTTTTCATGATGAATAAATGTAAATACTTAACCAACTTCATAATCCATGGCATATAACCAAGGCCCACTCCATTCAAGGGACTTGAAATATTTATGATTTATTAGTTTTAAACGGGATTTGTAAAAAGATTACAAGAAACTAATACAAAGCTTGAAATTAAAAACGAAAAGTACAGAGAGATAAATTAAGTTTGTATAAAAAAGTATTGAAGGATTTTGTTGATAATTTTATTTGTTTCATAAAAGAACTCTCTAAGCTAAAACTAGAATTTGGACTACTAGTGCAACGTAGCAAGTTAAAAATATTCTAAAATTTCAAATTTAAACAAAAAATCTTGAATTTATATCACAGTATATCATATTGGAATCAAATAAAATTAGTTACCCACCTGAAGACCCAGGCTTTTGCTATTTTAGTAAAAAGCTAAAGATGAAAAAAATATATAAATTTGTTAATATAATAAATTTTTATTAACAAATACATATAAATGTTTAAAGTGTAAGCAAATTTATAAGATAATACAAAATAATATCACTTACGTTCAGTATTAAAAATAATGGAAGTATGTAAAATATTAATAAGAAACTGTTTAAATATAAAACTTATATGTATGTATATGTAATTTGTTTCGGAAAATATAGTATGCTGTAAATAAATGTGGTTTCTAAAATGTATAAAATAAATTCTCTTGTATTTTTTAATAGACGGTGAGTATGAAAGTAAATCGAATTCATCCATTTCTTTTTATCAACGCGGTTTAAAAACCTAGCGGGTGCCTCGGTCACCTAGTAGGTGGTGATCTAGACTATTAAAAAAAAATCTAACGGATAAGCAAGTTTTAATATGAAATATGTACGTAGACAGTGGCGGTGCATAAAAAAGCAAAAACAAAGATTAATACTCAAAAACAATTTAAACTTTTGTAACAAGAAATCATTTTAAAAGAGTTTTAAAAAAATATAGTGTTAGGCAATAAGCGCAATTCTTTTTTCATAGCACGGTTTCGATAGGTCCGGTTTTCAATAATTCTTGTTTTTGATTAGCGTTATATACTTGAGTCGTCAAAAAAACCCACAAGAAAAAACCTAGCCTAAGGTTAAATCGAACGATCTTAATGTGCAATTCATGTAACTTTCGCAGCAGATAATCATTCTCGAAATTGATTTATATAGAATGTCTATTGAGGTGCTATCTGTATGGCACATAGCGTCGTTCTGCTTGAACTACACGTAGTTTAACTATTGGTGTTCTTCCTTAAGCTTTAATATTTTGTAACAAACTGTATGTACACTACGCGTCATCAGCTTAGCACCCCCCATTTCACTCATCGTTAATGTTAATTATTATCTGAACCAATTGAGCTATAGTCTAAAAATTATTATCCAGTATACTCTTTTTTGTTACCTTAAAAATAACACAAAAATGACTGCTGCAACCAACATTAATTTTTTAGAAAAACATTTGTGTATTGTATTTTTTTCCGAGCACGTACACTTTCCTAGCCAACCATCCCCAGATGTTCTCAATGATATTTCGGACGGGCGAGTATGGTTGCCCTCCAAGTAAGTTAACGTTTTGGCTCTGAATCCTCGATTTAACAGATCTGGCTGTGTGGATACTGTTGCCAGATTTGCTGATTTTTTGCATTTTAATGATTTTTCATTATAAAAGTGGTTAAGTGAGATTTGCCTATTTTCGTCCTCAAATTGCAGATCTTATGAAATGACTGTGCTTACGTCATACATTATTTATGATCAAGATTGTCAACTTTATTTCATTAAATAATACATCCTTTAGCCGTTTGAACTATAGCTCGGACAATTTTATGAAATTCAAACAATATGAGAAATAGCATATTTTATACTTGCAAAATTCATAGGCTTTAACTCGAATGTGTTGTAAACTCTTTAGTACAAGTATACGAACCATAAAAATACATATCGCCGCGTTTCTTCTTAAACCACGTAAGCGCCATTGTTTTGCAATTGACTTTTTTACTTTTTATGACATTTACCACCAGACTACATTCTCATGTTAACGACTTTGTATGAAAAAAAAAAAAATAAAGCTATTTTCAAAAAAAAATGTTTCGAAACCCATATTTAAAAATTAATTATGTTTTTTTCGTTTCCTGAAATATGATTGCTTGACACTTAACTGGTTTAAGAAGAAATGCGTTTTTCAATAGTGGGAAATCTTTCAATACCCAAATAAACTTTTCATGTTACAAAAGTTGCCATTAGCGTGGGAGGTCAAATTTTCTAGGAGGCAAAACGGTTTTTATTGCAAAATAATATTTTGAAAATAAAAATTTTGTAAATTTCTGGGTGGTGGTAACAGCATGTCTGGAGGGAGCATTGCATCCCCAGAATGGCCTTTCCACGCCAATGTTTGTTGCATTCTCTGACTTAAACAATGTGTTCATGTAAAGATAAAACATACTTCTAGTTTTTGTTGAACATAAATAAGAATTCTAAATATTTATTTTTTTAATTTTATATTGCACGATTTTTTAATTATTTTTGTAAAAAAAATTGATAAAAACCTCATATGTAGTTTTCCTCATTTTTGTTTTTATTTTACATTTTTTGCAGATTGGTTTGCCCAATTTTGAAGATGTTGTAAGTAAATTTTCTGGCAACACTGTGTGAATTAAAGCATTATCGTGCTGAAAATTCCACATTAGATTTGAAAATAAGATTTGAAAGTGGGAAAATCGTTTTCAAATCGGATGTTGGTACCCACACCTTTACACCACCACCCGGCTGTGCTGGTTGTCCAAATAATACTTCATCTTACGTAGGTTATGAAAATAATAATTATATGTACCTATCAGGTCCATCTAAATTAAGTTTCTTTTCATCTAAAAGACAAGATTAGGGCCCACTGAGTAGACCACGTCATGTGCGTTTGAGCAAAATTTAAGTGCATTTCCTTTCTTAGCATATTAAGTGGTGTTTTATTTTTGTCTATGTATGTAGCACTTGATTATTGCTGAAATTGAAATTTTTTCAATAGTGTTCCTTACTTTAAAAAAATGGCAACTGTTCTGTGCCTTCCACTCTTTCAGCAATTTTATAGAAGGATAGTCTAGAATCATAGTAAGCTTCAATCTTTGCTTATTCTTTCAGAGATAACACTGTTCCTTTTCTCATTTTGTGCGTTTATTTAAAGACAAATACTATTTTAAACTACACAAACAAATTGGTAACCGTGATTCTCAAAACAAGCGAGATAACTAAAAATGCATTTGTGGGCGCCTCTCTGATGTCTCAAAATAAGTGGAACAATTGGAAGCAAAATAGCAAAAATTAAATAACTATTCGTCTATTATGCTTAACTGCTTATCCCACGATGTCGCAAGAAGTCGTTCGTTAGCACAATTACATTTAAAACAAATTTGTTTTTCTTTCAAATGTAATTGTGCGAACGATTACTTTCGACATTGTACCCAAAGGGTAAAAACCATGGCCCAATAAACAAGGTAGACTCGCGGCGAAAAAAGAGTACAACTCTGTAATAAAAATACGTGCATTTTGTTTTTGTATAAATCATTTTAGGACAAAAAATGTTAGTACATTTTGACCAAGGCACATTCATCAGGTAACCTCACTAAGAAGGGGAAATAATAAGGCGAAATTAAATTTTTTTATTTTTTTCTATATGGAGTTTGATTGTTCAACTTCCATTTAAGGGGAAATTGTAAGTTTAAGTATCAAAATCCATATAAAAAAACTGATTATTTTCGCCTTAATATTTCCCCTAAGTAGTGAGGCTACCTGATTAATATGCCTTGATTTTGACACTGGAAGATGGAGACAAAATATTGTCAGATGAGCTCTCGAGTTTACCTGTTATGAATTCAGTTTACTTAACTCTATTATTTTCGCTACAATGTCTGTCCAACTGTAAGCGCCTTTTATTTCTGGAACCGCACCAGGTAGCCTCATGAAATTTGCACGGTAGTTGCATAACTATGGGTGCTATAACAAGAAATTAAGGGTTAGTCCTATAGGTCCGAGATATTCGCGAATTTAGCTTTATCTTTTTAAACGGAATTGGCAGACACTTGAAATTTAAAGTATGTTCGGTATACCTACCAAAAAGTATAAAATAAACTCGAAATTGAAAGATGTTCCCAAAGAGCTGCAAAATTATAGATAGTCGTCCCATTCGATAGTTTACTCAAAAACTATAGATACTATTGTTGTTTTTAAGTGCTAATTCTCGCAACAATACCAGAATTCAAGTAAAAGGTATATAACAGTAAATGTAGGTGGTAACTAAAGGTTTTAAATAAAGTTTTTTTAATAAGTCTTTGGCAGTTATTTTTTAATATTATTAAAATTTAACATTTATATTTTCCTATTACTTATTTTAAATTGTAGCTTCACCTGTGGTTCGTAAAGAGACCGAAGACTGTTAGGTAGCTGTCGTAAAGCAGCTCCGGTTTAATAAACAACTCTCGCGTCATGGTCATTATTTGTTAAGGGAGATCAGGTCTGATTCTGTTTAATTCAACTCGAGAGTTTTGCGTCTCACTCTCGCATTGGCTAGTGGTTAGCCTCTGATAACTGTATTGAACTACGGTTTTTAGTGGTTTTTTCCACTTACCACATGCATTCGTCGATAATTGTCAACTGTACATTTATGTAATTGTACTTTCTGTTTTAAGATGTGAAACTGTTAAAAAAAAAAGCATTATGTATGTATAAATTTCAACAATTGGAGGAAAAAAAAACTTAAAAGAAAAGAAATAAAAATAATCAATGATACATACATACATACGTATGTATGTAAGATTTTACGTAAGGAAAAAAGTTTTTAAAAAAAGTGGATGAAAGAACCTGGTGGAGACCAAAAATAGAACCCAAAAACTACTTGATATAAAGAAGTAAATACACAATTGGATGATAGAACTTAGTGGAGGAACTAAAACTCACAAGTGAGGATTATAACCTCACTTTTTGGCGTGGTGTAGTACCAATAAAAATAACTAATATTGATATTGGTGGAGACCAATAATACTCTAAGAGTAAACTCTAGCGAGCCTACTTCCTGTGCAAAGGTACAGGTCGACTGGATTTTCCGAAAAAAAAACTCCTACATTTTTACAGATCTGGCAATATAACCTATTAGTGTTGGCCATTTAATTCAAAACCCCTCAAAAAAGAAAATCAGTTATATTAGGTTGTTGTTGTAACATCTCCGCTGTTGTCGGAAGTTCTTTCCTGATGAAAAAACTTTCGGTTGGTACAGCTGTTGACAAGTTGACAATCTTTGGCCGAGTTATACTCGAGTCGTTCCTGAGCGAAGTTCCAATTGTCGTGGAAACGCTTATTTAATTAGGTAGCACTCTCTACTTGTATATATCTACTTTACAAAAAGCAGGTACGTTTAACACTATTTTTATTTGTACATAACTATAAATGTTTACAGGTGGTTAGCAACCATCGTTGAATAAATTTTTACAAATGTGACGTTGACTACTTCTAATTAACTTCGTATTTCCTATTAAAATTTGCCGATAGCATCTATATCGAAAGAAAATTTTCAATAGTCAGCCACAAATAAAACTATCGATACTATCGATTGTTTTGTAGCTCTATATTCCGACCGTAACCGTTATACATAGGTAAATTCTTGATTCGTAAAGTAGCTCTGGGTGGAGGAACACGTGCGCGCGTCATTGTCTTTATCGTTTAAAGTCAATCAGGCCGTTCTTGTTGCTAGGCCTTCGAGTGGTTTACGTCTCACTCTCGCACTGGGTGATTGGCTTCCACGGTTAACTGTACTGTAGTACAGTTAATTTGTGGTTGCATTAATCAGCCACGTATAATCGTTCTGGTTATCGTGTATAACCACAATTTTATGAGAAAAATTAACAAACGAAAAAGAAACTTAAAATAATACATAAATTAATTATAAACTAAAGAAAAAAAAAAAATTAAACACAAAAGAAAACAAACATAATGAAAAACAATAAAATATAAATAATTATAACATAAATTAAGTAAAGGCTTCACTATAGACTTTTTGTCTCCAGAAGCCTTTTTCCATGACCCTGCCTTTCTAGGTTGAATGGCATAGAAGAAGAAGAAGGTAAATTCTTGAATAGTGACGTGATTATCAACAACAAGCAGACATATAAAAAGGTAGTAACAACATAGGTACAATTTAATATTATAGGGGACCATAAGACTTGAAAAAATTAATATCTCGTACTTCTAAATCGCACTAGACTGATTTATTTTTATTAATAATGCTGGTAACTTATTTAGTTGCTCTGTAGAAAGATGGTATATGTTTGTTTGTTTATGAAAATTGTATGATAATTTACATATCGAACTTGATCAACAAGAGGATATTAACTCAAAATTTTTAAATTTTCAGTAGATGTAAAAAACTGTTTGTGATTACATTTTAAGATAATTAAAAAAATTTTTTACAATTATTGCCAATTAAAAATAATACCTTTTTGTTGATATAAAGGTGCCCAAGACACTATCACGAAAATGGTCTTATATGCGGGTTTCGAGATGAAAGAGTAATCAGAATACGTTGAAGATTTTGAGTTAATAGCCTCTTGTTGATCAAGTGCGATATGTCTATCAAAGTTGTAAGATAATAGGCTTGGAAATTAAAAAGAAGTGGATGTAATTTTATTATCGCTTATATTTACTAATAAATTAATTTATAATTTTTACAAAATTTATACTGTTACAGCTTTAATCCAATAAGAAACCATTAATAAATGGTAACCCAGTGCCTACATTTTGTTGATATACTTTATAATCATTGCGAAAAAAGTTCAACAGAGTAAATTCTTCGCAATAAATGCGATCGTGGAAGAATTTCCAACTGGCCACAGTGTAGGCAAGTATACAAAATGGGTTCATCAAAATCAGCTGTGTACCAATCGACCACCAAAACCAGCCAACATAGGAAGGGTGACGGGAGTAAGCATATATTCCATGTGTTATTAGTTTGTGATCATCGGATTTTTCATATTGAACCTACATATAAAATGTTTAAGTTTGTTTAAATTTAATACCTAGACAATAGACATATTTACCAAGTGTGTAAAACTGTTACTAGCGGTGATCATAGCTGTCTTGCGCACTATTTCGCCAAATATACACAAAGCAACGCCCACCAGCCACAAGTAATAATAATCTTTAAAACTGGGTAAGAAATATACTTCCATAACAAATTCCAACCAACTGGCAGCAGCAGCCAAGCCATACGCCCACGAATGATTCAATATGAATGAGTCAACTGTTAAACTTTTTGGATTACACCAAGCAATAGCAAGAAATTCTGAATAATGGAAAAATGCCATGAAAAACCCATAAACACCAAATTGTTTCCAAACTAAAGGTGCGAAACAAATCGATAGTATACTGATAGCTTCGATGAAACCCAAAAAGGATGCTCTAATAGCAATCTACAAATATAAAAAACAAAAATTTATTCTGTAACATGATTAAGTATGCCTTCTGTCTTACTTGATATTCTTTTTTTCTTAAGACAAAACGTATAATCATACTTATTAAAGCAAAATATAATAATGGTCCCCATAATTGCGCTCCCCATAATTGTGGCACAATTCCATAGTAGATTTGTGGCACAGCTGGTATTAAAACTAATGCAATTGTCCCCAAGTAGCAGATCAAACTTAACCTTCCTTCTTTGCAAAGCTTTCTTGAGGGAACAACATGTTGTTGCCTCTGGAGTGGAGTAATACACATAATAATAATTACTTTAGCTGTTAGATTTTTATTTTATATTAATGGTGCAATTTTTTTTTTCAATGGCTATTATTTTTGCTGCTGCATTTTGCACGCATAAACAAAAAACAGCTGTCCATATTGTTTCTATGACTCTCAAACTTTAAACACATCAAGGACAGCAGTTAGAACTACCCTGTAATGCCAAATGTTTAATGATAACTACTCTGTGTTTTGAAATTGCAACCCTATATGCCAGGTGTGCAAAGCATAGACAAAAAAGAAAATAAGTAAAAGAGAATGTGAGAAAGCCAGCAGAATGAAAAGAACATTTATTTGTGGTAGTATTTTTTCGCAAATTGTGTAGAGAAGCCGAACGGAAGAAATTCTTAAAAAAGAGGTTTCTGAATAAAGGAAAATCAAATAATTAATAAATTAAAAGTGGTCAACCTGAATAATAAATTCAAATCAAAATGAATGGAGCAGAAGGAAGAAAGATGTCGTAAGTTGTAAAATTAATTCTTTTTTCTTTTGGGAAATGATGAATCAAAAAGACAAGAAAGAGTTTGTGGGGCAGAGCAGCGAGTTTCTCTGCTAGAAGAGTATATTTTTCAGCGACTGCGAAAAAAGGCAGATGTTTTTATATGTTTTGTTGTGTGAGTGCGTAAAAAGTTTTAAATAACAAGGGTAAAAGAAGCATCGTTGTGAGGTTGTGTGTTTGTTTATGATGCAAAAAAGGGCGGCGGGCGTCTATGAAGTCGGCAGAGCAGCTACTAAAAATTGATTTTTTACTTGGCAGTTGGGCCAATACACATAAAATAAATAAAACCAAAAACATGATTAAAAAACACATGAAAGGTTCTTTTTCTTTAATACTGATTGTTGATTGCATCGAAAAAATTCCACAACATGCCAGATGCTTCCTGAATGGAAATATGTACATCTTATTCCTTAAAATTATCAAAAAAAAAAAAATAGTGCAATTACAAAAATAAATTTTTGGTTAACGCATGGGATAATAATACATAGTTAATTATTGCAACTATTCTACAAAAATGTACTGAAATACCTAATTCAAATACAAAATATACCTACATATGTATAACAGATTTTATTTCTGCAAAGCACTAATATTAAATTTTTCAGTATCAGCGTGCTTTTTGAATTATTATAATTTTCAACTTATTAGGAATTAATATATTTACCAGTTTTGAAACTATATGTATGTACCTACATACATATGTATATTAACAGTTTTTTCTTTTATCTTCATATTTTTTACTACCAAACTAATCTAAGTATAATTATAAAAATCGTTATTCCAAACTAACAAACGTACATACATACATACTACTCTTTAGTATTATTTTCTCCGTTCTTACAGTACCAGACACAAGTTTCTTAATTCTGCCATATCGCATTTGTTTAAACCTTAGTTTTTAACTAATAATTTTATCATTTTCAATAGACGGCAAGCTTATTGATTTTGAGATTTATTTACAAGCGATATGTTGCAACATTGTCTAAAAAAATTTACAAAATCGTTTGACGTTTTCAAAATGTATGTAAGAGTGAATTAAAAATATTCATGCGTAACATTTGCTTAGTTTGAGACATATTTTTAAAATTTATTTTACAGATAAAGAATCTAGTAATAAAGGAATACATTCATTCATTTATTTATTAATTTAATAGAAGAACCTAATACCAACAACAAAAAAAAACTGGAGTGGCCTACACTCAACTTTACCATACCAAATGGAAACTGATATTTTTATGGATATATTACATAAAGAATAAAAGTTCAAAGTATTTTCAAAACGAAAAAAAAAATATTTTCGATTTGGGGTGTTAGGTAAACTACCCCTTGCCCCTTCCCGATTATGGCCAAAATTTATACAGATCTCCATCTCCATAAACCAAAGGCACATACTGAATTTCGTTTTGATAAGTCATACGGTATGACTTGTAGAGCGTTTACAAAATTTTGGATTAAGTAAACTACCCCTTGCCCCTTCCCGATTATGCCCAAAATTTATACAGCTCTTCATCTCCATAAACCAAAGCTACATACTAAATTTTATTAATATGTCATACGGTATGAACTGTAGAGCGTTCAGAAAATTTGGGGGTAAGGAAACTACCCCTTGCCCCTCCCGATTATGCCCAAAAACTATAAAGCTCTTCATCTCCACATACCAAAGGCACATATTAAATTTCATTTTGATATGTCAAACGGTATGACCTGTACAAACTCCACAAAAATAGTAGCATACACACCCACCCACCCACAGATATCATCGCGAAAATAGTCAAAATGGATTCAGGACACCTCTAAAGATATAAATCCGTCAAAATCCCGACCTCGATTTTTTTCATGATTACTATACTTTACTTATACTACGTATGGTAAAGTAAAAAGAATAATAAAGAACTTAAAAAATATTTTTAATTTATTATTTAAATTCTTATTCTTTCTTTTTGAAGTAATGCAATAAAAATTAACAAAAAATCATAACAATTAGTTTAAATACACACCTGATCAAAATAATAGATACACCGACATATTTTAATATATTTTGCTTCATGGTTCAATGTTTTTTCGTAAACGCATTTTGAACAATATGAAGTGATCTGTTAAGACACTTAGCAATTTCTCCTAAAGATTTTTAATTTTTACGCAGTTCAACAACAACCCTCTGTTCTTCTGTAGTACAGTGTATATTTCGACGCATCTATACAATAATCTCATTATAAATTCAAATAATTTTCTTTCCAATAGGGATTACTTACCACGTTCTTTAGAAATATAAAAAAAATCGTTTTAGTTATGAATTTGTGTTTAAATTTTACGTGTATCTTTTATTTTGATGAAAGAAATTTTGACTTTGAACAATAAAAATAAATTTTTTTATAAGTGTTGTCGGACATTTTTTAAAATACCTATTAAGAAAGTTAGTAAGCTAAAGTTACCAGAAGGATAAAAAATCACAGCTTAAAATAAGTACCCACTAGCGTATCTATTATTTTGATCAGGTGTGTATATTAGCAAAAATGAAATAATTCTTTTATGGCGATATATTTTGACAATAGTCATCTCAAAATCTAAAAATCCGAACTAATAGGTTAACATTCTAGCATTTAGCGCTCAGGACAAAACAAAAAAAAAAATCGAAAATGCCTCATTTTATAAGTTCCAACAAACAATATTAATGAAGCCAGCAATTTTTATTATTCTCCTACATAGAACGAACGTTCCAATAAAGGAGATAAAATCGGTATAAGCAACTGTCTATTTCTTTGCAATCTACCTACCAAACTTAAATCAATTAAATTAATCGGAACATGCAATTCTTATCCTTTTAAAAATATAACCTAATGGCATCGGCATCATCCCTTAACTGTAATGAGATCCGTTACGAAGTTACAAAATCAGTTTTATTGTATAATGGTACTTAAAGCAAAAATAATTAGAAAAAAATTCCTTCTCCTCTAAAATTAGTTCTTAGGCACTCACATTATTTCGGCGGTAATGGCTCGATATGTACTTTAATGCATATAGAAACAATGTTATAAGTAATGCATGTACAATGTGTCCTTAACATAGAAGAACCATACTAAGTCTAGGCTATATATTTTACGCAAAGTAAAATTTTTTTTCCGGAAACTACATAGGTAATATGGCTTTCAAAAATCAATTTCCTATCACTAATAAGACCCAGGCATTTAATTCTATCAACAAATTCAATTAGAAAACCATTCAATACTACAGATAATGCTCGGAACCACTTATAAAAAAACAAAGCCTTAGTTTTCGATGCATTAACAGAAAGTGAATTATTACATATTCAATATTGCAACAAAACAACTGTACAATTGATACTATTTCTGCAGGACATCTGTAAACCCTTACTTTCCATTGAATAATAGCTGCACATCATTCCCTGAAGAGAATGGCTTAGACCCGCTATCTCGCTACTGAACATTTTTCAATAACTTCATTAAAGGAGCGATACATAATAAAAACAAATAAAACAAGGTTATAGAAGTAATTTTATGTGTAAGAAATTGTATGCTTGGCCATGGTCCTGGAGGCAATCAAGTTCCACATTGCTAGACTCATATGAAAAACTCTGTTGAAGAATATCAACACGTTAGACACATAAAACATTCCTTCCATTATATTATACCTTGCTATTGGTTAATAATACGGCTAGTTTACGGCTTGTAAGATTTCGTTCATGCCCATCTGTTCCTAGATGATTTGGTTATGACCAGTAGTAATTTAAGGTTTAATTTTGTATTTATTTGCGAACTGGAATTTTAGTTTTTTGTGTCGTTTTGTGTTAATTTGAAATGTCTGTTCTATTTTTCGAAGTTTATTTCTTATGTCTTTCTTCATTTGGGAAACTTATTTCTTGGCTGTGAAGAAATGCATGACTAATTTGGGCAGGATTTTCATAACCAAACCAAACTTCACTTGTTTTACGATTCGTCTACCCCGGGAGCACTCATAACTGTCTTTCGGCTAGGCTTGTTTATTCGAACCCAATGGGTTCCATGTTTTCTAAACTTTAGGTACCAGGGCAACAGAATCACCTACCCTAATAGTCCCTTGATTTCTTGCATTTTGGTTCAATACGGTTTATTTATCTGTGGTTACAACAAATTTAAAAAAATAAAAAAGTAGAAAAGAACCAAAAGACAATTAGTAAACAATAATAGCTCAAAATCTGAACATAGCTTAATTAAGTAACTATTAAGTAATTATTACCTGATTACATGATAAAGTCAACGAATTCATGATAATATCATTTCATTTACATTTTTAAATATTGATTTTATTTAAATATTTTTAAATAAAATCACAAACCGTTTTGTTTAATTTTTTAAGTGAATTTAACATTGTAAAACTACAAGTAAATCAATAGTTATTGTTTTTTGATTAAATTTTATTTACATTAGTAAAAGAAAACTGAAGAGCCTAGGGTAACATTGTTGTATCCAGAGGGTTTAGAATGAAAGCAGTGTAAGAAATTGGCATATTTAGACCATGTTTGCAGGACCATTGCAACTTATATATTTGGAAAGGGTAGTTGTACTTTCTAAACACTTATTCTTCTAACAGTTGAAAAGGAACGGAAAACACAAAAACAAAATATAAAAAATATGAAATATTACTTCAAAACATGAGCCTTTGATGATGTGCAGTTTTCTTATATTGTTCTTATTTATTTAATTTTACTACAACAATGAAAAAAGAACACTTCAAGCTATGTATTCAATAAGTATATTAAAAAATTAATAACAAGAAGTCCCAAAAATAAGCAAGGCGCTTATCTAACCGATTAAAAATAACCTGATTTCATAAATTATGTGTTGGACACATTTTATGTGATTTAAAACCACATGATAAAAAGCGATTTTCATAACAGGCATGGGGTCTAATCACCGCATTCGATATCGAGTAAATTCTGTCGTAATTTTTCATTTTGGTATCATGGCACTCGATATCGAATAAAAAGTATCGTAATTTGAGATTATAGCATTCGATATCGAGTAATAAAAAAGTTTGTTCGATCGAGTTTTCATTCGATACGTCTATGCTCATCGTATGCATATAAATTTAATTCTTTAGCGACAAAATGTTATTATATTTTGTTTTACAAGTTTATTTTTACACAAAAATAATTATTTTTATACAAAAAATCATTTCCATACATGTAATTTACAAAAAATAAAAATTTTAAATTTGACAATATGTGTAAATCTAACCCATACGAAAGGAATTAGAAAATTGTTGACACTACGCTTTGTCCAAATCGTTCCAAGTAATTATTAACCACACTGTACACTTGCAAGCTAAAGACAAATGTGAAATTGTGCGCATTGCGATTGCCGCGACTATTAAATTGTTTGCTATATACTTCGCAGGCGTATGGATTTGAGCCACTATGTAGTGTTCTTGATAGACACATCCATCGCCACATACTTGACATTTGTGTGGCCACTCTCCCGTTTAAATAGTCTAATAAACGTTTACGCTTAAAGGATCTTAAACATATGTTGCATTTATGTAATTTTTAATTCAAATTTGTAGATTTCTTGCGACGGACCAAATTTGTGTGCAATTGGACAAAAGACACATTTAAACATCCTTTCACTGGTATGAATGTGCTCATGGCCACAAAAGATTTGTTCCAAACACGACAAATAAGTGGCCTTTGCCCCGAGTGTCCGATTTTACGATCTTGCAAACTATGCTGAGTAGTAAATGCCTTGTTGCACACGTCGCATTAGAAGGCTTCAATGGAGAAATGAAATTATTTGTGTTGTTTAAGATTTTGCTGCAAAGATCACCCTCACATATGGACGCAGTTGTTCTTGATTAATTGAAAAACTATACGACTATGAATTTTTAATTGAAATATTATATAAATTCATTTTTTATTTCTTTATTTGTTTACAAAATTAAAACATGTTTATTATTATTAATCTATTACAATTTGATAAAAATTACGATACGATACATGTCGAATGACATAATTTGCTTACTCGACTCGATAAGCTGATTATTTGAAAAATAACTGGATGTTTCCTTTTAGTATCGCAGCAAATGTAATATGTTATTTCTCTGAGGCTTCTTAGTTTGCTTAAAGTTTTTAATCAAAGTGTCGTGTTTTAGTAAATATGTGCATTTTCTTTTATAGATACTTTTATCCCTATCATGTGATAATAGTTTTGGATGTCCTGATAGATAAGTTTATTTGACCTTCGCTAAATCTAAAGCGTACATTTTAAAGGTACTTGTGTGCACTCAATATGCAATGTTCATTTAAGATACCATTGTACGTAGCTGCCATCAGAACACCCCACCAATAAGTAAAAGTAACATTTAGTGTTGCAGTATTTCCCTGTGTTTTTTTATAAAAAAGATATATGCTTCATGAAGAAGCATGATAAATGAATTTTACGAGTTATAATAAGACCACATTTAGTACATCCACTGGTTATTGGTTGTTACTATGCATTTCGTTCGCATACGCAACGATTGTGTATATCATAAAATCACATTTTATAATCCATTCGCTATATACATATATACTTTAGTAATGAAGATTGTTCCAAGATGCACACAAGAACAACAACGAAAACATGATTTTCTTTTCAAAGTTGTCACATTCTGCTACCTATTGAAAAAAATCCAGCAGATTTATTTTTTTTTTTTGGTTTTTGGAACATTCTATAATATACTTAGTAGGGACGTAAATACTGTTACAACATACTATTTTATAATAACATGAATTATGAAAGCTAACTTATATAGCATTAGTCAGCAAGGGGAATTCAAAATTGTATCAGCTTTCATAGCCCTTTTTAAGGGAATGAAAAAAGCCAATATCTTCAAAACTCTACGCCCGCTTAGGATTAGTCACATTTTCATCTACAGATGCATAAAATTGTTTGAGGAGACTGAATAATAAAAAACCGCTCCTAGTCGGGCCGCCTACCTACAGTTCCAACACAGCAAGTCATCAAAGCTGTCACATCAAGAAATCAACTCCGGCAACAGAAAATGATGTTCGTTAAAATGAATAAAGTAGACTCTTAGGACCATCTGACTTGATCCAGATCGTAGAGAGCACAGCAAATGCGGTGCCAGTAGGCCGAGAATTTCTGCTTGTAAGACATTGCAATAATTCGGGAGTGTGAAACACATTCTAATTCCAAATTCTTCTATAAATAATAGAAGATATGCACGATCATGTAAGGAAGTATCTGAGCTCATCCAAAGGGCCAAAACGAGTCATCATCTACTGGCAGGCATGCTTTGGTGGGGTGTCCCATATGATGGAGTCACTGACTTGCATTTCTAGAAGTTTCAGCAGGCAACTCGGATCTGAACCCTCATGATTGCAAATTCAGTGTCGTTTTAAAGGATCCAACAGTGATGCTATTAACACTGCATTAGTTCGTAATGTGGCCAATTTTCCACTGGGTGAGGTGCGTGCAGCTAATTATGATTGTCCAGTGCGACTTAAGGCATGCTTGCAAACCAAAGGTGGACATTTCAAATGAGATTTAATTTGTATGCACAATATATATCAATAAATAAATACAACAAATATGGTCCAAAAAATTCATTATTTTTAATTTTATAGCCTAAAATATATGTAACAGAATGTATGTCCCTAGTAGGTAATTAAAAAAAAAATTAAGTAGCAACATCTATAAGCATATAAGAGTCACTGTACATGCAATTGTTCTTGTTCGTCTGTTACTTTGCCTTTTATAATACTTTGTTTTAGATTTATTTACTTCCTTTGCAATAAACATTTGCTTTCCCTTTCTCCTCTAATGCAGTAATGCTTTTGTATTTATGTTAAGTATTCTTAAAAAACCTAATAGTGTGTAACATACGGAGGGGGTACTGAACTTTCATCAAATTCTTCTATGTTAAAAAGAAGGGTATCTGATATTACCCAAAACAAATATATTAATATCTGGTTTTCCATCTTTGGCATTGCTGCTAATGCATCAGAGGAATATCAGTTTTGGGTTTTCTAACTAAATTGAAAGCTTTGTTCAAAGACAAACTAAAACACATTTGACTATATAACACATTTAAAAACAAATAAAGTAAAAAACTCGTTTTAACTATCTTTAAACAACAGAATTTATTCTTCCTTTGTTAGCAGCATTATTAAATTTAATTATGTTAAGTTTAATTCTTTAGTAAATGAAGGCTTTGTAATACCCATAATCGATTTTGCAATTAAGCATTTAATCGATTATTCGTATATTTCTTAAAGTCAATAGATTTGTATTCAGCAAATTGTTTAGAATAATTTTATAACAATTATTATTTTTGCAGCAATTAAAAAAATGTATGTAAGTTAAAGCATATTGTAAGATTTTAGAATTTTTCCAGCTATGTTAAGCTTGTTTCATATTGATTAAACAAATACAATTTTTATAAAGAGCTAGCTGTGGCCGCCACTTCGTCAGCGTCCTTGCAATGATTTGTTCGATTTTGTACGTATAATAAATTATTTCGTGTAAAGTTGTTCGCGAAATGGAACAAAACGTACTGCTGTACACTGGACTCTTAAGGTAGATAAAGGTATACAGTGCAGACATTTTTTTTTGTTTACTTGGCTTCTAATTTAAGTTTTTATTTGCTTTATTTCTAAATAGTTACCCTTAATTCGAGATTATAATCGGCTACGTTTATAAATGGCTAACCAATATACGTTTAAGCAAAAAAAAAATAATTTTGGGTTAGAGGAAGCAATTTATGAAATAAAGTATATTTGATCCTGCTGAAGTCTTTATAATGACACACGATCCTGACGCTGTCAGCGATAAAGAGCAAGGAGTAGAAAATGACCTATATATTACCACATTACCTCAATATGTACCCGGTAACTTTTTTTTTAAGTTTTACTCACAGATATGTCTCGATCGCTGAAGATCATTGGAGTAGCGATGATGACCATCCCCTTACAACATTTGTGTCCTCTACTTCACGAAATGTTCTGAAAAGAAAAAGTCTTGAAACTAGCGCTGAGTTGCCTAGTTTTCCAAATTTATAACAAGGAAATGGGATGCGTATTACAAATCGCAGACATATAGCATATAGTTATACATAGAAGCTATAAAAAGGCTTTAGACAAGCTTTCTCTGAAATTGATGGAGAAGGCAGAAAAAATAGTCATAGTACTCAAAAAAAAAGCCAAAACAATAAAAAACTTCGGCTTCATACATTTTTATAGCAACAATATACTTTTATTTTAAATATACACACAAAGTGATACAACAGTCTATAATGATTTAAAATATATAAATGTAATAATCACGAAAATCACTTCATAAAAATGTTTGTTGTCAACAATGCTTATAAGGAAAAATAAAAATATAAAACAGCTGGGACATGAATACGTTAGCAAAAATAAAAACGTGAGCCAAGATAGCGTCCACGAAATAGCGTCGATTTTGGGAATTTAAAAACCGGGAAAAAAAACGGGGAAAAATAAATACCCTGTAATTGGGAATTTTACTAATAGCGTAGATTTTTACTAATAGCGTCGACGAAATAGCGTTGATTTTGGGAATTAAAAACCGGGGAAAAATAAATACCTGTAATAGCATAGATTTTGCTGATTTTTCCCATGGAAACTATGATACTCCCAGGAAAAATGACTATATATTTTGAAAATATAGACTTTAATGAACATTTTGAAGCAATCGTGCTAAAAAATCGCAGAGCCGTTCCCGAGAAAAGTGGCTTCATCCCTAGTGGGCACAAAAAACCGTTGCTGATTTTTCCCATGGAAACTATGATACTCCCAGGAAAAATGACTATATATTTTGAAAATATAGACTTTAATGAATATTTTGAAGCAATCGTGCTAAAAATCCGCAGAGCCGTTCCCGAGAAAAGTGGCTTCATCCCTAGTGGGCACAAAAAACCGTTGCTGATTTTTCCCATGGAAACTATGATACTCCCAGGAAAAATGACTATATATTTTGAAAATATAGACTTTAATGAACATTTTGAAGCAATCGTGCTAAAAAATCGCAGAGCCGTTCCCGAGAAAAGTAGCTTCATCCCTAGTGGGCACAAAAAACCGTTTTCTGATTTTTCCCATGGAAACTATGATACTCCCAGGAAAAATGACTACATATTTTGAAAATATAGACTTTAATGAACATTTTGAAGCAATCGTGCTAAAAATCCGCAGAGCCGTTCCCGAGAAAAGTGGCTTCATCCCTAGTGGGCACAAAAAACCGTTGCTGATTTTTCCCATGGAAACTATGATACTCCCAGGAAAAATGACTATATATTTTGAAAATATAGACTTTAATGAACATTTTGAAGCAATCGTGCTAAAAATCCGCAGAGCCGTTCCCGAGAAAAGTGGCTTCATCCCTAGTAGGCACAAAAAACCGTTGCTGATTTTTCCCATGGAAACTATGATACTCCCAGCAAAAATGACTATATATTTTGAAAATATAGACTTTAATGAACATTTTGAAACAATCGTGCTAAAAATCCGCAGAGCCGTTCCTGAGAAAAGTGGCTTCATCCCTAGTGGGCACAAAAAACCGTTGCTGATTTTTCCCATGGAAACTATGATACTCCCAGGAAAAATGACTATATATATTGAAAATATAGACTTTAATGAACATTTTGAAGCAATCGTGCTAAAAATCCGCAGAGCCGTTCCCGAGAAAAGTGGCTTCATCCCTAGTGGGCACAAAAAACCGTTGCTGATTTTTCCCATGGAAACTATGATACTACCAGGAAAAATGACTATATATTTTGAAAATATAGACTTTAATAAACATTTTGAAGCAATCGTGCTAAAAATCTGCAGAGCCGTTCCCGAGAAAAGTGGCTTCATCCCTAGTGGGCACAAAAAACCGTTGCTGATTTTTCCCATGGAAACTATGATACTCCCAGGAAAAATGACTATATATTTTGAAAATATAGACTTTAATGAACATTTTGAAGCAATCGGGCTAATTCGTCTATATTTTCAAAATATATAGTCATTTTTCCTGGGAGTATCATAGTTTCCATGGGAAAAATCAGCAACGGTTTTTTGTGCCCACTGGGGATGAAGCCACTTTTCTCGGGAACGGCTCTGCGGATTTTTAGCACGATTGCTTCAAAATGTTCATTAAAGTCTATATTTTCAAAATATATACATAGTCATTTTTCCTGGGAGTATCATAGTTTCCATGGGAAAAATCAGCAACGGTTTTTTTGTGCCCACTAGGGATGAAGCCACTTTTCTCGGGAACGGCTCTGCGGATTTTTAGCACGATTGCTTCAAAATGTTCATTAAAGTCTATATTTTCAAAATATATAGTCATTTTTCCTGGGAGTATCATAGTTTCCATGGGAAAAATCAGAAAACGGTTTTTTGTGCCCCCTAGGGATGAAGCTACTTTTCTCGGGAACGGCTCTGCGATTTTTTAGCACGATTGCTTCAAAATGTTCATTAAAGTCTATATTTTCAAAATATATAGTCATTTTTCCTGGGAGTATCATAGTTTCCATGGGAAAAATCAGCAACGGTTTTTTGTGCCCACTAGGGATGAAGCCACTTTTCTCGGGAACGGCTCTGCGGATTTTTAGCACGATTGCTTCAAAATATTCATTAAAGTCTATATTTTCAAAATTTATAGTCATTTTTCCTGGGAGTATCATAATTTCCATGGGAAAAATCAGCAAAATCTATGCTATTACAGGTATTTATTTATCCCCGGTTTTTAATTCCCAAAATCAACGCTATTTCGTCGACGCTATTAGTAAAAATCTACGCTATTAGTAAAATTCCCAATTACAGGGTATTTATTTTTCCCCGTTTTTTTCCCGGTTTTTAAATTCCCAAAATCGACGCTATTTCGTCGACGCTATCTTGGCTTACGTTTTTTATTTTTGCTAACGTATTCATGTCCCAGCTGTTTTCAAAATATATAGTCATTTTTCCTGGGAGTATCATAGTTTCCATGGGAAAAATCAGCAACGGTTTTTTGTGCCCACTAGGGATGAAGCCACTTTTCTCGGGAACGGCTCTGCGGATTTTTAGCACGATTGGATATAAATGTTCTTTAAAGTCTATATTTTAAAAATATATAGTCATTATTAATGGGAGTATCATAGATTTCAATGGAAAATCAATAACCATTTTCCTCTTTTATACTTACTTATATACCAAAAAGCTACGCCATTAGTAAAATTCCCTATTACAGGGTATTTATTTTCCCCGTTTTTTCCCCGGTTTTTTAATTCCTAAAATCGACGCTATTTCGTCGACGCTATCTTGGCGCACTTAAAATAAAATTGTTTAGGTTCGTCCTACACAACTTAGGTAAAAAAAAACGGAATGGAGCTGATTCATTAAATAAACGTTTACGTAAGAGTAACTCTGCCTTTATTTTTTATATTTTTTAAAATCTTTTTGTCTTAATTCTTGATTAATGTGTGAGTTTTATCTTCTGATATGCATTTCAAATCCATGATTATGAGATTAGTTCAAAACAATCATTTTAAAAGCAATCGTTTTACATCACATACAAAAATAAAGAGACCCCGTAGTATTTATTAAACCTTTCTTTGGTTTCGATGCCGACAGTCGAACTAACTATATTAGATTACAGTTAACGGGAGCAGTGTTGCTTTAAAGTTACTACGCTAGATGAGGTTTCGTTAAGAACCTTGGGATTAAAATAGGTTTGTTTAAAAAAACCAAACCAAAATTATTTTTTAAAATATTGTCCTTCGATTTTAAATTACTTGATTCAAATAACTATAAATATGGTTTAAATTCAAACACAAAAAGTCTATTAAAACAGAAAATTTCTTTCTCATGGTACTTTTTTATAATATTTTCCAACCGCCTTTTAATCGTTCAGGTCCCTCTTTAAAAAAAACCGTCTGGTCACGTAAGTTAGCAGTAAGCAGGGATCGCAAATAATGATTATTTCCAAAATTTTAAGAAAAAAAAATCATAATGAAGGAGATATGTTACAAGATTAATAAGTACACCTATATAATCGCTATTATGCGGACTACCTTTACGTGCATTAATTTTTATTATTTTGAGTTTTATTAAAAAACTCAAATTTAAAAATTATTTCTGTGCGGTTTCTGTATTACAGGCGAGTGACTCGTCTTCAAAATTTGTATAGGAATCACTCAAAAAATTGAGTGCTTTTCATACAAATTTGCTAGACGAGCCGCTCGCCTGTAATACTGAAACCACACATTATTAAGTTTTATTTTTTGCTTAAAAAATAAGTTATTTTTTGAGTTTTATTTTTGACTTGAAAAATAATAATTATTTTTTGAGTTTTATTTGTTGCTTGGAAAATAATAGTTATTTTTAAAGTTTTATTTATGGCTTGAAAAATAATAATTATTTTTTGAATTTTATTTTTTGCTTGAAAAATAACAGTTATTTTTCGAGTTTTATTTTTTTTAATGGAAAATAAAAATTACTTCTCCAGATTTATTTGTTGCTTGAAAAATAAAAGTACTTTTGATTTGCATAAACATACATACATATATACTCAATCTAACAACTTCCACTAATATTCACTAAAACTAATATTAACTGATTTACGGTCAAAACTATCTCCAGAGTCCATACATAAACTCTTATTTGTTAAATTAAACTAAAAAACAAAAAAATGTATGCAAAAAAATTTAAAATATTTTTTATTTTCCAATCAAAAAAATAAAACTTGGAAAATAATTTTAATTTTTCAAGCTAAAAATAAAACTCGAAAAATAATTATTATTTTTCAAGGCAAAAATAAAACTCAAAAAATTACTGTTATTTTTCAAGCAAAAAATAAAACTCAAAAAATAACTTTTATTTTCCAACCAAAAAATAAATCTTGAAAAATAACTATTATTTTTTAAGCAAAAAATAAAACTCGAAAAATAACTGTTATATTTCAAGCAAAAAATAAAAATTGAAAATAATCATTAAAAAGTAATTTTTTTAATAAAACTTATAACCGTTACGATCTCTGTACCAAAGTGTAAAAATCGTATGTGAAAAACGCTCATTCATAGACACCAAAGCCGAATATCGTTGGCGTCAAGGTAATGCACTGCATTTGAAATGGCGTCATTCATTATGAGTTGACAAAACTGAATAAAACGACATTCGAGAACTGTGCCGAATACAATTAATCTGTTTTACCTGTCTTCAGTCTTCAATTTAACTACGTTGATATTTAAATTGTTATCAATAATAGTTTCCCTGGCAATATTTAAACTCCAATGCTCTTAAAATATAGATTGACGCACAAAAAAAGACCTTTGATTTACTGATGAGTACATCCTGATCGTATATCCTCATGTATTAACCAATATATCTTAAGAAAAACAATATGTTGATAAGGAGATATATTTATAATTCATAAACATAATAGCTGGTATTAAATTAATTGGATTTGTTACGCCAGTAAATAAAATACTGTTGTCATACCTTTCGCGTGAAGTCCGTCGTCACTGGCTGTTGTTTTGGCACGTTTGGCGGGGGCTTTTGATGTAAAGACATCATTTTCAAGCCGCGTAAAAGAGTACTGTTTTAAACGCAGCTCGAAAGCCCCCGCCAAACGTACCAAAACAACAGCCAGTGACGACGTTCTTCACCGAAAGGTATGACAACAGTATAATAGTTGGTTTCTATATAAAAAAACGTAGATCATATATAGGACGTTGTGCTCTATTTTCTTGAAATAATCAAAATTTTCTTGGCTAATTGCCGAGTCACCATGACTTCTAATAATTTATTGTATTTATTCTTAAATTTAAATGTAACTGTTAGAAAAAATGTTCATGCCACTAAAATGGAATGAAATTTTATATTAAAAAATTAATAACTTTATATCGTGTTAAAAAAAAGCCAAATACAATAATAACAGTTCTAATATAAAAGGTGAAGGTATTTCCTATTTTAATTTGCATTTTTTGCAATACAATCATACTATTTGTCTAAGCTTAACTAAAATATTTAACTATTTAGAAAACAATAAACAGATTTGGGGTTTTCCCTAAAATATGTATTTATGTCTGTAAAATGGCAAATTATTAAATTTCACTATAAACAATTGACATTGAATTTTAATCGTGATATACTATATTTTTGCATTGTGTTCAGTGCTTATTTGTTTTTTTACCTGTAAAAGAAGAGAGGTAGTGCAAAAAGAAGGTTGTAATGGCAATGAAACAAAAACAATTTATCGTGTTCATTTGTGTTAGAGAGAAGACCCAGTAGTTTGAGAAATATTCAATTGATTAGCAATATTAACATGTAGATGCTCTTAAAGGAAGTAATGATCCTTTACATAAATTAAGTTCTATTTTTTAAATAAACTTTTACTTTAGTTTAAATATTTGACTTAGCTTCTGTAAAATTTCTTAACAGCCATGAGGCTTCCCCAATTTTATCAATGCTATCATAAAATAGTTCTTAAAATGGTTTTACACGGCGTGTATTTGTCATATGACTTGTCAGTTTGATAACCCATATGTAATTTCATGTGTTTGTCAAAATATACATTTTACATACGGTTTATAATTTTTGCTTTCAAACGTACATGTGTAATTACATCTGACATAACCTATAATATATAATTTTACCGCCACACAGTTTTGTATTGCCAACCACAGTTAATTCAAATGTGCAAACGTAGTACTTTTGCCACGCTTTTAGTGCTTATGATACCACAAAAAACCTAAAATAGCAAAATATCAAGTTGGCATTACGGGATGTCAGATGCTTTGTCACATCAAAATAGAACACGTTCTAAATGAAAAATGTCATATGTATTGTACACATGGAAAACACACATGTTATGTTTCAAAAGGTTTACATGATGTGTTTAGAATTTACACATGGAAAAGTGACAAGTCATATGACAAATACACGCCGTGTAAAAGCACTTTTATGCTATAGCAATAGTCCTGCTAGCGAGTGTATTGCTGTCTCAACCGGTTAATCCTTTGGGTACTCCTATTGAAACGGTAAGAGCAGTTGCCTGTCGACCAGGATTGTCATATTGTTTTTGATATATATCGCCAAAATCGATGTGAAAAATCGTCAAAATAGTTTTTTGTTGGAATTTGCAAACATATAATTTTTTCAACTTTAAAAATACTTTTAATAGATAACAAGAAATAAATTTAATCGAAATCGCAAAATTTCGCGAAAAATAGATACATAAGTATTTGATTTCTTGTTTGAAACAAAACAAATATGATTAGTTAACACGAGATAAATGGAGATCGGTAGTTACAGTTTTGTTATATAACGAATATGTATACAGTCCATTCTCAACGTATTTGTCACCGCTCTCTGATGAATATGTATATTCAAAATTACTTGAGAAAAATCAGATGATGGGCATATTCCACCCAATACTAAAGCATTCAACAAATTTATTTATACTTTATTGAATTTCGCAGATGAATTTTGATGAAATTCATTGTTGAAATCCCTCTTTCTATGCAATCAAAGTTATGTTAGGATGGAAACAAAAAACTTTAAAATAATTTTTTTTTGTAATGACGAATCCAACGTTTTAAAATGGAAATGTTCGTGAACTTAAATTTTTTTTTTAAATCAAATTTAAATATGAACACCAATTTACACTGATAGCTACAATGTTTTCATCATCCATTTTGTCAATCGTTAATTTAGTTTAAAACGTTAACCAGAACTCAATGAAAAATAGTGAACATAATCGCTAACTATTTTAAAAATCGCCAAAAAAAAGTCGTCTAATAAAATATTAGATGGCCAAACAAGTTTGGAAATCGTTACGTTTGGCGAGAAATCGCAATAACTGACAAACGTGCTTTCGACTGTCATTTCTATATAAATTTAGATAAGCCTCTTTCTCTTTACAGTGTTTTTACGAGATAGAGACAGTGTTGCCATATTTTTATTTCAAAAATCTTCAAGCCGACCGAAAATAATCTATTTGTTTTATTAAAAATCTTTGGGTTGTTAATTCAAAAGTTTAGCCATTTAAATAATTCCTGTATTAAAACTTTTCAAACTAAGAATCTAACAAAGTTTTCGTTATTAAGTCTCTTTCAATAAATTAAAAAATTGCAATAGAATTTAATACTGATTCTAATGCAAAACTGAAGAATACTAGGAAAACACAAAAAACTGTTTCAAATGAACCCAATAAAGTGGTAACTAACACTATCATAGAAATCATGGCGACAGAAAAGCATCGATTGACCTCTCTTAAGAATAAATATGTTAGTCATGTATGACTGTTTTCTTTTGAATGAACCTGCGAAAAAAGGGGGTGAATTGCAATGTATTGCCAGCAACTGATTTGGCACGGGGAACAGCATAAAAAATTACAAGTTGTTAAATGTAAAGAGCACACAGTAATAACAATTATATACATTTTTGTATATTGGACATTAAAACGTTAAGGACAAAAACATTTTGAATATACAATTGCCTTATCAAACAAAATATTAAATATTATAATTCGATTGAGCGGTTGGGTTAAGGTAAGGTCAGTTTCTTTTAACAAGTAACGTACACAAAATTATTACACACTTTAATAAAATATATTTGTATGTACATATGTATGTATGTACATTTCAATACTTAGAGTCAATTAAAAATGCAAATGCTGTTAAAATATTTCTATTGGGTTAAAACTTAGTGATTGCAGATTTTTTATAAGAAGGATTTTAAATTTTTTTATTTAAATCTGTATTTTTATTTAATTTATTGTCGGAAGAATTTTTGACATCTTTCAGACACTGGTTTGTGACTTGATATCATTAGCGTTATTAACAATTTTAATTTTTAAGGAGTTTTGCATGTAACGAAATAAATGGTAATCTGCAAGGTCAGTGTTACATGTCGGATTAACAACACATATCAATGCAGTTTGAAAAATTAGAGAGTGACTAAGAATTTGATCGGGTTTTCAGCTCTGTCCGATCAGCCGAATAGTAGAGCATTGTTCCGTGAAAAATTACCAGAACGAAATCTGGCAAATCAATTTTGACGCTTCTTTTGTGCTTGCGTTTACCAAATAACACAATATGTATGTCTAAACTGCAGGTGTTGTTTTTCGATTTCTAAATTGGGATAAAGACAAAGCTAAATAAGATTCAAACAATAAGAAAATAAATATTAGTTAGCTGCTTTGAATTCGAGTAGGGACTCATTATGGAAGTGGTCTTCTTCGATATTCCCCCTACATTACATACATAGCTCCTTTGAGCATGTTAACGACAAAACTTGGAAAAGCTTACATTATCATATATACGTTTAATAAAACAACATTATAAAGCACTGTCACTGTTCGGCCAATGGAAGGTTGCAAGTCTGTAATCAACAAATTGCTTCAAATAAATACGTACAAATAAATTTAAGTAGTAGGCAAAAATTGGCAACCCTGCGAATAAAATCTCATAACTTATATGAAAAATTTTCATAATTTATAGTTATACTCTCAATCAGAATTATTAGCCAATACGAAGACAGAAAATCTCAATTTTTTTTTGGGATGACGTAACCTTGTTTTCTATCATCCTTGGGTACCTCTATATAAAGTGCATATATAAGACATATCTGCACGACTAAAAAGTTATATTCTAAAAATTTGGTGTGGATTACTTCTAAAACAAAATACAAATTCAAACAAAAAATTGTCAGGATTCTAACAGCGCCTGCGAGGAACTGCTTGTTTTTTATAAAAGATTACAAATCGCCGCATTTTTTCTTAAACCACGTAATCGCCAAGCAATCACTTTTCAGAAAACGAAGACAATTTAAAAACAATTTATTTTTGCAAAACATGTCTGTGCAATTCTCTAATGGGTGTAGAAACTTTTTGTTTAAAAAATTTATTACTTAAAAATAACTAGCCAAATCTGTCGCTTACGTGCTTTTGGCACAAACAGCATATTTTGTAGCTATTTTGGTTTTTCTCAAATCAGAAAACGAAAATTTCTGTGTGTATATTGTACATTTATTCTTATGTTTATCAAAAAGAAACTTTATACTTTACTAAAAATACTCCGGATGATCTGAAACTTTCCAGATTTCTTCTCATCTCAAGTATCAAAAATTTTGTGGTTGATACTTTAAAATTTCCAACTTGAAATATTATATTATTTTCTACCATAAAAACCAAAAAAAAAATTCCTTTTCGAAAAAATGGCGCTTACGTGGTTTAAGAAGAAACGCAACGAAATGCCAGAAAAAATTTTGAAAATTGTATTTATGTATTTTACAGCCTAAAATTAGGCAAAGTAATTCAAATGTTTTTTTACAAATGTTAAGAATAAAAATAAAAGAAATTGTTACTAATGTTGAACAAAAAAAATTATGTAATTACATATATTGACCTCCAGGCATATTTTTTGGCTTCGTTTCTTCAAATAAAAGGAATACGAGAAAAATTTTATTTAATCATCGTCAGTTTCTTAAAACGAAGTATGCCACTACCTAAAGCTTCCCTCTTATTTGATATTTTTCTTTAGCATTCTTGAGCACATTGAATTTATGTTCATTGGACGCGAGAAATGATGAGTGGACATTGATAAGCCACGAAGACTAACGAGCTTGCAAAGTTTTCATAAGCAAGTTTGAGTATGAGTAAATGTTGAACATACTAACAATGAACTTGCGCGAGTTTAAGCAGTTTTACGCTTTAAGTGAAACACACACACACAGCGAGCATATAAACTAAAAACACAGAGCTTTACTCGGTCAGCTCATTGCGTTTATGATACGAACAGAGGTTTGCTCACTAACAGTATGGTATGAGTAGGCATATGCTCGAGTGTGAACACTTGCTCATGATCTTATGAGCACACCCATTAGATGAGCTTGATCATGCATCTATCTAATAAGTACCACATTATATTTGTTGTTGCTTTCGCCACCCTTCGGTTAGCAATGAGAGCAACTTTTGTTTATTTATTTTGAATACAATTTTTCTAGTATTCCGTTTGGTTGATTAAAAAAATGATGTTTGCAACCAAACACTGAAGACGGATTTAGCGATCCAGAAACTCGGACTGAAAATTCAAATTTAAATTTTTACCGCACAACGGTAATTCTGTTTACTTCGCGTAAAAGTAATAAGGCACTTCTTAGATGGAACACCTCAATTGACGATCGACATCATCGTATATCTGTATCAAGTACATGTAAGAGCTCACTGACAGTTTTTCGCTTTGTGTTTTAATCGGCTTCTGTGTCAAAATTTGTTTACTTTTTAGCGCCATTGTCTTTTAAAAAAAGAAAATTTAAAAGTACATATTTTCTTTGTTTCATAAGGGATGTTAAATGAAATTTTTATATATATATTTTTTTATTTTTTTGCACAAATTGCATTAAACACTGTTTTTATTAATTCTTGTTTTAAATTATGGTATAATTATTTTTTATTATTTAGGTTTTTTATTATAATAAAATATACAATTGTCCTAATATTGTACTTGCTTTAGACTTGCATGTACTTGATATAATTAATTAATAATTATCATACATTATCATCGAGAAAACGAACGTTTTGAAATGTTTTAACATTAACATGACAGCATTTAATTAAACAAAATTATAATTATGTGTTTTTTACAGGGCATCTGGCGATTCGCTTTATGAAATATTGGGACTTCCTAAAACGGCAACACACGATGAAATAAAAAAGACTTATAGGAAACTTGCTTTAAAATATCATCCAGATAAAAATCCCAATAATCCTGAAGCTTCCGAAAAAGTATATTTTTTCATCCAAATCCATATAAACTTTAAAGTCAATTTATATTTTTCTTTTTTCGATACAACAGTTTAAAGAACTCAATCGAGCACATTCGATATTAAGTGATCAATCTAAACGTAACATATATGATAATTATGGTTCATTAGGTCTTTACGTTGCCGAACGATTTGGCGAAGAAAATGTCAATACATACTTTGTGGTATCATCACCAATCACCAAGGTAAATTTAATATTGAAAATTTAGTTATAAATCAACTCTTAATTGCCATTATTTGTATTCACAGGGTTTGGTTGTTTGTTGTACAATTCTAACTGGTTGTTGGTGTTGTTGCTGCTGTTGTTGTTGCTGCAACTTCTGTTGTGGCAAATTTAAGCCATCAGAAAATGAATCACACGATCAGTATTCGAACTTAAATGTAAGTTTTAGAATATAAGCAAATAAGTAAAATAATCCAAAAGGAGTACCATTTTAAACGTTCGAGTTTATAAAAGAAAAACAAGAAAATCAAAATTTTCTTTTAACAAAAAGTTTTAGTTAAAATTGAGGCATAGCTTATGTTCTTTGTTATTCATTGTTTTCATTATGTTTTACTTCCAAGCCCATTTTGAAGAAATAATTTAATTTTTTATTTTTAAACACATATTTTACAATCTTACATTTAATGTGGGTTTTAGATGCTGTTATGATAGCAAATCTTTTAATTAAGCCTATTCGATTTAGGTACAAGTTATTAATTAGATATAATATTCTTACAACTAGGTAAATGATTTATAAAGGGTTTTCAAAAATTTCCCATAATTTTTTTAAGAACAGAGGATAGGGTAAAGTATAGAATAGCATTTTGGAAAAATAACCTTCGCTTGCAAAAACACACTATCTTCGAAATATTTTGCATAAATGTGGCTAAATTTCGTTGATGCAGCGTTGAACTTTCATTTTATTGAATGATTGTGGTTGTTGACATAGTCATTTTGCTTCAAACACTCCTTTAAAAAGTTATACAATAGCGTTAATTTACACGATCCAGGAAGCCTATTTCGATCATCAAATCTTGAGAGTACCACAAAATTTCTCATAAATTTGATTGCCTTACGGGCTGTATAACATGTGGTATTATTTCGTTTAAAAATACATAACGTCCTCATTAATATCATCCAATTTAAGGGGAAAGAAATTAATCGCAAATACAGTCACTGCTTTACTATTCTCGATTTTGAAGAAATATAACCGCAAAAGTTTGCGAAACTTTTATTATATTTGAAATATTATTTAAGCATTCAACAGGTTGTTTTCTAAATCAATATCGGAATTACAAAGATTTGAGGGTTTGGAAATTTGTTTATCTTCAATGCTAGGCCTGTCATACAAATCCTGAAGGTTTTAATGACAGCATATTATTTCTATAGCAAAACACGTATTTACTTGACCTTCATCTCGCTTCATTTCGAAACTATTGTAGACGCGAACACCCCTTCACCTACCTGGAAATAGTGGGCTTTGGCTTCTTTCTAAAAAAAAATATTAGAAAGGTCTGAATATATGAGCACCTGAACATTCCAAGCTTTAATTTTGGTAAAGAAAAAGTTGAGAGATACCTATGGCCAGTTCTTCTGACATTCTGGCGCAGTACCGACTGGAAGAATAGAGCAGCAGTATGTCAGTTTTCAAATACAGTAGCGAGAAGAAAAAAATGCAACGCTGTAACATGAATTTTATCGCATTTGCTTTAAAATATATATATAATTATATATATACCATAATTATTTCTTCTTTTGTTTGTTCATAATGTTAGTTGTTTCTATCTACGGCTTGAGATAATGTCGTAGACTTTACTGATTTTTCGTGCTGCTTGTAGACCTTCTTTGTGAAAAGTGCCAGTAAATCTATATAGTGTATCGTTGCGGTTCAAATATAGGATACTTTTTTCCCCGTAAAAATATCTCTTTTCTAGGAGGACATTTTAGTATAAACTATATTTGAAACACTACTTTTGTAGTAAGAGTTCTAAATTTTGGCGTGGACTTTTAAAAGAAAAGGCAAATTTTACGACGACGTACCGAACACTGTTATACTATAATATGAGCTATTTTATGTTTTGTTATCATCAAAAGGTTAACATCAGTATTTTATTTACTGGCGGAATAAATCCAATTAATTTTATTAATTTAATACCAATATATACACTGGCTTGATTTATGAGATTGCGTTACTACCAAGCGTAAACCCTTTAAAATGTTTTTCTTTTAAATGCAAAATCCGAGATAATCAGGTGTTATAAAATTAAAAAAAAAACAATAAAAATTCTCTCAAAATGGGTTTATTTTTAATGTATTTTTTCATTAGCTTCTAGATTTTTAATTTATTTTGCTTAGTTCGTTTTTTCGATTTACTTTTCTCCTTCCTTGTTTACTTAAAAACAAAACAATCCCATATTTGTGTGGTTAAGGCTTTGTGTAACTAAATGTAATTGAAATAGCAACACGAGCTTCTATTGTTGATGATTTTTGTGGAGTTAATGTTGGTATTGATGTTTTAAGTTTTGCATGATTTTTTTATAAAAGTACGTTCTTTGCTTGCAATGAAAAAAAGAAAGGTAAGTAAATAATAAACATATTTTTAATATTTTGTATTCAAAAAGTTATATAACCAAAGGGCCAATTCTTACAATAATGCAATAATAAGAACTCCTTTTAAAATAAAAAGGTAACATAAAAGATTTCTTGTAACCATAAGTACATCATTTTTGGTTTGTTATATTTTTTGTTTAATAACGTATGATTGTAGGAAATTTAATAGCGGAATTGAAAGGTTTTATGTGCATAATGTATTGTACATTAGAAATATTTTTAAGCGATTTAAATTTAATAAATAGATACATATTTTTTTAAATTTCAAATTAATAAAATTCAAAATTAACAGTCGACAAAAAATGTAAGTTCTTGAAACTGCTATATGAAATAGTTCCTCCTCATGTATACGGTGACCAACCGTCCACTATTATTTTCTAGGCTATTTGTACATTTTTTTTTTTAATAAATTGCCCTCTTGTAGATGAGTTTTTCTCACAATTGTTCATTTTTATCTTTCCTTTACAATATTTAAAAGAAAAAACTCAAGAAGACCTAAAATTGTATAAAATTCCAGATTGAAAGTGAGTGTACATTTTTTATGTTATTATAGGAAAAGAAATACTTGATTTAAGAGTGTTCATATCGTCACATTTCTTCGTACAACATGTAAGCGCCAAACAAGCATTTTTCAGAAAACAATTTTTCTATGCAAAACATGTATGTGCGATTCTCTAAAGGGTGTAGACTCTTTTCGTTTAAAAAATTTGTTACTTAAAAATAACTACGCAAATTTCTGTGTGTATATTAACTTTTAATCATATGTTTATCAAAAAGAAAATTTAAATCTTACCAAAAATACTCCGGATAGTCTGAAACTTTCCACATTTCTTTTCATCTCAATTACCAAAAATTTTATGGCTAAGACTTCCAACTTGAAATAAAAAAACAAGTGCATTTTGCATGCAAATGTTATTTGTTTGGCGCTTACGAGGTTGTTAAGATGAGAATGTAGTCTGGTGGCAAATGTTATTTTCTACCATAAAAACTAAAAAAATCAATTTCGAAAAAATGGCGCTTACGTGGTTTAAGAAGAAACGCGACGATATGTAAATGTAGTCCTGTTCTTAAAGTTTATTATGGTTATTTTAAATAGTTAAATATAGGTTTGGTGTTCGGAAAATTCTCAAATGACTTAGGAAACTTTACAATCACTTTAATCATAAAATCATATTTAAAATTGAGTGTCCTAAGTTTAAAACATTTTTAACGAATAAGCCCGATCTTTAAAACAAAAACTGCCTTCAATAGGAAAATATCGGACATAACAACTATGTATGTTAATACATATTCACATAAGTTAATACTTATGTGAATATTAAAAGCTTTTTATATTTATTATCCTTCGTAAAAATTGTTTTTATTAATGAATTTTATCATATTATCAATTCATCATATGTGTACATTATTTTTTCATGAAAACAATGGTCACCGTAATTATGACATACTCTTATATGTATATAGTCAATATATTTGTACAATTGGAAAAATTGCACAATAATATTGAAATTGTATAAGCCGGTTAATACCGAATTACATTAGGCAACTTTTGTCGCTGCAATCTTTTTCGTTTCCTCTTTAATATTGGATTTGTGTTTATATCGTGCAATTTTTATTGTAGCAATTTGTATGGATTTTTTTTACATTTACATTTTAAACTTCAAAATTAAATTTACGAATGAGAAGAGGACAAATGAATTTCAAGAAAACATTCATATGTGTACCCTCTCCCCTCTCGCCTACTAATGAAAAATTGCAGCGACAAAAGTTGCATAATGTAATTGGGGACTTAAGGATAAACAAATTTAATTAATAGCAAGCATTTTTAATTTCAAGCAATCATTCGTTATTATTTTTATTATTTTTACTTTGTTCTTTATTAACTTAATTTTTAAATGCACGCTATTATTATCGCTTACAAACAAATACATATTAATTTAATTTCATTGCATATAAATCACCATATTATTCTCTTCACGAAAATCATCAAAAAAAACCAAAATTGTTTTATTTAATTAGTTATACATACATTCATATGTCCATACATACATACTATGTAGTTGTACAAATAATAGTGGTGAATTTGAAACAAGCTCCTGTTCTAATTATTTTCAATATTCATACCAAAAGTTTTAGGAAGTTATGTATCTACTGCCTAAGGCCAACTTCGTCCAAATTGTAACTTCTAGCAAACATTCTTTCATTTTCATTAATTTTATGTTTGATACCTGTTGTAATAGACATTCTAAAACACATTTTACTAATTTGAAACTCCTTTTAATTTTTATTTATTTTTTAAAACTTATAGCGGGCAATTTATTACATACTCTGCGTAAATTTAAAGTGTCTACCTCCTCTTCCCGTTCAAAAATAATACTATGTATGTACTTAAAATGGCGTGACTTAGCAACAATTTAATTTTAATTTATAATATTTTCCGTGTAAATTTGAAGTGTCGGCCATATGTGTGAAATTCAAGTAACCACCAGAACACGTTTTAATATTTAGTAATTTTTGTTACAGCGGCCGCAGTAATACACCTTCTGTAAAAATTTAAAGTCTACCTTTACGGTTCAAAATCAGGACACCCTTTAATTTTTATTTCTTATACTGCTTAATATAGCGAACATAGCTTCAATTACTGTGTGTCAGTATCAAGGTTCAAAAGTAAAGCTACTTACTTAAAAACCACGTCGCTATCTGAACACTACAATTTTTAAAATTTGTAGTTAGAGCGGCCATAGTAACCAGCAAAATATTACGTTTACTTTGTAAGGGAGAGAGAAATAGACTCTCCCTTCCAAGCTGCTTCAGGAAGGCATAATTTTTGTTTGCGATGTCCCACTTGTTAGGTCTCTTACAATTATAGCATTCTCGAATGCGCTTATTAGATGCCTTTATGAGAACCTCTTTTGAAAGATAAGAGTTCGTTTTCATTATGTAAACAAAAGCATTGGGTACTACGTGTTCAAAATTGATAAGTATTGAATAGTTTCGACTAATCGAAAGTAAGAGAAATTGCTCAAGCACTAGTGTGTATCACTATGTTTGCTATAACAAGTAACATTTTAACTGTTATAGTCAGGACTTCAAATTTGCACAGTATTTGTACTGCAATGTGCCCTATAACAGCAAGTATATCTAAGCCCGCTACGATAAAAAGTAAAAAACATAAATTTAAATTTTAAAGAGCCCAATTTTTTTACGAAAATGGGCCGAGTTTGTCCCTTAACAGGCATTAGCTGATGCTCTGTTTACACTGGAACATGTGCAAGTCTTTAACAAAAATTCACTGTAGGGGTCCGTCTGGTGATACCCAGTTTTCGAAAAATATTTGATCAGTGGGCGCAATACGTTTGAAAATCGACGTCGACATTCAACCCCATCGAACGATAACACAGGGCAACAGCAAAAATATGCTCGAGTAACTACTATATACATTTGATGTATCATGGCTACCTTAGTACAAAAATGGTAAAATTTTTAAATTCTATGGATAGATTTTTTTAAAAAAATTTTTTTTTAAAATTGCAATTTTTTTGAGACGTTTCTTCAAATAATTAATGATAACTCAAAAACTACTAGTCCGATATTATTAAAATAAATTCAGAAAAATTAAGATTTGCATAGCCTTTAATTCGTCTATATATCGCGTTTCAATCGGATCAATAGTATCGGAGTTATAATAAAAAACTTAAGAAAAAAATATATTTTTTACGTAAAAATGGCAAAAATTTTCGTTTTAAAAAAATCATAAAAAATCGAAAACGGCAAAAAACTTCCAGATTCATTTTTTTATCGCATAGCGACATATAATAGCAACAAAATGAGATATCGACCATAAAAATCGATTGATTTTTTTCGAATTTATTCACATTTTAGTGAATTCGCTCATTTTCACAAAATTTTAGTTTTTTGCTTGATATACGCATTATAGCGGGTTTTCAAATGTGTGAAAAACATAAATTTTCCAATTTCAAGGGGTGCATGTCGGATTAATGTTAGATTTGATGAGAAACTTCCACCCACAAAATTTTAGTCGAATTCGACAACGTTAACACGTAGCGCATAGGCCCCAAATCTGAAAAAAAGCGTTTAAATCGAAAATAACTGACAATTTTTCAGTTTTTGCAAAATTAACGCTATTTATTTCCCCTTTTGCAAAAAAGTGGATCCTGGTCCTTAGGGCAAACACAATGAGATTTACAATAAGCTACATGTCTTTAAGTTTTCGAGTTATTACAATTTTCACTGGCCATTATATGTCCTTGAGAACTTGCCGAAGACAATTTACAAAAACATTTTACTTTTAAATTTTTTTATTTTTTTCTTTTTTAACAATAAAATATAAAATTTCGCTAAAATTGACTGATATCTTCCTATTACACAACGCAACAAAATAAAAAAATTAGATGCTTTTGAAACCACTATACAATATCCAGGTACTGCCAAAGTGTTTTGGATGAATGAGAAATGTATGGCAAAACAAGTACGCGAAATACTGTTTTGGGCAAAACACGTATTTCTGTGGGACACGTGTTACTGTGGAAATACAGTATTGAATGTAGAAAATTGTTTGGAACAGATCTTTACATTACCTTCACAGTCACTTAGATCGTTTTCCTGAAAATCTAGGAGACTTAAGTGAGGAACAGGGCGAACGATTTCACCAAGATATTCGGACAATGGAGGAAAGATACCAGGGTCGCTGGGATGCACACATGATGGCAGATTTTTGCTGGAGTATTCAGAGCAACACTTCGTTATTCAATAATAGAAAATGTCATAAAAGAAAATTCCAAAGTTTGTAGTTTATAATATTTATTTATTTATTTCCTTATTTTATATGTTGTAATAAATTTAAATAATAAAATATAAAATAAAAGAAAATACATGAATAAAACAATGAAATGCATTTTCGATCTATTCCATCGATTTGACTTAGTTACATTTTTTGTCAATTGCCTTCGGCAAGTAACTTGAAAACTGTTTAACCGATTTAAAAGATATGTAGCTTATTGTAAATTTCATTGTGTTTGCCCTAAGGACCAGGATCCACTTTTTTGCAAAAGGGGAAATAAATAGCGTTAATTTTGCAAAAACTGAAAATTTGTCAATTATTTTCGATTTAAACGCTTTTTTTCAGATTTGGGGCCTATGCGCTACGTGTTAACGTTGTCGAATTCGACTAAAATTTTGTGGGTGGAAGTTTCTCATCAAATCTAACATTAATCCGACATGCACCCCTTGAAATTGGAAAATTTATGTTTTTCACACATTTGAAAACCCGCTATAATGCGTATATCAAGCAAAAAACTAAAATTTTGTGAAAATGAGCGAATTCACTAAAATGTGAATAAATTCGAAAAAAATCAATCGATTTTTATGGTCGATATCTCATTTTGTTGCTATTATATGTCGCTATGCGATAAAAAAATGAATCTGGAAGTTTTTTGCCGTTTTCGATTTTTTATGATTTTTTTAAAACGAAAATTTTTGCCATTTTTACGTAAAAAATATATTTTTTTCTTAAGTTTTTTATTATAACTCCGATACTATTGATCCGATTGAAACGCGATATATAGACGAATTAAAGGCTATGCAAATCTTAATTTTTCTGAATTTATTTTAATAATATCGGACTAGTAGTTTTTGAGTTATCATTAATTATTTGAAGAAACGTCTCAAAAAAATTGCAATTTTAAAAAAAAATTTTTTAAAAAAAAATCTATCCATAGAATTTAAAAATTTTACCATTTTTGTACAAAGGTAGTCATGATACATCAAAATTATATAGTGGTTTTAAGAGCACATGAAATTTTTTTTATTTTGTTGTGCTGTGTAATTGTTAAAAAAAAAATTTCGTCACAATTGTGTAGCACTCCATTGCATGACTATTTGTATTCTTTAAACTTTGTATTCTTTGAGAAATTTTATTTGACTAAATAAGAATTAGACATAAGAAAAGGACATTTGCTAAAATCATAACGTCTTTCGATAGGGTGAAAAATTTTGCGCCACCTTGTATACCTAATTCTGTTTTTACACGGTAGATAGGTTCCAGAATAATTTGTGTAAAAAACCGTATAAAAGAAGACATTAATCATTATATGACCCGGCCTATGAAAAAGTGGCTTATGACTCAAAAAAAAAATTCCACTTTTTTTGTTTCGATAGTTTTTGAGACGCTCTTTCACGTGGTGAAAACTAGAAAGTCCTAACTTGCTTAGAAGTGTACTAAAAATGTAGAGAAAGAAGAGCCCAAATGATAGAAAAACAGAATTTTACTGAAAATCCAGAATCAAGATAATAAATGGAATTGAAAAATTTAAAAACAGGATTGAACGCTGCAAAAACGATTTTACCAAAAAAAAAAACTGTTTTGCACAAAAAATATTTATTTAGCAGTATTAAGTAGTTTTATTCGTCGCTATCCTTTTTGACACATAATGCAAAAGAAAAACTACTAAGAAACTGACGAAATGCATTGTTTATCTTTAACAGCTTATTTTTCGAAATTTTGTTTTTGAGTCATAAGCCACCGGGTCACATATTCAAAAATAGGTGATTGGTTTCTTATCTCTAAAACCTATTGAAATTAGTGAAAAACGAGATTTTTTTAAGAAAAAGAAATCATGTTTATTTTACTAAATCATTTAGGTAATGTGTATTTGCACCGTTTATTTGCATCTTTAGTGTATGATGAAGACTTAATAGAGAGTTTCGTTACAGAAATCAACGATTGCTTAATTGAATTTTAGTTTTTTTATAGTTCTTACTGTACCTTCGTTAAAAAAACCGAACATCTTGCTAAGAAATGTTGAGCCTTCTCCATTTCGAAGACGATCTAAAATTGCAATTTTGTTTTCTAAACAAATGAATGGCTTTACGTTGTACGAGTAGTTTTTATTTGTAGTTTTCGTCGTCTTGTAGAGATGCATTGATAGTTCACAAAATATTAACACATTTCTATTGGTCTGAGAAGTAAAAAGGGAATTCCCCTAAATTTTTTATATAAAAAAAAATCTAAGCCCAAATGATTTTAAATCGTGCTAAATGGAATAAAATCGTGTAAAAAAATTATTTTTTTATTGTCAAACCGTGTTAAATAAAAACCGTGTAAAAACAGAATTGGGTGTATATATATTTTTTTTTTATTTTAATTAATGCTTTCATACTATTCCTCTTGAAAAAATTTGTTTTTGCTTAACCGCACTAATACCTTGAGCTTTGCTGCAAGCATTCAAATAGACAGAATATTATGTTCAAACAGAACATAAACATCCGCACGTATTGTCCACACTTAACATTTATGTTCCTTATTCTGCCAAAGTTATGTTCATGTTCAAATAAATCGATGGTTTGTCTAGACGATGTGTTAGAGGCGGCATTAAAAATTCGTAAATAATAACTAATGTGAATGAATAAAACATTATTCTGTACTAATACTAACTATACATATGTAAATGTGTCGTCAAAATTTACAAAAACTTTGAAATTTTACTATTTTTAACTTATTTATTAAATGAAACAATACAATACAATTACAAATAACAAATAACAAAACTTACTGATCGCAGATATTAACAAAGACATTCACTCTTTATTATAAAACAGACCAGAGTCTTAGTCTACAATTTAATACAGCACTGGCTATCCTTCCAGGGCACCTAAGAGTTTTATTAACTGGTTACTATGGTTACATTCCTAAATACTTTAACACATACATATGTAGAAGCGCTTTTACTTACTCGGCTGTCCAATATCAAAACACTGTCAAAAATTTATTTTTTTAATCTAATATATTCTTGTTAAATACTTTGAACATTTATTACTAATGGAAACTTAACAGACAATCATTGTACTATGATTTCTTTTATTTTCATAAATATATTTCACATACTATAATTTAAGTTGAAATATTGGACTTACAAGATCTGATTAGAAACAAACATTAAATTTGTATGAAATAAATGTTCACAAGATTTTGCTGGAACTAACCATTCAGAAAAAAATTCAATTCCAAAAATTTTTTTAGATATTGTGTTTTTAAATTGGACTGCCGTACTTACTGTCTCTGTGAGATACACAACAAAGTGAATGTGTGGTGCATCTTACGTCATCCTTTATCCTTTATTATATAAAATTTTGTTTTTCTTGTTTTTTATTTTATATTCCTTTTCTTTCTTTTTTTTTAATAATTTCACAAATAAAAATTTTTTACATATGATATTTTTTTGCTCATTATAATGTTAAAATTGAGTTTAAACATTAAACAAAATTTTATATTACCTTATACTTTTTTGTTAAATTCATCATCACAGCGAGACGGTGAAGTTAGAGAACCTAGTCAGCATCCCCCAAATACGGGTCAACCTGAGAGACTAGTAAGTACTTTGTTGTTCATTTCGTTCATTTAACTATAACTGTAGTGACTTCTTTTAAAAGTCTTCATTAATGAAATTAAAACAATTTTTTGTTGTTTTTAACAGGCTGTTGCAAGAATATAATATTGTTGGTGTATTGTTTCAATTTTTTTATTTACTATTAATATTTTGTTGTAATTATGTATTTATAAACTTCCGGTATTGCTTCTTCTATAAAATGTATATTTAAAATTGTAATGTTTGTTTTTCTCAACACATAACAAATTTTTAAAGTTATTGTAGAAATTAATTGTATAATGTAAATTGTAAATTTGTATTCAAAATCTTAATTGTACTAAGAAATAAAAAATTTCATTGCCATCACATCATGGAACAATTTTGAATACGTCAGATCTCGTAATAATCGAAACTATTAGTATTTTCTAAACCATTTTGTTTATCAATGTAAATGATTAATGTACAAATAAATTTTTGAAGTACGCCAAAGTTCGTTTTTTCTCTCTAAGTTGAAAGATTATTTTTTTTACACACTAAGTGATTCATTTTAAAGAAAAAAATGATTTTAGACACAGAATGTAATGCATTTTCTGTATCGCTATATCCTTCTTCAACATTTTAATTTTTTTTTTGTTGGAAATTTTGTTAGTTTAACAAAGATTTTTCATACTAGATTTTTATCACTAAAATAATTAGCCTTATTACGGTTGCCGTTGTCGTACTTCGACAACAATAATATTGTAATAAGTAACAGAAAACAATTCGAATTTTTCTTTTACCTGGTACGAAAACCTTTAAGACGATGAACAATACGACAACCGTAATAAGGCTTAATAATGTTAAGGGCCAAAAAATAAAAAATAAAACAAAATTTGCTTTTGCCCAAGGTTGGCTGTAGCAACAACAAATATAAAGTGGAAAGCTATTAGAAAAAACACACCATACAAGAGGGAAGCTTTAGGTGGAGATATACTTCCCATTTTTTTCTTTAATATTAATCACAGAATTTCTAAAAATATTCTTTCAACTTAGAGAGAATAAAATGAGTTTTATTTAGCCTTACCTTAAAAATTTATTTGTATGTTAATAAAAAGTTCGACTAATAAAATTTAAATATTCAATATTAATAATTAATATTAACAAACTTTTTAAAAATAGTATTTTGTAAAATATTAATATTTAAATTTTGCCTTGTAATGCCTTGAAAAAACATAACTAAACTTTATTTTTAATCATCATATACACAAAATCTGATCTTCTATTGAGTACTAGAAATAAATGGAAATTCATAGTCTAAACTTAAAAATATTCCTAAAAAATGTATGTATGTTCCTAAACCATTTTAATGTTTTGAGAAGAATGACTTCTCTGCTTGGTCATAAATTTAGAATTTCGGTAACGCCTGCAATTGGCGTAGTATGGCAACTTCTATTATTTTTAATTTTTTGATATTTCTCAATATTTTAAAAGGATTTATTTTAAATTTAAAACAACGGTAAAGCTTTCGATATTCCGTTTTATATTGCGCATTTTTCCCTAAACGACTGTAGCTGAAATCAGGGTAAAGAAAACTTGAAATTGAATATAGTTTAAACCTTGGTTAATAGTTGTATCCTAAAATACAGATGTGATTTAAGTTTAACTTGTATTTTTAATTAGAGTTTAACTACTTTTGCATACTGAGTACCCAGTGGGCAGAAAATGTATGCAATGGGGCTCTAGATCATGTAGTTAGCGCGTTCACTACTAAAGGATGCGGTCAAAAGATCGACCCCAGTCGAGACAATAAATATTTTTCTGATTTGTAACAATGTTACTTAATATAGTATATATCACAGCGCCCTCCCTTGACGGTATTACTGTATAGCACTAAATACCTGTGTGCAAATTAGAACTTGACACATTTAAAAAAAAAGAAATATCATGCTTAAAATAATTTTATAACTAGCAATCTTCACATATATATAGCAATCTTCACATATTCAATATCCATTCAATTTACAATAGGTTTATTAGACACAGGAGCTTCTATTAGATGTTTAGGAGCACAAGCTGCAGTAGATTTCCTAAATTCTAAGAGGTTAATATCATTTGTCAAAACATCTGATGGTAAATCTCAAAGCGTTTCGGGATATATTCGTACAACTATAGTTTTTCGAAGCGTTAGCAAGAACATATATTGTGCCATCCCTATCTCAAAATGTGTACCTCGGCACATATTTTTGGAGAAGCTTTAATCTACTCCCAACAGGTCTTTTCTCAGAGATTAATCCTTATTTATTTTCAAATGACAATGCTGAACAACGATTATTATCAAAGCCCCAGAAGCAGCAATTACAAAACGTCCTTAATTCTTTGCCCTCATTTGCTAAAGAAGGATTGGGTCGTACAAAAGTAATTTCACATGTTATTGATGTACAGCGACCCCAATCAAACAACACCATTTTCCGGTGTCCCCAGCATTGGGAAAACTAATTTATGCGAAACTTGATAGGATGTCAGAAAACGACGTAATAGAGGAATCTTATAGCACATGGTCTTCTGCTATTGTCCTCGTTCGTAAGCCAGCCAAGGTTCGTCTATGCCTAGATAGTAGAAAGATCAATTCAGTAACTGTTAAGGACGCATATTCTTTGCCGAATATTGATGCCATTCTTAGCTGGGTACCAAAGAGAGCTCAATTTATTACAAGTTTAGACCTTAAGGAAGCGTTCTGACAAATCCCTCTTGACAAATCATTGAAAGATAAGTCGGAATTTACGTTCTCGGACGTACCTTGTACCATTACAAGGTTATGTCAAAGCTAACGGACAAGGTGATACCGGCGAACTTAACTCAAGTGTTCGTCTATCTGGACAATTTGTTAATACATTTGCCATTTATTACACATTTTTTTTTGCCATTTTTATTCATTGTATCTTCAATATAATTGAACTATCAATAATTACTCATATCTTAAGTCTAAAAAAAATAAATATACTTGTTAAGTCCAACCAGTACTGGACAAAAAAATGTATGTTTCACGGTTACTGTAATTTGCGGGTTATCCCTCTGATGTAGGGATGAGAGAAGCAGTGTCCCTCCTTCTTAGTCGAATGTAACCAGGTTCATTTAGTATGTTACGGACCAGTGGATTCAGATGATTTTCAAGCTTCTTTAAATACCTTATGGCAAGTTTCGCTATTTCTGCTTTAACTGATGGCACGTTTAGATCTTTATGAATGTTCGAGTTTTTTATATACCAAGGAGCAGATGTAATTATACGAAGAATCTTATAATTGAATGCCATAACACCATATTGGGTTCAGAATTAACTTGTATAATAAAACTTTGCCATCTAAAGCTAGAGTAGAATTTCTGCCAATAAGCCAGTTTAGTTGGACTGCTTTCAACTTCATTTGTGTTAACTTTGTTTCTATGTGGCGTTTCCATGTAAGGCGCCGGTCAAGATGTGTGCCGAGATATTTGACGTCTGAAAGCTGAGGTTTGGTTATTTATCCGAATAGGCGGGCAAGATTCTCTAAGCAGTGTGAAAGTTATGTGAGTACATTTTTGTTCATTAACTTTTATTCTCCATTTCTTCAACCATTTTTCTAAATTGGATATGTGGTCTTGTAAATATCGTGATGCTACTTCGGGTCTTTCGTGAATTGTCAAAAAAGCTGTGTCGTCAGCAAATGTCGATGTGTGTACTCGTTTACTAGTTGGCATGTCTGAAGACAATAAGTATAAAAAGGGCCCCAATATACTACCTTGGGGAACTCCGGCTAGGATTGGCTGGGGTGAGCTCAAAAAAATTCAGTTTTAGCTTATATATTAGGCCTTCATGCCCTACCTTATCCAATGCTCGATAAAAAGCGCAGAGCAGTATTTTCTCTCTTCAAAAGTCTTCTTAACAACATTAACTAACCTGTGAGTTTGTTCGATCGTACTATGTTTTTTCCTGAAGCCGAAATGATGGTTTGGAATACATCCTTTGTTTCTTAGAATAGGGTTAAGCTTAGTTTTAACATCCGCTCAAACAGCTTTGACATATTTGATAAAAGGGTTATAGTTCTGTATGATTCAATTTTTGTGTGGTCTTTTCCTGGTTTAGGAATTTTATGGCATTAATGTTTTAATATGATTTTGGACATGTGGTCGCCGCGACTAAAGTGTACATGGCGTAACCTGGATGTCCAATTTTCACCACCCATTGCATCGGGCTGTATTTCGGCTATAACGCGTCGAATATTTGATTCTAAGTAGAGAAAATAAATCTAATGACGTACAATTACAAGAATAAGGTGGCCACTTAACAGGTGCATTTCTTGATATTATTCGTTCGCCAAATAATTCACTGTACGAAATGTGACACAATCCTGCTGAAATCCCATTTCTGCTATGCTAAAAAATTACAGACACGATACAAAGGCTATCTATACCGCTCACCGTTGACTAACTGTCGTTATTTGTGAATATTTCACCGACCCATAAAGTTAGGAAAACAAAATTATTCTAGAACTTAATTGCAATCGTTAAAAATAAACGTATCGCAAAAACGATACATATTTTCTCGAGTTAATTGTTCTGGTGGAAGATTATGATTATCATAAAATTCACGTTATGCCAAATGATTTTGTAGAATTGATTTTCAAAATAAATTTCGACAATTTGCAAACGTTTTTCTGGCGTGAGCTTATTCATAATGAATTTCTAAACCAAACTAACCTCAAAACAAACTGGTTTTCACCTCTAAAAAAATACTAAGAATTGCTAATTTAAAAAAAGGCGACGATTAGACGGACTCTAGTCTAAATTTATGTCGTCTTTAACTTTGTAAAACTTAATTTAACTATGATGTAAAACACTAGTCCTTAGTAAAGAATAACAGAGACAGAATCATAATACAAAAAGTAAACGAAGGTCTGCAAAGTGATTTTTGTTTGTTATCTTAAGAATTATTTTTAAAAAATTTATGGGGTTTTATAAACGATTTAACAAATATGTACATACTCGTATATGTACGACAAAATGGTTATAAATATTTTTATTAAATTAAAATGTTTTAATTACTACTTTATATATTCATATTTTCTTTTTCGATTATAGGAAGAAGTCGACTTGGGCGATGATCCAACTATACCAACAGAAAATCAAGGAAGTTCATTTAACCCTGGTGGTCAACCAGTGTTTGCTATGCCACCACCACCTGCAACAGGTGTAAATCCATTTACTGGTGCTCCAGTAGCTGCTACAGAGCAAACGTCATTAAATACTGCAGAACAAACAACTTATACACCAGGTATATAAAAAGAAACAACTAAATTTTACCTTCCCTCCAATCCCTCATAAAGCAAAAGATTGCAATACAACAATAAAAGCAACAAAGAAAATTGTTGCTTAAAAAGGATATTATTTTTTTTAGGAAACAACAAAAAAAACAATAATTTTTAAGAGGGAATTAAGATCAATTTGAAAACGGAAACAAATGAAAACCATTTAATTAAACTAAATACATACAAAGTTATGGTGTTGCATTCTTCTATTAATAATGATTTGTTATATACAAAAATATTAGAAAAACAAAGCTAAAAAATTTAATTGACTTTTTTGCATTCACCAAAAAAAAATTAAAACTATTTATTAACTTGGGAAAAAATATAATTATGAATTAAATGCGTTAAGACCATCGAATTAAATGTTGTTTATTCAATAGTTATAACAAAACTACAACAAGAAAAATCAAATAAAAACCAAATAAATCTTAAATATTAATACGCAAATTATATTATCAATATAATTCACTTATAATTATGTATTAACTATCATCACATTATTTAATAACTTATTTTCATTATTGTCCAGTTTTATTTTCTTAAAAATTAATAAAAACTTATATTTATAGTTAAAGACTTTTTAATAATAAACTATTACCTTTTTATAAATTTATAGCTATTTGTTGGAAATAATTCCTCTAAATATTTATTATAATTAAGTTTTTTTGTTTCTTAAAAACTTTTTTAATTTCAATGTAAGTACATTTTTTTGAAAATTCTGTTAATTTTAATAAAATTAATTTGTTGTTTACGCATAATTGCTCGCAAAAATATTTCCCAAATGTTTAAATTTAATTTTTTTATAAAAAAAAAACACGATTCAGTGACCATAAAATACAAAACTGTTAACACAAAATTGTTTGATTTTGTGTTACGCGTAAAACTTCGCATCAGAACAATTGCGAACCATTACACGAGTTATAAACGGTCGACTCCGTCAATGGCTGTACAGTCATCAACGCGCTTTGACATTGGGTACCGCTAACGACATATCAAACCTCTAATTTCTGATGACGACCATCTTGGATTTGGAATTTTTCTAATAGTCAAGCTCTTTCATTTGATATGTATATGAAAGAAATTTATTTAATATGGTCGAGTGGCTCCCAATTTCCTTGCTTTTGGATCAATACAAGTGTTTATAAACGTTAAAAAAATTAGCTATCTATTTCCAATGATTCTGGAAGAAATTCATGTATTAAAAACGAGTGTTGCCTTTAATTGTCCTTAGTTAAACAGTTTCAGCTGGCAGAGCCGCCCCATGTATGATGCCGTTTTAAAATCGTCTAAAACACACACATGCCTCAGATGATACATTCCCAAAACTCACCAAAATAATATAAATTAAAAAAGAATTATAAAGAAAAACTTCACACAACTCTCAATTTTTAAAACTTGGGTCGCTGTCGACTGCGTTAATCTACGAACAACTCAGATTTTATAAGCTTAAAATCACCACTTTTTGCTATGCCAGTTATAATTTAGCTATTCGATATCAAATTAGAGATTATCTTAAAAATCTTTAAAAAAAATTCTTATTCAATTCGAAAAAAATAACAGTATTGAGCAATTTTATAAAATTATTTTTTACCATTTATGTGTTCAATTTTGTATTGTTGTTATTGCATCATAAATCATATTTTTTAGCATGTTTTTTTACAATTTATTATCACAGTTTGCTTTATACATGTGTAAAATTTATCAATTTATTTGTTAATTTATATTTCTGTTTCTTTTCTCAGATATGATAAACCAAAAATATTGAAACTTCCTTTCTTCACACACATAACAACATTTTCAACTACAACAACAGCATAAAGTAAAAGTCATTTTAGAAATTTTATAATCATAAAATATCTTTTTTTTTTTCTTTTTTTATTAAAATGTAAAGTATTTTAATGTTATTAATTACAGATATAGTAATTATAAAAAAAATAATAAATGTATAAACTTAAAACTTTAAAATTCAAGTACCAAAAAAAGAAAAAAAATCTGGGTGAAAAGGGCTTTTAAAAAAAGAATGATGCCATGATTGACAAACAACTAAACACAATATATGTATGTATTGTATGAAAGAGCCTAAAGGCATGCTATACAAAAAAAATGGTAATTACAAAAAAAACTATGTATTTAAAAAACAAATCAATTTCTAATAATAAATATATTTTAATTGTAAAATATTTATATATAAATACCTTTTTCGAAAACATAAAATCCAAGAAACAATAAACCACTTGATTAAAATTATGTTTACGTTGTGTGGTATAATAACTTAAATGTACATGTATGTTTGTGCGTACGTAATTGTTTAATTTACAATGAAATTAAAAAATAAATTTTAAACATAAAATTATAAATATATTAAAAATAAAGAAAAATTGTTATTTAGTTGCATTTCTCTGTGTGTGTCTTTCTCTATAAATCTTTCTTTCTAACTAAATAAATACAATGTTTAATTAAATAAAATAATATTTTTTTTTTATTAAATCATCAAACACGTTAATAGTGTCATACATTATATTTGTATATAGAACACATTATTAGGATTTTTCTTATTGTATACCCAACTAAACAAATTCCTTGGGTTTATTTTGTAGAACGAGTAGTTGTTTTTAATTAAATGTGAAAAAAAGAATGAAAATTGTTTAGCGCAACATATTTTTTAATTACTGTCGTACAGTTAAGAATATTGAGGAATATCCAAAATAATTAAATACAAAAAAGAAATAAATTAATTAAAGTTTTACTTTCACTTTAATGGGAAATGTCAGAAAATTTTGGTAAAAACTAATAGAAAAATCTAATTACCCAACTAATTCTACACATAATTGAGCTTCTTTGAAGAAGTTTAAGACTAAATAGTAAAACTTCGTTTTAATAAAGGGCTATGAAATGGTTGCATTACGAAATTTTTGAAAAGTGTAAGTCGCATAAAATGCTAGAAAGTACTTTTAATAATTGAATGGTTCAAAAACGTCTTTAGTTTGTGGCGCACGATAGTTTAAGATTTGCTATTAATAACTTTAAACCAGAAACTACATTAATTTAAGATTCTGTGCGGGTTAAATATTCAGGCATATGTTTTATGTTTATTTCATTTTTTAACAACAGTATTAAAAAAGACTTCAGTTATTAGAAATAAAATTAAGAAATCGTTTAGCTTAAAGGAGTAAGAGCAGATTTGTCATCTTTTATGCATTTTTAATTTTTTCAAGAGTCTGGCGGTAATCGAACCTGCAGCCTCCAGACTGATATACTATCGCACTACAAATCACTCTCTAGAAGCTCTATAAAGTGATATACATGAGTAAACAAATTAATAAAGAGTTTTAAACACAAACTGTTTTTATCAAATAATGTTCGAAAATGTTGCTAAAATGATCTTTAGCAAAGATTTGCTTTCTCAAAATAGTCATACATAACAGAGCGCGTATGCCGCAAAGTCCCACATTAAAAACTCTCTGTTTACAAAAAAAAAAATGATAGAAAATAGGTTCTATCATATGACTGATTAAGCTGAAAGTCAGTAACACGCGTTCTACGCTTTATCGCGTTGTAAGCTTTTGTAAAAGTAGTAGGAGTGTAATTGTATGTGGCAAGTTAGCTTAGAATGTTTAGTCTTTTCATCCAATGTTGTTGTTATTATTTCACCGCAGTCTTGTTAAAAATACGAGTTGTGCCTTTTGCTTTGTTTAATTTACTTTCTACTTGAGGAAATAATGTTTAAAATTGCTTGGGAGTTGATATTTTAAGTTTGTTTCGTTTTACTGACCTTTTCTGTTAACTATTACGAAAACAGAGTTATTTTAACACAACAGCTACTTCAAAGTGATTTTTATACTAGCTGGTAATCGTCAATAGTAATCGATTGCTGTCAACGACGACTTCGGTAATACCATTATTGTGACGTCAACGACATACATAATAGGGGTAATTATATTTTCAATTGGTACAAACAATTATACTTAAAAATAAATCAGTAGAATTAAATGATAGTTTTTTTCTGTTATATAATTATATCCATTTAATGCCAATGGAATGATTAATGAAATCGCTTAAATTATATCCCTTTTGTTCCAAATTTTATCTATTGAAATTTATATCCATCAGACGCAAGTTTGATCCTAAAGTAAAAATGATTTGAAATCAAACTGCTTCTCCAATCGTAAGATTTTAAAATAGTTTGTGAATAATACTTTTCTCAAAAAAAGGAAAATCTTTTTTGAAACGTTTTTCATATGTGGAGAATGTTTAATTTTATAGTTATTTGGATTTTCAGTTAGCGCTGTCAACATTTGTTTATAAAGGAAAGCGAAAAATCAGCCATATACAAAGTAAATTGATTCGCTATGAACTTCTTTCTATTATAGGTTTCAAAAATATTATCAGGCCAACAAAACTTGTTTTAGGAGTGCTTAAATTGCTATTTCATCCGACTTAAAAGCTAAGTTGTCAAATTATACTTTCCTGTCAAGTCTTAATTATTATAGTCAGGGTGAGCTAGGGTTAACGAACTTTTCAATTACTTTGTGTAAAAAAATTTCATGATAAGCTTTAGTCCAACCTAGTACAACAGTATGACGAAGTTTTTCACTTTTAAAAACAACTTTAGTTAGTACTCGCAGATATGGTTGAAATGTTTGGCGCGTAATTTTGATCAATGAGAATGAAGAAAAAAATTCAATTTTTATAAGAAATACATAGATCTAATATATATAGAAAAGGGTAGCGGGCTGCTAGACTAGATAAAACGAGAAAGTTTCGGAGTATATTCTGATTCTTCTTTTTACAAAAAACAGCCCGTATTTTTTCTTCGGAATTTAATTTTTTTTTATTTTAGTTTAACTTCTATATAAAAAATAATTCATCTAAGATATGTACGTCCAATTATATTTTTGAATTTTTGTTCAACTCATTAATAAAGTTTCGATATAAAATCAATTTTATTAAGAGTAAAACAACACTCACTACATACATTTGTATGTGTTTAATCATATTTAGTTTTAATAAAGTAAAAACCAAAAAAATACGATCATAATTAAATTAAACCACACAAGTTTTTAAAATTAATTTTGTCTTAATTAGCAAACTAACTATTGATATAAAAAACTAAATTAAATTTTTAATTTATATGATTCTAAAAATAAAATTTAAATATATTTATAAATATTATATACAAAAAATGTTTCCAGTTAAAAACTAGAATAACCTATTGTACCATTATCCATATAATAACTTGACAAACACAAACTTATAAATTAATTACATACATATATTCACAGTAAATCTAAAATAACAAAGTACATTTAATAAATCCAAACTCAAAAAACTCGTTGTTTTTGTTATTAAAATGGACAGAACTTAATAAAAAATTATGTATAAGGGTGCCCCGGTAGGCCAGTAAGTAGGTAGTGTGCTATAATTATGGGTGTTGTTGGTTGTTGATTCCCACACCAAAGACTGTGGGTGTTTCACTACAACAAGTGATGGTCCTCGTTACTATAAATATAAATTTAGTTAGAATATAATTTGTGTAAATACTACCAAAATAGTTAAGGAAGAAGCTTTTTAGTTGTTAGCTGTTATACTATAATTATTGTTTTTCAAGTTTCGCATACATTTAACCAAAAACAAAGTGAATGTTGTTATTTTTATTGTTATAAATGTTGTCGCGGCGCTGCCACCTTGTAAACTTCGCCTTGGTTTGAAATTTTATTACTGCATAAATAAAACTAAAATAAAGTTTTTATAACTTTGATTTTAATGTTAATACGAGCACAATTTGATAATTCCGTAAATTTTAGGAGAAAGGATATTTTTCGTCAAAGAACCGTTTTATTTTTCTAGTTTTTTTATTTCTCACTTAACTCATTAACGCCCTCTGTACCCGCTTGGGTACATCTAACGAAAGTGCAATTTGTTGTATTTTAATGTTTATTATTAGAAAGCAGTTACATAAAGTGACTATAGACGACTCTGGCGTGAAAACTAGTGTTAAATTGTATGCATTGTCAATCGGAGTCAAAACAAGATTACTGAGATTTGATTTTATTATTTGTACAAATAATACATTATATGGACTTCTTTTGATTAAAAAAGTATGATAATATCGTATTCTTATGTTTTACAGACCAAATGTGTTAATTTATGTGATAGATCGTATACTAGGCCCCATTTTCTTGTACTGTACAAATGCAGGTATAATGGGCGTTTTTATCACACTTTTATTTTTTCTACAGGTGTTACAAAGTTTTCATAATGGTGAATAGGCGCATTTTTACAAGCCAAAATAATTATTCAGGGATAGACGAAGTCCGTGAATCGGTATTCACTGATGAAAATGACGTTGTAATATACGTTGTTTTAATAGATCCTGCCATAATTAGTGATGAGGAAGAAGGAAATGATGACGATTTGAAGTCTTCTATTCCGTCAAGCGATGTTCCAGGTACTATTGAAATGGCTGCATGGATCAAAACAACAAACACGGCTCAGCAGGGCCGATTACAAGAGATATTTGGGTATATTGTTACTGTCTGGTTACTACGAATCACCAACCGAACGTGTTACTGGAGTTTAGACCAAGATTTTTGTGCACTATTGGTGGTCAATTGGATGTCACGAAATATAATTTGGACATTTGTCATAGTAGAGTCGGCTGGTATTGTGAGCTTTGTCAGAAAACTCGTGCGTTAAGTGTTCTTGCTTCAGAGAATTTTATTACTGAATACGCCATTTGTACACATCTGAGTACAGCTCTATAACTACAAAATTATATATTTATTTTCTAATATTTTATAAAAAATGTTTAATTTAGTCCATATTGTAATAATAAATATCAATAAATTTAAAAAAATAGCATTAGTTTCATTTTGGGCGTTAATGGGTTAATGCAGACGTAAGGTGTCTGTCAAAAAACCATTTAATTGCAGAAGGACAGTAAGGAAAAATAATATAGTGTGTTTGTTAGTGTTTTGTTAAAGCTTTAATATTCTGTAATATTATTAACATATACACTCCTCATATGTTTTGTAGAATTTTATTACCTAAAATTAGAAAAAGGTATCCTGATGATCTGACCTGAGCAACCAGTGAAATACGTATAGGAACTAGCTCTTTTCCCCCAACAAATAAATTGCATTTTTATTATAAAACGTTACGGGTAATTAGCATAATATTAAATAATTAAATTTAAAATTTTACCGTTCTTCATCAATTACACTCTCAGGCACTTACCGATAGCAAAATTAAGTTGTTTGACTTTAATACCATCCTTTTGAAGTACAACTTCCTCGGCATGGGAAGCACCACTAAAAGGATATCCTTCCATCGTGAATCTTTTTGTAGTCTTTGTCAGCTCAACGTCGATTAATCATGCCTTCTAGCAAACCGTGCGGAGACATTTTCTCTAATAAAACTTTTTTGTTTTTTATTATCACAACGATTTCAGTTTCGCTAATTTATGTATCAATGAAATCGTCATTCATTAAATTTTCGAAGAAAATCATCTTCAGTGATGAGGCACATTTTCACCTCAGTGGATTCGTCAATAACCAGAAATGCCGCATTTGGGCGAATGATAAAGTGACTGTTTGGTGCGGTTTATAGGGTGGAGGCATCATCAGGCCATATTTTTTCCAAAATGAGTCCGTTCAGGCAGTTACTGTGAATGGTGTTCGCTATCGTGAGATAATAACAGACAGGCAGGCCCGAATTAGAAGATTTGGATGTGGACGATATGTGGTTCCACTTGTCACACAGCTAACGAAACAATGGCTCATTTGCGCGACAAATTTAATGGCCGTGTTATCTTACGTGGTGGTGATAAGCCAGCAACAATTCAAGAGCTCATCCTTTAATTCGGCACATTAACGAGATAGAATCTCAATTATGCCGCAGCGTCATCGAAAATTTGGAGCATCGGATGAAGGTGTGCCGCCGAGGTCGCGAACCATACCAATATTATCAAAATAAAAGAAATGACAATAATTTCCTAAATAATTTGTGTTTATTCAAAAGCAACATCGGCCCTTAAAAATTTAACCACCCTTTAGATACATACATACATATGTATGTATGTACATAAAATTCACCAAAAAATTTGTTTACAGATTTTTTATAGTTTTCTTTTATTTTTTTTTTTGGCAAATAAAAATCAATCAAACACGATGAATAAAAACACATGAATTTTGAAGTTTATCAAGAAATGTAGAATATAATTCTTCTTTGCCTAAAAATAAGAAGAATTAACCTAAATTTAGAATGGATTTTTTCTTTCTGTGTATGAAATTTCAAATTTTTTCAAAATACAACGTTTGAAATCACTGGCTGGAACGTTGGTATATCGCAGAAAATAATTTGTTGTATTACCCGTTCAAATAGTGATAAAAATGTGTCTTTTTATGTGAGAAATTATTCTACTCATATTTATTGTGATAGAACCACATCTTGGGGTGCCACAGAAGCCTTGAACATATTTTTTGTCTTTAAATCGTATATAGTTTATTTTTTATTTTATTGCTGGGTTTTCATATTTATTATTATTTTAATTTCATTAAAACTAATCCTAAAATAATGCAAAACATAAACATTTATTAGCCATTGTAATTTTATAACCAGCGTTGCCACATGGAAAAATATTTTCCTACCAAAGTTATCCCTAAAATCTACCAAAACCTAGCAAAACTTAAAAGAAACTACCAACTTTATACTTTATTTTGTCAACTACGTTTGCATTGCTTTCATAATATCATTTACTACGCTTTCTTGCATTCATTTTAGAGTAGGCTAACTTATACTTATATATTTTTTTCAATTGTTTTAGTATACAAGCACTTTTTTGGAAAATAATAAAAAAAATAATTAAAATTGATGAAGAATTTGTTCTACCAAAAACGCATACAAATTGGAAAAAACCAAGCAAACTACCAAACCGTTTATAAAAAAAAGTAAACTACCAATATCGGTCTGATCGGACCAAAGTGGCATCCCTGTTTATAACTCTCGTTTACGTTTTAATGTGTACCTATGTACATATGTAAATTGGATATAAAAACATGGAAAATATATATGTATATATTTTTTTTTCAATTTACTTTTTTTGGTTTTAGTAAGATAGGGGCAGATATGATATTGTAATGATTTTTCTTTGACTAAAACTTATTTAATGTATTTAGAATGGTCCTTTTATTTCTATAGTACTGTTTTTGCAGATCCAAATTTGCTAAATTTCAATATATTTGAATCTGCGGTATTTGGATTTGTGGCACCTCTTCCGATACTCCAATCGCGTTTAAACTTTACAATTGACTTAACAATAACAAATGGCATTATCACTATTACATATTGAAATTGAAAGAAATATTTTTTCGTTCCACCCTACTGTGCATCGGTAAAAAAGGTAAACTTTAAAAGTCTAAGCAGGTTTAGGATAAACTGGTTAGAAGAAATTTCTTACAGGAGAGCTTTGTAAAGAAAACAAAATCGGGATCTGATATACTCTGGAGGAAAAAAACCGAAGCTGGAAATACAGATAAACTTTGGAAAGAGTTGTCGGATTGACCGTTATTTCGTTTAATCTTCAAATCTATTTGTAAGAAAAACTTGTTAGGTTTTGTTTTTCTCTTAGAAGTTTTTTTATTTGGCAGTTACTATATCGTGATACCTTATGTTAATGTATAAGAAAATATTGTAAACATTTTAAATTAGTTGACTTTCAAGAAAAAATCGAACTTAGAATCCAGCTAAAACTTTTATTTACTTATGATAATATGTACAGGAATTTATAAATGTGTTTTAAATAATGTAGAGAGTTTAGATATGCATGATCTTTTCTACTCAAATATAATAATTTTTTGATTAAATTAATTAGAAATAATTAACATTTAAGATCTAGAGAAAAATTGCATAAAAAAACTCTTTAAGAAGAAAAAAAAAATTGTAAAGATAAAATAAACTAGTGTAAAGGTGCTATCATGATATTACTGATATGCTGATATTGTGATATTTGACATCTTTGGTTGCAATTAAGTTTAAGCCGTTGTATCTTCACGTCCACAATTTCGATGCTGTTTATATTATGCAATCTTCTAGTAGAGAAATGCCATAGAAGGTCATACATCATTTAAGTAACTTATTTTGAGCGATTTGTAAGTTCTTTATATGACATTTTGCTAAGGTTGCCCAATCTGGAGCCCCGTACAACATTATTGAATGAAATATGACCTTGAGCATAATAATGTTGTTACCTCGACTAAGTTTGGATTTCTTATTGATAAAAGGAAAAAGTATTCTCTTGGCTATATTTAATTTATCGATGACATAAGCAACATGTTTTTTAAAGTTGAGTTTTAAATCTAATATAACACCTAAATATTTAACTTTGGGCTCCCAAGAATGTTGAGGAATATAACAGTCTTTTCTTTTTCTTGTAAAATATGTAGCTTGGGTTTTAGAGCTATTTATGACGATTTTCCATTTAGTGAAATAATTTCGAACAATAGTTAATGATGATTCAAGATTAATAATTATATTTTCCGCTAAGAACATATAGACGTTGTACAGTGTTGAAAAACTGGAAAATCTGATGTGTATATGTTGTAGAGAATGGGTGATAAGCAGGAGCCCTGTGGGCAACCAGCTTTATTACAACACCCACTTTATTACAGAAACATTTGCCAATATGAACTCTGTACTCACGATTTTTTAGAAAACTTTTTATTATTTTTATGAGAGGGGTGGGGAAATTGAAATTTGTCATTTTAAAAACAAGGGCATCATGCCACACAAATGCAAATGCTGCTTTTACATCTAATAACACCATACCCGTTGATTTTCCGTTAATAAAATTTAATTTAACTATGTTTTTGATTCTAAGTAAAGAATGAGATGTGTTGAGGCCATTTCTAAATTCAAACTGTTGGTTTGGCAATATATTATTATCATCAATAAATGAGCATAATTTATTTTTAATAACTTTTTCTAGCAACTTACTAACGGATGGTAGAAGGCTAATTGGACGATAAGACTGTGGAGAGTTGCTAGGCTTATTAGGTTTGGCGATAGGTATAACCATAGCTTCTTTCCAACAGTTTGGAAAATAAGCCTTTTTTAAACACGAGTTAAGTATTGACGAAAGTAATTTTATACCATTATTCGGGATATTTTTAATGCAAAGATTATTAATTTTATCAATACCTGGTGCTTTTTTATTTTTTAGTTTTTTAATAATATTTTTCCAGTCAGGTTCTGTTATTTCAAGATCAGGGTAATCATTATAGGTGTCAGTTTCTAGATGCTGAATACAGTTGTTAACATCATGTATTGCTTCAGAATCGCTTAGATTTACTGAGTATGAATTATTCATTTTGAATGTTTCAGCTAGTATGTTGCATTTTTCTATACATGAAGCATATTGAGTACTGTTGCTTATTAACGTTGGTATTTGTTTTGATTTCTTCTTTATAACTTTTGTGATGTTCCAAAAGGGGGAAGAACCTTTTTCTAGAGTTGCCGGATGATTATTCCAAGACGAATTCCTAAATTTAATAATTTCGTAATGTATAAGTTGATTAAGATGTTTCATTTCAGTTTTATCAGCTAGGTTTCTATAACGAATCCAATTTCTTCTGAAATAATTTCTGGACGTTATCAAATTTTGAATTTGTGTTGGAAACGATTTATGGTAAAATGTTATTTCTTTTTTTGGTACACTAACATCTATGGCGTTTTTAATAGCATTGTTTAAAGTTGTTATCATTTCTTCAATAATATTTGTTTCTGATGAATTCTAATAAGATATCTACCAAACAAGGTAGATAAAGACGGCATTATGCACCCATCCATACGTTTTCTTGGTAAAACAACACTTTTTCGCTTAATGAGGTTGTTTCTGCTTTAAATCAATAACGGATCTGTCCAAAAGCTCTGAACAGTACTCGCCGGTATTCGTTTTATCCATATCAAGATTAACGATGTGATCATCACAAAAATCTGAGACCATGAGGCACAGTGCTTTGTTCCATAGATAAAAATACAAAAAATACTATATCCTGTATTGTAGCGAAAATTATACTGTTCGACAGCTAACACCATAATTCGAACCCATGTGATGGAATTTTTGACGGCGCCAGAGGGCAAAAAAGTCAAATAATTATGTGCTTGAATTATTAAAAATAAAACTTCGTTTTGACTCCTTCTTAAAAATAGCTACACACCTTTAAATTTTGGAAGCAGAAGATCGAAATTTGGTTTTTCTGATAGCTTATATTATTAGCAATAATAAGTTTTTAGAAGTTTTTGCAAATATTTTGTTAAAGACTCATATTAAATAGTTAAAAAGTCATATTATTCAAATTAAAATTGAAAAACCTTTTAAGTTCGATAAATTAAAGAAAGAATAATATCCTCTTCTGGTTTTTTCCTGTTTTCGCTAATTTGTTGTGTTTTTTGACAGTCTTGTCAAAAATAGTTATTAAAACTTTTGCCATAACTTTGAAAAAAATTGAAATTGTTTAAAGTCCATTTTTTTGATTTCTTTCACAATCGGAAAAATGCTGAAGGAAAAAATACTGAAATTATCTAATTTGTTGCTGCAAGGGAGTGCTGAAGTCACAAATTAAGTAATTTTTTATTGTTCCACAAAAATAATCGCTAAAAATTAATTTTTTGCAACAATAAGTAAAAATTGAGATTGTGTAATAGCTTAGTATATTTAGTAGTAAAGTAGCTCTGGGTCCTTGTTGCTCTACCTTCTAGTGGTTTACGTCTCACTCACACTGGCTTCTTCGAATAGCTGTACTGTATTGGTGGTTGCTTCAATCAGCCACGCGTAATCGTTTTGGTTATTGTGTATAACCTATGAATTTTAATTAAATAAGTCGGACATTGGAGGAGCACCCTTTTTAAAACTCAATTTTTCACTGGAGTAGAACCATTAAACTCAAGTTTTTTCCCTGGAGGAGCACCAATAAACTCTTATTAATTTTTTTTTTACCTAACTGGATTTGGAGTCTCACTTCCTATACGAAGGTATAGGTCGCGCTACAGATTTTGGAGGAAGCTAAGGCAATCACACCTTGGCGCTTTGGTCTTTGGTTTTGACAGAGTCCAAAAAAAGCTTAGTATATTTTCTATAAAGTATATATAAATTTTAATATATAAAGCTTGTTTATATAATATTTTTAATTGTTATAAAGATCGCATTTATTTTAATTGAAGCTTAAAAAATGCTAAATTTTTATTGAACATTACAAAAAAAAGAAAAATATGGTCTTCCGGTTTTTGTACTGTTATAATGTCTTTTATTAATCGGCAAAAAAAAATCGAAAATTAAAACCGGAATGTGGAAAAAAATCAAATAAAAAAAGAATATTTTCCTTCTTTTGAGATTATATTCAATTATAAAAATAAATTTTTTTGTATATAAATACTTAAATAAAACAGAATGATTTAGGAATTTCATTGGGATCAATATCAAATATTTAAGCTCTTATTTATAAAAAAATAAAGTTTACTTGAAGTAATTTTTAAAAAAAAAATGATATAATTTTTATAAATATGGGCAGAAATACTGTACTCTGAGGTGACTACAAGGACATACAATTTGAATCCATAATTTAGAACACCTTTCTGAAATACAAATAATAATTAAATAAAAAAAACATTATAGGCCGGTTGTCGGAAGAAGTGCTAAAAGCAAATCCCAAAAATGTGAGAAAAGTACGGATGTCGCATATCCGAAAAAGTTTCAAATAGACACGTACACGGATTTTGTTAATATCCATAGATCCACTTATGTTTTCAAGAGCGAATATTAAGATTGAAAATAATATAGATTTTGAAGATATTTATAAATAAATACAAAAAAAGTGTCGTTAATGATGAAGAGATCGTTTCAAGTAGTGGCGATGAGCTTTGATAGGATTTTTATAATTTTTTGCGTGTGATTGTGCGTGAGTAAAATTTTTCTCATCGTGAGTATGTGTGACCGTGAGTCAAACAGAGTCATGTGTTCTTCTGTACTCAGAGGCATTCATAAGTTTCATGAAATTCGCATAATTTTTGTAAGACTTATTGCATTTTTCTCTAAAGGACATTTGACATAATCAAGCCCTTTTTCAAGAGCGATTATGATGGGTTTAACAAACCTATGTTTTCACATTTGTTTTTTTTTGTTGTTGTTGAATAAGATAGGAAAATAAAAACATATGCTTTTTGGAACATGGGCGGTAGACGTGTTCTTGTCTCGATTTTTTTCAAAAATTAAAATTTTTATTAACTAGGCTATATAACTGCCCTACAAAGTTTCAAAAGTCTGTGTCAACTTCTATTTTTGTTCCATCGTTATGTGGGAACAAAGCACTTTATACCGTTGTTTACCGGTTAACCGATAAATCCTCAATTTTCATAGTTCTCTGATCTCTGGTGTATTTATATGCCTACGGTTTCATCTAACTCTTAAACTTTCATTATCAGATCGTCTCATATCGTTCGATGTGTTTTATCGACAATTTCTGGCGTCACGACATATTTTGCGCGACCTGAACGTTTAGCGTCATTTGTGCTGGTACGACTACAACGAGATTTAGTAAACCACTTTTTAACTATTAAAATTAGTAGGTGCAGTATAGTTACCATACTAGTTATCACCCCTTTGTTGGACATCGGTAACGCTTTAATATGGTTTTACACGGCGTGTATTTGTCATATGACTTGTCAGTTTGATAACCCATATGTAATTTTATGTGTTTGTCAAAATAGCCATTTTACATACAGTTTTAATTTTTGCTTTCAAACGTACATGTGTAATTACATGTGACATAACCTACAATATATAATTTTGCCGCCACACAGTTTTTTTTATTTGCAACCACAGCTGATGAAAAGATGCAAACCTTGTGCTTTTACCACATTTTTAGCGCTTTTGGTACCACAAAAAGCATAAAGCACATAGGGGTATTTTGCCAATTTAGCCGGACATTACTTTTTTTAAGCTTATATTGGTTCTAAAAATGTACTGAGTGCCCCACAGTGGGATTTGTTCATACAATAATTGGCAAAAATATAAGGAGTGCCCGTAGAATGTTGAAATTTTGCTCTGAGCCTTTGGTTAGCTCAAAACTCAAAATTTATTTCTGGTCCAAGGTTTTTGAAATTTGGCATGGAGCCTTTCATTACCTTAATTAAGAATAAAATAAAGTTTCATCAAAATTGGCCACGCCCACTACCCACCGCCTATAGAACCCAAAATTTATTTTTGGTCCAAAGTTTTTGAAATTTGGCACAGAGCCTTTTATTATCTCAATTAATAATAAAATAAAGTTTCATAAAAATTGGCTACATCCACTACCCACCGCCCATATAACCCATATTATATTTTTTCCCACAACTTTTTGTTTCTTTACCAAAACTAATTATTTTATAAATAAATTTCAATACATGCATCTATCATTTCATCAAGTTCCAGAACCTGTTAACGGGGTTGACATCTAATGCTACTTATAAAAGGATATGAGGATACTAGAAGTCGATGAAAAAAATCTGTATTTGTTGCAACTCTATCACACTTTCTGGAGAACCTTAATCTATAATAATCTTTATTTCTGGCTTCTTCAGAAAGCATTCCAATAGGAAGTATTGCCGCATCCGTGTATCAGTATTTTGTGTACTGTTACTGGGATATAATACCAACTATATTTTTCAACAAAAAGTTTTGCTGTATCTTGAGCAAAATTCTTGAACTTCAAGGAATTAACTTTTTTGCCATAAGTTATTATTTGTAGTATAATGCGAAATCGATTAATTAGTTGCTCCACTACACCAGTCACATCACCAACAAGTGCGGGGTTACAAAAGAAACGCCTGGACGTATTTCCATCGTTAGTACACCCAGTTCGTTGTTGAACTGCATCCACTCGTATACCCATCTTTTCCTTTAAGGCCTTCTGAATTCGAAGTTTATTTTCCAGTTTTAGACTTTTGTGTTCGTCCTTGACCGCTGGCCATCTTTCAAATGGTTTGTTGTAGGTAATATGAAGTATGCACTCCATAAATTTTATGCGAGCATGTAAGGAGGAAACGCCCATTTTGGTGCTTCACCATCAATAGCTTTGCTTGAAACTAATTTAAGATTATTCATTGCAATTAATGAGTTCGTAACTCAGTTCACTATATAAAACAGAAAATAAACTCATTTTAATAATACCTTTTTCACTTGTCTATTTGCTATTTTCAAATTGTAATTTAATTTTGAAATTTTTTAAAATTAAAAATTTCATGTATTTGGAGACAAATTTTATGATTTTATAAAAGATTATTAATTATTTAAATTTTTTATTTCTTAATTGATAGTATGGAGTCTTACCTTTCATTTTATTATAGCGGGAGCACCGAGCACGACCGAGCAACCTTTTTTTTTCTTGCAAGGAAGTTTGTAATCACGGCACGTGATTCTATATTCTATCATATCTTTTAAACCATGTGCGCGAACTTTATATAAAATTGTCTTACGTACAAACACTATAGAAGTGCGTTAATAGTTTTAAATATTTTGGACCAAAATATACATGTGACTTTACTTCGTTATTTCAAAGACAAATGAACGTTTTGTGGCATACAATTTATGGATTCATCATACTGAATCAATTTTCTACAAAACTGCATCATTACATTTTTAAATTTTATGTGTCGAAAAAATTACTTATTGCACAAAAAATCCCTCTGTGTGTCCCTAGGTTAATGAAACTTTGCAGAAAAATCTGTTACGATCATAGGCTGTCAAAGCTATAAAATAGGAAAAATCGGATCAAGGAGAAAAAAGTTCCCCTTGGAAGAACTAATTCTACCTCTGAAAAATTCAAGTTTTTTTTATTTTCCCGTCATTTTGTTAAGCAATTACAACTTTTAAGGTCAAAGAATGTTCAAAAACTTAAAGTTGGACTGAAGAGATTCTTAAATGCCATTTTTAACCCCTGTGAAAAAAAGAATGTTTAATTTCTTGCCAATTTTCTAAAAATATTATTTTTAAGCTCTTCAATGCCTAACCAATTCCCGCCTTCCAAGAATATTATTAAAAAAATATTTTTGTAATTTGTTACTTTATAGTATTTTATTTATCGGAAAATAATTTATTCATAGTAATAACTTATTTATGATTGTAACGATAAATTTTATTTAAAATTATAACAATTAATTTATTTAAAACAACGTCTCCTTTGATGATGATGATGAGTGTCATGGTTCTTCTTCGTCTGATTCTTCAAGACCTCATCCCAATCTTAATCCTTTTCAGCGTTAAGTACAGGTGGAAGCATGAAAGAAATTGCTTCTTTCGTAAAAGGTAATGACCTTTTTTGGAGTGGGTCTAATAAAGAGTGGGTCAGAACTTAGCAAAAGCCTATGAATAATATCTATGTTACACTAAACCCTTGAAAACTCTCTAGCAAAATTCTGCTGTACAGCCGGAAATGTTTGTTTCGTGCTTCAGCCGCTTCTTCTGATAATAGCCCAATAGGTAACAATGCCTCATTCATAACATAAAATCTAGTGCATTGTAGGTGTCATAGGATGCCACTCATATAGAGAAAGTAAAATTTTGCAGTATCTAAGCAATAATCGGCAAACTCGTGCATTTTGATTTTGTGACCACTTTATATTACTGCAATAATAACCTTGAATCGGTATATGAAATCAAACTACGTCTACATCTCTTTTTTTGTACAGGTAATAAAAGTGTTAGATGTAATGATTTAAATAAAAAACATCTTCCTTCAGATATTAAAAAACAAAACATTTTATGAATATACGAGGTTTTCTTACTCGTATTTACCTATCCAAGATAAGAAAATACATATAAAAGCAAAATTTTGAAAAAATCGCAAAAAAAAACGAGCAACGTCTTTTCACAGTATAAAAGTAGACATCGTTAATTTTGTACTGATATATAACATTTTTAGGATCGCGATGGAGATCACTCTTAAAAAGCTTTTCACTTTTTTTTTACAAAAAAAAAAAACCTTTTTTCAATTTTGAACGAAATTTTTTATCATTAAAAATTAAAAAAAATATATTCTAAAAATTAACATAAGTAGCTACTAATAAACCCTTTCACAGAAAAAAAAATCAATACAAAATCTTTATTCGTTTAGCCACCAAAAAATATATTGCAAACCTCTCAAAATCGTTTAAAGTCAATAAAAACGTATGCGATTTACTCAATTTTCCTGATTTTAACAGTGTCCCAAAACGACAAATCGCAAGCAAACGCCTTGAAAATTCACTATACGATGCAGAATTTTGTTGTCTGTCGAGCTGCGTACTTTCTCAAAATTAATTTTGGGCCTAATGTCCGGCTAGATTGGCAAAATACCCCTCTGTGCGACGTGTATAGAATTTACACATGGAAAAGTGACAAGTCATATGACAAATACACGTCGTGTAAAACCACTTTTATTATTAAATAATTTTTTAGCACTCGAAATTCACCTATTTCCACTTTTGTTAAAATTAAAGAGGTTTTCTGCTTTTAATTGCTGTCAAAAACAAACTAATAGACGCAGCTTGCTCATAATTCTTAAATTACTGTAATAGAACGAGAGCAGTGTTTTATTGAAAACGACTTATGTATGTATATCGGCATTAAATAAAATAAAGATTTAGATATACGATATTTGATAGTTACTTTGAGTTAGGGTTCCCCCCACTTCTACCGCTCGTATTCATTAGCTTTTTGATGGAGTAAGCTGTTTGGTTTTAAAGTAGTCTCCAAATTTACTATATTTGAAAATTACTTGACTCACTTCTTTTCTGACAGTTTTTTGTTCGACTTCTTTTGTTTTGAATGTAACCCTCACCAAATTTACAACTCTTACTATTATAGTTCTACATATATGGAATATTAAAAAAAAAAACTTTTTATGGTGGTACCCCTCTCTGCTAATTACTAACTAACACGAGAACAATTTGTAAAAGCAAAAAACAGGCTACATATCTGTACAATGGGTGTGGTACCTCCCACACAAATTGAATAATTATTATCGTATACCTGTGGAACTATAATAAGTATAACTGAAATTTTGTACGATAAACACCTATTTCAATGATACAATGGCTGTGTTAGTTTTCATGCAATGTAGTGTTACTTGGAAATTATAATAGGTAGCCTTGAAATTTTGCATGAGTATAACTTGAGAACTCTAATAGGTAGAGTTTTGAAATTTGATACGAGCAGCCACGTACTCTCGTAACTCGTGAACTTAGAAAACTATAATAGGTAGAGTGTGTTAAAATTTTGTACTCTGAGAATTACGTGTGCTTTCGAGTTAAAGCTTCATTGTTAGGACGGGGACTCGGCTACCCTATGAAAAGTAATTATCCTATATCTAGAGAACACAATAGTTTATTCTGAGAATAATATGCGTTTGCGAGTTAAAACTTGACCAGTGTATGAAAACAAACAAAATGTTTCCCAAACGTTTCCTTCTAATTAAAAAATTTTTTAATCGTTTTGTACATGAGAAGAACTAAAGCAATATTCTTTTTGAATGACAAACAGCGCAAACAAAATAATTGGCTTTTCACTAATCTGCTTGCCTTGATATACCATTGCATTCGTACAATTGCGAAAAAAGCAATAACGTATTTTCTTGTGTGATTAATTATGAATTTAGAAATCAAGAAAAAATCCAAAAATTTCTAAACAAAAAACATAGTAAATTTAATAAACTTCTCATTTGGTTTATTAAATTTTGAGCATAAGAATCTGAGTTTTTATTCAGAAAATTTAAAAAAGTCCACTGACGATCTGGGTAAGCACCAGTGAAATAGCTATATGCTATATGGATATGCTTTCCAATAGTAATCTGTTTGGATTACTATAAGATAATAAACTAAAAAAAAAGGAATTTTGCGTAATGAGAAATAAATAATAATAATTGAAACTTATCATTTTATTTTCGAACTCGGTTCCCCGGGTAAACAATGATTAAAGGCATTTTCCAAATATTCACTTACCCAAATAAAGCGTCATCGAATTATTGTAATATATGTCGTGCTGGAAACTAACACCAATCAAATAAAACGGAACGTAGATTTAAATTTAGCGGTCCAAATAACCTAAGAAACAACTTTCACTCGATCCAGTCTAAAACCGTATATATGTACATATGTATGTGCTTGTACTATTTATCGAAAATGTAAAATAAAACAATAATTATTTTATAATTTTTTATATTTATAAAATGTTTTTTATTAATTTTAATTTGATACTTTTTTCTTTTCTCGCATTACGTAAGATTTTTATTATATTTGTTGTATTATTTTTATATTTTATATTATTAATATGAGTAAGTATGTATGTTTATTTGTATATTGTTTACTCGCATCAATTAATAAATGTTCTGTAGTAGTGTAAATTTAAATTTTTTTTATTTTACGAAATGTATGAAAAATTCTCATTTGGATCATTTTTTATGTAGATTTTTAGAATTAAGTAATAATGTTTTATTGGTCACAATATTTTTTGTTTATAATATTTATAAATAAATAAATATTTCTTTATGGCTTTTCCTCTAAATGGGGGTTTCCCAATTATTTTAGTAGATTTTTTATTAATTTATAATTAAATATGCTTTTTTGTTCGTACTTTATTTTTTCTTATTAAAAATTACTTTTTTTATTTTTTCTATACAATTCCGCTAACGTAAGTTAATATATTGTATATAAATATAATTATAACAAATTGGAGAACAAAAACTGTTTTAACCGGTCTTGTATGCAAAATTGTTTTTTAAACAAACTCAAATTATTGTAAAATAAATCATAATTCCTTTTAAATTTCAATTTATTGAGTTGCTACACTGCGAAAAATCGTACCATGTCTTCTAAAATTCATGGGTACTAAATGTTATGAAACGTTACATGTGAAAAGACGACACATCACACACGTAAATGATTTAAAAGTGTTTAAAAAAGTGTTTAATATGAAGCAAGATATTCTTCTATTTAACTTATCGGCCACTTTTGACTTACAGTATACTTATGGGCCTTCGGCCCATTATTATAACTTGCCAATAGCTAAAGTTAGGATTTTATCGGAGTGATAAATAGTTTTTCGTTATAATAACGAGGGAAAGGCTCATGACTATAACTTGCCTTTAAAGTACGTGATAGTTACAGGTTATTTTTAGCTTACTTAGGCCCATTATTATAACTTGCCTTTAGCTAAAGTTAGGATTTTATTGGAGCGATAAATAGTTTTTCGTTATTAAAAGTAAGCTAAAAACCACTTTTAACTATAACGTACTATAAAAACAGGTGATAGCAATGAGCATTATTCTCATTATTATAACGAAAAACTAATTATCGGTCCAACAAAATCCTAAAAATTTAGCTAAAGCAAGTTATAATATTGGGTCTTATAATAATAAAAGACTACGTATCTCTCTGACAAAATCCTAACTTTAGCTATTGACATGTTATGGGTATAAGAACCTGAGATTTGAAGAAAAATCATGTGATTAGCTAGTTAAGCACCAGCAAACAGTGATTCAAAATGTGCCACAATTGGACTATTTGCGGCACTTTTGAATGTTTGATGGCCTTGCGATGCTTTCTAATATAGTTTGGCTCTTTTCAACGAACTAGTTTAAAGCGTTCGAACGGTTTATAATAAGAGCGCACGGTATTTTTTAAAGGCTATGTATGATTCACTCTCATACTCAGTCGTTCAATCTATCAAAAATGGCTTGTGTGCTCAAAAAGTATGATAGTGTGAATTAGAAGTGTACTTGTGTGACAGGTAGTACGATTTGATAATCTTTTGAAAAACATTATTAATTACGAGATATCGTAAAGTATCGTTCGTTGTTAAGGTGATATTTCACATTAAAAAGTTCTTTTACGGTTTTTTGTTTGGCCTATACAGTTGTGAGATACGGGGTATTAAAAATGGAAGTCAACAAAGAGAAAATTCGGTACAATTTACTGTTTTTCTTTGATAGAGGCGAAAATGCAAGCCTGAATGAGGCTGAAATTGTGAATGGTGTTTATGGTATCGATACTGTAACAGCTAATTATGTGCAATTTTGGTTTCGTCGATTCCGTTCAGGCACTTTTGATGTTAAAGATGCACTTCGACAGGCAGGCCCGTCGTCAAAAATGTCGATAAAATCAGAAATAATTGAAGTTGACCCGCATATTAGTAGTCGTAGCATCGCCCGGGAGCTAAAGATCGAACATAAAAAAGTTTTAAACCATTTGAGCAAAGTTGGATTTAAAAAGAAGCTCGATGTTTGGGTGCCACACAATTAACACGAAAACACATGATGGATCGAATTTCCGTCTGCGAAACCTTAGCCAAACGGAATGAAATCGACCCATTTTTTAAACGAATGTTAACTGGGGATAATAAATGGGACAAATACGACAATACTGTGCGAAAACGATCGTGGTCAAAGCGTGTGGAGCAGCTCAATCGGTGGCTAAACCAGGACTAACGACCAGAAAGGTTCTACTGTGCATTTGGTGGGACTGAAAGGGAATTATTTATTAGTTATGAGTTTCTTCCATATGGCCAAACACTAAATTCAGATCTCTACTGTCAACAACTGGACCGTTTGAATTTAGCGATTAACCAGAAACTGCTCGCATTGGCCAACGACGCCAGGCAACACACGTCTTTAGTGACTCAGGGAGCTTGGTTGGGAAGTTTTGATACATCTACCATATACTCCGGACCTGGCACCAAATGATTATCGCCTTTTTCTCGCATTGCAAAAGAAGATTGTGAAAATCGATTACTAGATTTTTTCGCCAATAAGGACTTGTATGAGAGCGGAATTATGAAACCTGCATTTAAATGTCAACAAATTATAAAACAATCCGAAACATGTTAAATAAAGTCATGAATTTCATACAAAAATTATGAATATCTTTTTCCCCAACCTAATATTTTCTTGCCATGCAAAATCCGTTTTTGTATGATAGTGTGGCACTTACAAAACCATTTTGAAACGATTTATTTAGTAGGACAGAATTCAGTCCGAATTTTTGTGATTGAATCCTACGATTGTTTAGGATAGTGATTCCTGGCCTTAAGCTACACACATTTGAACAATGTGAATTTTTGCAACACAGCATAATATGAAAAAAAAAACATATTTCCAGCAAGAAAGCAAATTTATTTTCCATTGCAACCACCTATTAAATGTATACGCCTTGTTATAAAGCATAATATATACAAGTACATATCGTTACCTTAATATAGAAAAGCCCTAACTCGTTTTTTTAAATCGAGTTTTTTTTTGCATATTTGAATAGATGCTCTTCTACTACATATATATATAAATAAAAAAATGTTACAACTTTAAAACGCTAGGAAATTTTAATAAAAAATTATGTTAAAAAATAATTCGCGACTACAAAACTATAATTTTTATTAAGGTTTTTCCTTGTCCTGTAAATTAGGAAAATCGTTAGTTAGAGCCTTTCTATATTAAGGTATCGATATGAATGTATGCATGTACATATATTAAAAAAAATTATATAATTTTTTTTTTGTGAAAAGTTTTTAAAATAATTGAATATAAAGCTTTCTGTTATTAGTGTAGGGTATAATGCAAACGATAAAACTCATTATTTTATTAATTTTATTCTATTGGAGTTTAGATTATTTTTTTACTTTTATTAGTTTAAAAGACATTCTACAAAAATTATTTTATCTTGTTTTAAGTAAAATTTCTTGTACTAAATATAGTGTTTATTATATATTTAGTTTAACTTAAATATTTATCATTTTTAATTTAACTTTATGTTGTTGAAAAATATTTATATTCTTGTTTTTCATTTATATTTATTTAAATCAGTCAGATAGGCTTACAGTAATTTTTTATTTTATTTGGTAATAATTATTTTTTTTTTTTAATTTATTAAATGTGTAAAATTTATTTGTTTGTTATTTTTTATTTATTCTAATTATTTAATTTTAACGAGTTTAATGTTGTTGTATTTATGTATTTTTTGCATTTTTATGAATTAAGAAAATTAAAGCTTTTTTCAAGTGTTTTTAATTATAAAGAAAACTTTGAATAAAATTTATGAATCGTTAATATTTTTAGAACTTAGATTTAGCCCCATTATTATAACTTGCCTTTAGCTAAAGTTAGCATTTTGTTGGTGCGCTAAATAGTTTTTCGTTATTAAAAGTAAGCTAAAACCCACTTTTAACTATCACGTACTATAAGGACAAGTTATAGCAATGAGCATTATCCTCATTATTATAACGAAAAACTACTTATCGCTCCAACAAAATCCTAGCTTTAGCTAAAGGCAAGTTATAATAATGGGCCTTAATCAACTGCTTTTTTAACTTTTTTCGACTTCAGAATTGTGTCTGTAGGTATCTAAAAGTATGCAAGATTAATTTCTTTAATTTTTGTATGTATGTATGTAAGTATGTATGTATGTATGTAAGTAAGTATGTATGTATGTATGTATGTATGTATGTATGTATGTATGTATGTATGTATGTATGTATGTATGTATGTATGTATGTATGTATGTATGTATGTATGTATGTATGTATGTATGTATGTATGTATTTATGTTTTTATTTATTTATGTATTTATGTATGTATGTATGTATGTATGTATGTATGTATGTAGGTATGTATGTATGTATGTATGTATTTATGTTTTTATTTATTTATGTATTTATGTATGTATTTATGTATGTATGTATGTATGTATGTATGTATGTATGTATGTATGTATGTATGTATGTATGTATATATGTATGTATGTATATATGTATGTATGTATGTGTGTATGTATGTATGCATTTAGGTTCGACTAAACCAAAGGTTTCGATTTTTTCTGAAGTCAGACTTATCGTAAGGAACTCGTTAAGACATTTCGGTAGTTTATATGACATTAGACTTGTCGTAACAAATTCGATAAGACGATCCAGTTGTACATCATGAATAATAAAGAGCCTAATTTGGAACCTTGCGGAACCCCTCTACAAATTTATGAGTTGCATTCGATTTTCGATCTTCGCTGGCTAACGAACAGCGAATGTCAAATTCGTATTATGAGTTGGTAGGTAGCACTGTCAAAAATTTCGTGTTTAAAACTCCTCTCCTGTAAAGTTATGAAAATGGAAAATAGTGCTATTTTTTATCGAATGTTCACCAAATGAAAATTCGTTCGATCAGCTCTTTCGACTATAGTGGAAGATCGAAAGTTGCTCATAATAGGCACCATACTGAAATCGTACCTACATATCGTTGCGAGGTCATGTCAACACTTTTAAAAATCGTTACGATATCTGTTCCAAAATCAGAGGATTTTGTCGACTAGTCGTTACGAATTCCTTACTAAATTGGAACATTTGGTTTGGTGAAATGTATTCATATGAGATTCATTTATGTTTGTATGTAAAAATTGTATGTATCCTATCGCCAACTCAGGTAACTTTTAATGCACTTTAAGCTAACTACTTTGCCACCAGTTATACTGGAAAATTGATACTTAGATTTTTAGTGCTGACTCTTTTAACATTGCGATGTCCTATACAGAAGTCAGTTGTCTGTCTGACTGTTCTGAAGTTAGCTAAAAGTTAACTTAAAGTGTATTATTTCCGTAGTCGTCAGGATTTCCTGTTGGGTATGTATAAATTGTATGTAATTATGTAAATATATAAAAATGAATGTATTATGTATGTATTTGTATGTGTATATAATAATTTAATATTTTTCTTGTATTTCATCATTGTTATAAACATGTTACGATTTTTATTTAAAACTAATTTCATCAAAGCTATAAAATTATCTTGTTGTTGTTCTAGAAATTAGTATTAGAATTAGTAGTTGTTGTGTTGCCTGTAATATTTAATTAAACAAATTCTTCTTTTTCCTCTAGCCAAGGATGTGTTAGACATTCAGCAGCTGAGGCCCGTATAACTGGATTGTATTCCAACATGGGTAATAAGAAATCAGAAAACTTTTTAGCTTCTGCTGGATCCCAATCGTATTTCTCAATTAGAACATTAATAAGGCTCCAAGGTTTTAATTTCGTTATATATCTTAAACTACCTGTCAATAAAAAAATAAAAATAATTAATAATAAATACAGAAAGGTGTAAAAATTAAACGAGAAAGAGTTAATTCAACGTTCACAAACGAGCATGAGAATCGAAACGATTGCAGGAAGTTTGTTGAATAAGCTTTAAATTTTACCAACTCTTCTCTTTAAGGGCGTAAATGGTTGTTGCAGGAGTTATAAAAATGACATCTTATTTGTTGTAACATTGTAGCAATATTAGATATTACAGTGGACTTATTTGTTATGTTTATTATTATTATTATTATTATTATTATTATTATTATTATTATTATTATTATTATTATTAAGGCGGTGATCTAGCACAACAATATTAAATATCTTATAAATGATAGTGCTAGTGGTAAAACAGAAAAATTATGTTTGTCATTGAAAAAAGAGATATGAAAGCTCTGCCCGCCACGTTGTGGGCGTCCTGAAAATATTTTGCTCGGTTTTGCTTTGAAAGTATTCCACACCAGTTGAAAGACTCTTAGTTTTATAGTGCTTCAGTTATGGTTTATGGTTTATGTATTTATAATTTATAAAAAAATTCTAAAAATTATTGTAAACCTCTGTAAGTGGTGGTTACAATATTTTAATAACAATGTAATTCCACAAGTAAAAATAGAAATTTTAATCAACTAACGCCATCTGTTGAGTTATAATTTCTAAAATATCCCACTTTAAAAAATAAAAAGTTGTGTGGTGAAAATATAACCGTGTTGAAAATATCCCAGTTTTAAACCGAAAATTTCAGCACCTTTAAACCGGAAATTGCGTTTTTCACAGCTTTTTTTCCACTTTCTCTTGGAAATAAGATATTTTTGCTAAAAAAAAAGTATTCTATATTGGGACCATGATACTAAGGTACCTCCTTACAAAATTTTGTCAAAATCCATCCAGTATTTTTTACGTTTTGCGAACACAAACAATGAAGGACAGACAGACAGAGGGAAATGAGTTACTATTTTATTATATGAACTTATATAGATAAAAACTAACAGCAAGAAAGAAAGAGATCTGGGACATCGTGACAGTAATATTTTATTAAAATTGTAAGACTTACTTTTACATATCCGTATAACTAGCTATCCCCGGTGCGCTTCGATACTCCCATACAAAAAAAACATTAAACACATAGAAATGAAAGTATTGCCAAGCTTTAACTCGAAAACGTACGTCATTCTCGGAGAAGCCGAGAAAACACACGTTTTCAAAGTAAAAACTTCAACACTCTATCTATTCTAGTTCCCTAGTTTCAGAACAACAATTTTCCCATTTTTTCTTTTTTTGCTTAACTATGCATATTAACACGATAATACTTTTTCACTTTGTATGGAAGGTGCGTTGACCACTATCCCAATCCAGGCTATGTTTTGCTATACTATGCACATTAAAGCGTTGTTACTTGTGCGAAGTTTAAAGACAGACTCTACCTATTGTAGTTGTCTAGCTACAATTTATTTATTTATTTATTTATATATATTAGCCAATGAATAACAATTTCTTACAGGCTAGAATACAAAGTAAAATATTACTACATTTAAAACAAAAGTTTGATTATAAATGAAGAACATTTAGGCCCATTATTATAACTTGCCTTTAGCTAAAGTTAGGATTTTGTTGGAGTGATAAATAGTTTTTCGTTATTAAAAGTAAGCTAAAAACTACTTTTAACTATCACGTACTATAAGAACAAGTTATAGCAAAGAGCATTATCCTCATTATTATAACGAAAATCTACTTATCGCTCCAACAAAATCCTAACTTTAGCTAAAGGCATGTTATAATAATGGGCCTGAAATTTTTAATTATTCTTTTAATAATATTTGGATTATATGGAAAATCAATAGAAGCATATATATTTTTATATTCAGCACACATTCTTCGGAACGGATCAAAGTTGGCGTAATTAGTACGGAAATATTGAAGTTTAAGAGGAATATAATCTTGAGGGACGATTTGGAACAATAAATTCTACATGATTGGAATTTTTTCACTTTGTTTGGTAGGTACCACGCCCACTATTCCAATCCAAGTTTTTCGCTACATTATGCACATTAATAAGGGAGTTATTTTAGCAAAATTGATTTTGATATTATTTTTTTTGATATTTCACTTGGGCGTGGTACTCCCATACAAAGTAAATATTTATCATCGTGTTACTTGGTAACTGTAAAAGGTAGAACCTTGTTCTAAAAGGTACCTTTTACAGTTACAAAATAACACGACGATAAATATTTACTTTGTGTGAGAAGTACCACGCCCAAGTGAAATATCAAAAAAAAATAAGTACATAAAATAAGTGCAGCTATAGGTTTCCGACAAACAAACAAAAAACTTGCATATTTTGTGATTTATATACATATGTGTATAGAAAATAAAAGGTTTTCAGTGTTATTAAATTGGTAAAATTGCGAACTGTAATTTTTTTATCTACTATATATTACCTCTTGGAAAGTAGATATTTTTATCTCATATTTAAACCGAAGTGGTCTGCTTCGATATCACCTCTACATTAATAATCATAATCTAAATCAACATTTATAAAAATCATGTTTATTATTTTAGTATCTACTGAACTGAAGACCTATACTGCTATTCGATGGTCTTGAGATGATGCCAAAACAGTAATTTGTTTTTATCGAATATTGAATCTTTTTGAAACATTTCAAAAAAATTATTTTTTTAATTTTTTAAAAGTCGTATGATTTCATAATCCAAATTTTAATTGTTGATATACACTAGAGGTCTGCACAATTATATTTGTCTACTCGAAGTGCACATGCAGTGCCAAATTATATATCCTTACTCGAAGTATGACAACAACAATGAAGTACACATTTTTGAGAACAACAAAGTTGTCGAATTCTTCTTATGTTCCTCTGTTTACAGGTACAGTTTTGCAAACACTTTTATGTTTTCTTTATTATCAACTAAAAATTTTTGTAGATATTTTTGTCGATTTTTATAAATGAGGTTTTACAGTACGACAGAGATGTTGAAATAAAATTTACAAACTTACCATAACTAGTAAAATATTTAAGACCATGTTTTCCTCTTAATATCACTGAAGGTGGTATCGTACCCAGCAACTCAATTATGTGAGCCAGATGATCTTCATCTCTCGAATAAGTTTCTCCAGCATGAGGATCGAACAGATAATCTCCTGTTGCCAATTCAAATGCCAAACAAGCTGTACTCCAAATATCGGCCGTATAATTATAAGGGGCTCCCAACAATACCTCAATCGAACGATATTGTCTGGTTTGTATATCTTCCGTAAAATGATGGTACTAAAATACAATAACAATCGGTTTTTTATCATTGAAACAGTTGATATCATCAAAAAGAAATACTAACCTCGTAACAAGCATTACCCAAATCGGCAATTTTCACTCGAACGTTCGTGTTGTTGATTAACGATTGTATAGCATTCGTATAGGATTGAGTCTGAGGAATTGTAGTAGTGGTATTATTTAATTTATTATTTGTTTGTTCTATATCTGAACCTGGTGTGGTTTCAGTGGGCGGCTGTGTTTTTGTTTTTTTTATAATTTTTTTGTACATTTTAGTTCATAAAAAGAAATGGAGAAAAGAACGCAAAGAAACAAAATGTTGGTGCAAACATTCATATAAAAACATTTATGAAGCAGTTTAATTTTGTAGCATTTCGTGTAATTGTCTATTCTGCTTTGTACTTTATTTCAAGTTAAAGAATGTAATGCATTTTAAAATAAATAAAAAAAAAACTATAATTAAAATAGTTTTTAGTTCATACAATGCTTTTAATACTAATAATAATTTTGCATTTTTATATCCTTCAACACAGATGGAAAAGTATAAATTCATGGATACGGCTTTTTCGATACGTTACCGCAGTCAATTGTGAATTAAACTAAACTAAAGGTAAAATATATATAACACAATTTGGATATTTTTTGTTTTTACTCAAAACACAGCAGTGGAAAATAGCCTGCTAGACATAACTAATTTGTAACGGTAAGTACTGCATCGGTTTAAGGAAGCATCGTGCTATACAAACAAGTGGATTTTATAGAAACCATAGGTATCTCGCGACCTCTTTAGGAGAATTAATATTTTTGTCAAAAACCGATGTCATAATTTGGGGTAGTGACCATGTCTACAATAGCTTTGGGTTGCGTTAAGGTGAAAGAAATTTTAAAATAGTAGATTTCCATCCAATTTTTTATTAAGGACCAATACGAAGTCAATCCGATATATTAGGATACATTGTACAATAGAGTTGTACAAAGCAAAACAACATGTTTTAAAATTGGCTTATGTTATAAGCAGGTTACTAACTGGGTTATAATTTGTATGGAAAACAGATTACAAAACAGAAAAATAACTTTTATATCGGAATAAATACAGTAGAGACTCTGCACCATTAGTTCCAATTGTTAATAAAAATGGTTTACTGAGAATTCAAAAACGGTTTTAATGAAACTTGAAATATAGATACATCCTAATCAAGCAGAAGATGGAGAGGAGAAAAGTTGATTAGGTATCGCGCGGTACAATAAACCAGCGGGAAAAAGCATTTATTTCGTGTATAACTAAATATGTAATATTTTACTTGGAAAGAAAAATAATTTATTCCCTTGGAATAGCGAAGGTAATTTAATCGGACACAAAAATTACACATTGATTACGTATATTTCCAAATTTTCAGAAGAAGGAATGTACTGTTTCTTTGTGTTTTTTCCTATATTTTGTTAACTAGCTGTGCCAGCCACGTCGTGGGCGTCCTGACAATATTTTGCTCGATTTTGTTTGAAAGTATTCCACAACAATTATAAGTATCTTACTTTGCTTCAGTTATAGTTTATGTATTTACTTTATATAAAGGTACCCATCCCTGGATAAATTGTAAAATGTTAAAGAATTCTAAAAATTATTGTAAATATCTGTAAAAGGTGTTTAAAATATATCAAATATAAATTTTATTCAATTGGCGCCTAATGTTACGCAATAGTGTTTAAAATATTCCAGTTTTAAACCAAAAATTTCAGTGCCTTTAAACCGGAAATTGCGTTTTTTCACTGCTTTTTCTCCACTTTCTCTTGGAAATGAGATATTTTGCGGAAAAAGTATCCTATATTGGAATCAGGATGCTAAGGTACCTTCTCACAAAATTTTTGTTTAAATTCATCCAGTAGTTTTTACAAGATGCGAACACAAATGAAAGGCAGACAGACAGACAGATGGCAATGAGTTACTATTTTATGTATAGAAAAAATATTCACTGTTTCACATCGTCTTTATGTGGCCTCTTTATTTGCACTTTTTTATTTAAAACGCAGTTTATGTTTGAACGTGTACTAATAAAGATAAAAAAATGCAGCAAGTAAAATTATATAAATATAAAATTTATTACAATATTTGGAAATAGAAATATTTTTTATTTTTACATTCTTCGTATTACCTACTCGTTTCTTATTGATAACCTTTTCCCGCTGGGAAGTTTGTGTTATATGTATATCTAAATTGTTTTAAATTTCAGAGCTGGGAAGCAACTAGCAGAATTGTTTATGGTACTAAATGGCATTAGTAAAAATAATTGGATCAAAGCAAAAAAATATACAAAGAATCAAATGTTAAAATTTAATCAAAACTTTACGAAATATAAAATATTTTTTTTTATGAAAGCAGAGATGAATATTACAATGATTTAAGTGATAACAAATAAATTAATATATCATTAAAAGTGGTTTTACACGGCGTGTATTTGTCATATGACTTGTCACTTTTTCATGTGTAAATTCTAAACACGTCGTGTGAACCCTTTCAAACATAACAGGTGTATTTTCCCTATGTACAATACATTTTTCATTTAGAACGTGTGCTATTGACGTGACAAAGCATCTGACATCCTGTAATGCCATCTTGATATTTTGCTATTTTAGGTTTTTTGTGGCACCAAAAGCACTAAAAGCGTGGCAAAAGCACTACGTTTGCATCATTGCATCAGCTGTGGTTGGCAATACAAAACTGTCTGGCGGAAAAATTATATATTATAGGTTATGTCAGATGTAAATACACATGTACGTTTGAAAGCAAAAATTATAAACCCTATGTAAACTGCATATTTTGACAAACACATGAAATTACATATGGGTTATCAAACTGACAAGTCATATGACAAACACACGTCGTGTAAAACCACTCATACATGCATAATCATGTTTCATGACAGTCTTCTTACATTGTGGTTTGTTTTTCTGTTCTAATTTAGGATATTGGATTCCTTATCATCTAATAGCAAGTGTATTAGATTTTACTCTCAGGTCTTTAAAATAGCCAAAAACTTAAGACTTGAAGTCAAATCAACCTGTAACCCGATTTTGGTTTGGTAACACTGTCTATATACCTAGATAGATATTGATCTGTAAAAGTGCTTTTACACGGCGTGTATTTGTCATATGACTTGTCACTTTTCCATGTGTAAATTCTAAACACATCATGTAAACCTTTGGAAACATAACATGTGTGATTTCCATTTGTACAATACATATGACATTTTTCATTTAAAACGTGTTCTATTTTGATGTTACAAAGCAACTGACATCCTGTAATGCCAACTTGATATTTTGCTATTTTAGATTTTTTGTGGTACCAAAATCACTAAAAGCGTGGCAAAAGCACTACGTTTCCATCTTTGCATCAGCTGTTGGTTGGCAATACAAAACTGTGTGGCGGAAAAAATATATATTGTAGGTTATGTCAGATGTAATTACACATGTACGTTTGAAAGCAAAAATTATAAACCGTATGTAAAATGTCTATTTTGACAAACACATGAAATTACATATGGGTTATCAAACTGACAAGTCATATGACAAACAAACGCCGTGTAAAGCCATTTTAAGTGCTAATGCATTATAAACTAAGAAAGAAATATACGGCCATAAAGCTGATTTGAGGCTTAATTTTTGACCAAAAAATAATACAAAGTAAAACATTCAATAATTTGTTAACGATTAAGAATGAATGATTAAACAGAGCTTTTTGAGAGAAGTGTAATTACAGCAAATGAAGTGCAACCGTTACCTTTGATGACGTTGTAAACGTGTTAGATGTTGCTGTCTTTTTTATTATTGTTGGTGGGGGTGTTGAAGGTATTATTGTAGTCGTCGTTGTCGTTATTGTTTCGATTGTTTTATTGTGATCAGCATCAGTGGTTGTAGTAGAAACTGTTAAATTATCTTTGATTTTTTGAGTGTTTAAAGGATTTATTTCAAAATCCGTTTGAGGTGCAGCATCATTATTATCAAAATTGTTGTTGTCATTATTAAAATTGTCTTCTTTAAATTTTATTTTAATGCCAATCGACTCTGTATCATCAATAAACTGTATTTTTTTTACAAATTATTTGTTTCAAGGCGGGAAATTTGTTTTCGTTTATGCATTTTTAGGTTATAAACATTTATTTATACAATATTTTTGTTTTTTATTTATTGAATAAATGTGTTTTTTTTAGTTTAGAGTGTGTTTGTGTAGCGTGGTGCATTATTAAATATACATAAAAAATAAATAAATTAATAAAAAATGTTTGGAAAAACTATAAACTAATTAGACACAAACAAGCTGGCATTGTTTTTTATATAAATTTGTCGAATTGATTTTTTGAATAATTTTAATTATCACAAATAATTTTCAAGTGCTTTGTTAGGCTCTTTTAAAGAATAATATTGAAAAATATATGCAAAGAACTTACCTTGGCAGTGATTTTCTTTTCGGCACGATAACGGTTATTAAGGTTGCCTGTTGTGTTTGATGTTGTATTATTACCGCCCCCAATACTGCTACCTTCTATGCTATCGCCCATGAGACTAGAGTATTTTGAGGTTAGTGAAGAAGTGTCCTCTTTATCACCACTTAAATTTGAAACACCACCTCCACCCCCAACGCTAAGGGGCGGCGGTAGAGGCGTCGATGAGGCAGAATTGTTAGCTGTGTTGGTTGTAGTATTAGCTGTATTCATTTCGATGTTTTGTACTGGCCATTTAGCTCTTGTTTTCGATTGTTTTTCTATGGAACTTACTGTAAAACAAGAACGTAAAAAAGATTAATATTTCCTAATTTAATGGCAATTGTTGATTGCAATTTTTAACTACGAATTAGTATCACTAAAAATCTCAAGTAATGGGTTCTAAACTTTAAGGCATTAAAATATGTTTTTACAAATACAATTGCAATTCGCAAGACCATTTTCATTAAACACTGAACTCCGCTAATCTCTTTCTTATTTCTGCACATAAAAAAGCATTCCATACTATTATGAATAACCATTCCTAGGAAATGTTTTCCTTTTTCCATTTCTTAAAAGGAATAATTAATCTCTAGAATGAATATGCGAATTGCCAATCAAACATTTTCAATAAATTATATCTGAGAAAATCTGCGATACTACTGGGTTTCAATCATAGAAAAAGAAAATAGTTTAGGCAAAACTTCGTACATAAAATGTTGCATCTCCAATCTCACTTTTGGATCAGCGGACCACAATTATTTAGATTTCGATGAACTTAATACTGGATCTTCGGTCTACAAGGTTACTGAAATTGGTTTTGGCGAGGTAAAGGTAGTGTTGCAATACAGGCATACGGAAATCAGTTAGAGTTTCAGATAAATGTGGTGTGCTCCAGAACGAGATTCTGGTTTTTTAAAATTGCATTGTAGGATCACAATATGAAATCAAATCTGGTGTAAAAGGGCCTTTGAGGCAATAATGAAGAAGTATTATTTTAGATTATGCTGGGTACTAGGTCATCGCAAAATCAAGGGGAATGAGATCGCTAATTCACTAGCGAGGATGCGTACTGAGATGAGAGACGGGTAAAACCACCGACCAGTTGCTAATACAGAACTAATTAGTCCCGGATGCACACTCCGAAGACGTGGTTATTAATAATTCTTTAGTTATTAAAGTCATCTATACATATAATAAAATATTAACTCATTTTCGTCTATCTCTCTGCCTTTTATTTGTGTTCGCAATACGTGAAAACTACTGGTTGGATTTTAACAAAATTTTGTGAGGAGGTACCTTAGCATCCTGATTGCAATATAGGATACTTTTTCATAAATATTTTATTTTCAAGAGAAAGTGGAGAAAAAGCAGTGAAAGTACGCAGTTGTTTTAGTAGTAAAGTAAATACATAAACTATAACTAAACTGAACTAACCGGATATGCATAGTTTATTTTTATAAATTAAAAAAGACATAAGGTGGTATGCAGCATAGTTTAAGGCGGCACTAAATACGTAAGGGTCAAAGCAAAATCGAACAAAATATTACTAGGACGCTGACGAAGTGGCGGGCACAGCTAGTTGACAAATATAACGGTACACTTAAAATACAAAAATTAAAATACTATATAAAAAGACTGCTGCCTTGAATATGCATCACTGGAGAGATAGAGAGGTTTGCATGGAATCAGGTGCCCTAGACTGAACTTTGCAGGGACAAACATATTTCTGCGCACAAACATTATAAGGGTCTTTCGAGGACAAGGCATACCTGATTTTAACAAGACGAGCGGGACTGCAAACTGTGTAGTACATTATTGATTTTGCTCGAGATATCAAGGACAAAGACTCCATTATCTGGACGAAAAGCAAGAGATAGGTAAGCCTAATGATATATAGCGCAGCGGATATTTAATAATACGACTTTGAAAGATATCAGAAGGGAATCACAATGTACCACTATAAAATGCATATAAATAATTTTTACAAAGCAAAATACCAAAAATAAATCGCAAATTTTAAATTAGAAGTTTAATATATTTAAAAATTAATTGATGGAGTAAAATTATGCTATTTAAAAAACAGACAAAATGAAACATCCTAAACATTGAAAGATAAGGAAGAGGAAGACACGTCTGAACTAGCGCTTAAAACTCACTTCATGAATTTAACGCGACCGTCCAGTTAAAGCAGGTACTTCGAATATCGTTTGTTAAATACAGGAAACATCTTTAAATGATGAATTTGAACTGTACTAATTAAAGCCACAGACATATCACATGGTTTAATGATCTTATCTTTGCATACAAAATTAGCTATCGAAAAATATATGGAGTGGCCTACACTCAACTTTCCATTACATAAAGAATAAAAAGTCAAAGTATACTTGTATTCGAATCGAAAAAATAATTAATAAACTACCGCTTGTTCCCTCCCAATTATGGCCAAAAACTATACAGCTCTTCATCTATATATACCAAAGGTACATACTAAATTTCAATTTGATATGTCAAACGATATGACCTGTAGAATGTGTACAAAATTGCGGAGTCAGTAAACTATCTCTTTGCCGCTCCCGATTATTCCCAAAAACTATACCGCTCTTTATATTTATATACCAAAGGTACGTTCTAAATTTCATTTTGATATGTTAAACGGTATAACCTGTAGAGCGTTCACAAAATTGAGGTGTCAAGTAAACTACCCCTTGCCCCCTCCCGATTATGCCCAAAAACTATACAGCTCTTCATCTCCACATGCCAAAGGTACGCACTGAATTTTATTTTGATATGTCAAACGGTATGACCTATAGAGCCTTCACAAAAATAGTGGCATACACACCCACCCACAGATATCATTGCGAAAATAGTCAAAATGGATTCAGGAGACCTCAAAACGTATAAATCCAAACATCGATTTCTTTCACGATTACTATACTTAGTATTTTATTAATAGCTTTCCTGTCCCGATCCTAGAGTGTTTCTTGAACAATAAAAAACTGTTAAACATGGATTCGGGTGCCTCAGTGGGCTAGTAGGTAGTGTGGTAGTCTATCAATCCGGGGTTGTGGGCTCGATTCTGATATTTTTTACTACAAATTGGCATTAACACCAAGAAGGTGCTTGGATATACTCTGGGTGCCTGCAAATAGTTAACTGCGTTAGTGACAGATCAGGAAAACTTCAAGTATTATCTGGCTATTTAAATATCAAGGTAAGGTAAGGCTACTTACTGACTGGGCCTGGAAAAAGGCTAAGACGGCAGAGCACACTTTGTGTAGATGTCCTTGCTGGACAAAATAAAGGCTTTCGACCACGGGCAGACACATATTATATGTAGATGCTGTCGAGTACTTTGCATTAGGCAAATGTTATCAATTACCACAGACTTTGTGATGAAGAATGTAAACATGTATCAGTCGCCAATCTGACATCACTGCAGTCGATAGTAAAAGGCTATTGATAGCACGAGACTCAATGATAGTAAATTACTCGTAAATTACCAGTTTGATCAAAAAAGGACCTATAAAGTTAGTGATCTGCTTCGGTATCCCCCTAAAAAATACCCAAAAAACATAGATTACCACTGTATACCAAAAATTATTGAACAGTCTATGCAATGGATTTTAAGGGTGAAACCCGCACCAAAAAACGAAGTGCAGTAAAATCAACTGGTAATCGGCCTGTTTTGTTTTTCCTTGTTGTTGCAAAAAATATTGAATTTCCCTCCTACTTTTGGCATTTAAGTGCCATGGTATAAATTTATTTCGACGACAAACTTGAATAATCATAAATACAAAAATAATTAAAGGCGAAAAATAAGCTATTGGCAACAACAAATTGTTATATAATATTGGGATCTTTATAGATACTTAAAGAAAAATCAATTATTTACTATACAGTAGCTATAGTGAGGATTTTATCGGAGAGATAAGTAGCTTGTCATTATAATAACGGAGGTAGGGCTCGTTAATATATCTTGCCTTTAAAGTAAGTGATAGCTAAACGTTACTTTTCGCTTACTTATAATAACAAAAAGCTACTTTTCTCTCCGACAAAATCCTAACTTTAGCTATTGGCCAGTTATAATAATGGACCTTATTGTATAAGAACAAATTAACAACTTTTTAATTTAAAATTCACATGCACTTACTATACGAATCTGGGAAATCAACGCCTTTTATTCTAAGACTAGTAATTTCATCATCAATTTGTTGGTTCATTGCCGCTGCATTATCAATAACTAATAGAATATTTTCCGGTTTTATATCTGTATGTATAATGTTGCATTTACTGTGTAGATAGTCCAAACCTTCTAGGACTTGTTTGATGATATTGCGAACTTGCGCCACTGCCAAACCCTGATAGTTGTTTTTAACAATCAGTTTGTAAAGACTACAACCCAGAGCTTCGAACACTAAACATGTATGGACACCGTTTACACCGCGTACAGTAAAATGATTCAGTAAACGTACAATACGTTCACGTTTTACATCCAAAGGATCGGCATCACGTATTGCCTCTAACAATCGTATTTCATCTGCTGCCGTTTCTAAGTAATGAGGAGCACTTTTGACTACTTTTAAAGCCACATACTTTTCCTCTCTACAAATTAAAGACTTTTTTAGTAATTAAATAGAAATTAATATGTATAATCAAATACTTGAGATCCCTGCATAGCCAAACAGTAGAAAAGTGGCCCCATCCAAGTTTGCGTACCACTCGAAACCGATTATCAAATATATCGCCAATAACAACTGGGTGATAGCCACCACGACAATACTGGGCCACATCTTCTTGTTCTTCATCCGAACCGTATAAGCTGCTTTCGGGCGAATCAGGAAAAATTTCATCCGTTGTACTTAAAGTACCACGTGGTTCTGATCTGAAATTTGCAAATAAAATAATAATAAATTTTAGATTTATAAGATTTTTTAGTTGTTTTTTTTAAATAAATAATATAAGCCATAAAAGTTCTAAATACTACTAGTACTCTAAAAATTATACTACATACCTACTAAACAAAAAAATATTTTCAATCTGGTTTTGCAATTGTTCGTAATTTTTACATTATTTTGCAAGAAATGAGTTTGCGCTAGAGTATTCAAGAGCATTCCTAGCGAATCCGTCTACCATAGCTAGTAGGAAATAAAAAATACGCAAATAATACCTCTAAACAGTTTCTTTTGAAACAAAAAAGATTTCGCTTAACCATCATACCCACTGTAACGCTACAAGCAACCCTTTTTATTGGTAATTCACCACGTGAAGTAACTGAGGTTGTCAGTTGTTTTCTTTTTTTTTTTTTTTTTGTTCTCCATCAGGTTTATTATTCAAATTGCGGAAGTTGTCCTTTTTCGTTTTAATGACATTCCACAGACAAAAAGTGGCATACAGCAAATAAACAACTTTATAACAGATAACCATACTACTCTAAACATTTCAAGAATCTATCCATTATGCTTCAAAAAATAAGGCTATTTACGTACAAGTCATCTCTCTGTCGGAACACCCTTTAATGTTATTATTTTTTAAAGCACTCTTTCTTTTACGATTAAAATCGTCAAATTCACTATACGTGAAAAACATGTCACTGTCGGAAACCCTTTAATTTTTAGTAATCGTCATAGCGGCCGTGGTAACACATCGCATTTTCTGTGCAAATTATAAGAGTCTACCTATTACGGTTCAAAAAAAAAAGGCGTTATACATGCAAACCACGTCTCTGTCGGAAAACCCTATAAGTTTTACTGTTTTTATAGGGGTCATAACAATACACAATTTGTGAAAATTTCAAGAGTCTATCTATTATGGTAAAAAATAGGCCTTATACATGCAAATCACACCACTATTGGAACACCCTTTAATTTTAAGGTTAATTTTTTTAGACTTTTTTATAAAGCGATCTAAGTTTTAATTACTGTTTGTAAAATTTTTGTGTATTCCTCCTACAGTTTAGGAAATAAGCACATATTCGTGAATAACACATCTCTATCGGAACACCCTATAAGTTTTAATATTTGTTACTATAGCGGCCACAGTTATACACCTTCTGTGAACATTTCAAGCGTCTATCTATTATGGTTCAAAACTTAGGGCTTATATATGCAAATCACACCACTATTGGAACACCCTTTAATTTTAAGGTTAATTTTTTTAGACTTTTTTATATAGCGAACTAAGTTTTAATTACTGTTTATAAATTTTTAGTCTATGCCTCCTACAGTTTAAGAAATAACACCTCTCTATCGGAACACTCTATAAGTTTTAGTATTTGTTGCTATAGCGGCAACAGCTATACATAGTCTGTGAAAATTTCAAGAGTCTAACTATTACGGTTCCAGAGATAAAAGGCGCTGACAGACATTGTAGCTAAAACAATAGGGTTAGGTTTTTACCCTTTGGGTATGGTTAGTGTAAAAAATCGCAAATGAGGATCGAAAAAAACTATATTTAAAGACGGGGACAGTTTGATAGTTCCCTGAATTTTTGTATTACTTGACTTATGCCGAATTTCGGCTGCGTCCAAGGTTGATTTATCTTACTAGGTAGTGGCGTCTCTACAACAAATACAACAATACAAGAACAACATGGCATTTTGTTGTTGCTTTGTAGTTCGAAATGTCAAAAATCATAGAATGCGTGTATGTGTTTTATTGCTGTCTCACTTCTGTACTATAAACTTTCTAAACACATACAACTTTTGACATGTCGAACTACTAAATCAGCTGGGTGGAGGACACTACCTAGTAAGTCAAATATATCTTGGCTGCGTCTATTAGTTTATTTTTGACAGCAGCTGATTTTAACCGACAGCGTTAATTTTAACGGACAGCGTTAATTTTAACGGCGTTAATTTTAACGGAATTCGGAGAAGTTAATTTGGTGTGCTGATTAAACATTATTTTGTATGCAAAAAACAATCACCGGAATCAAGTAAAAGCTTGATATACTATGAGAATTCTGCACCACCAATTTCAATGGTTAAAACATGATTTACTAAGGTACGTGGTGGTCGTGCCAGTACAAATGACGCCTGAGGCTTTAGGTATCTCAGCAGAGCGGAAATACCAATTTTTTCATGAATATTTGGATATGAAAAAGATATCCACGCTATGGATGTTACATTCCAGACAATATACGAGTGAACACTCGTATGTAAACGAGGGTGCACATTGTTTAGTGGGTATTTTTATTCATTTAATATAATTGTTGTTATACTTATTTTTAATTTGCTGAACACTTTTCTAGGGACCCGTAACCAACGGATACCGGATATCTGGAACCGTAAAAGGTAGACTCTTAAATTTTTCACAAAAGTTTTATTACTATAACTGATATAACAACAATTCCTTAAAACTATAGGGTGTTCCGATTGCGACGTAGTATTCACTTAAGACCATATTTTTTGAACCGTAAGAGGCAGATACTTAAATGAATTTAAACTATGTTCGATTGGGTATTATTGGGGTATTGATTGGGTATCAGTTTTGGACAGTAAAGTTTTAAGAGTCGTGGAAGGTGTGATCACTAACCTTTGCGTCATTAGAGCAAGAACCAGTAGATGGGTTACCGGTACATCAGATTTCTGTAGGGTGTGCGAGAACCAGTAGGACTTAGAAAATGTAGACCACATTGTGTACCACTGCCAGGTATTAAAAGGCAGCAGGCCTAGATGGCTAGGCTAAAGATTTCACGACGGGTTAGACGACATCGCTCAATATAAGCTGGGCTTCGTCAGTGGAATTAGATGGCTGAGTAATAGGTAGCAGGATGCATATAGGACTCTCTTTTTATTTTTCGTTAGTTTTAGCTAGCTGCAGGGAATTAAAATGGGTCCTCTGGGTCGTGGAAGTGCAAATTCTTTTTGGCACAATCCTTTTTAACCTAACCATGTTCGCTATATTAGCAAGGACAATTAAGAAATAAAAATTAAAGGTTGTCCCGATAGGTAGACTGAGGTGTATTAACATCGTCGCTATAAAAACAATTACTAAGAAGTACTGATTTGCACGCATATGGCCTTGATTTTTAAACCGTAATATGCATACACTTTAAACACACAGAGCATGTAAAATTATGACCTCTTTGTAATATAAAAAATTAAAAATAAAGTGTGTTAGGAAAGTGACTCAAATTAACGTATATAATGGGTGATTTTTTTGAGGTTAGGATTTTCATGCATTAGTATTTGACAGATCACGTGAGATTTCAGACATGGTGCCAAAGAGAAAGATGCTCAGTATGCTTTGACATTTCATCATGAATAGACTTACTAACGAGCAACGCTTGCAAATCATTGAATTTTATTACCAAAATCAGTGTTCGGTTCGAAATGTTCAAATGTGACAAATTTTGTTCAGCGATGAGGCTCATTTCTGGTTGAATGGCTACGTAAATAAGCAAAATTGCCGCATTTGGAGTGAAGAGCAACCAGAAGCCGTTCAAGAACTGCCCATGCATCCCGAAAAATGCACTGTTTGGTGTGGTTTGTACGCTGGTGGAATCATTGGACCGTATTTTTTCAAAGATGCTGTTGGACGCAACGTTACGGTGAATGGCGATCGCTATCGTTCGATGCTAACAAACTTTTTGTTGCCAAAAATGGAACAACTGAACTTGGTTGACATGTGGTTACAACAAGATGGCGCTACATGCCACACAGCTCGCGATTCTATGGCCATTTTGAGGGAAAACTTCGGAGAACAATTCATCTCAAGAAATGGACCGGTAAGATGGCCACCAAGATCATGCGATTTGACGCCTTTAGACTATTTTTTGTGGGGCTACGTCAAGTCTAAAGTCTACAGAAATAAGCCAGCAACTATTCCAGCTTTGGAAGAAAACATTTCCGAAGAAATTCGGGCTATTCCGGCCGAAATGCTCGAAAAAGTTGCCCAAAATTGGACTTTCCGAATGGACCACCTAAGACGCAGCCGCGGTCAACATTTAAATGAAATTATCTTCAAAAAGTAAATGTCATGGACCAATCTAACGTTTCAAATAAAGAACCGATGAGATTTTGCAAATTTTATGCGTTTTTTTTTTTAAAAAAGTTCTCAAGCTCTTAAAAAATCACTCGTTACAAGCAGCCTAATTTTTAAACAAAACATATGTTAAAATTTCTCCACTATTGCAGCAAGTAAAAATAAAAGGGTAATTTGATAGCGACATGACTTTACGTATATGACCTTAAAGTCATAAGTCTCGATTTTAAAGTATTTGGCCTTATCTTGTAAACGTTATTGGTAAACACTTAAAAGTATAAAAAATAATAAAAAGTTAAAGAGTGTCTTTACAACAGACAGTATATGTGCTTATCTTTTGGACCGTTCAAAGAAGATACTTAAACTATTTTAAAGCAAGTAACAAAAGGTAACGTGATAAAATTGAAATCTTGTACTTTTAAAACTGTATATTGAATGTAGTACCGGTTTATTTATCTTCTGCTATATATATAAAACAGGATGTGTGTATGTATGTATGTATGTATGTATGTATGTATGTATGTATGTATGTATGTATGTATGTATGTATGTATGTATGTATGTATGTATGTATGCATGTATAAATACGTATGTATGTATGTATGTATGTATATCGGCTAGGCCGATTTTGATGAAATTTTCAGGGATTCTTCAGAATATTTAGGCGGGTGACACTGTGAAGTCTGATTTTTGATTTTCGGTCTGCGGGCAGAGGGCCGTGGCAAAAACCAATTTTCATATTGCACCAACAAAGACATATACATATGTACATACATATATTTATTATATGAATTTTATTTGAACTATTTTTGAATTAATAAATTAATTATTTAGGTTTAAGTTCTTAATTATAAAGAGATAAAGAAAAATTAGATACCAGCAAAGCAGAATGCATTTTCTAGACAGCTACGTCCGTCATCAGTACTCTATGTATCAATCTACCCGGTAGTTTCAATGGTTATTAATTTTCTATTTAAACAAACTTATCAAAGAAATATAATCTGAGAAATTTTTATTTTACATTATATTTCATAGAAGATAGCGCTTTTTGAAATTGTTTTACACTTGTAAACTCTATTTATTTTTCATATTATACTACCAAGCAAACATTTTTCTTTATTTTAATTCTCTTTATATATTTTCTTTTATTTGAAAATGGTATATATCTGTCTTGCTATTAGCTATCCTTTGGTTAGATTGATACAAAGAGTACTGATGACGGACGTAGCTATCTAGAAAATGCATTCTGCTTTGCTGGTATCTAATTTTTCTTTATCTCTTTATAATTAAGAATTTAAACCTAAATAATTAATTTATTAATACATATATTTATTTTTTTTTTTGCTTTTTTTTTTTTGAAAGCCGTTCTCATGTTTTTCAAAACGAGATATCAAACTCTTAAATGGGTTATGTGGTTCCGAAGATATATACAAAAAACCTATGTTAATAATGATCCAATATCAAAATTTTAAAACTTGCAAAATGTTGCTGACCATTTCGGTCAATGAGCAAATTCAATTAAAAATGCCCGGCAAATTAATCAAATACAAATCGATCGACACAGTAACGGATGAAGAACAAGCCGTCAATTATCCCACTGAATTTTTTAATTTATTGGAACCACCCGGTAATTCTTATTCGCAACTTAAAGGCACCAAAGTTATGAAACGAAACCAGATTGACCATCAAAAATTGTTCACCAAATTTAATCGAGTTAACAATCATCGGTGGCAGATTCAAAGGCGAAGACGTACTTATTCCACGAATTCCGATGATTTCCAACGATTTACCATTCCAATTCAAGCGGCTCCAATTCCCTTTGCGTCTTGCCTTTTTTAATACCATCAACAACGCACAATCATTGACTATTGATGGCTTAATTTTGGAAAATTTATGTTTTTCAAACGGCCAAGACAAGACAAAAAATTGATACGTTTTTGCACCAAATAAAAAAACAAAATGCATTGCCTATCCTCTGGCCATAAGATGAAGTAATAAATAAATAAATATAATTTCCAATTTGCCTTAAATACATGCGTTTCTTTTTTGATTGAACCCATATCTACCATATTTGTAAGTTATTCTGTAAAAAAAACTTTATAATAGGTATTCTATGGATTTTTATTTAAAGGCCATAAATTTCGTTAAAAACACAATTTAAATCTTGTGGTAATACAATACTAGTGTTGGCTTAGCCTCTCTCATACGTTCGATATTGCATGTTCGCTAAAAAACTTCAAAACATCAAAACATAAAATATTTATAATTTTGAATTAATAGCGTGCTATTAACCCAAATTATAAATTCACTGAAATTGATTACTACGGGGAAGCTAGCCATTTCGATAAGCGCTCAATTTAGCATTATCCAGAAACCTTAACCCAAATTTTAGATGAGCTAAATTAACTCTTAAGTTTGGAAATTTATTTGACTAAATAAAAATTAAAATATTTTTCTTCATGCGATCAGAATTGTAAAATTTTTTTGTATAATAGTGTGGCACCTATAACGCCATTTTAAGACGATATTTTGAATAGGACAGAATTCTGTCAGATTTTTTGTGGTTGAATTGTAGAATTGTAAACTGAATCCTGGCCTTAAATAAGCATACTTTGATGTAATTTATAATTATTTTTTTTTTTATATAAATACATATATTTTTTACTTAATTAAATTAAATTTCTTTTTTGATTACTTCCGCTTGTTGTTCTTTTACTAAACACTCACTCACACACATTTATGCAATATAATCTCTCAACAAGTAAGTGAATAAGTCAACAAATTATACAAAAGTGAAAAACGGAATAAAAATAACGAACTTTCATTGAAAACAATTATACTCAATTCTACCAGACTTCAAATAAATTTATGTTTATGTCTATAAAGGCGGGACGAAAAGAATAAACTAAGATTGCAGAAACTTCCATCATATCCCCGATTATTAATTAAGCTTTTTGGGAAAATAGGTATTAAGTTAAATTTAAAACAAGTTTACTTTCAACTGTTATGACAGAAGTGAGTTAAATCATAACATTTCTATTTTACCTACTTAACAAAATCAAAGCATTAAATATGCGTTATTTGTTTTATACAAAATGTACTATTAATGAAAGACAAATAAAAAAATAAATTTTCGTGGTGAATTGCTTTTTCTAAATGTTATGATTCGCAAAAAGTATGATACTGCGGATTAGAAGTGTATGTGGCTGAAAGTCTTTTTGACAGATCTGTACGATTTCATAATATTGTTACGAAAAAAGAATTTATTCATTATAGGCTCTGAACCACAATACTCTCGAACAACAACAACATTAATGGTTTGTTTTCTTACAATGATGAAAGAAAGAAACAAACAATAAAGAGTAACGCCTTAAAAAAAACATTCGCATATACACACACACATTAAATAAACACTCATCAGTTAAATACACAGCCACATACATAAATACAAGTATAAAGAAATAAACAACCACACAAACAGGTATAAAGAAATAAACAAACACACAAACAGAAAACAAGAGCAATAACAATCGAACCTGCCAGATCTGTCTGGAATATAACATTCTGGTGCTTTTTAATCACCTATATAAGCGAATCGTGCTGCCGAATAGCATGGCAGTATTGATTTAAAAGTCAAAGAAAAGTCAAATTTTAAGAGTGTTTAACAGTTTGCTGTATTTTTGAACAGTGGTATTAATAAATAAAGCGACTTATAGTGGTAAAAACGTAACAATTGGTGACAGAAGTGAAATTCTAAAATAAAATAACCTAAAAAATAATAAATGAAATTTGAAGAACTTAAAGTGGAGCAGCTGAAAAAGAAGTTGAGTAAGCTGGATTTGCCAACAGCAGGTAACAAAACAGAACTGCAGAAGAGGCTCATAGATGAATTCAAGTGTCGTGGCATGGACATTGGCGCATATGAGTTTGATGAAAAAAAAATGACAGAGGTATGTAGCCGTGAAACAACAACAGCAAGTAGCATAGACTTCAATACGATGTTTGCCGCTATGATGGAGAATATGGGAGACAACTCTAGAATTCTTCTAGGAAATGTAAACGGAAAGCTAGTCGAAGTTCAGGAAGCTTCTAGAGCAAACAGCGAAAAACTGTTAGCTGAAGTATAAGAAGTTTCTAGAACAAACAGCGAAAAACTGTGAGGTGAAGTACAGGAAGATTCTAGGGTTAACAGTGAGAAACTAGAAAAAGTTAACGAGAAGCTACAGGAAATTTCTAAAACCGTCAATAAACGTGTTGACATCTTAGAAACAAAAGTCTGCAAGTTTGATGAACAAATATCTGCCGTAGAAGTGCAACTGTTTGGTTTAAACAGAAAAGTAAATCTTCTAGAAACTAGTGGCGTCGAAGTACAGGTGAAGGATGTCGATGTAAAGCTGCAGGAGCTTGAAAACAAAATTATGAGCCTGGAATAAGAGAAGGTCCAGTACGAGTAGTGACGGAAAACATAAATAGGATAAAAGCTCCCAGTTTCGACGGCACCATACCCTTCAACGTCTTCAAATTTCAATTCGAGACAGTGGCCAGTAAAAATCTATGGAGCAATGAAGAAAAAGCGATTGAGCTGATTCTGGCACTTAAAGGATCTGCAGCAGAAGTCCTCGAAAGCCTACCAACAAGCTGCAGAAATAATTATGATGACATAATGGTGGCGTTACAGCGCAAATATGGCGGCGATCATAAAAAGGAGCTGTATAGAATGGAGCTACGTGGCAGGGTGCAAAGAGCAAATGAGACGCTTCAGGATTTCGCCATGGCGATAGAGCGCTTGGTGCAGCTAATATACCCTGGGGAAAACCATCCACTTCTAGAACAGTTCAAAGTGGAGGCATTTGTTAATGGTTTTTGTGACCCAGATATTAAACACGCAATTTGCGCTAAGCAAAACACATCCTTTGCTGAAACCATTACTTACGCTCTGGCTCAAGAAACAGCAAAAGTCATTTCGAGACCGCAGTCATACAAAGTGCGAAAAGTTGAAGTAGCTGCTGAAGATGAGAAAACAACAATGGACGAAATAAAGCAAATATTTGAATCGGTAAAGAAAGTCTTAGATGAAAGACAAGGTAAGACAAACACTAAGTGCTTTAATTGCGGTAAAGTCGGCCATTTTCAAAGAAACTGTAAGGCAGCAAGAAAACGAGCCAGATCTGTTTCGCCGCCAAGAAACAATAAACGTGCGACTCACAAAACATCTCAAGAGTCGTTAAACTAAAGAGAGCTAGCACTACGGGGCATGAGCTAGCTCCCACAACCGAGGGCCCCACAATCTCCATAACTATGATGCAGCAGCAAAAGAGCAATCTTACTGCAAGTGGGTATATCAACGGAGGAAAGCGTATTCTGACAATAGACACAGGAGCGTCGCAGTCTATAATAAGGCCCGATTTAGTAAAGGAAAAAGTGGAACAATTGAATAATGTAAGCCTGCGCACCGCTACCGGCGAATTTGCTGTTGAAATACTAACATTCACTGATATTATTTATATTTATTATCTATTCCACTGTAAATAGTTATAATATTTTGAAAATACCTTATTTTGTTTTTGAACTATAATACTTAGATTTTTATGTTAGTTCAATATTTTCTCTGTAATAGTTTTTCTTTTCATTCTAATAAATTGTTTTATACAAGAACGTTCTCTCGGCCGGTATTTATTTAAACAGGTTATGGGCCTTTGCTAAATATAAAAAAAAAAAATAATAAGGAGCAATAAAATCATAAGGACATCAAAGCGTTTTATTGCTATATTCAGGAATAAATTACATTAAAGGATTTTGTTTTAAATATGGCGGATACAAAACAAAAGTTTGCAAAACTTACAAATGAAAACTATGCAAATTGGAAATTCAAAACGGAACTTTTGTTACGCAAGAATAACCTATGGAAACACGTTATCACAGGCATTCGAATAAAAGCCAATTTATTTAAATGGAGATGTTACTAATCAGTCCCATATTGACGATTGGGAAAATAAAGATGATGAAGCCAGAGGTACCATTGGTCTGCTAGTGATGGATGATTAATTATGCCACATTCGAAATATGAAGACTGCTGCGGATACATGGAATGCACTGAAGGAATACCACGAAAAGAATACTTTGAGCAACAAAGTTTTCTTGATGAGGTCGATATGTAGTCTTAAACTTGAAGAAGGCAATGACGCAATTGCACATATTTCTGCAATGAACGACTTGTTTTCAAAATTAAGTGATGTTGGTGAAGAGGCCTTATCCGACAAATGGAGTGCTGCCATGCTGCTGAGTAGTTTACCGGAAAGTTACGACACATTAATTACTTCTTTGGAATCCCGCAGAGAAGATGAAGTAACATTTGCATTAGTCCAACAGAAAGTAACAGCAGAATATGAGCGCCGTTTGCATGCTGGTAATAATGTGAATGATGCTGTTTTAAAGGTTGTTGCTAAAAGTGCTACTGTTTGTTATTTTTGTAAAAAACCCGGTCATCAGAAGAAAAATTGTGGCAAGTACAAAAATTGGAAGTCGAAACAATTTTCAAGTAAAAATTTCAACAAAATCAACTCCGTTGAGGAAAAATCCAAAGATTTTCTTTTTAAATTTGGTCAAAATAAGAAGTTATGTTGGCTGGTGGATTCGGGTGCAACTCGGCATGCGGTTAATGATTGTAAATTTTTTGAGAAATTGGATAAATCCTATAAAAGTTCTATTGAGTTAGCAAATGGAGAAAGAGTTGTAATTGAAGGTATTGGGGTTGGTCAACTTGTGTTATATGATGAAGGTGGTAAGCAAAATACAATTTTGGTTAAAGAGGTCTTATATGCACCAAGTTTAGTAGGAAATATATTGTCAGTGAGACAGTTAGCAAAACATGGCTTCGATATATCATTCCAGAAAAATCTTTGCCATATAAATTTAAATAACAAAAATGTAGGTGTTGCTGATATCGATGGTGAAATGTATATTTTAAGGCAACATGAAAATGTGAATGCTTTAATCCATCATAACGAGAATTGTATTCATCAATGGCATCGAAAGTTAGGTCACCGGGATCCTGCAGCTATAAGAAAAATGTTTTCTGAAAATTTAGCTGAACATTTTAAGATTGTCGAATGCAATATAAAAGAAATATGTGAAACATGTGCTAAGGGGAAATTAACTAGGATTCCATTTCCAAAACAATCCTTAAGCAAGTCGACAGAACCGCTTCACTTAATCCACACAGATGTTTGTGGACCAATGCAGACCATTACTCCTTCCGGAAAAAGGTATATTTTAACTTTTATTGATGATTACTCTGGTTTTACATTTCTACGGCTATTGTCGAAAAAATCGGAAGTAGAAGAAGCTTTTAAAGATTTTATAACACTTTGTCGTACAAGTTGTGGTAAGGCACCTAAGGTAATTCGATCTGATAGAGGCGGTGAATACACTGGAAAGCGATTTTTGAAAATGCTAGAGTCTGAGGGAATCCAAATTCAATTAACTGCTCCTTACAGTCCCCAACAAAATGGAAAGGCAGAAAGAAAGAACAGAACACTAATTGAAATGGCTAGATGTTTGCTTATTGATGCTAATTTACCGTTTACGTTTTGGGGAGAAGCCGTATCAACGGCAAATTATATACAGAATAGAGTTTATTCAAAGGCAAATAATACAACGCCTTACGAATTATGGTACAGATCAAAGCCAAGTTTAGAACATTTACATATATTTGGTTCCAAATGTTTCGTGCATATTCCCTCTATTAAAAGACGTAAATTAGAAGGTACAGCACTTGAAATGATTTTTCTAGGCTATGATAGTAACTCTAAGGCTTTTCGTTGCTACAATGATATAACGAAAAGAACAGTTATAAGTCGCGATGTTCGTTTTACAGATTTGACAACAAATTTGATTGAAAAAGAAGTATCTCTTGATTTTTGTAGACAAGCAGATCGTAAGCTTGATACATTATTGATTGAGGAGGAGAATTCTAAACCCCTTGAGAGGGCTGATGTAACAATCAATAATGATAATGTGGATGCCGATGTTTCAGAGACGCCTTTAGAGACAAAAACACCTACAATAAGAGTTTCTAGTAGAGCAAATAAGGGTATAGCGGCTAGAAGATTAATAAATGAAATTTGGACTACAAAAGAGCATAAAGAACCGAAATCTTATCTGGAAGCAGTTAAAAGTGATGAAAGAGAACAGTGGTTAATTGCCATGCAGGATGAAATGGAATCGATGAAAAATAATCAGACTTGGGAGCTCGTGGCTTTGCCTGAGAAAGCGTCCGCTATTGGAAGTAAGTGGGTTTACAAAATTAAGTATAACTCTGATGGTGAAATATCCCGTTTCAAAGCTCGGCTTGTGGCTCAAGGGTTTTCACAAAAATTCGGAGTGGACTATGATGAAGTTTTCGCACCTGTGGTTTCACACACAACTTTTAGAATTTTGCTCTCGATTGCAGGAAAGAATAATATGATTGTCAACCACGTAGATGCAAAAACAGCGTTTCTAAATGGGAAATTATCTGAAACCATTTATATGAAGCAACCTGAAGGATTTCAGTACGGAAACGAGAACCAAAACCTTGTATGTTTATTAAAAAAGAGTATATATGGTCTAAAACAGGCGGCAAGGTCGTGGAATAATACGTTACATGAAATCCTTTTGAAAGCGGAATTCATACAGAGTCTAAATGATCCATGCTTATATTACGGTAATACTTATGGAAAGGTATGTTACATAATAGTTTATGTTGATGATCTTCTATTGGCTTGCTCTACTAAAGAACAAATTAAATACATTGAGAAATTTTTATCAAGTAATTTTGCTATACAGAACCTAGGAGAATTAAGCCACTATTTAGGTATTAGGATATCAAAAGATTTAGATGGTAATTTTCAGCTCTGCCAATCTAATTACATAATTAAAACAGCAGAAGAATTTGGACTTCAAGACGCTAAACCAACTAAGACTCCTATGGAATTAAGTTATGGAAAAGGAGGAGAAACAGAACCTCTTGAAAACAACACAATGTATCGTAAACTTATTGGTCACCTCCTATATATTTCAATAAATACAAGACCTGATGTTTCAGCTCCTGTCAGTATTTTAGCACAGAAAGTTTCAAAACCCACAAATGAGGACTGGACCCAATGTAAGCGAATTTTAAAATATTTAAAAACAACTGCAAGTCTAAAACTACAGTTAAGCAACAAAAATGAATGTCAACAATTAATTGGTTATGCTGATGCAAACTGGGCTGAAGAAAGAATTGAGCGGAAGTCAAATAGCGGAAGAATATTTTTTTTACAATGGTGGTACAATTTCGTGGTCCTGTCAGAAACAAACTCTTGTTGCAGCTTCAACGTGCGAGGCTGAATACATTTCATTATCAGAGGCTGCTAAAGAAGCGAAATGGTTAAGGCAACTCTTTGCTGACTTTAACCAACCGATAGATGAACCAACACAAATTTTCAATGATAATTAAAGTTGTTTACGCATTTTAAATGAAGACAAGTTTTCTTTTAAAACAAAGCATATGGACACTAAATATAAAATGACAAGAGATCTGGTAAAGAAAGGTATCATATCTACAGGTTACTGTCCAACAGAGGAGATGATAGCTGACATTTTAACAAAGCCACTACCTCCAAACAAACACAATTAATTTTGTAATAAATGTAATTTAAAGTGAATGAGGAGGAGTGTTGAAATACTAACATTCACTTATATTATTTATATTTATTATCTATTCCACTGTAAATAGTTATAATATTTTGAAAATACCTTATTTTGTTTTTGAACTATAATACTTAGATTTTTATGTTAGTTCAATATTTTCTCTGTAATAGTTTTTCTTTTCATTCTAATAAATTGTTTTATACAAGAACGTTCTCTCGGCCGGTATTTATTTAAACATTTGCTACTGTCTATGGTAAGGCCAAAGTCAGATTAACTATAGCCAACATGAGTGTGGACCATGTGTTCATTGTTTCCGATATCGTGGACGAAGTTATTATTGGCGCAGATTTTATGATCATGCATGGAGTCGATCTGCGCATGGGGCAACAAATAATAATCTGGCGAAACGTCGAAATACCCCTTGATATTGGATATGTGAGTAAATCTGCAGTAAGGAAGTTGGTTGCTGTAGCATCCCAGAAATTACCACCTCAGGCAGAAACTGTGATATGGGCACGTATGGAGGAAGATTGTGAGGACAACCGGTTGTGGGTGGTAGAACCATCAGGAATTAAGAGTGAGACAATTACAGCAAAAGCCCTCGTGAAAAGAATGTAAAAATTCCTGTGAGAGTGTTAAATCTATCCAACAGTGAAAAGGTAATTGGTAAAAACTCTCAGATAGCCCAATGTTCACCAGCAGAGGCCATAATTAATTGCGAGAGAAACTCGGAGCCTGAAAAACTGTGAACTAAAGAGCGCGAAATACTAGCAGAACACGTGGGGAAATGGGTAGCAGAGCTGAAGCCACCTGAGAGAAACAAAGCCAAGCAGCTGCTACGAAAGTACGCCTCTGTCTTCGCCCTAAAAGATAAAAGCCAAGGTAGAACAGCAATAGTGAAGCATGAAATAAATACTGGCGAAGCGAGGCCCATAAAACAAACCCCCAGGAGCATTCCCCTAGCCAAGCGGAGCGAAGTAAAGCAGCTAGTCAACGAAATGGAGCGAGACGGAATTATCGAACCATCTTCGAGTCCTTGGAGCTCGCCGGTAGTTTTAGTAAAGAAGAAAGATAGCAGCACTAGATTCTGCGTTGACTACAGAAAGCTCAACGATGTTACCAAAAAGGACAGTTATCCGCTACCAAGAATCGTTGACACCTTGGACACGTTAGCAGGAACCAAGTGGTTTTCTACGCTAGATTTACAGAGCGGTTACTGGCAAGTCGAGATAGCTGACAAAGATAAAGAAAAAACTGCTTTTAGTGCTCTCGATGGTTTATGGCAGTTTAATGTTATGCCATTTGGTGTCTGCAAAGCTCCAGCCACCTTCGAGCGTTTGATGGAACGAGTGTTAAAGGGACTCAATTGGAAGTCATGCCTGGTGTATCTGGATGACATAATTGTTATGGGAAAGACCTTCGATGAACACCTAAGGAATATGGAAGAAATCTTCAGGCGTATATCAGCGGCTGGACTGAAGCTCAGTGTTAAGAAATGTGCATTGTTTCAGAAGGAAGTCAAATACTTGGGGCAGCAGAGGGCATATCAACCGATGAAGATAAAATACGAGCAGTAAAGGACTGGCCTCGTCCTCAAAAGCTTCACGAATTACGAAGTTTCTTGGGACTCTGCACATATTACAGACGATTTGTGCCAAATTTTTCTAGTGTTGCTGCGAGCCTACATGAGCTAACCAAAAAGTCGCGACTTTACCAGTGGAGTGAAGCAGCCGAGGAAGCATTCCAGAAGCGTGCTGTCTCAAGTGGTCGATGGGACAGAAAAGGTTATAGGCTACTACAGCAGAGTACTTTCGAAGCCTGAAAGGAACTATTGCGTAACGCGACGAGAGCTTCTAGCAGCATTGGAGTGCATTAAACACTACCACAAGTATTTGTATGGCCAACATTTTACGCTGAGGACAGATCATGCCGCACTCAGGTGGTTGCTGCAATTCAAGAGCCCTGAAGGACAGCTTGCACGCTGGATAGAGCGACTTCAGAGCTATGACTTTAGTATTGAGCACAGAAAAGGAGGCAAGCATAACAACGCAGACGCCCTTTCTAGGCGGCCATGTGATCTGGGGTGTAAGCATTGCACAAAGGCGGAGAGAAAACAATTCGTTATTGATGTTCGGCTTACACATATAGAATCTAGTGAAGACTGGCCGACTGCACAAAGAAACGATCCCATATTGGCAAAAATTATAGCAGCTAAAGAGGAAGACAGAAGACCGACGCGAAGTGAGATCTCACCAGAAAGTCCACTGGCGAAGGCATATTGGGCCCAGTGGAACAGTCTAAGGTTGAAGGATGTCGCACCTGGGAAAGCACAGACGGCAAAACTGTGCTAGATTTAATCGTCGTGCCATCCTCCAAGATCAAATAGGTCATGAAACAATTCCACAATGGTCCTAGCGGAGGTCACCTTGGTGTAACGAAGACGCTGGAAAAGATAAAACAACGGTTCTATTGGGTCGGCTGTCAACAAGCCGTAGCCGAGTGGATAGCCAATTGCCAGGAGTGCATTGCAGCAAAGGGTCCAGTACGAAGGAGTCGGGGGCAGCTTCAGCAGTACAATTCAGGCGCTCCCTTTGAACGTATAGCGATGGACGTGGCAGGTCCCTTCCCTGCTAGCAATGCTGGAAACCGATACGTTTTAGTGGTCATGGACTATTTTAGCAAATGGCCGGAAGTATATGCGATTCCCAATCAAGAAGCCAGAACGATTGTAGACGCTTTTATAAGCAACTGGGTGTGTCGCTATGGTGTTCCCTTAGAACTACACTCCGACCAAGGCCGAAATTTTGAATCCGCTATATTCAAAGAGATGTGCGAAGTATACGGAATAAGAAAGACCAGAACGACACCGTTACATCCGCAATCTGATGGTATGGACGAAAGATTCAATCGAACCCTGGAGGAATACCTGAGAAAAGTGGTCAGCGCACATCAGAGGGACTGGGATGAGCATATACCCAAATTTTTGTTGGCATATAGATCAGCTGTTCACGATTCCACCTCACGAACACCAGCGAAAATAGTCGAAAGATTCAATCGAACCCTGGAGGAATACCTGAGAAAAGTGGTCAGCGCACATCAGAGGGACTGGGATGAGCATATACCCAAATTTTTGTTGGCATATAGATCAGCTATTCACGATTCCACCTCACGAACACCAGCGAAAATAGTCTTTGGATCTGAGCTAAATTTGCCTGCAGATTTAGAGTTTGGTGTTAAGCCAACATCGGCAGAAGGAGACGGCTAAAACTCTAGTCAGCCACAAAGGGACCTTCAGGAGATTCACGAATTCGTGCGGAGTCGGATAAAATTCACCAGTGATAAAATGAAAGCCAGATATGATCGAGCTGCCAACTCTGAAGGATTTAACGAGGGACAACTGGTTCTACTTTTTAACCAACAACGGAAGAAAGGATTATCACCCAAACTACAAACTCATTGGGATGGACCTTATAAAGTAATAAAACGGCTAAATGACGTAGTTTACAGAATACAGAAGTTTCAGAGCCCAAGATCAAAAATGAAAGTTCTGCACTTGGAGCGGCTAGCCAACTACGGAAAAGGTACATCTGTGCCTGTTCGGGACGAACAGGTTTGAGAAGGGGGTAGTGTTACGAAAGAAGAATTTATTCATTATAGGCTCTGAACCACAATACTCTCGAACAACAACAACATTAATGGTTTGTTTTCTTACAATGATGAAAGAAAGAAACAAACAATAAAGAGTAACGCCTTAAAAAAAACATTCGCATATACACACACACATTAAATAAACACTCATCAGTTAAATACACAGCCACATACATAAATACAAGTATAAAGAAATAAACAACCACAAAAACAGGTATAAAGAAATAAACAAACACACAAACAGAAAACAAGAGCAATAACAATCGAACCTGCCAGATCTGTCTGGAATAGAACATTCTGGTGCTTTTTAATCACCTATATAAGCGAATCGTGCTGGCGAGTAGCATGGCAGTATTGATTTAAAAGTCAAAGAGTTAAGTTGTCAAATTTTAAGAGTGTATAACAGTTTGCTGTATTTTTGAACAGTGGTATTAATAAATAAAGCGACTTACAGTAAAAGTAATAACAGTGTGTATTTATTTTGCAATTTAAAGAACCCAACGTAAAGTAAAAGCGTAACAATATTTTGAAAAAAATCATAAAATAATTTTCTCCATGCGATCAGACCTAAAACGCCATTTTGAAACGGATTTTTGAGTAGAACCGTACGATTGTGTAGAAATGACTACTCAATACAAGACTTGTTAGATATAGCGATTTCTCGCCAAACGTGGCGATTTTCAATCTTATTTGGTGATCAAATTTTGGATTTGGCGATTTTTATAATAGTTGGGGATATTGTTGGCAATTTTTCATAGACCTTTTGCCAACATTAGAAACTGAATTAAGGAATATCAAAATGGATAACAATGAAAATACAAGTTTTCAAAGTAAATAAATTTATTTAAAGTTCATGAACATTTTATTTTATTTAAAAAAGTTTTTCATATTTTCATATTATGGAACTGGGAACTTTATTTAAAGTTTACAAACATCTTTCGAATTTGAAATATTGCAATTCTACAAACAAAATTTTTTGTTTTCAAAAATGTTTAAAAATCCTAACATACTTTTATATACTTATCAACGAAATAGAAAATAATAATAACTTTTGTTTCAGAAAGATTATAAAAAATAATATATTCTATCTAATTATTTACAGCCACATTAGTTTTTTACTTGATGTGCTTTGTACTTATTTTTTACATAAAAAGGAAGTTTTGAAGTAAGGATTAAGTTCGTTTTATTCTCTCTAAGTTGAAAGAATATTTTTACGAATTATTAATTATTATTAATTTTAAGGAAAATTGGATTTTTTTAATTTATAGGCTGCTAACTACGGGATAGAAAGATCTATTTCAATAATGAATCCATCAAAACTGGACTGTGAAACACACGCTATAAATTTTTTGATTTGAAATAGAGCATGTGGCTCACATCTGTTGATCTTTAGTAATGTTGAATAAATTTATTTCCTATAAAACACATTCTAAATAAGAACAAATACCTTAAGGATGGGTAAGTTCAGGTCTCCATTTATTACAATAACCCCTATTTTTCATTGCTTTAAGTAAAACTTTTACAATTCTCGTTTTCACTAATTATTTTAAATAAAAAACTAAATATTTATATATTTTGGCGTCTTTTTTTCTATTTTTGGCGAATTTTAGCTATTTCGATTACATTTATTTTTCGTGATTTGTTAAAAATATTTTTAAACTTGAAAAATATTTTAATATAACAATTCACAATGATATTGAGTAATTTATTGCTCTAATAACTGTCGTTTTGCTACACAATACTAAATAAGTGTTATTTTAAGCAAAAAATGGCGCTAATTTTTCCTGCCATTTACATATGTATGTATGTAAAAGTAAACACAACCTACATACATACATACTTATATTTAATGAAATTGTAAAGTTAAACAATTTAGTATTAAATATTTAAATAAATACAATGATGACCCGGGGGGGCACTGATTGTCAATGCGGAACATTTTCAAAGCTTTGACGCAGTGCTATCGGGGAAAATGGGGGCACCAGACGCCAGGGTTCCTAGAACCTTAATCTGGATGAACCCCACTTGTAAGGTTAAGTTGGTTGGTAGCTGTGCCGAGACCTGAATGGCTAGTTAGTGGTTAAAGAGCGATAGTTGCTAACAGCTCCTCTTATCCACGGTGGAAGAGCATGGTCAACAGCATGACCCTTAGTATGCGAACTCTGGATACCGTTCGACCTCCAGTTTCAATGTAGACTTACCCACATGACCGTGGGAATCCGAAAGGGATAAGTCAGGAAGCCTCGAAAGTGGCGGAAAGGTTAATCCCCTAATCACTCCGGTCTTAACTGGCCTAAGAAAGAATTCAGAAGGGATAGACAGGAACGCCTCGCAAGGGGTGGACAGGTTAATCTCTAAAGGTTCTTCTATGATGCTGAACTGAGATATTTCGATATGGATGGACAAGGAAGCCTCGTAAGAGGTCGAGAGGAGTTGCGATTATCACTGGCCAATGTGTGTTATTAGATGAGAATGACTAAGAAACCTCGAATGGGGTGGACGGGTCAATCTGTGAAAATACTTCTGGGTCTATGTAGATGAATGCGGATGAACTGGACCCACCTGACCCTATGGGCTGAGGTAAATTATTTTCGGAAGCAGCCTCATAGTGCTGAAGTGTGTTCTAGAACTTAACAGATGTGCCTCGGTTAATGAGGTAACATTGATTTGGTTTAAGGGACACATAGGCACAGTCGGGAATGAAGCAGCGGACCAACTAGCAAAAGAGGGATCTACCGTAAATTTCTGTGGACCAGAACCCAGAGTAATGCTGGGTAATGGACTCAATGGGTGGACTCATGGGCAGGAAAGCCAATAAGATACTCGGATACAATAGACGTACTCTAAGCTGGATAATTGCATTAGCGACAGGTCATGGGAATTTCAAAATCGAAGAAAATGATACTTGCAGACTGTGCCTGGAGAAGACTGAGACGGAACCGCACATTGTGTGTGAATGTCGGGCACTGGCTAGCATAAGACTTAGAACCGCTGGTAGAAGCTTGTTAAATGTGGATGCCATGGGGGACCTGAGCTTTGAACATATGCTAGCAATTACCAGAGACTGCGTGATGAGAAAGAAGGCCGACAGTTACCAATCGACAATCTGATATTACTAAAGTCAAGATTAAAGGCTGTTTAAAGCACGTGACTCTATGAGGGTAAGGTTGCCGTAATTACATTTCGGTTAATCGGATAATCATAAGGGACGGAAGGGGGTCGAGAAGGTACCCGTTAAGGAATTAGTCTGTTTCGTTATTCTACTTACATTAAAATAAAAAAAATAAAAAATACAATGGTGTGAAATCATCACTGCAGAATATTGTCAACACATTACAAAATATTCGTTTTTGCGCAGTATAAATCAAAACACTATTTATTTTATATAATATACACATAGGCAATTTTATTGTACAACTAGCTGTGCCCACACACGTTGTGTGCCTCCTGACAATATTGTGTTCGATATTACTTTGAAAGTAATCATCGCCAAATTTTAAGACTCTTAAGGCGCCCATAAACGTAGTTCTTTTTTGTCAGTTTTAACTGCACATTTAAAAGTGTACGGGCAAACACGAACAGCGCCCATATCTACACAATACACGTTCTTTACTTCAGTTCAAGACGTATTTATTTTACTTGGTGGCATCATGACGGCAACAATATCCACAATGGTGCAACTCAAATGGTAAACTATTTCAATTTGTTTCCATAAATAAAACAAAAAAATACAAATTTGACAGTAAAACTCACAAAAACCGTCCTTTTTAACAGCAGTTTAGAACGAACACGTTTCCAATCCGACGATTAAAATCAAGAAGCAACATATATTTTTTATACGTGCAAGAGCGACCGGTTTTGGCCACAAACCGACAGTTTTACCCGTACAGTTTTAACCGTACGGTTAAAACGACGTGTATGGGCGCCTTTACGTATTTACATTTATATATAGGTACCCAACCCTGAATAAAATTCTAAATTTATAAAAAATTCTAAACATTATTGTAAGGCTCTGTTAAAGCTGTTTAAAATATTTCAATAACGATGTAATTCCACAAAGTAAAAATACAAATCAAATACAAATTTTATTCAATTGGTGGTATAAAACAGCGCCAACTACTGCGCAAACATGTTTAAAATATCTCGCTTTCAATTCATTTTGTCATTATTTTAAAACATACCCATCTGTTGCGCAACCGTGTTTAAAATATACCGCTTTCAAAAATAAAAGATGCCTTAAACTATGCAGTACCTTTTAATCGATATAAGAAATTGGCATACTTTCACTGCTTTTTCTCAACTTTCTCTTGGAAATCAGATATTTTTGCGGAAGGTATCTCCTCACGCGATGCGAACATAAACAGAAAGACAGACACTAAATAAGTTACAATTTTATTATATGTGTGGATATCAGTTATTGTACAGTAATATTGCAAATTTATGGGTACCATAAGGATTCCCTTTTTATACCCTTCACCGCAGGTGGAAAGGGTATATATAAGCTTGTCTTTCCGTGTGTAATTTCTACAATATTCATTTCCGACCCCATAAAGTATATATATTCTGGATCCTTATACATAGAGAAGTTGATTAAGCGATGTCCGTCTGTCCGTGTTAGTGTGGTATTGTCATTTGCCAAAGTACCAGATGAGATACAAAAAATTTAAGCACACCAATCTGTCAGGCATAGTTTCGAAGAGCTGAAGAGTAGCAAAGGCCTACAGGTAGTCATCAAAGGTGTTGACTCATATGTTAATCCAGTGGAAATAAAAGCTGGCCTCCAAAAAGCAGGATTTAAGGTGAAAAGCGTTGACAATCTCAGAAATCGAGAGCGTGTCCCTCAACCTCTATTTCGCGTTGAACTAGAACCTGGGGATATTAAATTGAAGAAGAACGAAACGCATCCCATTTATAATCTAAAATATCTGTTACACCGCAGGATAAGTGTAGAGGAACCACATAAGCGGTCAGGACCCGTCCAGTGTTTAAATTGCCAAGAATATGGCCATACAAGGGCGTACTGCAAGTTTCCTCCGGTTTGCGTTGTGTGTGGAGAGCTTCATTGTTCCGCCCAATGCGACAAACCAAAGGATGACTCGAAGATTAAAAAATGTAGCAATTGCGGTGGAAATCACACCGCTAACTACAGAGGCTGTCCAGTTTTTTCTATGGTAAGGAAGTCAACTCAGAAATTAAATACTCCTGCTAGGCAGCCACAATACCAAGCAAATGCTCATTACCCTCAGTTAGCTCAACCTACAACCAAACATGTTTCATACGCGGATATGTTAAAATCAAATCATGTTTCAGCACACAAAGCGACACCTACAACCAATTCTACCCCAAATATGCATCCAGAAACTAAAGAACAAACACCATCTGGTAACTACAATCGTCTCGAAGCAAGTATCGAGACATTAGTGCATTCGTTAAACAGTTTTATGAGCTCTATGAGCAGCATGATGCAAGAAATGGTTCGCTCGAGTACTTCTTGAAGAACCAACAAATTGATGTCATGATGGTTTCAGAGACTCATTTAACAACAAATAGCTTTTTTAAAATCAATGGCTATATATTATACGACACTAAAGACCCCCGTGGCAGAGCATGTGGTGGTTCAGCTATTCTAATAAAGGCTCGAATTAAACATCATTTACTGTGTGATTTTTGTGAGGACTATCTTCAAGCAACAAACATCTGTATTGAAGAATATCATCAAAACTTTGTTATTTCTTCGATTTATTCACCTCCTAGATTTCAAATATCAGAGAGGCAATACATCAACTTTTTCAAATCACTAGGTCCCTGTTTCATAGCATCAGGCGACTACAACGCTAAACATACGTTTTGGGGATCACGCCTAATAACTCCAAAAGGTCGTATTTTGTTTGATACAATTTCCAATTTCGTCTGAATGTGATATCAAGTGGACAACCCACCTATTGGCCTACTGATCGACAAAAAATACCTGATGTTATTGATTTTGGCGTGACTAAAGGTATTTCGAGAGAAATGATTAAGGTTGAAGCGTCACTCGAATTATCCTCAGATCATTCACCCACTATTGTCTATATATGGAATCAGCAAAATATCGTGTCGCCAACAACTTGCACAAGCATGAAATATAGAAAGTATCTCAGTACTCATTGTTCGGAAAACATACCGCTAAGAACACCAGAAGATGTGGACCAGAGTCTAATTTATTTTGATCAAAACCTTAAATCAGCTGCCCAACATGCGACAGAAACCAGACAACCACGTAGATACAATCAAATTTACTTTGTAGATGTCGAGCGGCTCTTGGCTGAGAAAAGAAAAATTAGAAGAGAGTGGCAAGCACACAGATCTCCTCAACTCAAATCTAGACTTAAAGATTGCACGAAACGACTAAGACAGCTGCTAGAATCTCGAAGAGTAGCATCTCTGAAAAATTACTTGGAAGACCTCGATGCAACTGCTCAATCAGATTATTCATTATGGCGTGCATGTAGGAACCTTAAAAGACCGGTCGTACGTAAGCCTCCCTTGCGAACTTCTTGTGGAGACTGGGCAAGGAATGATACCGAAAAAGGCAATTTGTTTGTTGGACATTTGAAGAAGGTTTTCACCCCAAATGTATGTACTCATATAGCTGAGTTACCATTAGTAGAGACTAGTGCCGTAGTACCCCTAAGATTTGAATTTCGCGATATTGAAAGGGCAATAGCAGATTTAAACACCAAAAAAGCCCCTGGCGTTGATAAAACAAGTAACAAGATGCTAGTTGAGTTGCCCCGTATAGGTCGCAGAATTATTCTGTTTGTTTTTAATGCCATCTTACGTCTTGAGTACTTTCCCACAGAGTGGAAGGTCTCTTTGATAACTATGATTCCTAAACCAGGAAAAGACCACACAAAAGTAGAATCATACAGACCTATAAGCCTTTTATCAAACGTGTCAAAGTTGTTTGAGAGAATATTAATAACTAAGCTGAATCCAATTCTTAGCGTGAAAGGATGCATTCCGAACCATCAATTCGGCTTCAGAAAACAACATAGTACGATCCAACAAACACACAGATTAGTAAATGTAATTAAAACGACCTTTGAAGAAAAAAAATACTGTTCTGCGCTCTTTATCGACGTTTCTCAAGCATTCGATAAGGTTTGGCACGAAGGCCTAATATTTAAACTAAAGCTGAACTTGCCCGAAAACTTGTATAAGCTCTTAAAAGATTATTTAACGAATCGCAAGTTTTTATTAAAAGAAGGTGACTTTTTAAGCTCGCCACAGCTCATTGAAGCCGGAGTTCCCCAAGGTAGTATTTTGGGACCAATTTTATATTTACTGTACACATCGGATATGCCAATTAGCACCCTAGTCCACACATCAACTTTTGCAGATGACACAGCTTTTTTAAGTATTCATGAAAGTGCCCAAGAAGCATCACAACTTTTACAAGACCACATACTCAATTTGGAAAAATGGCTAGAAAAATGGAGAATAAAAGTGAATGAACAAAAATGCACTCACATAACTTTCACACTGCGCAGGGACTCATGCCCTCCTATTCGCATAAATAACCAAATGATACCACAGCTTTCAGATGTTAAATACCTGGGTATACATCTTGACCGTCGCCTTACTTGGAAAAGCCACATTGACTTCAAGTTAACACAAATGAAACTAAAAGCAGTACAACTAAATTGGCTTATTGGCAGAAACTCCACCTTGAGCTTAGATTGTAAACTTCTACTGTACAAGTCGGTCCTCAAACCAATTTGGTGTTATGGGATGCAGTTATGGGGCACTGCCTCAGCTAGCAATGTAGAAAAAATTCAAAGGCGCCAAAATAAGATTTTACGTATTATTACATCTGCTCCCTGGTATATAAAAAATTCGAACATCCACAAAGACCTAAATATGCCATCAGTTAAATCAGAAATAGCGGAACATGCAGTCACATATCTAAAGAGGCTTGAATCTCATCCAAACCCTTTGGCGCGTAACATGCTGAATGAACCTGGTTACATTTGACTAAAAAGAAGAGATACTGCTTTTCTTGGCCGTACATTAGAGGGATGACCCGCAAATGATTTCGAAATCCGTGAAACAAACATTATTTTTGTCTAGCACTTAAAAACTAAAGACTTAAAAAGAATATTTTATTTTAGACTTAAGATACGAGTAATTATTGTTAGTTCAAAAATTATTGAAGATACAATAAATAAATTATGAAAAAAAAAAATAGTTTCGAAAATTATGGTATTGCAATTCAGCAACATCGGATCATTCCTTTGGAGGCTACGGGCCAAAAACCACGCCCACCTATACTTTTTTTTAATTTTTTTCGGCTTTAATGATTCTGTTTTGCCTTTTTTTTTTTTGCCTGTTTTTTGTCAAATAAATATTAGACTGCGACAGGTAGATCGCAAGGAGTGCATACAGATCTCAGGGGATCAATAACCCCCTGCGAGGGGCAATTTTTGTTTGTTTTTAGATTGGTAGGGTTTTTCTGCTTTGATTTGTATTAGAGACCTTAATAGAAAGCAATACGCATAGAGGTAGCCAATGGACCTACAGGGTACCCACTAATAAATAGGAGCAGTTAAAAGGACCCCCCATGTGTCAATATGAGGAAATTTTTTTTTGTAAGGATATCTTTTTGCTTTAGTCTGACCATTCTAAATTAATATAGACTGCAGAAAGGTCCTAAATTTAACAAAAAAATTTCAATAAAATTTAAAAAAAAATTTAAACAAAATTTATTTTAAAAAAAAAATTAAAATTTTTTTTCAAAAATATTTACAAAGCATTTTCAAAAAGATATTTTACAGAAAAATATTCGAAAAAAAAATTTTTTTTAATTTTTTTTTAAAAATATTCGAATAAAATTTTACAAAAAATTTTTAAAAAAATATTTTTACAAAAAATTTTTACACAAAATTTTCGAAAAATTAAAACAAAAATTTCAATATTTCTTTGAAAATGAAAATCATGACTGTAACATAACATATATTTAATATCAAGAATATACATATGTATGTATGTGTGTATATAGAGTAACACATTTTTATACCCTTCACCACAGGTGGAAAAGTTTGTCATTCCGCGTGTAATTTCTACAATATTCATTTCCGACCCCATAAAGTATATATATTCTGGATCCTTATACATAGAGAAGTTGATTAAGCGATGTCCGTCTGTCCGTCTGTCCGTCTGTCCGTCTGTCCGTGTTAGTGTGGTAATGTCATTTGCCAAGGCACCAGAAGAGATACAAAAAATTTAAGCACACCAATCTGTCAGGCATAGTTTCGAAAATTTTGGTATTGCAATTCAGCAACATCGAATCATTCCTTTGGAGGCTACGGGCCAAAAACCACGCCCACCTATATTTTTTTTACGTTTTTTTCAGGTTTTTTTTTAATTTTTTTCAGCTTTAATGATTCTGTTTTGCCTTATTTTTCTCAAATAAATATTAGACTGCGACAGGTAGATCGCAAGGAGTGCATACAGATCTCGGGGGATCAATAACCCCCTGCGAGGGGCGATTTTTGTTTGTTTTTAGATTGGTAGCGTTTTTCTGCTTTGATTTGTATTAGTGACCTTAATAGAAAGCAATACACATAGAGGTAGCCAATGGACCCACAGGGTACCCACTGATAAATAGGAGCAGTTAAAAGGACCCCCCATGTGTCAATATGAGGAAATTTTTTTTTGTAAGGATTTTTTTTTTGCTTTAGTCTGACCATTCTAACTCAATATAGACTGCAGAAAGGTCCTAAATTTAATAAAAAAAAATTTCAATAAAATTTAAAAAAAAATTTTTTTTTTAAAAATTTACAAAAAAATTTACAAAACATTTTCAAAAATATATTTTACAGAAAAATATTAAAAAAAAATTTTTTTTAAAAATTATCCAAAAAATTTTCGAATAAAATTTTCCAAAAAATTTTCGAATAAAATTTTACAAAAAATTTTTAAAAAATTATTTTTACAAAAAATTTTTACACACAATTTTCGAAATATTAAAACAAAAATTTCAATATTTCTTTGAAAATGAAAATCATGACTGTAACATAACATATAATTAATATTAAGATTATACATATGTATGTATGTGTGTATATAGAGTAACATATTTTTATACCCTTCACCACAGGTGGAAAGGGTATATATAAGTTTGTCATTCCGTGTGTAATTTCTACAATATTCATTTCCGACCCCATAAAGTATATATATTCTGGATCCTTATATATAGAGAAGTTGATTGAGCGATGTCCGTCTGTCCGTCTGTCCGTCTGTCCGTGTTAGTGTGGTAATGTCATTTGCCAAGGCACCAGAAGAGATACAAAAAATTTAAGCACACCAATCTGTCAGGCATAGTTTCGAAAATTTTGGTATTGCAATTCAGCAACATCGGATCATTCCTTTGGAGGCTACGGGCCAAAAACCACGCCCACCTATATTTTTTTTACGTTTTTTTTAAATTTTTTTCGGCTTTAATGATTCTGTTTTGCCTTTTTTTGTCAAATAAATATTAGAATGTGACAGGTAGATCGCAAGGAGTGCATACAGATCTCGGGGGATCAATAACCCCCTGCGAGGGGCGATTTTTGTTTGTTTTTATATTGGTAGGGTTTTTCTGCTTTGATTTGTATTAGAGACCTTAATAGAAAGCAATACGCATAGAGGTAGCCAATGGACCCACCGGGTACCCACTAATAAATAGGAGCAGTTAAAAGGACCCCCCATGTGTCAATATGATGAAATTTTTTTTTTGTAAGGATTTCTTTTTGCTTTAGTCTGACCATTCTAACTCAATATAGATTGGAGAAAGGTCCAAAATGTAACAAAAAAATTTCAATCAAATTTTAAAAAAAAAAAAAATTTTAAAAAATTTTTTTAAAAAAAAATTTTAAATTTTTAAATTTTTTTTCAAAAAAATTTACAAAGCATTTTCAAAAAGATATTTTACAGAAAAATATTAGAAAAAAAATTTTTTTAAAAAATTTTCCAAAAAATTTTCAAATAAAATTTTACAAAAAATTTTTAAAAAAATATTTTTACAAAAAATTTTTACACACAGTTTTCGAAAAATTAAAACAAAAATTTCAATATTTCTTTGAAAATGAAAATCATGACTGTAACATAACATATATTTAATATTAAGAATATACATATGTATGTATGTGTGTATATAGAGTAACATATTTTTATACCCTTCACCACAGGTGGAAAGGGTATATATAAGTTTGTCATTCCGTGTGTAATTTCTACAATATTCATTTCCGACCCCATAAAGTATATATATTCTGGATCCTTATATATAGAGAAGTTGATTGAGCGATGTCCGTCTGTCCGTCTGTCCGTCTGTCCGTGTTAGTGTGCTAATGTCATTTGCCAAGGCACCAGAAGAGATACAAAAAATTTAAGCACACCAATCTGTCAGGCATAGTTTCGAAAATTTTGGTATTGCAATTCAGCAACATCGGATCATTCCTTTGGAGGCTACGGGCCAAAAACCACGCCCACCTATATTTTTTTTACGTTTTTTTTTTAATTTTTTTCGGCTTTAATGATTCTGTTTTGCCTTTTTTTGTCAAATAAATATTAGAATGTGACAGGTAGATCGCAAGGAGTGCATACAGATCTCGGGGGATCAATAACCCCCTGCGAGGGGCGATTTTTGGTTGTTTTTATATTGGTAGGGTTTTTCTGCTTTGATTTGTATTAGAGACCTTAATAGAAAGCAATACGCATAGAGGTAGCCAATGGACCCACCGGGTACCCACTAATAAATAGGAGCAGTTAAAAGGACCCCCCATGTGTCAATATGATGAAATTTTTTTTTTTTTGTAAGGATTTCTTTTTGCTTTAGTCTGACCATTCTAACTCAATATAGATTGGAGAAAGGTCCAAAATGTAACAAAAAAATTTCAATCAAATTTTAAAAAAAAAAAAATTTTAAAAAATTTTTTTAAAAAAAAATTTTAAATTTTTAAATTTTTTTTAAAAAAAATTTACAAAGCATTTTCAAAAAGATATTTTACAGAAAAATATTAGAAAAAAAATTTTTTTAAAAAATTTTCCAAAAAATTTTCAAATAAAATTTTACAAACAATTTTTAAAAAAATATTTTTACAAAAAATTTTTACACACAGTTTTCGAAAAATTAAAACAAAAATTTCAATATTTCTTTGAAAATGAAAATCATGACTGTAACATAACATATATTTAATATTAAGAATATACATATGTATGTATGTGTGTATATAGAGTAACATATTTTTATACCCTTCACCACAGGTGGAAAGGGTATATATAAGTTTGTCATTCCGTGTGTAATTTCTACAATATTCATTTCCGACCCCATAAAGTATATATATTCTGGATCCTTATATACAGAGAAGTTGATTGAGCGATGTCCGTCTGTCCGTCTGTCCGTCTGTCCGTGTTAGTGTGGTAATGTCATTTGCCAAGGCACCAGAAGAGATACAAAAAATTTAAGCACACCAATCTGTCAGGCATAGTTTCGAAAATTTTGGTATTGCAATTCAGCAACATCGGATCATTCCTTTGGAGGCTACGGGCCAAAAACCACGCCCACCAATATTTTTTTTACGTTTTTTTTTAATTTTTTTCGGCTTTAATGATTCTGTTTTGCCTTTTTTTGTCAAATAAATATTAGAATGTGACAGGTAGATCGCAAGGAGTGCATACAGATCTCGGGGGATCAATAACCCCCTGCGAGGGGCGATTTTTGTTTGTTTTTATATTGGTAGGGTTTTTCTGCTTTGATTTGTATTAGAGACCTTAATAGAAAGCAATACGCATAGAGGTAGCCAATGGACCCACCGGGTACCCACTAATAAATAGGAGCAGTTAAAAGGACCCCCCATGTGTCAATATGATGAAATTTTTTTTTTTTTGTAAGGATTTCTTTTTGCTTTAGTCTGACCATTCTAACTCAATATAGATTGGAGAAAGGTCCAAAATGTAACAAAAAAATTTCAATCAAATTTTAAAAAAAAAAAAATTTTTAAAAAATTTTTTTAAAAAAAAATTTTAAATTTTTAAATTTTTTTTCAAAAAAATTTACAAAGCATTTTCAAAAAGATATTTTACAGAAAAATATTAGAAAAAAAATTTTTTTAAAAAATTTTCCAAAAAATTTTCAAATAAAATTTTACAAAAAATTTTTAAAAAAATATTTTTACAAAAAATTTTTACACACAGTTTTCGAAAAATTAAAACAAAAATTTCAATATTTCTTTGAAAATGAAAATCATGACTGTAACATAACATATATTTAATATTAAGAATATACATATGTATGTATGTGTGTATATAGAGTAACATATTTTTATACCCTTCACCACAGGTGGAAAGGGTATATATAAGTTTGTCATTCCGTGTGTAATTTCTACAATATTCATTTCCGACCCCATAAAGTATATATATTCTGGATCCTTATATATAGAGAAGTTGATTGAGCGATGTCCGTCTGTCCGTCTGTCCGTGTTAGTGTGCTAATGTCATTTGCCAAGGCACCAGAAGAGATACAAAAAATTTAAGCACACCAATCTGTCAGGCATAGTTTCGAAAATTTTGGTATTGCAATTCAGCAACATCGGATCATTCCTTTGGAGGCTACGGGCCAAAAACCACGCCCACCTATATTTTTTTTACGTTTTTTTTTTAATTTTTTTCGGCTTTAATGATTCTGTTTTGCCTTTTTTTGTCAAATAAATATTAGAATGTGACAGGTAGATCGCAAGGAGTGCATACAGATCTCGGGGGATCAATAACCCCCTGCGAGGGGCGATTTTTGTTTGTTTTTATATTGGTAGGGTTTTTCTGCTTTGATTTGTATTAGAGACCTTAATAGAAAGCAATACGCATAGAGGTAGCCAATGGACCCACCGGGTACCCACTAATAAATAGGAGCAGTTAAAAGGACCCCCCATGTGTCAATATGATGAAATTTTTTTTTTTGTAAGGATTTCTTTTTGCTTTAGTCTGACCATTCTAACTCAATATGGATTGGAGAAAGGTCCAAAATGTAACAAAAAAATTTCAATCAAATTTTAAAAAAAAAAAAAATTTTAAAAAATTTTTTTAAAAAAAAATTTTAAATTTTTAATTTTTTTTCAAAAAAATTTACAAAGCATTTTCAAAAAGATATTTTACAGAAAAATATTAGAAAAAAAATTTTTTTAAAAAATTTTCCAAAAAATTTTCAAATAAAATTTTACAAAAAATTTTTAAAAAAATATTTTTACAAAAAATTTTTACACACAGTTTTCGAAAAATTAAAACAAAAATTTCAATATTTCTTTGAAAATGAAAATCATGACTGTAACATAACATATATTTAATATTAAGAATATACATATGTATGTATGTGTGTATATAGAGTAACATATTTTTTTAAATGCGTTTGATTTTTTTTTAAATGCGATTGATTTTAAATAGATGAGATCTCTGTTTTAAAACCTAGGTGCATTAAACACATAGACATCATCAGGATACCGGGTAAAAACTGCCAAAAATAAAATACACACGTTTATATGTAAACGTTTTTTTTTTTTTTTGAAGCCAGTATAGCTACATGGCTACACGACCACCGTTGTGGATGTCGTCAACTTAGGCTAATTTCTATTTTATTCAACAAAAGAAAATGTCACAAATTACATTATTATTGTAAATTACAAATTCATATACAAACAAAAAGTTTTGGAGGAGATATTTATAAGTTTTTGAAAAAGTTATTTAATTTTATAAAAGCAAAATAAATATTTCTACAACAATGTCAGAGTTTACGATGTAGCGTCGGCTTCAATATCATTAAGTAGCTGACAACACGGCGACAATTGTAGCAAACGGAATTTGTTTTCATTTGTCTTCTATTTCTTTAACTCATGAATAATGATTTTTTCTTATACGACTTTATTTAAATAAAGAGTCAACAATATGGACAATGCTGTACATGTCTGTATAAATAAAATCACCGTGGTGAAGGGTATAGAAGATTCGGCACGGCCGAATATAGCACTCTTACTTGTTTTAAATGCGTTTGATTTTTATTTTAAATGCGTTTGATTTTTAAAACCTAGGTGCATTAAACACATAGACATCATCAGGATATCGACTACAAACTGTCAAAAATAAAATACACACGTTTATAGGTAAACGATTCTTTTGAAGCCAGCAAAGCTACATGGCTACACGACCACCGTTGTGGCTGTCGTCAACTTGGGCTAATTTGTATTTTATTCAACAAAAGAAAATGTCACAAAATTGTAAATTACAAATTCATATACAAACAAAAATATTGGAGGAAATATTTAAAAGTTTTTGAAAAAGTTTTTTAATTTTATAAAAGCAAAATAAGTATTTTTACAACAATGTCAGAGTTTACGATGTAGCTGTCGGCTTCAATATCATTAAGTAGCTGACAACACGGCGACAATTGTAGCAAACGGAATTTGTTTTCATTTGTCTTCTATTTCTTTATAATATGGATAATGCTGTACATGTCTGTATAAATAAAATCACCGTGGTGAAGGGTATAGAAGATTCGGCACGGCCGAATATAGCACTTTTACTTGTTTTAAATGCGTTTGATTTTTAAATAGATGACATCTCTGTTTTAAAACCTAGGTGCACTAATCACTAATCACTAATCAAAAAAAATTTTTTTTTAAAATTTAAAAAAAAAAATTTTTTTAAAAAATTTCCAAAAAAAAAATTTTTACAAAAAAATTTACAAAACATTTTCAAAAATATATTTTACAGAAAAATATTAAAAAAAAATTTTTTTTAAAAATTTTCCAAAAAATTTTCGAATAAAATTTTACAAAAAATTTTTACACACAATTTTCGAAATATTAAAACAAAAATTTCAATATTTCTTTGAAAATGAAAATCATGACTGTAACATAACATATATTTAATATTAAGAATATACATATGTATGTATGTGTGTATATAGAGTAACATATTTTTTTAAATGCGTTTGATTTTTATTTTAAATGCGTTTGATTTTTAAATAGATGATATCTCTGTTTTAAAACCTAGGAGCATTAAATACATAGACATCATCAGGATACCGACTACAAACTGTCAAAAATAAAATATACACGTTTATAGGTAAACGATTCTTTTTAAGCCAGCAAAGCTACATGGCTACACGACCACCGTTGTGGCTGTCGTCAACTTAGGCTAATTTGTATTTTATTCAACAAAAGAAAATGTCACAAAATTGTAAATTACAAATTCATATACAAACAAAAAGTATTGGAGGAAATATTTAAAAGTTTTTGAAAAAGTTTTTTTTAATTTTATATAAGCAAAATAAGTATTTTAACAACAATGTCAGAGTTTACGATGTAGCTGTCGGCTTCAATAACATTAAGTAGCTGACAACACGGCGACAATTGTAGCAAACGGAATTTGTTTTCATTTGTCTTCTATTTCTTTACAATATGGATAATGCTGTACATGTCTGTATAAATAAAATCACCGTGGTGAAGGGTATAGAAGATTCGGCACGGCCGAATATAGCACTTTTACTTGTTTTAAATGCGTTTGATTTTTTTAAATGCGTTTGATTTTTAAATAGATGACATCTCTGTTTTAAAACCTAGGTGCACTAAACACATAGACATCATCAGGATACCGACTATAATATTTAATATTTTCGGTCAGTGCCGACTGAAGTCAGCAAAGCTACATGGCTACACGGCCACCGTTGTGGCTGTCGTCAACTTAGGCTAATTTCTATTTTATTCAACAAAAGAAAATGTCACAAAAAAATTGTAAATTACAAATTCATATACAAACAAAAAGTTTTGGAGGAAATATTTATAATTTTTTGAAAAAGTTATTTAATTTTATAAAAGCAAAATAAGTATTTCTACAACAATGTCAGAGTTTACGATGTAGCTGTGGCTTCAATATCATTAAGTAGCTGACAACACGGCGACAATTGTAGCAAACGGAATTTATTTTCATTTGGCTTCTATTTCTTTAACTCATGAATAATGATTTTTTCTTATACGACTTTATTTAAGTAAAGAGTCAACAATATGGATAATGATGTACATGTTTGTATAAATAAAATCACCGTGGTGAAGGGTATAGAAGATTCGGCACGGCCGAATATAGCACTTTTACTTGTTTAATATGTTTTTCTTTGGTTAGTGCCAAATTACGTTATGCAACTTTTGTCGCTGCAATCTTTCTTGTTTCTTCTCTAATATTGCATTTGTGATTACATCGTGCAATTTTTATTGCAGCAATTTGTATGGATGTATACATTTGTTTACATTTTAAACTTCAAAATTAAAACTACGAACGAGAGGACAAAATGAATTTCAATAGTAAAGGGTGTTTTTTATAGAGGTATAGAACTTTAAGTTACAATAAAACAACGATGGATTATTCGATTGACACGAATTTTATTTATCCGAAAGATAGTCTTGTGGCATTACATTTTAAATATGATTTCTGGCATATGACCGACACGGCTGGCGCGGATGTAGTGCAATCTGGACGTCCAATTTTCGATGACTTTTTCCAACACTTGTGGCCGTATATCGGCAATAACACGGCGAATGTTGTCTTCCAAATGGTCAAGCGTTTGTGGCTTATCCGCATAGACCAATGACTTTACATAGCCTCACATAAAGTAGTCTAGCGGTGTTAAATCACAAGATCTTGGAGGCCAATTCACAGATCCAAAACGTGAAATTAGGCGGTCACCAAACGTGTCTTTCAATAAATCTATTGTGGCACGAGCTGTGTGACATGTTCCGCCGTCTTGTTGAAACCACATCTCCTGGACATCAAGGATATTCAATTCAGGAATGAAAAAGTTAGTAATCATGGCTCTATACCGATCACCATTGACTGTAACGTTCTAGCCACATCGTTTTTGAAAAAGTACGGACCAATGATTCCACTAGCCCATAAAGCGCACCAAACAGTCAGTTTTTCTGGATGTAACGGTGTTTCGACATACACTTGACGATTACCTTCACTCCAAATGCGGCAGTTTTGTTTGTTAACGTAGCCATTCAACCAAAAGTGCGCTTCATCGCTAAACAAAATTCGCTTATGAAAATCGAGAACAACGGTAATCTCGTTTTTTGCACTATTTGCAAGCGTTGTTCAGGCGTGAGTCTATTCATGATGAATTGCCAAACCTAACTGAGAATAAATCACTTGACAGCTGTTAAATCGATCGCCATCTTGAAAAGTAATACCAACTTAAAGTTCTATACCTCTAAAAAAAACCCATTACATGCATATACCCTACATGCATGTGTACCCTTTTTATTTCCTCTCTATTGTAGCGACAAAAGATGCATAATGTAATACGGCACTCAGAAATGAAAGCAACTACAGTTTTATTTTCCCCAACATTATTTTTGGTGGATTTTAATTTACTATCAAACCAAACTATGTTAGAAAACATTTTGCATGTAAACTAGAATAATAAACTAAGAATAAGCCTCAATATTAAAAAAAAAACTAAAATTGTTTTATAATGTATATACACACACATGTAGGCAATTTCCGTTTCCTCGTGACCCATTAAGTTATTATTGTTATTTACTTTTTCAGCATCTGGTTTTCCTCTACTAACAATCAGGGGCTTAGAACGCACTGGTATATAATGATCACGAGCTTCCTCGGGTGGCAGCACTGCCACCACATAGGTCTGTGCTATAGGATCCTTGTGTTTCTTAGGTTTTCTTAGATGTATTAAAATTGGGCCAGCCGAAACACATTTACGTTTTTTAGTAATCCTTTTACGACGTTTCTTCTCCTCCATATCGAGCGTTACACTATTGACCGACTCAGCTTCTACTCGCAGTTCATCTGGAGTCTTAAATTCAAATTCACAAATAATGACTTGTGGTGTTAAAGTTTTATTAAAGATATTTTGTGCTAAATTACCATTACCGCAAGATTCGTTGGGCGGCTTATGAGACTGTGAAGTCTCGTTGCTATTTGCACTGTTTTTTCTCAACCAGTGCATTACGTACAGAAAGAAGAGTAGCGAAGAAACTTTTATAATAAACACAAACAATTGATCATTTATTACAATGTTTGAGAGCAATTGATGATGAGCATAAAATTGTTCATGCCAACCGGCAAGAGAATATTTCACATTCATTAATTTTTCCGACACCAGAGAAATGTAAAGGAAAATTGTTTGAACACAGATTTGGTAGTAGTCGATTAATTTGTATAAATGTTTCCAAGAGGGAGATTCATCTTTGAAGCACATATCTGGTTTAACAAACAAAGACAACACTTGCGTAGTTTTCGAAGTCTGGAATTCGCAAACATCAGTGTTAGTTGTAGGCTTGGCAAGACTTAAAATCGCTAACAGAATTTGTGAGATGGATTCCATTTTTAGTTATTGAAACAAACTTATTATTTTTTAAACATACAGATAACATAAATATGTATTGTATGTAGGTATATAACCTTTAGTATTTATAGATTTAGCTATGTATCACTTCATAAAACACTGCATTTCGTTTTATAGTGTAATTCCATTTACTATTTTCGTTTTTCTTTTTGCTTAAATTTCACGGTCATCACAAAAAAAAAATAAAAAATTTGAAAACGTAAGCACGAACGCAGAGACACGCACTAGCAACCGTCACTCATTCAGTCAATCAATCACTGATCACAATCATGATTTGTTTGTTTGCTACTGGAAATAGCAACGTTATTGTTTAACCACGTTTTAAGCGTTATTTTCATTGGATTTCCTTTAACGCTTACATAACGATCAAATGAAAACTGAATTATGCGCGTATTCGTTGCGAAAAATTATGAAAATATTAAATAAAAACAGTCCGAACCGTTGAATTCTATGATTGTTCAGCAAATGAAATATGTATTTCTTTTCTCCTTTCTGTTGTCGTATTTTTATTTTGAGTAAAATTAAATAAATGCGAGCGAGCAAATAATATGCAAAATTCACACTGCATTGGCCGTCGCGAGTAATAACAATGTGGCTAAAGCTATTCAGTAAAAAAAAAACTAAAACAATGTATTGTTTTTTCTTTTCGTCTGTTAGTCTGCCTGCTGTTTGTTATTTTCTCTTTACAAGATTCTAAATAAAACTTGTACACAACAAATTTTGTCAACCAGAAGTACCAAAATCGAATAGAACAACTTTAATTTTTCGATTTCTTGCCAAAAATACCTACATTTCCACATACAGTTCGAATATGTTTATAGGTAAACAGTGAGTGAGATTTGATAAGGCGCAAGTAATTTTTTTTTTTTTTTTTTGGAAAAAGTTTTTTTTTTCAAAATATGTAGGTAAAGTAACAATGACTACAGTAAGTTTTAAAAATTTTACTAGGTGATTTATTTGGAGGTTTTTCTAATTTTGTTTACAATTCACGCGAGTTACGAAACCGAATTGACAACACTGTCCTTCAATGATTAATATCTGATTAATTATAATTCTCTTTTATTACTTTTCTTTTTGGCACATATTTTAATTACTCTGTCTCATACATAACTCTTACTCTAAATTAGCTTAAGAATTTTGTAAAACTTATTGTTAAATATTTATTAATAACACAGGTCTACAAAATTAAACTTATTGACAGATGTTTTTATTTTTAAAACTGATTTTATATAATTTTTGTTCGGCTGATTTCAAAAATTCTATGCATTTAGTTGTATCACGTAAGGTTTTTTCGAAAATACCAAAGGGAACAAGATGATAATTCTAAAAAATATACTTAATAAACAAATTAAAAAAATGGGGAAAATAAATACTTTACTCAGTCTCTTTTAAGTGAAATATCCTTCTTTTTTGCCAGAAAGCTGTGTTGTTCGGACATTCGGCTGTGTTTTTAAGGGCATATCCCGTTTTAATATCCAATTAAAACATTTTTGCTAGCAGGGCAAGAGCCGTTCTATTTAAGTCCAATGTCTATCCCTTGCTCGACTACCCCACTCTCAAAGAATGCATGGAAATTTTGAATAACCTCCTTGTTGTCCAAGTAGCATGCACACAACTTTAAGGTCACCACAAAGCAATAACTGATGTTCTTGGTAGTTTATTTTTCTTAGAAATTAAATCAGGAATATTGTTCCAGTACACTAGCGGTCCGCCTTAAGTAAAATATTGATATAACTCTTCTTCGCGATCCCGGTAAAAGCTTGAAGTGATGCCAGTAAATGCTTCTCACGAAGGCTGGAGGCGAACAATTCGGATGCATCTTTTGGAAGGTGAAAAAATCTAATTAACTCATTTATTTCGCTCCGTTTAAACACTTCGTGCTCTCTGAAATCTAGTGTGATCTGATTAATCTGGATCGGACGATGTGACGATTTCTAGTGATTTTGGAACAGCAGTTATCGGTATATCTGCTATATACATTGAAAAGAAAATTATAGTTTTCCTCTGCTTTACTACGACATAACTACCACAGATATAACAAAGTTATTCGGATTGTTTACACAATGTCTTCTTTCCATAGTTATACGTTCTATAACACTAAAAATACGCAACAACGAAGACAACCCTGCGCGGATACAGTAGCACGACGAATAATACAACCAAACCACATATAATAAATTAATATTGTATTGACGATCCTACGCCGACTGTGTTGCTTTGCTGAGAAATGTAATATTAACCAGTGCTGCCAAATCACATTTAATTTCATAAAAATCAATTCATTTAAAAATCTTGCCTAACATTGAGCAAACATATTCATGTCATAGGAACATACATATCGCACTTGATCAACAAGAGGGTATTAACTCAAAATTTTTAAATTTTCACTTTTTGCAAGAAATCAACCAACAACATCAATATCCATCTACTGTAAAAATTTCAACGTATTCTGATTACTCTTTCATCTCGAAACCCGCATATGAGACTATTTTCGTGATAGCGTCTTGAGCAACTTTATATCAACAAAAAATTATAATTTTTATTTGGCAATAATTGCAAAAATTTTAAAATATAAACAGTGTAAATATATTATTAAACGGAATTTGCTTACTATATGTTCGCATTTTTAATTTATCCTAAAATGTAATCGCAAACAGTTTTTTACGTCTACTGAATATTTTAAAATTTTGAGTTAATACCCTCTTGTTGATAAAGTGCGATATGTATATTAATAACACAACATTTTTAAGATATAGAGCGCTATAAAAAAATTAATGTGATAGAGCAAAAATATGGCGTTTTTGAAATAAGGGACCCCAAACATCAAAATCACTGTAGACCTACGCAATCTAATCGTTAAAGAATAAAGTTTAATTTTTATTCTTGGTTTGGTTTTAATAAAAATTACAAAATACAAAAAAAAAATTTTATACCTCTTTATGTATTTATTTTTTTAAGACAACACTAGCTGCAAAGTTTTTTGATTGTCTGCGCGCTACCAATTAGTCTAATGATGCACTCAAAAATACACTGTTTGGTGTGGTTTATGACCTAGTGAAATTGTCGGTCCGAATTTCCTGAAAAAAAGAGGCCGGACAAAAGACTATTGTCAATGGCGAGCACTACCAAAATATGATGCCGGCGCCATTTGGTTTCAAGCAAATGATCTACGATAAACTTCCTACAACTCAATGTGGGTTTTATGATCAAATTAAAAATTTTAAGAAATACTTTTACTGCTACACGGGCAGCTCTAAGAGCACCTTATTACTGTATTTTTAATATCAGGGGCTTTTTGGAGTTTAAAGCAGCAATTACCTCTTCAATATCTTAATAGATATATCTTTCAGGGACTGCTGCTCCAATATCGACAGGTGGCAATCTAACTATATCAGTCAATATATTTTATATAAACATATTTTAAACACTTGGTTAACAAATATAATGCCTTTTTTAGTAGAATTTCTTACCCAATTTTTTCTTTCACACCATAATAAATAATCCGATAACCTTGAAGGTTGTAATTCTTCGGGATTCGAGTACCCCATTAAGCCCTTTCAGCAACTTTTTTCAGGTTTCTACTGAACGCCATAGCAAATAATTCGTTTACATAGTTACGTCGGAGTCTTGCCCGAAAAATTATTACGTGCTTTTAATAAAGCAATTTTTTCGTTTGAAGTCAAATCTGTACACCTTTATAATCCTTTTGACGTGGTGAGCACTTGTTTTGGATTTCCTTGCGATTTAAGTATGCTCATCGCACAGCTGTCATTTGCATTTAAAACGTAACGTGTATTAACAGCGTATAACTGTTAAGAGCAAAATACGTCTAAAAAAAAAATTGCTAACTGTGAGCTTGCAAATACGTACACACATTCATATTTGTAAATTTATTAAGCATTTTATCGTTATTTATTTAACCGCGTCATTTCGCATTTATTGTACTACTAGTAACTACGTCATTTGTGCTACTTGGACACCTCACTGCAAACTTGCTCTGCCCGCAAACTTTAGTTCAGTACCGTGCTCTCTCACATTTATTTACACCTGCTATTTAGAGCGCCTTACGTATGTATATACTGTTGACGTTATTCATGAAATAATTGCCCCTGTGTTGTGTTTATTGTTGTTTTCAATGTCGTGTTACTAAATTTTAGTGCCACATTGTTTCGTCCACTATATGTTGTATTCGTAAAATTGTTGTTATAGCAAATAAATGATTTAACTTAAAGATACACAGTCGAGGAAAAAATTCTACTTCCACCCAGTGATTTTGAAGTTAAGGGTGTAATTTATTAAGGTGTAAATTATTGATATTTATGTTAAAGATAAAAATAGTTAGGATTATTTAAAGGATAATGAAAATATTAACAACAGTTATTATCAGCAATGATAGGTTCAAATTCTGATGAAGTTTTGGAGTAGAGCAACTAAAAGTTGTTTCTTGCGTTATTTTTGGAACACCCCGTCTGCTAAATTGGTTCCAGTTTCGTTATATTTATAACGGTTTATGCTCTTTGGTTGAGTGAAAAATTCCAAAATCCGCACTAAGTTATCTTTACGTCATAAAAATATTTTGTTTTTAATTTACTTTGGAGTAGAATAAAAGTTAATCAAATATGAGAAAGGAAAATTCGCCAGCGTTAAACATAAGCTAATGTTAAGAAATACATTGCAAGGATAATCCCTTGTCACCCTAAAAAAAAAGTATATAAACAAGCCTTTTTCGTTCTGGTGTACTGTAGTCTGGACTAATGAGAGCAGACTCGTAATCCACTCATCACCAAAAAAAAACTTAATTTTCAGAATAAATAAAGAATCTATATGTAATAACACCTGATTGACAGAAAGTAAGCCATGAAGCCATAGCGTAGGGAACTTATTTCCCATTGATGGTTCCATAAAACAATCTTCAACATTTAAATATATTAAATGAATGGGCATTTTCTACAGACGTTAGATTAATCAAAGAACCATGTCACGTAGGTAGGATAATAACAGTTTCTAACAGAACCTGGTGTTATTTGGTAAGTATTTAAACGAACAATAAATACTCATAGCTTAAGACTAAAGTATAAAAAAAAAAACTTTATTAAGTTCAACCAATGCTATACAAAAAATTAATGTTTAATGGTTGCTAATAACATATCCCTCTAATGATCGGCCAAGAGATGCGACATCCTTTCTTCTTAGTTGAATGTAATCAACATTATTGAGGACGTTACAGACAGATCCAGATTTGAATGTATGTACTAGAATATGTCTGCTTATTAACTTATTAATCAATGTTTTTTTTTAAATTTCCCAATTTCCTTTACAAATTCCTAAGAGAAAGCCAAAACCAAAGCGTACGTAGAGAAGACCATCTTTTAAGGCCCCCGCAGACTGCAGACTTTTTATCGACCTATAGTTTGGTCGCATATGCGCACACTACAGTGATTCAGTACCTCAACTAATCTCTCAGGCAACCGGATTAAACTATAGACCGATAAAAAGTCTGCAGTCTGCGGGGGCCCTTACTGATACACTATTTTTCCACGCAAAATGAAGAACTGGCTTCGCTCTTTGAATCATTATTGAGAATCATACCAATTACACGATACATACATACGTGATTAGATTTGATTTGTTTTTAAAATTTGTTACACGATTTCCTGTTGTACTATTTTTTATTTGTTTTTGAAAAAGGGCATATATAAGTTTGCCATTTCGTGTGTAATTTCTATAATATTCATTTGCGACCCCATAAAGTATATTCTGAATCCTTATACATAGAGATATTGGTTAAGCGATGTCCATATGTCCCTCTATGTTCGGGTTGAAATAAACTTTGCCAAGCACTAGAAGAGATACAGAGAATTTAAGCCCACCAATCTGCCAGGCATAGTTTCGAAAATTTCAGCAACATCAGACCATTCCATTCGAGGCTGTAGGCAAAAAACCACGCCAACCTCTATTTTATATTTTTTTCGGTTGTAATGCTTCTCTTTTGTTTTTTTGTTAAATAAATATTAGACCGCAACCAGTAGATTGAATGGAGTGCATACAGATCTCGGGCGATCTTTAATCCCTGCGTGGGGGCGATTTTGTTTGTTTTTAGGTTGATAGGGTTTTTCTGCTTTGATTTGTATTAAAGGCCTTTATATAAAGCAAAACAACGTGAAAAAATATATGTGGGCGTCGGTTTTTGCCCGCAGTCTCAAATGGGATGGCCTGATGTTGCTGAATTGCAATCCTAAAATTTTTGAAACTATACCTGGCAGATTGGTGGGTTAAATTGTCTGTACCTCGTCTGCGCCTTGGTAAATGACATTTCAACGTCCACACGGACAGACGGATAGACGGACATCGCTGAATCATCTTGTCTATGTATAAGGATCCAGAATATATATGTATAAACACGGAATGACAAACTTATATATACCCTTTCCACCTGTGGTGAAAGGTATAAAAGGTACAATTGAAATTGGAAAATATATCAGTATTATTAGATTCCGGATATATCACTTTAGCTTGTTTAATGCTAAAAATATTAATCGCAAATTAAAGAAGCGCATTGCTCTTTTTTAAATTTTGGTCGTTCGAGTCAAAGATATTTTCATATAATATACACTAGCTATTCCCGGTGAGCTTTGCTACAAAGTATAGTCAAGCTTAATCTCGAAAACGCACGTTTTCCTCAAAAAAGCCTACGTCACATTTAGAAATTTGACATATATGTATCTAATAGGATAATTACTTTGTATGGAGGGTATCCGGCCCTCCCGTCTTACTCACCAAGCTTTAACACGTTATTTCCTTTGTACGTGAGGTATGAAGCCCACTGTTTTAACACAACCAGTTTTTTGTTCAATAATAGGGTGTTAGTAGTACATATATACATAATTTCAAAACGTTACCTATTATAGTTAATAAATTTCATAATGATAAACATTTACTTTCTATGGGAGTTAACACACCTAGTCTTCCAACCCAGTCAATTTTTTGTGCGCCAATACTCATCGATAAGGCGAGTTCCTCGTACAAAATGTCAAGACGCTAGTTCTATAATTGCAAGATAATTTTTTTTCTTTGTATGGGAATTAGTATGTCCGTTGTTCCACTCCAGCCTGCTTTGCAGTAGCCTATACACACTAATATAAGGGTTATTGTAATTTTTCTCTTTGTATAACAGGTGCCACGCCCACTGTTTCAATCCAGCCAGCCTTTTTCTACACTATGCACATTAATAAGGACTTTTCTTGTGCATAATCTTAAAATTCTACCTATTATAGTGTTCTATGTGCCAAAAAATCCAAATAAACAGGCAAACAAACATATTTGTATATTATGTTTAGATTTGGTTAAAAAAAAAAAACTCTTAAAGAAGTGCTTCTTTTAAACCGTAATTTAAAAACGTTTTTAATCAAAGCAAAATATGAGCTGGAAATCCTGACAATTACTCTTTAATAAAATGAATGGATATGATTTCTAAAAAATCACTAAACCGGTATTTATTGTTGAAGAAATATTCATAAGAGGAAAAAATGAGTTCCGGAAACTTAACACATTTCTAAACATTAAACATTTCTAGACATTAAACAGAAAACGCAGCATAATTCTTTGATAGAGCACACGCTCAAAGGCACTAACACATAAATAATTTGATAAAGACAGCACAAAATCAAACGAACAGGAAATAGAAATTATAGCGAACGTTTTAAAATAAAGTGTTAATACTATTACTATTTACGAAACTAAAAAATATAAGATAATAAATACTCTCACACATGCTTACATTTATGCAAACATAATATATGTATGTTTGTATGTGTGTATGTATGAGTGCACAAAGTAAGGAAAAGAATCAAAGAGCAAGAACTAATCCACTTATACTTGTAGATGTAATGAGAATACTTACAGACTAACGTATGGTCCACGCAATGCAGGCATATCACGACGTCGATTTAATGGGGGCGACAAGGATAATGACAAGAAATCCTGCTGTGCCTTATCCTCATCCACCAGACTGGATGGAGTGCTATAAATACGAGTTGTTGGCAAATATCCAATTTGTTGTAGAAAGTCATCACGATGTGATAGTTTTGTTGTCGACTGTGACGATGTCAGTGGTGCATATAGTGGCGAAGGCAAGTAGGGCACCGCTGAGTTGGCAGAGGCGACAGAATATTTGACCGCAGACGACGAAATGCCCATATAGTTGTTATGAAAACCACCACCAACTAAATGATGATGTAGGGCTGAGTGAGTGGCATGGTGGAGGTGGTTGTGATTGTGATGTAAGTGTGAGGTATGTTGGGGATGATAGTGGGCAAAATGTGGAGTCTGTTGGGATTGTTGCTGCAAGTGATGGTGGTAGTGATGATGATGTGACGAAGTGGCTGGGAAGTGAGAAAGATAAGAAGCTGCCGAAATCGCTGGGCCTCCTAAAGATGTTTGCGATTGACTGCTGACGTAAGCAGAGGCAGCCGATGTAGAAACAGCAATAATCTTGTCATCAAAACTGCGGCGAAACGTGAAACCTTTCATACTTGGATAGTTGCGATGTGTAAGTGGTGATGTGCCAAGATCGATCGACGCAGCAGGTCCTAACATTTTTATAGTATTTAGGTAATTTGATCCTGTTCCTGGTTGTGCCTGTGTACTAATAGCCGTAGATACAGCTATTGATGTTAAAGTACCACTACCAGCTGTATAAGAAGCTACAGATACTCCAATGGAAGAATTTTGTAAGGGACTCAAAGTTTTCGATTTATTAGAGCCAAGCATCATGTTTAAGGCTGGAGATGTGCGTTCGGCATATAACAGTGGGTTTCCACTAGCTGTGCCAGTACCTGTAGCGCCATAAATGCAAGATGATGAAGCTAAACCATTTGTAAGATTCGCTGTTATGCCTCCTATAATTGGACTAGAGCGTCCTCCACTACCACTGCCACTGCCCGGAGTACAACTGTTACTGCTACCGTTATTATTGGTTAACGTACTGGAGGTGGTGACAATGCTTGAGGCCAAAATGGCCAAGGAAACTGCATTAGAAACCGGTGGTGGGGATAGTTGGGTTAGAGAGGGTGTCGAAGATATTATCGACGATATGCCACTGTCACTGCTGCATATAACTGAGGAACCTGCGCCTACGGTTCCTATCACCGATGATGTTCCTAAGCAGCTGTTGTTGACAACTACAGACGCATTGACATAGCCCGCTGCTGTGCCAGATAAGGTGTTGTGGGTAGGTGACATTAAATGCGGTGAGGTGGATAATTTTGTCATGGCGGCTGTGGCTGAAGTCTCATGTAGAAATGTGCTACCCAGTCCAATGCTGGAACTAGTAACGACCACACTCCCATTAAATGCGCTAATACTGTTAACATTTTTATATGTTGTACCCGGTAGACGGACTGCAGCAGCTGGCCCAGCTGCAGCTGCTGAAGTCCCACCTTCTATGGTACTCGATGGTAAAACAGGTGCCACTTTTGTTTTGATTATTTAAACTCCTTGTCCTGAGCAATTATTTTGATATTAGTATTACTGCTGTTATCGTTGCAGTTGTTATTGTTGTTGTTGTTGTCGTTACTAAATGCCTTAATTTCTCTAGAAATTATTTGTTTTGTTTTTATTTTAATTTTCGTATTTGTTGTTATATTCTCGCACCGAAACACGAGAAGAAATAAAGAGAGTGAGCGCGAGTTATTCTCATTTTCAATTGACCGTTATCTTTTACCGCTTTCCACTCATTAAATACACTCTATTTTTTTTCCATTCTATTTTATACGAAACGAGCCAAGGGAGGTTTAATTTTTAGCTCATTGAAGTGTAAGGTTATTTGAATAAATTTATAATGTTGCTTTTTCTGTTACTGTTACTTTTAATATGGCAACGAACTTTTTTATTTAACCTCCTGCTCTGAAAAAGGTTTGCATTTTTCCACTTTTCTTTTATTAAAACTTAAGTTGCTTTTTCTTTCTTTCTCTCTTTCAATTTTACACAGACATTTCCCATCAATTTAAAAAAATGTTTGTAAGTAAGTGTGCACAATTGGTAAAAAAAATTAATATCAATTTATTTGTTAAAATTACAAAAAAAATGCAGAGTTACATATTTTAATCCGAAAGCAAAGAAAGAAATAAAGCTGTTTGCATTTTGTATTGCGTTAATTTGACTCAGATGAAATTTTTTCATGAAACTTCTTTTCTGTCATAGACATCATCATTTAGGGCATTAATACCAAAAATTTCTTGAATTTTTTTAATTCATTTACTTTTCTTTTTATTATATTAAATTAATTCTCTCGAATTAAATATAAATTTTATATCACTTTATTAACTTTTAAAATAAAAAAATCGATTCTTTATAGGTACTTAAGAGCTGTAATAAAATTTCATTTTTTCACTTTATTATAAAAAGAAAAGAAAAAGATTTTTTTGTTCAAATAAAATCTGACTTGATTTTCCGACTACAGCGTTATGCGTGTATTTTCTAAATCCGTACTCTTCGCTATGTGTAACATTTTCAAACTTCGTGTTTGGCGAAGTTGCCGTTAGTTGAATTTACATTGCATATAATGACGCTCTGGTTATTTGCGCATGTCATTTGCCAATGTTTTGAGTGAAAATTTCTCCGGTCGGGGTTAAGAGTTTAATAAACTCATAATACCAATAAAAATTTAATATACAATTTACGAAATATTAACAAAACAACGGTAAACATGCACACATACATATACTTGCCTATGTATACGACTAAATAAACTGTCAAAAATGTTTAACAAAACAAGTTTATTGTTTTCATCTAAGAAAATGTCAATGAGAGAGAGTGCTCAAGAAAAGCCACTGCACAGTGGGATAAACAAAAACGAAAACAAAAGACTATAACTTAGATTTTGTATTTTTAATAAAAACTCATCGGTTATCTATATACTGAAAATACTTCGGGTTTGTAAGGATGCTTCAGGCATTAAAGAGTTGCAGAACAAGTTTCTTTGCACAGTAGGACATAGGGATGAAAAGATACGAGTAAGTACAAGTACATACTCGATACTTTTCCTTCGATGCTGAGTACTTTTAGCATCGATACTTTACTACCGACAACCATGTAGGAATCGGTAAAAATATGTATACTCGTATCGGTGAAAACTACTCGCTTCATATTGATGTACACTAACATTAAACAATATCAAATACAAATCAATGTGTCACTCTTGACATTTGGACAGAGTCCATAAATGAAAAATTCTTTATAAAAAAAAACTTTACTAACTTTAATTTTGCTACAATGGAACTCAACTTATATCTCCTATTGATTTCGCTGACATTTATAAGGCAGGCGAATGCTATTGCATAAAGTTACTTGCGTTGTGACTATGGCAATTATACATATAATTTCTGCAGAATTGAAAGCTGTTTGTGATTAAAAAAACATGCAGTGTTTTGCACAAAAATTCAATATGACAAACTAAAAAAAAACTTCAAGACAAATAGAGCAACTTCTTAAAGTGATACAAGTTTACAGTCTAAAATTATTTCACTTTAACGCAGATTTTAGAAATGATATACATACTTATAGTGTCTTACATCGAATCTTCAAAATTTCCCTTCATCGGCGGAACGTATCACACAGTTGCAAACCAAACTATAGGGTGAATCAAGAAAAGATTATTTATGATAGAATTCATGCAATAGATTTTGTAAGAGATCCGCTTCAAACCGCGACTTAAAAACCTCCACATCAGGGATCCTAGTTAATGTGGGTTGACAATACTGAAAACTAAATATTCTTTAATAGTGGATTAAAATTTGAAGTCTTCAACAAATACTTCAGTTTTTGGACACAGCACCTAGCAGTTGGCCAAAAGCGGTTACCACAAACAATAATCCCGTTTTTACTTTTAAATAGACTGGAATAAGTGCATAATTTAAAACCTGTGTATAACATTCGCACTTTTTATATCCCCAACACAAATCAAATTTGAAACCAAATGTGATTTAATTTAAGCCAACTGCAAATGAATTTAACCCAGATTTACAGTTTTGTTTATTTTTGCAATAAATTAATGAAAAACTCAAAAAAAGCATTTATCGGGAGAGGAACATATTGTTCGACCAACTTTATCCAAAACCCCAAATTTTATTAATAATCCGATACTACCATCGGAACATTTTTGTGTGTTTATCAAAAAGGATATATAGCAGGACCTTAAATCCTTACCCCGTTTGGAATAAACAATTACACATACTTTGCTAGTTGTGTGGCGACTTTTTGTAATTTTTGTAATTTGCGAGTATTATTCAAGCTAAACTTACATTTTACAGTTTCAGGATACATTGCAGGTAGACGTGTCCTTGCACCGAGTTTTCCAAAAAATCATATTTTTCTTAACTAAGCCATTTTATGCTGATGTGTTAGTTTAAAAAATATCTAACAAATCCTTACAAAATATTGTTTTTGGGAAGCACGTCGCAAACGTAAAAGGTTTTATTTTTAGGGTTCCGTACCCAAAGGGTAAAAACGTAACCCTATTGTTTTCGCTACAATATCTGTCCGTCTGTCAGCGCTTTTTATCTCTGGAACCGTAATAGGTAGACTTTTGCCGCTATAAGAACAAATACCAAAACTTATAGGGTGTTCCTATAGAGAGGTGTTATTCACGAATATGTGTTTATTTCTTGAACTGTAGGAGGCATAGGATAAAGATTTACAAACAGTAATTAAAACTTAGTTCGCTATATAAAAAAGTATACAAAAATAAACCTAAAAATTATAGGGTATTCCGATAGTGGTGTGATTTGCATGTATAAGGCCTAAGTTTTGAACCATAATAGGTAGACGCTTAAAATTTTCACAGAAGGTGTATAACTGTGGCCACTATATCAACAAATACTAAAACTTATAGGGTGTTCCGAAAGTGACGTGTTAATTGCCTTTATGTCTTTATTTCTTGAGCTATAGGCTCAAGGAGACTTACAATTTGTAGATAGTAATTTAAACGCGTTATTATCAAGTATAAAATATTAAACCTAGAAATTAAAGGGTGTTCTTTATATAGTAATGGGAGCTGACACAAATGCGCATCACAAAATTTGGGGAAGCTGCGACACAAACTACAGAGGTGAGTGCATCTTTGATTTTATACTAAAAAACAATCTAGAAATTGGGAATAGGAGGTCCGAACTTTGTTGTAGCAAACAGACAGGAGGTATTGGACATGACGCTAGTTAGCATACACTATGCACTTTTATTCGAGAATTGTAAAGTCTCAAATGACTGTTCCTTCTCCGACCACCGCTACCTGTCTTCTCTATTAACAGTCTATAAAAATAGACGCAAAACGAATTGGGAGGAACAAAGCGTGTTTCTCACGAACGTAATTTCGCATCCCTATGAATTCAGGGACACCAAGCATATTGAACTTGCTGTGTGGATAATCACAGACGCTTTTAAGGACGCAACTGATAGGTCATGCAAACCATCGGTCCAGCGCGCGAATCGAAAACCATGGTTGTCTAAGAAAATAGCCGGATCCCGCAAGATTTTCAACGAAGCAAAGAAGTGACCAGGAAAGTGGTCACTCTACAAATCTTCGGTGAATAAATTTAAAAATCAGGTCAGAAACGCTAAACGTAAGTCATGGAGAGATTTTTGCAGTGGCATTGAAAATTTTTCTGAGACTAACAGATTGCGTAAAATACTGGCCAAACAAGCGTCTATTCCTGGGTATATCCAAAAAGCAGATGGCACATGGGCGACCAGCGCACAGGAATCACTGGAAGTCCTGATGGAAACCCATTTTCCGGGATAACAATCCACTACGGGACGGTAACACAATTCCGTCCAAACTAACCTTGTACCTCATACCGTAATCATTGATGCGGATAGGTTGCAATGGGCTATAAAAAGCTTCCATCCTTATAAGGATCCGGGGCCGGATGGCATAATTCCCTCGGGTCTTCAGAATAACTTAGATCTGGTAACACCATAGCTTTTAGCTATATATAAAGCCTGTCTATCCTGGTCTTAGATTCCAGACCAATGGACAAAGTGTAATGTAATATTTATTCCCAAGGGGGGAAAAGAATCACATGCGAAAGCAAATGACTTTACACCAATAAGTCTAACATCCTTTTTTCTCAAAACACTAGAAAGACTTATCGAAATCCGCATAAGGATGACAATCGGTAGAAATTTCCTTTCACCGTCCCCACATGCTTACACAAAGGGCAAATCTGTTGAGACAGCGCTGCACTCGCTAGTGGGCTACATAGAGAAGTCCTTAGAGCATAAAAAATATACTATGGTAGCCTTTATGGACATTTAAGAATCATTTAATAATATTAATCCGTTGCCAATTACTCAATCTCTCGCAGAGGTAGGGGTTGACCCTTCAATAATCAGGTTCATAACAAATCTGTTAGGATATAGTGTTAGCAAGGGTTATAGTTTTAATTCATTTATTAAATCTTATTTCAGTTTTAAAGTTAAATTATATATATATATATATATACATAAAAGAAATGGAAAAATGATTAATGTGTTTCTCGAAAGATCTAGCGCGAATTCAATTAGAACAACGTGCTTTTATATTAAGTAAGTATGTATATTATATTAGAATCAATATTGCCAGATGGGCCAAAATGACACATTCGAACGAAATATGTAACATAAAGTTTAATAGCTAACATTAACATAGCTAACATTCGACCATCCTGTTTATGCGATCGCCCTCGATCCGCTCAATGCTCATAGTCTTCTAAGTATCTTGGAGTAGTTACTTTTCTCTTGGGTCTTGATGGAATGCGCTCCTCATCAGTAGTACTATCCTCTACGACATCGTCAGGGGGAGGTATTATACGCTTCATATCCTCGACTGCTACTACACCTTCATAACTTCGTTGGGTACGCTTGTGGACTCGCCGGTACTACCAGACTCTCGACGGATCATAACTGAATCTCCGGGTACATATGATTGAGCCTTGCATCGCCTTTTATTAAATTGTATTCTTTGCTTATTTTGATCTTCTTTAATACGTTCAACAATTTGTCGTCGTAATTCTATTACATCTTTATCGCCGTCTTGGTTTAGAATATCATCATCAAGTTTGTTAGGATTAAGTCTTCTCGGTTCATAATTGAAAAGTACTTTAAATGTTGTTGTTTTTAAAACGTGATGTATTGTGTTATTAATACTCCACTGCACGATACCAATGTGTTCATCCCAGTCACTACCGTTTGGTTTCTTGCACAAAGTTGATAACATAGGGGTTATCGTCCGGTTTAATCTTTCGCATTGACCATTGGCCCTGGGGGTGGCAGTTGCATTCAGCACATGTATAATATGTTTCTCGCTGCAAAACTTTTGAAAAGGGGAACCAGTAAATGACGTGCCCCTATCAGTTATTATTCGGCTAGGTGTTCCAAATAGAGTCAATACATCGTTAAATGCACGGGCAGTTGTCTCACTCTTTACATTACGTACAGGTTTTAAAACACAAAATTTACTGAAGCCGTCAATAATTACCAGAATGTACATATTTCCGCGTTTGCCTTTTACGAAAGGGCCTAAATGATCAGCATGCACGGTGTGAAAGGGTATGCCAATCTTGTCTATCGGATTAAGAAATCCCTGCTTCCTACCGGCTGGTTGTTTGTTGTATAGACACTCAAAACACGCTCCAATGTATCTCTTCACATAATTTCTTAGTCGGGGGAACCAATATTTTTCCTTAATTTTTGCTACTGTTTTGTCAGCACCAACATGTCCTAATTCATCGTGACACGTTTGAATAATTTTATATCTTGCATTGTCGGGAATATAGAAATAATGACCATTTCCCTCCACCTTGTAAAGTCGACCGTCTTTAAGTTTAAATTCTTCCTGTATACGTAAATCATCTTTAGTTAACTCGTCTCGTTTTTTAATAACATCTACAATATTTTGTATCTTAGGATCACTTTTCTGCAAAAGCGTTAGCCAATCTGCTGTATCCAGGCTTGAATAAAGAGCGCAAACATCTGCCACTGTTGTAGTGTTTTCAGGCAATCCACTTGCATTACGACTCAAGGCATCAGCAGGTTTGTTTTCCGTTCCAGGGCTATGCTGTATTTCAAAATCGTACTCAGAAAGTTTCAGCCACCACCTGCCGATTCTTGGCAGGATATCTTTCTTTGACATCGAACTTCTAACAGCGTTGCAGTCGGTCTTGACTATGAATGGAATACCTATTAAATATACGCGGAAACGCTCTAATACCCAGACAACTGATAACGTTTCTAATTCTGTTGAGTGGTAACGCGACTCCTCCTTAGTAGTCTGACGACTCGCATAGGCTACGGGATGGAATTTTCCATCGGATTGTTTCTGAACTAAAATTCCAGCTAAACCATCTTTGCACGCATCGGTGTGGACTTCTGTTTCTGCGTCTTTGCAGTAAATACTCAAAACAGGTGGTTTGGTTAATGTTTTCTTTAAATCGCTAAAAGATTTTTCTTCTTCTTGAGACCATCTCCATGTAGTCTCGTTTTTCGTTAGATGTGTCAACGGTTTTGCCAAAATCGCATAGCTTTTGATGAAACTGCGGAAATAACTTGTTAGGCCAATAAACCGACGAACATCGTGTACATTTTTAGGACGCTCAAAATTATAAATGGCATCTAATTTAAGTGTACTTGGCGTAATTACTCCGTCAGAAATTTCATAGCCCAAGTATTCGACCTTTGTCATCAAAAATTTGCATTTATTTATATTCAGCTTCAAATTTGCTCGTCTCAATGCCCCCAAGACACTTTTGAGATTCTCTATGCACTCATCAATGTCAAAATATCCCATAGCTATTGTAAAACGTAAAGGCCCCAATGCTGCATTGACTAATTTTTGGAAAACTGCTGGACCATTTGATACACCAAAAGGCATTCTTATAAATTCGTAATGGCCGTCTGGAGTTACAAATGCAGTTATATGTCGAGAATCCTTCGCTACCTTCACTTGATAATATCCACTGCGCATATCAAGTACATTAAAATATTTCATACCATGAAGTCTGTTAATTTGGTCACCTACGATTGGTAGTGGATACTTCATTGTTCTAGTTACACGATTTAAAGCTCTATAATCAATGCATATTCTCTTATCACCAGTTTTCTTACGAACAATTAAAATAGGGCTTGCATAATCAGAATTATTATACCGGTTTTCTTCAAATGACTCATTTCCTCTCGTACAAACGCCATTTCTGACTCGCTCAATCGATAAGGTTTATAAGTTATTGGTTTGTTGTCTAAAAGTTCGATCGCAAATTCTGCACTCTCAGCGCAACCAAGCTCACTAAGATTCAATGCGAAACAATCTCTATTTTGTTGAAGTAAAGTTTTTAATTTTTTCCTATATTGTTCAGGAATCTCGGGGTTTACAAAAATTAATTCAGTAAAATCGGCACCTTCCTTGTTGAAGCCTTCATCGTCAATTTCTTTATCATCATAAATACACAACTCACCCTTAGTAACTTTTTCACCTACGTTAAAGACCACATCGACTGTAGAAACATTAACGATCGGCACTGCTAACCCATCAGCATCACCGTTGATGATACACGCGAGAATGATACAACCATGTTTGTTTGAAGTTGAGTTGATAAAAACATCCTGATTTTTGGAAATGTTATCATTAGTCGTTACGGCAACAAAACCAACATGATTTGGTGGCAGAACTGTAGCTTCTTTGACCCATAACGCCGTTTTTAACTTTGGGAGTTTTGGAACGTCAATGCTATTCAAATTATTCTCAGGTAAATCGTGTTGTTCAAAAATACGTAGGTATTCTCCTTTTTTGTAATAAATAACGTGCTGCTGTTCGGTAAATGGCTGTCCGACTAGTAATGGTATATCAAAGGTATCATCTGACATTACGTAAACGGTAACACTGGCCTGTGCTTGGTCAACCTTCAATTTTGCGGTAAATAGACCCAACGAAGAGGTAATACCACCACCAACCCCTCTGATTATCATATCCTTTGGAGCGGCACGTATTTCAACACACAGTTTCTTGGCAGCTGACTCTTTCATCATAATACACTGACTTCCAAAGTCTACATACGATTTTACTGTTGTACCATTTATAACAGCATCGAAGAAATATTTTTGATTTAAACAAATTCGTTCATTTAGATTTTTTACAACTGCACAATTCATTGACTGAGGGCCGAATGGCTCCCTTCTTTTATTGACATGGCCACTATTTACGGGACAGTTCTTCTTAAAGTGTCCAGGTTTATTACAGTTAAGACATACTACAGGAGATGTACAATTCTGTCTTACGTGTCCTTTCGAATTGCAACGAAAACATGTCAGGTCGGTAGAATCTCTTGCCTTTGAAATTATTGGCTTTAATTCCTTTTCTTGTGTAAAGGTTTTTATAGTGTTGACTGTTCCATCCTTTCGGTTGCTCTGTTGCATACCCATTGTTCGATAAAAATCACGGATGTCCGCTAGCAGTGCATTCGACTTGTGATGTGTTTTGCAAATCAAAAATGTTTTCAGGTCACGATCGTATAATCCCTGCATAACTTGTATTTTGGTTTCCGAAAATGATAACTTTAGATTGTCACACAATCTCTTCTTCTTAAAGTAGTAGTCGAAAACATTTTCATTTTTTTCCTGTCGGTAATTCAACAAAGCGAACCACTGCTCGGCAACACTGACTTTACCGATAAACGTGTTTGTAAATTCGACCTCAAACTCTTGCCATGTTCGTATTCCTAGCGAATAGAACCAATCTATCGCTCCATCTACTAAGTTTGAACGTATTAATTGTAGTCTGAAAGAATCGGACCAGTTGTGCAAGTCTCCCATACCTTTTATTGTTTCTAGCCATTCACTAGCATTTTCTTCAGAACCCTTGCCTGCAAATTTCTTTATTGATTTATGTAAATCAGGTACGACATTAAAATTTGCAGTCCCTGTACCCATTGCATATGTGTTATTGTTCAGCGTAATTGCTCTAATCAACTCGGCATTCTGCTCCAACAGCCTCATCACTACGTCACTTGGTGCATTTTGTTCATTCGAATTCATGATTCCACCAGTACACTCGTCAACTATTATTGTATTGTCTCCGCTCTCGCTCATTTTACATAGAATATAAGTAGCCTCCAATACATTAAATTATAATACTCTGTACAAGGAATTTACCAAACTCTTCCACCTCCAATCTCATCAACAGCAATAAATTAACGACTCCTGCAGAACAATGCAAACACAGCAATCGCAATTATAAAATATAAAGAATTTTGTGGATAGCTTAATCCCACTTCTGATTGTTAGCAAGGGTTATAGTTTTAATTCATTTATTAAATCTTATTTCAGTTTTAAAGTTAAATTAAATATATATATATACATAAAAGAAATGGAAAAATGATTAATGTGTTTCTCGAAAGATCTAGCGCGAATTCAATTAGAACAACGTGCTTTTATATTAAGTAAGTATGTATATTATATTAGAATCAATATTGCCAGATGGGCCAAAATGACACATTCGAACGAAATATGTAACATAAAGTTTAATAGCTAACATTAACATAGCTAACAATAGGGAAATATCATCCTCATTCGGCTTAGCTGAAGTCACCAAGATAGCAATAAGAGGTACCCCTCAAGGTGGAGTCTTTTCTCCGCTGCTTTGGAATATAGCAATTAATAAGCTATTATTAGAATTGGATTCCATGTACTTCAAGACAGTTGCGTACGTAGATGATGTGGCGGTTGCAATTGCTGGAGCTCATGTTGATACAATGACACAAAGATTGGAAAAGGCATTTGAGCAATCTGTATCTGGGGGGAACAGAGCGGGCTGAGTGTCAATCCATCATAAACAGAGCTTGTATTATTCTCTAGGAAGTACAAAGTTCCAACCTTCAGACCACCTACATTAAATGGGGTAACAACAAATATATCTGATAGCGCAAAATATTTAAGCATAATATTAGATAGTAAACTATCCTGGAAACTGAATGTTCAGGCTAGAGTGTCTAAAGCTATGACGACAGCTGTTAGACTAAATGTTGTAGGTGCATGGAACCATAGATCATGGCAATCTTCTAGGAACAAAGGATGTTATTCCTGAGCTCCTAGACTACTGCACCCCGACACCCTTCTTCAGACGAAGCTTGAAGTTTGATTTGACGGAGGGACACTCTCCAACATCTTGAACTCTACGGGTTTACAGATGGTTCCAAAAGGGGAACGAGAGTGACGGGTGGCGTCTATATAGAGGAATTTGAAACCAGAATATGTTTCAGACCTCCGAATGACTGAAATGTCTCACAAGCAGAAATATCTGCTATTAAAAAGGCGGCTAACTGGCTAAGGTACCATAGGATATCAGACAGAGATATCTGGATTTGTGCGGATAGTAAAGCCCCTATTATGTCCCTTATAGGTGTGTATAGCACATCAAATCTTGTCCTGGAATGCCGGACATCCTTGAATGCGATGGCGGAATATTCGACAATCACCCTTAAACGGGTGAGGGGACATGGGACTAATCGAGGCAACTGTGCTGCCGATGAACTAGCCAAGAAGGGAACACTACTGCACTGAAGATACGCGACTTGATAGCAAGTCACTGGTCATTGCTTACTCCTGGGTTCCAACCCATGCAAGCAGGATGGGTATCCCTTATAATGACTTCTGTAGAAGTTGTCAGGGTGAGGAAGAGGAGGAAACGGTTGAACACCTTCTCTGTCGTTGGCCTGCACTAGAACACTGTTGCCTACAATACTTGGGACGACGATGTTTTGAAAACCTTTCTTGTGTTTCATCCTTGAACCAAACAGGATTAACTCCTTTTTAAGGAACTCTAGTTGGTTCTAACCCTCTTCCAACTGGAGTGACATAGTTGCTCAACAATGTATGTCACGTCCAATACGGCCTTCACAGCCAACACTTTCTGCCACTAGTCCATGACCGTCTACCCACTTCTGTCTCTAAGATTCTTCCTCAGTCTGTAATGACCCTAATCTTTGTTCTTTATCTTTTCTCTCTATCTCTTCTCTTATCTGCAGGTATCACAAAGGGACCAACATAATGGACCCAAGTGAGCTATTTTTCCTCTCCTTTTCTGATCCTTTTTTTTTTTGTTTTTTAATAAGCTGCCTGCTTAACCTAACCTATAAGGGCAGTTTGATAATTCTGTGACTTTTTGTTTTTTCATTGCAGTAACTTTCAATACTGCTCCCCTTAACTCTTTCGATAACTGGACTGCTGTCAAGTTTTGAACAAGCTGCGTCTATTAGTTTGATTACGACAGCCATAAAAAGCAGACAAACTCCTTTAACGAAAACGGGAAGAAGTGAATTTCTTGTGCTAATTAAAACATTATTTTTTACGTAAAAAATAATCACTGAAAAGAAAGAAAAAATTGATAAATACTATGGGAACTCTGCACCATGAATTTCGTTGTGGTCGTCCAAAAAAGGTCCTCTCAAGAGAAATCTTCGATAAAACACATGGAATGATATTGGACTATCGGAGAATGAAAGAAGGTACATCACATCTGGAATTATATCAAAATCATCATATTAAACAAATATTTAATGAACAGGTGTTTAGTTAGAGTAATATAAATTAGCTCTCATCTAACTATCGGGTTTTAAAATGAAAATACCCTTAACTTTAGTACCTTTTTGGGAATTTTGTGTTTCATTTAAGTTTTTACATTTTTTTATTTATTTATTTTTGTTATTATTATTTGTAATTTAGATTTAAGTGTATTTTAAGCAGAGTAATGAAATGTTCACTCACTGTTCATTTATGTATGAATATGTACATTTTATTTTTTTGCTGTTTCATCTCATACATGTGTGAGAGACTGCAAAAAAATTTTTGTTTTTTCATTTATGATTGCGATGATTTTTTTTTTTTTTTTTCTGTTCAAAAGTGAATAAATGATAATTTTTCATACAATTTTGATAATTTTTCATAAATGAAAATATCGTAGAAATATATGCGCTAAGCATTCACGTATATAAATGTACGCACATATGCATGTATGTATGTATGTATGTATTTTGTAATGTGCAACTGCCGACGTATGCAGTAACAAAATGTTTTTTATTTATTTTATTTAAATATATTATAATAATTATATTATAATAAAATATAATATATTGTAAAATTGTATTTTGAGTTAATATGTATGTATGTTGTATGTGTGTATGTGTTTTTAAATAAGCACGGGTTAAAAAACAAAGAAATAAGTAGATAATCCATCTTAATATAACTTGAAAAATAACATTTATAATACACTTACATTTTTCGGATTTTCTTTCTTTTTCCCTTTTACATGTAAATAAGTACCTAAATATGTTAAGAAAAAAAGTTGATATGTACACACATATGCGATCGTAGGCAGAAAATTCTTTCTGTTCATTTATGATACATTTTTAACGTTCGAAAAAAAACATTAATGAGAAGAAGTTAATTTATCACTTATCATGTTTGCAAAATATGAGCTTGAGTAAATGATCATTTTTTTGCAAAAATGACATCGAGGCCCCACATCTTTGAGGGCCCATAAAAAAATCCGGAGGACTTTGAGCAAAACTGGGAGACAGGGGTCTTTTTTTTGGTCTTTTATCACATAGTGGTGTCCGTATATAATTATTTTTTCGTGTTGCACTGTGTTACTAATCATAATTCATGAAAAAATCATTTTTACAAAACACAAATTTATGATTGCAGTAGGTTTTAATAACTATGAATAAAGTATCGATTTCATGACTGGTTATGCTTTTTCTAAATCTGTAACTTTTTATTTAATTTAGTGAGGCACTACTCTTGCATTCACTCCAGTTTTGAAAATCTGTACAACATTCTGTAACGGGTTAAAAATTTGTCATAAAAATTTAATTCTCAGAAATTTTTTTATATTTTTCCCGTTTTATGTTCGTTTTTATATAAAAAATGAACATAATAGAGGAGCAGAGAATGGAAATGGGACTTCTTTAAAAACATCACTACAAAAAGGTTGATTGCAAATGTGGCCAATAATTTTATTGCTTTTTTTGTAATTTAATCATTGATTAATGGTACTGATTTTGTTTTTTAAATAATTACTAATAAAACTTTTTCATTAAAACCATTAGCATTAATAAAAACAATGGCATTATTTAGAATTCAATGCTAATGAAATTATCAATTATTTACTCAATCTAATTAATTAGTCCTATGTATGGTATTAATGTATGTGTGTATATCGCTACTTAAGAGAATACATATTTATTTTTAGTTTTTTATTACCTTTTGTGTATGACCTATTCTAGAGAATTCTGCAACAACTACAGACTAATGTTCCGCACACAACATTACATAAAATGGCTGTAAAATGAAAAAAAATTGCATTTTTGTTTTCTAATTTTGAAATTATTTAAATGTAATTTTTACAGCCAATATAATTTTTTTTATAAAAAAAGAAAAAAAGTTACCATTGTAGGATGTACTGTTTTTGGACATGTTAGTCTCTCAAACAAAGCAAATGATTTTAATGACATTATCATCCGATCCCATGCATTCTTTAAGGAAAAATTAAAAACTACAATTATTTTATTTTTCAACACCATTAAAAATCAATTAAAATTTAATAACCAACAAGCTTTTGGTGAATATTATTGAAATAAATATAAATTACAAAATTACTTAATTATAAAAATTTAAAAATGAGTAGGGAGAAAACGGAAATAATTATTAAAATACATAAGGAACAACCCAAGGCGAATTGAATACTAGGTAAAACTGATAGCACAGGTGAATATCTTCTTTTATATGAGTTTTTTACCCTCTTGTGTCAAAATTTGTTTATATTTTCTTTGCGACACATGTTAATAAATAAAATTTTAAAATAAAAATTTATTTCACTCTAAGATTATGTTTTTTTATATTTATTTTTCACGGTTTTTTACTTTTTACTTTAATATGATAATATATTTTGCAAAAACTAACAAATCTTTTATGTTCTGTCCAACAAATTTTGTTTTTTTTTTTTATTTTCTTCTGAATTTTTCTTTGTGTTTTTGACAACTTTGAGTGTTTTTACACAAACAAAATTGCCCGTGATTGTTTTTGTTGTAACATTGCGATTACCTAGTATTCAATTCGCCTTGGAACAACCCATGGCATAATAATACAGGTAAAACTGTTAGAACAGCTGTTTAAATTTGCTTATTTGAAAATGTCAAACCTTGTATAAAACCCTGTTCGCGCACTTAAAAATTAGTAATAATTTCAACAAAAACAAAATACTGTTTTTTATATTACTGAGTGCATTGTGAACTAATTGCTGTGTTTTATTCAATCCTTTATTTAACTTGCAATGTTTACTTAAAGAAAAGAAAAAAGAAAGAAAAATTGATCTTTATAAATTTTAACTTTTAAATTAAATATCATTACTTATGTTAAATAAATATATAAAATGTTTTTATACTTCCATGTACCGAGTATTAAATATTTAAAACCATTTCTTAAAATGCTTCGTTTTACATATAATCTACATATTTTAATTATTTAAAGTAAACCAGTTTTATTTTTTATTATAATGTTTAATTATATGTATTTATTATTATGAATAACTTGTCATAGAAATGTTTGCGAACACAGCTCGTTATTTATATTTTTCTGTATATTTTAGTATAATATTTTGACACATTCGGGCAAAAACTGGTTGCTTAGTTTTTTTGAATTCGCCTTGCATATACCTGTATTATTATACCATGGAAAAACCCCTGCTTAAAAATTGTCATTTAAGTAAATTTGCAGTGCAAACAAATTATAATGCAGCTAAAGAAAATCCCTGGGGGTTTTCAATAAACATAGTTGTTCCTGATTTGTTGACGAACTTGCAATAAGGCATACTTGAGCAGGCATCCAGTGGGAATTTACCGGCCTCTTCGGCACTACGAGAAATAAGCAACAATTTGCAACTAAGGGAATCATCGATTTGTGCGAGTTCAGCAGTTTTTTGTTGATTAGCCAAATAAATGTTGAAGTTTACACCATAGACTCCAAATAAGTTTTCAATTTCTCGTTTTAATTGCTCTAAGGTAATCATTTGTTTGTTGGCTGAACTCTCCAGTAACAGAGAAGCTTTGTTAGATTTACCAAAACGTGGTGTTAAATCTGATGCTAAGGCGACATTAACCCATTTTAAAACGGGCATTTGCATTTCTTCTGTTGAACAAATGGTAAGCTTCAGATCGATTCCCTTTATATCTACAGTTTCGCTTATTATAACACGTTTTTTGCCTGCTTCAGCAGCATTATATTTTCCGAATTCTGATTTTATTGTACTTTTAATCATGGTGTGATAATTATTCATGACTTTAAGTATTTGATCGGCTTCAGTCTTCTTTTGAGCAGAAGCATTTAATTCGTAGTAAATTAACACTGGATCGGTGGGTATTAGTTGAGCTTTCTTTTTGAGTTTTTGTATGCGGTTAATAACTTCACGAGACAAACCCTCCTCAAGTAATTCCTCGTTAGGCGTCATGTCCATTATAACCAATACTTCATTATCACTGTGCGCTTCGAAGTTTGAACCAACTTGTCCGGAAATACAATAAATTATTCGCACTTCTTCCAAATCTATGCGCTGTTGTTCGACTTCGAAAAAGCCCTGTGATAAATATCTTTGAATTTCTTCATCGTTCAAGGCTTTAATAGCAGACATAACAGATTTAAAATTACCCTTTAATCTTTGACCCAAAGTCTAAAAATTAAAAATCACTTTTAAATTGAATATACAAAAACTATTTCTGACTTCCAACTAACCTTGTGATCGGGTTCTGCCCTTAATGTTACGCCATACTTCTGTTTGTCGGAACTCAAAGTTAATTTACGAACATTTAATTCGCTTAGAATGAAGTCTTCCAGACTCTTAATAGCGTCCAAACACTTTTGATCCTTGTGTATGACAATAATTTCCGAAACGGGATATTTTACCGGTAATGTACGACGATCTCGCATGACACGACCCAGGTCAACTACAGCTTGCATTAGACCAACCGATTTTTCGATATCGTTTCTAATAAAATTACGGTTTGATACAGGCATAATCTGATAGTGCACTGAATCTGCGTTCTCCGTTGCATTTTTAGGCTGGAACAACACCAAACGCTTAAATATGTACTCAGCTAAGAAGGGTGTGAAGGGTGCCATCATTTTGGACATGGTAAAAAGTACATCGTAGAGAGTATCCAAAGACTGCATGCATTCCTCTTTGCCTAGTTCACCCTTAATGCGGCGACGGTTTAAGCGAACATACCTAAAAAATCAAACGAAATTGAAAACAAAATTGCGTTGGCTTCAGTTTGTACATACTTACCAATTAGTAAGCTGATCGATAAATTTGGTTAATCTTGGCACAACTGTGTACAAACGGTAACCCTTCATTTCAGTTGCAAAGAACTCCAATAAGGATTCCTTGAATGACAAAATCCAAATATCTATAACTGAAGCAGTTTCAATGTTTTTCAAATGACGATCCTTATCATAAGTGTAGAAACTTTTATTTTGTAAATCTTCCTTTTCATAACGTACAATATTTTGCAACAGAAAGCGGTAAGCATTGTACCAGGGCAGGAATACATCTTTGATAATGTCACGCACTCCTTCTTCTTTGAATCGTAGGTTTTCAGCGCGTACAACCGGAGAATTTATTAAATATAAACGCAATGCATCAGCTCCATATTTCTTGACAACTTCCATGGGATCTGGGTAATTCTTCTTGCGTTTCGACATCTTTTGACCATCTGAAGCTAAAACCAAACCGTTAGCTATTAAATTCTTAAAAGGAGCCTTGTTGAAAAGAGCTGTGGAGATGACCAGCAATGTATAAAACCAACCACGTGTCTGATCAATACCCTCAGCTATGAAATCAGCTGGGAAATTACTCATGAAATCTTTTTCATTCTCGAATGGGAAATGTTGTTGGGCGAAAGGCATACTGCCAGATTCGAACCAACAATCGAAAACAGGAGTTATACGACGCAATGGTGGGTTTCCCGGAATAGCAGAGGGAATCTCAATATCATCAACTGTCTCACGATGTAAATCTGTAATGCGTTTACCCGACAATTGCTCCAACTCCTTAATGCTGCCCACACAAACTAGTTCATCACCATTGGGTGATCTCCATATAGGTATGGGTGTACCCCAATAACGGTTACGACTTATAGCCCAGTCACGGGCTTCTTTTAACCAATTACCAAAACGTTTTTCTTTAACAAAGTCAGGCACCCAATATGTTTGAGAACTGCTAGCCAAAAGATTTTTCGACATGTGTTCTACTCTAACGAACCAAGAAGGTACAGCCTTATAAATTAAAGGAGTATCGGAACGCCAACAAAATGGATAACTATGCTTTACTTGGCCAGCTGAAACTAAGCTGCCATTGTTTTTCATATAAGCAATAATTTGCTTATCAGCATCCTTGACGTAGAGACCTTTGAAATCTCTTACTTCATCAGTGAAACGACCGGCATCATCCAAAGGACAAATAACTGCACTGGATTTTGTTATTAAGCCAGCTTGTAAGCATACACGGTAATCGTCTTCACCAAAGTAGGGAGCATTATGAACAATACCAGTACCGGAATCTTCTGTAACGTATTCATCAACTAAGATACGAAATGCTCTAACCTCTTGACCACGTTGTTCAAAATAAGGAAAAACAGGTCTGTAATGAGCTCCACCTAAAGTTTTTCCAGCAAATTTTTCGATAATTTGATATTCGCTCTCTGTTTTATACACGTAATTTAAGCGGCTTTCGGCGAGTATGTAAAAGCGACCCGTCTTAAAATCCGTGACCTAAAAGATATTAATAAAAAGGTAAAAGATCATTGTATTTCTTTTATGGTCTTGTTTGTCAAATAGTAAATTTACAATTTTATTTGAAATAATATGACAGAGTACTGTCTAAAACGTGGCTTAATAATGATGTAACGATATGAGCAGGGACCGAAAATAACAGTTATTTTTAAAATTTAAAATCAAAAAGTCAGGTGGATATAATTTGTCTATCAGATATTTGAATACAGCATATTGATGCTGTTATGGTAAGGAATAATAAACTTAAAAGACTTTAATTTTTTTGACTTTTATCAAAAAGTCACTTTATAATAATAATTTTTTGACCGATATTTTTTTGGTCAAAAATAAAAGTTAAAATTTGACTTCTATTTTTTAAGTCAAAAATAAAAGTTAAAATTTGACTTTTATTTTTTAAGTAAAAAATATAAGTTAAAATTAGACTTTTATTTTTTAAGTCAAAAATAAAAGTGAAAATTTGACTTCTGTTCTTATTGAAAGCAGATGTTAAAAAAGTTAACCACACTACCTTTTAAAAATGGTTATAAATTTCACAATCATAATAAATACCTTTTGTTGGCACTATTCAATTTTCAAAATATTTTATTCCATAATAGAAAAATATTTTTTAATCCTTTAAAATACAAACCTCTTAATATCTCGAAACATAAAATATATGACTTATACCACTATCATAATCAAGGGCTCATATGAATGGTATTAAGAATATTTAATATGTCTATTTAACACCTTTCTGTTAACAAATTTCATTTATTGAGAAAAAAAAGTATTATTTTGCAAAAGTACGAATAAAACAAATGTGCAACTGTGGCATAATAGTTTCTAGATTCATCTAAGTACATTGTAGCCACCTAAAAGTCTTCAATAAGAGGCTTAAGCATTTCACAATCTTTTCGTTCATTTTTTGACATTAGCTTAAGCCAGCTTATGCATATTATAGTTGAGACTTAAAGTATAACTAACAGGCCGCGGTCTTAAAATTTTTGTAACCAAATTTTAGTAAAAAAGGAAGTACTGCAAAAAGGGTATCATTTTCTGCCTAATCAATGCTTTTACTTCTTCATTCATCTATTGTTGAATGTTGTTGAAAAGCTTTTAGATCTATTATTAGAATTCCAATGAAAGAAATATCTTTTTTTTCTCTTTGGAGAAAAATGTAACCAAAATTAAACCATGTAACCAATTTTGGTTAGAAATAACCAAAACAACAACACTGATTGTCATCGATCTTATTTTTCTTATATTTCCATTACATTGTTATTATTATGGCATAGTCAATTTTTTTACTGACTTAAAAAATAAAAGTCAAATTTTAACTTTTATTTTTGACTTAAAAAATAAAAGTCAAATTTTAACTTTTATTTTTGACCGAAAAAATATAAGTCAGATTTTAACTTTTATTTTTGACCGAAAAAATAAAAGTCAAATTTTAACTTTTATTTCTGACCGAAAGAATAAAAGTCAAAAAATAACTATTATATTTTGACTTTTTTGAAAAAAGTCGTAACTGTTACGGTCCCTGGATATGAGTATAGTGCTCAAGAATTTATAATTTTTATTATTATTAGGGGTGTATTCATACTGCAGTATTAATATAAAAACAAAAATGTAAATAAAAACTTAGCTAATTCAGCAAAAAAAAGTATGTACTTAAAGCTTTATAAAGAACAGAATTTTCGTTAAATTTTGAAAATAAGTTACTTGTTGGATAACATTTTCTTTTAAGAACCTCAGCCAACCTCTTTTGCATTGAGCGATTGAATTTTGTTGAATATTCACTTGATAGGTATTGCTTCACATTCACTTTTCAAATCGTCTTTTAACATACTTTTTTCCAGTTTTCTTTCCAACAAATCTCATAAATGTTTAATGGGGTTGAGATGAGAGAATAATGGCACTCAAGGTCCAATTTCGTGACACTTTGATTTAAATTTTCTTTTAAAATATTTAAGAATTGTCCCTTGTCCATTGTAGAATCAATAAACTGCAGTTACCCACTTCATTAGCCGCCATACACCCCCATACCATATTGCCAACACCACTGTGTTTAACAATGCCGCACAAGTTGAGTTTTTCTAAAGCTGTACCGTGTTTTCACCACACATTATATACTCCTTTTATTCCAAAAATGCAATACATACTCTCATCTGAGAATATAGCCGCTGGCTTACTAAAGTGTTCATTTGCAAACAAAATTCGTTTTTGCCTGTTCTTAAATGAAATAAAAGGTTTTTTACAGGCTACACAGGCATGAAAACCATTACTTTTTGAATTTTTTTTTTTTTTTTTTGAAGTTTTATTCGCGTTACTTTTATTAAATTTGGTTTTGACATTTTCAGCCACATTGGAAGCAGTTATCTTAGGATCTTCTTGCACTGAACTTATAATATACATTTTTTCCCTGATTGTTAATTTTAATGGCCGTCCAGAACAAAGCTTTAGACAAAAAATTGCGTTTTTTTTAAGTTGTTAATTACTCTTTGTATTGAAGAATGTGATCTCTCTTCCATATCGCCGATTTCCCTTAAGGTTCTTCCTTTTTTCAACAGATAAATAATAATTCTTCTTTTAGCAGGGTTAATTTCCTTTTTCTGAAGTCATGGCGAATAAATTAAAAATTCATTCGTGATTGGATTGTAAACTTCTGCATGACTAGTTAGATATTAGAAACACAAAAAATTTATTGAAAGCAAATAAAATTATCAACGTCTAAATGGTATTTTCTTTTTGTACGCAGACTTTTTCTTCTTACAAAATTGCATTTATTTAAGTCATAGCAGCCATACGTGGATTTATCAACATTTTCTCATTTTAAATTTGTTTGTACTGGCTAAAAAGATTAAAATTTAACTCATGTCATAGGACACTTAACAGTAATATATAATAAATACGCTTCTACGCAGACTTTTTCGACCTAGTATATATTTCCAAAAGATTCCGTTAATACAAAAGGCTAACATTGGCTAGTATACAAAATAATATGTATCTATTTGTAAATTTAATATCTATAAAGTTTTTTTATTAGAAAGGAGATGCTTACAGATGCTAAATAGTAAAAGGGTCTTTCCATACAACATAAAGGATTTCGAAGTGTCTTTTGAACCGTAAGGGGCACCAACTTAAAATTTATCAATAAAAAAAGCTAATAAAGAAATAAATTTTAAAATTGAAGGGCGTCCCTATAGGTGACGTTATTTAACGTAGTATATGACCCCATCTTTTGAACCGTTATAGACAAACACTTGAAAATTAGACAGAATATGTATGTATATATGAATATGTCCATTATAATATCAACTATAATGCCCATACTCACAATAAATAAAGCTTATTTGGAATAAATTTTAGAATTAATTTTATATGAAACATTTTTAGTAAAATAAATTTGAAATATATTTTATTTATTATGTAAAGCAAATTCGTACCAGGTAAACTCAATCGCGAATTCGACATCATATGGTTTCTCTTGAGTGTCAAAACTATATTTACCTTAGTCCTAATTCGTTTTGTGTTTTATGTTTATACCACAGGACATTGCTCTTTTCCGCCTGTCTCTCCTTATATCATTTAATAAAATAATTAAAAATAATAATAAAAAAATGTGTTTTTTTTTGTTTTCGTTTTGTTTTAACCTCTTTTGGGACGAATTTTTTAAAGTATAAAAAAATAAATTTTATAGTGTCCTATAGAATCTAGTCTAATTTCTTGAATAACTTCAGAAACTGTACAGGGTATAACTCGTTTTTTTGTTACGTTTACCTATCTGTATTAGTGAGCTGGCCAATGAGGCTTTAAAGTTTAAACTCAAGAAGAGACATCTTTTTTACTTCTTTTTAGAGTTAAAAAGAATGCAAGAATTGATATATTGCGAAATTGGAATGCAATCCTGTGATTAAAATTTTTGCTAATTTTTCTTTAAGGCCCCTATTACGGTTTACAACTCAACTCTACTTCAGTTGAAACTTTACAATTTGGTATTATCAATTACAACTCAACTTGTCAAAAAATTTTTAAATTGAATTTAAATTGTGTTACAACTCTTGTAGTTTCACCGTTTACAACCCTGTGTTAGTTCAGTTAACAAAAGTTTAAAAAAATTACAACTTATCAGTAGCAGTTGTTTCAAATTATAACTCATCAGTAGCAGTTGTCTTTCAAGTTGTCTTTTAGACAACTCAACTGAGTTGAGTTGTAAATCGTACTAGGGCATAAATAATTTAATTTAAAAAAGCTAAACATACACATATGTGTTAATGTTCCTGAAAATGCCTGTGGTTGTAGTCGTTGTACTAATGAGTCTATCTTGTGAATATGCCTTGGATATAAATAACATGATGTGTTCGCAAACTTTTCTACGACAAATTATTCATTATAATAAAAAAAATATTAAACATTACAATAAAAATTTAAATTGACTTATGTACATTAAATAATTAACAGAAATTATAAGTGAAAATAAACATTTGTAAGAAAAGCTTTTAAATATTGAATTTTCCGTACATCGAAGGATAATATCGAAAAGATTTTATATGATATTTTAAATTTATTTCAACAAAGTTAAAATTTAAAAATTCATATTTTTTAGATAAAAATTACTTAAGGTCATTTATTCTGATTGTTTACCCGTACAAGTACAATATAAAGATAACCAAGGCTATCATTATTTTAACGAGCTCAAGGGATCCTGTACATGTATAGGAGACCCCTTAATAAATAAACAGTACTTGTCAACTATAAATAGACAATACTTGTGATAAAGTCGACATGGCTGCTATAAGCAAGTGTGAAATTGAGTGGGTTGCAGATGGCCCTGACAGCAGCATCAGGTCAGACTGACCATAATCATGTCATCAGGTTTACGCAGAATACCAAATTTCCAACTAGGCCTACATACAAATGCTTTTTGTAAGTTCCCTTTTACATTATGCAGCTTTTGACGTTGCAATTCTTACTTATTAGACGAGAGGGGACAGAGGAATCAAAAGGGCTACACACATGCATGTAATCTTGAAATTCGTTTTGTGCTCTCATTCGTAGTTTTAATTATGAAGTTTAAATTGTAAACAAATGTGTACATGTGTGCAATTGTAAAGAAGAAAAGAGATAGATTGCAGCGACAAAAGTTTTGTTTAAATTTGTATTACAAATTATTTGTGAAAGTGCTTTTGTTTGAACTGTAACAGCATTACGCGTTGAGTTTACCAACAAAAAGCCCTTTTGAGGCATCTACTAACTTGTATTATTTTGATTCGAGCCTTTATTCAAGTTTAAAATAATCAAATTGTTTTATTTAAAGTTGATTGATACTATTTTGTTGATAAAATTTGTTTTATTTTATGATTTTAATACGAAATGTTCACATTTTTTTTATTGTGACTTTTTTCATGAAAAAAAATCAATCCTTCTTTGCTTATAACAATTTTTATGATGTCTTGTTAATAATACATTTACTTACAATGAAATTTATAATCAAGCTTAAGTTCGTTTTTATTCTCGCTAAGAAAGAATTAATTAAATTACAAATTAGGTGATAATATTAAAGAAAAATTGGGAAAATTTAATTTTTAGACACCCAGCACGAGTGGAATGCACATTTTCTAGACAGCCACGTCCGTCATCAGCACTACTTGTATCTAATCTATCTAAATACATTTACTTTAAAATAAATATTTGCTGATAACGAAATTGATTATTGCAGTAATAATGAAAATATTTAAATATAAAAAATTATTGCATTTTATATCGTACGAACAAATAATAGTTAATTAAAATTCAATATGACAAGTCCAAACATACAACACTATTATGTGTATTTGCCTCTTAGATGATATACACAGTCACAATAAAATTTATAGCTCCGCAGATCCATCTAGCTCTGATTCGAATGACGGTTTCGGACATAGAAATTCAGAAAGTGGTTGATGGACGTAAAAAAACGTACTTACAGAAGTATTTAAATCGGCGTGTTTTTAATTTTGCAATTAAAAGAACCCAACGTAAACTTAAAACGTAACAATATACTTCATTATCTAATACTACACGAAAAAGAAAAGCGGTTGCGAACTGCTTGAGGAGAAAGTTGCCGTTTTATGTGCAACAAAAAAATTGATTGAACATATCAACTAAAAAATACTACTCGTATTAGTATATCTGAATTAAGAACATGTATTTAAGATGTAAAAAATGTTGAACTTGTTGAAAAAATATCACTACAAGGTAAGATAGTTTATTTTTTTCAAGTTAATACCCTTTTGTCAAAAAAAAAATTTTTGAAACTATTAAAATTTTAACTAAAGCGTCACAACTAAAAATGATACGAAAAAATATATCGTGAAGTTTCAGAAAAATGGTAGTAACTCAAAAAAGAGATTTATTTGGCAATAATTACAAAAAAAATTAAAAGAAAAACAGTGTAAATATATTTTCAAATGGAATTTGCTTACTATAATAAGTTTAGATTTTTAAGCTACCTTAAAATATAATCACAAACAGTTTTTTACGTCTACTGAAAATTTTAAAATTTTGAGTTAATATTGTCTTGTTGGTCAAGTGCGATATGTATATGATCTTATCTCTTAAACCCTAATAGATATACACTTGAAAATTAGCGAATATTACTACGTCCACAAATAACAAGTACAAAAAATAGAGGGTGTCCTCATAGATGACGTAATTTGACATGATCTTCTGATAGACAGTTTCTTAATATTTACACAGAACGTACATGTATATGTATATCTCCGTTATAATGACAAGTATAAAACTGGAAATTAAAGGGTGGCTCTAGTTAATCAAAAGTTATCTATATTGTTACGAAAGAAGATTTTTTTTCTTTATAAGCTATGAAAAGATATACACAATAATTTTGTCTTTAAAAACAACAACATTAATGGTATATATTCTTACACTAATGAATGAGAGAAACAAACAGCAAAGAACATCGCTAAAGGCCATGCATGATTCACTATCATACTCAGTCGTACGATTTGTCAAAAATGAGCATGTGTGCTCAAAAAGTATGATAGTGTGTGACAGAAAAAAATCTTAAAATAGTATTTTTCCATGCGATCAGTGTGGCCATCTACAACGCCATTTTGAAACGATTTTTTAAGTAGGACAGAATTCTGTCAGATTTTTTTTGCGATTAAATCGTACGATTGTGTAGGATAGTGAATCCTATCCTTAAGCATATATTAGTTGTTATTGTTGATCTCTCCTGAAATACCACATATGCAAACATTCATAAAAAACAAAAATAATATGAGTAAAACATACACACACATTTATACAAGTAGCAATGTACACATCAAGGTATATTTATTTTACTAGGTAGTGGCGTCCCTACAACAAATACAACAATACAAGAATAACATGTTATTTTGTTGTTGCTTTGTAGTTCGAAATGTCAAAAAACATAAAAGAATTGAGAAGGCGTGTATGTGTTTTATTGCTTTCACACTTCTACACTATAAAATTTATGAACACATACAACTTTTGACATTGCGAACTACTAAATTAGCTGGGCGGACGACACTACCTAGTAAGATAAATACACCTTGGTACACATGTATGTACATATATACATAACTACAGAAGACAGGAGAGATATACACACGTATGTACATAAATACACAAATAAAAAGGGACCTACCAGACCTTGCTAGTAGAAGATAGAACATTCTAGGAGTTTTTGCTCGCCTATAAATATAATTCATGGTTTCGAGCGCCATGGCATGGTTGTGTATTTTTAACAGTGATGTTGATTGATTCAAAGCTGAATAAATAAAGTGTAAAAGTAATATTGGTAACAGTATGTAATCTTTCGAATCGTTATAAATCCCAGCTGCTCAAAATGTTCCGATAGTGGTTATGTGTACTTATGTTTTAAACCGTAATATTCAGTCATTTGAAATTTACAGAGAGTAATTTAAACTATGTTGTTTATATTGACAAATATAAAAAATAAAACTAAGAACTAAGAACTAAGGGGTGTTTTATAGTGAAGTGATTTTTATGTTTTTTAACTTATTTTTAGGCATAATAGGTAGACTCTTTGTTGACCCGGAGGGGTCTCAGCTAACAAAAAATAAGGCCCTATATGCGTCCTGCTACCTATCACTCAGCCACCCGATTTACTTGATGAAGCCGACGTCATCTTTGAGTTTGCACCGCGTGATATCGCACAGTCCATCGAAAAATCGTTCACCTAGCCCTCAAGTATGCGGCCTTGCAATACCGGACAGTGACACACAATAGCCCAATTTACAATCTTGTGCAAATGGCATTGCATTTTAGAATTAGCAAAATGGTATAGGATATTTTTACTATACACTCACAATATATACAGTTTGTCAAATAAATGTTTTCAATAAAAGAAAAAAAGAAAAACTTGAAAAAACACGTATTTCTTGGCGAATGGATTAACTTTTATGAAATTTGTTTAAGCATTCAAGTTAATTTTAATTATTGCTTGTAAACTTCTAGAAATAATTCACTCTAGTTTGGATATATTATATTCCTGGGGTATTTTATCCCATTTTTTTATAAATCATTATTTTTTGTACTTTAGTTTATCACAGGCGGTTCCTATAAGTAGACCCAAAAATTTTTAATATGATTTAACGCTCGACTTTGTGCTTAAGTATCCATAACTTCTCTGCACTTACGTAACAATCATGTCCTATAGGGATACGATTTGTGATATGGTTGATTATAATTATAAAGCTTGTATTCAAACTTGATCTATTTTTTCTCGCCAACGGAATACAATTTTGGAGAAGTGGGACTTAATTCGAACTTTAAAATATTAATATAAACTCCCTTGGTCATTACATCGTCTAAAATCCTGATATATCCAACTCTTTTGTTTGGTGCAACATCCGATACTATAATACACAACTTTCTAAACGTCGCTGTGGGTATTGTATTTTTATTTTCTAGTACTGCCAGAAGCTTTTTCCAACATTTTTTTGGTCCATTATGATAGTAAAGCATCAGCTTCGTCTCGCTACATAAAATTACGTCATCCCAGTTCTCCGGAGGACAAGAAATGTTTTTATAGCAGATTGATATTGCTTCTCATTGTTTTGTACCGATATAGTTAGCAATATGCCAAAATCGACTTTTTGCGAAAAAGAACTTTTTTATTGTTGAAAATGGTTCTTTAGGGCTTCGGTAGCAACTTTTGTTCTTTGACTTTTTCATAATTCCGTTATTTACAAAATTACCGTTATTTTTAGGTTATTGAAGAAAATCAAAATTTTGACCTTTAAATTTCCAGAATTCGACCAAATAATGTTTGGCAAATTTGTACAAAATCCTTTGGCGTGTATTTTTGCTGAATATATGAACTCATAGTGTTTGCAAATACAGGGTGTTTTGATACATTTTTCAATAAAAATGAGTTTTGCGCCGTCTAGCGGCAATAATTTGTACTAACTATATTCAGCAATTTGAAAGGTAATTTGAATATCTTTTCATTAAAAATTTTATTTTAAAATCGGTTGAAAAATAACCGAATGAGAAGAGCTATAATATATTTAATAGTTTCAAATTTGTCATTAAAATGTTGTACGTAACTACATTTTTAGTTTTCCGAATAAAATTTCAGTTATTTTAATAGAAATGTATTTCATAGAATCTTTATTACTTATATTTTTAAAAACATCAAGTTATTTTTAATAAAAATATTAATGAAAATTTTTTTTTTTTAATTTTCAGAGGTCTACTTAAGAGTTTTAGTTTTTCTTTAGTTTTTCTTTGAGTTGAGGAGACTCCAAATCCAAATTTTCACCGTGATATTTATAATTTAAACCTCTCTAAATGTTTATTTGCTTTTTAAGAACTTTTATCCGATTATTCTGAACATCGACATAAGGTAGTTCATGTAATAAATTTAATAATTCCATATACTCATCCATATGAATCAAATTTAGAAATAGGACTTTACTTTCCTTTTTCGTTCCTCAGCATTCCATTTTTTATTTTATTAAAAAACCTTTTTCATTATTTTTACACCATTTTCCATATCTTACTTCGTTGGATGGAACTGCAGAATGTCGAAAAGGAAGTGAATGCATTTGTTTTGCCGGGCCTTTACTTACTGACATCTGGTGTATATTTCTTTATGAGGTGCCATATCCTCGTTCCTCTCCGCTATCGCAAATACTCTTTCCACATTGACATTACTGTGGTATGAGTATACATCTACAGGTCTATCGATATATCTTTTTAACATTGAATCTTTTGCAGCCGCTAAAACTGTTTGGAAAATGACAACATATTTTTTTAAAATTTGCAGTAAGCAAATTAAGCTTGTCTGTGTTAAAAGCAAATTAAAATTTGTGGGGAACTAAATTTAAGAACGATGTTTTATTTATATCTTTGAACTCTAAATATTCGAATATTTGATTGAGCACATCCTTAAAAGTAAGATGATCTGATTTTTACGTACTTTTTTATACAAAAGTTTTTTTATGAGAATAATTTGTTCAATTTACCAGACTTGGGGGATATCAATTACATTTTGTAATGCAATTACTAATTACATGTAATTGTAATTGAAAATTTTCAATTACAATTACATTTACAATTACAATTGTAAATTTTCAATTACAATTACATTCAAATTTTTTAATTGTAATTACAATTACTTATAATTAGTAATTGAAAATTTTCAAATACACATTATCTGTAATTGTAATTTAAATGTAATTGAATTCCCCCATGTCTGTAAGTTACTCAGCTACTAAACTTTACGGAAAAAGTACACAAACGGACATATTATTGGTATCACTAAAACAGTTTTAGCACACAACTGTTCGTCAGTTTTCAAGTTGTACGGGTCAAAAATTAAATTGTATTGGGAAAGTAGCAGTTAACGTAACTTTTGGAAGAACGAGCCGCAGATTGAATATATATATTGTAGATGACCAAGTCGACACGTTATGTGGTCGGGAATGGATAGCTCATTTTGCTCGTGACATAAATTTCACCAATTTATTTGAAGCTAATATGAACACTAATGTTGTTGAGAGTAACTCAGATATATACAATAAAGAAAATGTAAACACAATCTCAATTCAAATACCAAATTTGTCCGTAGAAGAAAGTCTCCTTTTAAAGCAACTTATAGCGCGGTATGAGGATGTATTCGGGAATGTAGCAGGCACATTTAAGGGACCAGCTGTTACAGTTCAGCTTAAGCCGGACGCTAAGCCTTTCTTTGCAAGGCCAAGAGAAATTCCATTTGCCTTAAGAGATGCTTACGCAAAAGATGTAGACGCAAAAATTTCAGCGGGGTTTTATAAGAAAGTTGAATTTTCTGACACATTGAGACGAAGAAAAACGGAGGGATAAGAATTACTGGCAACTACAAACCGACAGTTAACACACAAATGATTATAGACGAGCATCCAATTCCAAAAGCAGAGGACATTTTCAATAAAATAAAAGGAGCAACAGTGCTTGCACATTTAGACGTAACAGATGCTTACAGCCTTCTAGTCCTAGACGAGGAAGCTGCACACGTACTAACACTTAATACTCCAACACATGGCTTAATACGACCAATACGTACCGTATACGGGGCGATATGATATCCTCATTTAGGATGTAAATGAACTATTTAAATTTTTGGAAGTGACACTCGACAGCTATACGGCGTCATCTATAGAATTCTTAGGACTCTTAGGAATAAATGCCCAAGGCATACATAAATCCAATAAGCACATAGATGCAATACTACTCTCAAATAAGCCTAAAAACATAGATGAAATCCAGTTGTTTTTAGGTAAGGCAGCCTACTACTCTAATTTTATACCAAATATGTCGACCTTGGAAAGACCACTTCGAAATATTGTTAAAGATGGAAAATTTATTTGGTCGAAAGAAGCGGATACAGAATATCAAAAAATAAAACACCTCAGGTGCGAATTCCATATGACCCAGATCTACCGCTTGTATTAGCAAATGACGCTAGTAAAACAGGTCTAGGTGCCGTGCTCTCCCATCGTCTGCCTAACAAGCAAGAACGACCGATTGCATTGGCAACTCGTACAATGACAGCAACGGAACAAAAGTATACTCAGATGGATAAAGAAGCCTTAGCGATTGTATGGGCAGTGCAACGATTTTTTAAGTATTTATATGCACGTCACTGGACTCTGATAACAGATCATTAACCATTGGTTCAAATACTACAACCGCACAAGTCGTTTCCGGTGTTATGCATATCGTCGACTTTATTCTTAAACCACGTAAGCGCCAAAAAGTCGTTTTTCAGAAAACGAAAAAAACTTAATAACTTCTTTAATATGGGTTTCAAAACTTTTTTTTAAAATTTGTTACTTACAATTAATTGTAGCCAAATCTGTCGCTTACGTGGTTTTGCCGCAACCAGCAAATCGCAAATTTCTGTGTGTAAATTAACATTTATTTTTGTATTTATAAAAAAAATTTTAACTTTACCAAAAATGCTCCAATTGGCCTGAAACTTTCCTGATTTTTTTTTATTCTTAAATACAAAAAACTTAGTGGTTGAGTCTTTAAAATTTCCAACTTGAAATATAAAAACCATTATATTTTGCATGCAAATGTCATTTGTATGGCGCTTACGAGGTTTTGAAAATGGATTTTTTTATTTTTCATACAAACTTGTTAAGATGAGAATGTAGTCTGGTGGCAAATGATATTTTCTATCATAAAAACCAAAATAGTCAATTTCGAAAAAATGACGCTTACGTGGTTTAAGAAGAAACGCGACGATATCTAGTATGGCTAACTATGCAGATTTTTTAGCAAATTTTAATTTTGATGTCATCCGCAAAACCTCAAAAGAAAACCAGATTACCTGTCGCGAATTACAAACAATAATATAAACAAGAGCGCAATAAATAAAGTCAATACCACAGAATTATCAACGGAACAGGATGAATTTGACAATTTCATACTGAAGCAAATAAAGCAACTTCCGATAACTGCCCCACGGATAGGTCAAGAAACCAAGAGGGATGATTACTTGGTAAGATTCTTCAATTACTGGGAAGCGGTAAGAATTTATCTACTTACGGATATAAATCGCCCGCATTTAGTGGTGACATCAAAGTGTACACTTCTTTTTATATATAGATTATCTTCTATCTATATACATACAGTGGCACAGAAAACTCTACATACCCCTAAATATTTTTCAATTCTGGAAAGCCCACGGGACATTTATAAAAGAAATGTACATATATTAAACGACAACATTATAAGAATAAAAACGTAATAATAATTCTAAATAAAATAGCATATTTAACAAAAACAACAAAAATCCTAGAAATGCTAATATTACCAATTATGCAAAATAAATAGTGCTACCAACTTTTATCAGCTCTTAAGAAATTCATAAGTCTATTTTAATCTTATTTCCTATTAATATTTTTATCAAAAAAGTTAATAAAATTGATAACATGTGGAAAAATTAAAAAAATGTGTTGGGAGTTACGGAAACTTATTGTTAAGTAAAGGAAAGTGGTGAGTTAGTTATGTTCCGAGAACAAACTATAATTAAAAACTGTAAAGAAATAAAATGCTTCGAAATTAAAGCAAGGGAGTGGCCGTCCACCTAAAGTAACTAATCATATAAAACAAAATCGAAGAAACGCTGCAGTGGAAATCACAAAATACCTAGAATTTAATAATATTCAATTCGATTCACCCAGAAACAGTTCGAACTATACTTAGAAATTATGGATCTCAGAGTTGTATGCCCAAGAACAAGCCGTACATCAGCGATAATAATAATACAAAACACATAATATTAGCAAAAGCCCACGTCAACAAATTAAACCCTTTCTGGGCTGATTTTATGTTAAGTGACGTCAGTAAATTCGGTTCTAATAGGAGACAGAGAGTCTGGCTTAAAAAAATGATGGAAATATTGCCTATATAATTTACTTATAGTTACTACAACATTTACTTTCAACTATTATACATGGTGGTAATATCATGCTCTGGGTTCGCATATCAGCTGCTGGTTCGGGAAATTTTGAATTGATTGGAATCACGATGGGCCTATTTGTTAATTTAAATCTTCTTAAAGTAAATGAAATACAAATTGAGACTAAATACTGGCTGGTATTTTCAGCAAACCAGCGATACCAAGCACAATATAGGCATTGTAAAAGTATATCTTACATTTATATGATGTACCTCACCAACTGCATTTACCTCAGTCGACCGATTTAAACCCATTGAGCACTTATAGGAAGAACTAGATCGCAGGTTTTAAAAAATATATAAAAAATAAGCATAATCTAAAGAATTCACTAACTGAAGAATGTAATCACATTTTAGGAGAAGTTGTGGAATTTTTCATGAAAAATAGGCTGGAGGCGGTTTAAAGCATATTTGTGTACCAAAAAATTATTAATTGGAACTTCGGAAATATTGAATAGACATTAAATCATTTTTTTATATGTAGTATGCATACTTTTCTGTGCCTCTATAATGATTATTTGATGATTTTTTAAAAAATGAATCGAACATTGATTTTTTTATCAACTATTACTACCTGCTTCTAAAGACAATTTATTTACTTATTTACTGGCGGAACAAATCCAATCAATTTAATACAATTTATTTGGTTAACAAGAAATTTCTACATCTTGCTTATATTTCTTAGAATTTAAATAAATAGGTGGGTATGTAGAGTTTTCTGTGCCACTGTACATATGTATATAAAAATAAGTTGTCCTATGTTCGTGATTTTATAACTCGAGAACCACTCAACCTATTTTCAAATGAGCACATGCGTTCTACGCGAACTTTTATGATGGTGTGTTTTCCCTATATAAAATGTATTTCTTTTTCTTATGAGAATATAAAAAATACATAAACTGATATGCAGCATACTTTAAGGCTGAACTAAAAATGTAATGATCTTCGGCGTAGATTGTTTCAAAGCAAAATCGAACAAAATATTGCAAGGGCGCTGACGAAGTGGCGGGCACAGCTTTTACAGAAATAAAAATGTACACACTAATTAAGTATGAATATTCTGTTTTATATTCTTTTTAGGTAACGATTTATATTTCTATACATTTTCGACTAAAAAGAACAAATTACTCACCTTGACATAAACCATATTTGGATTAACACAACATGCAAAGTTCGATGGCAAAGTCCATGGAGTAGTAGTCCATACTAAGAAATATGTGTTGTCATTTCCAATAGCTTCCAATGCGACAACAACACAGGGATCAACTACTTCCTTATAGTTTTGACCCGATTCGAAATTTGACAGCGCTGTAGTACAGGCCGTAGAATAAGGCATAACCTTAACACCTTGATATACAAGGCCCTTGTCATACAGTTGCTTAAATACCCACCAGATTGATTCCATATACCAGGGATACAAAGTTTTGTAATCATTTTTAAAATCAATCCATCTGCCCATGCGTGTTACAATATCCTCCCATTCGTTAGCGTAGCGCATGACAATCTTTCGACACTCAGCATTATATGCAGCAATACCCATTTTGGCTACATCTTCTGGACCGCGTATATTTAAAACTTTGTCAATTTCAAACTCAACAGGAAGACCATGACAATCCCAGCCAAAACGTCGATCCACGTGGTAGCCTTGTTGATAAGCGTAGCGTGTTACAATATCTTTAATAGTACCAGCCAAAATATGACCATAATGAGGCAGACCGGTAGCAAAAGGAGGGCCATCGTAAAAAGTGTATCTAAAATTTACCAGGAGTAATAAAATTTTTTACAATTCTTTTTGTAATATGATGTAATTTCGGTGGGATCTTTTTCTTACTTAGGTTTTCCTTTTGAAAGCTGCATACATTTTTCAAAAGTTTCATTATTTTTCCACTCATTGAGCACATGTTCTTCTTCGCCGGGAAATGATATGGTCTCCGGTACACGACACACATCCTCCCTCGTTATTTTTTCAGAGGATCCGTTATTGCTAGCTACCATTTCAAATGCTATTATTTCTAAACAAAACAAATTAAACAATTATTTCAAAATATTTGAGTTATTTTAATAATATAATACATTTTGTATTTATTGTTGTAAAAGTAAACAGTAAATCCACTAAATAAAATAACTGCAACGTGCACAAATCTCAATGATTTGGAATCCTTTACAGCACAGAGAAGAGAGAATTAAAAAATGACAATTCAATCTGAGATGGTAAATATCGTACAATTGTACTTTTTATACTATTGGAAACTGAAAGGTATACAACAATCGAACTTTTAGTACAAATTACTCTAGAGACACAATTTCTGATGATGAGATTTAATTCAGCCAGTTTTGTCGTGACAGGCAGGACAGATGTTAAGCAAAATAGAAATCGTTTTGCTTATTTTTAATTTTGAAAACTTCTAATAAAATTTCTATTTATTTTTTGGTGTAATTATAAAACATAGAATATTCAGTATAGCCACGATGTCATTAAATTGCTTCCTTTGGACACTCAGAAGTGATCCAATATTGATAAAGGCTGAATTGAGCTACACTGCAGATACCATTATTTTGGATTCCTAAACGAGTTTCATTTTTCAAAACTTAGTGATTATGACAAAAAAACGTCCTACATATGTATATTGAAAAAAATTTGTTTACAAAAACCAAACTTCTTATAAAAAATCAGTATTAAAAATAATGTTTTTTTATATACAGTTTGAACGTTTGCATTAATAAATGTATATCAGGTCTGGATATTAGGTAACAAACCTATATATTTGTATTTAACATAAAACTTGAAATTTACAAACACTTCGATACTTAAAAATAAAGTACAAATTAGAAGCCGTTCATAAAAATTAAAAATTTCATTTACCATCCCTGAATTAAACAGCTGACAAAAACAAATTGATTCACATAAAAATAAATACTCTGCTGCTACTTTTTTCTTGCATGACATTTACCAAATTTTCGTTACAGTGCCCACACTTTGAAAATGGGTAATTTTTATGATCATATTTAAGTATGAAATGTACCAAAGCCGAGAAATACGTTTTATGATATTCTATGCTAAATGTTTCTTTAATGTTGAACCTTACATAGTGTCAATACCTGATAAAAATTTGTCATCATATAAAAAAACCAGTATTAAATATATATTTTATTTTATATAGTTTATTTGACCTTTTTGTTAATATTAATTTAACTATTTTATTTAAGCTTTAGGTCTTTAAATAATTTTAATTTTTTCGATATTTCGCTACTCCTTTGTGTAGCATCATCAGGAAAAAATTAACAAATTAACGTTATGAAAAATTACAATTACAATTGTAATTTTTCATAACGTACAATTGTAATTTTTCATAACGTTACAATTACAATTGTAATTTTTCATAACGTTAATTTGTTAATTTTTTCCTGATGATGCTACACAAAGGAGTAGCGAAATATCGAAAAAATTAAAATTATTTAAAGACCTAAAGCTTAAATAAAATAGTTAAATTAAATATATATTTTTTTTTAATATGAAGGTTGACTTTTATCCATACAAATTTTTATCAGGTACAGACACTAGGTTATAAATGGTAATGTTTGCTGTGAATTTCTGCTGAGTATTATACAATTTAATGTTCCGTGTCGCAATACTCGTCATTACAGACAAACAGAACCCATTACAGACCTCTTTTTGTTAAATTGTTTAATGCAAATTATGCTCTAGTTGATCCTTTTACTAGAGCTGGCAAATTATCGATAGTCTCGCCATTCGATATTTTCGATAGTTTGATAGAAAACTATCGATACTATCGATAGTATCCAATTTTTTGGGAATGTTAGGTTCCATATTTTGTATTATCAACTCTATCAACTTAATTGATCAAGTTTTGAAATTATTTGAGTTAGTTTAATAAAAGAAAACTAATATATTAAACGATCTTAAGTAAAGTTCAGACTTTTTTTTAATAAGAAAAAAGATAATACAAAAAAAATATGAAGCATATAAAACTTAGCATGAAAACAAAAACCCATTTATAATTCATTTTTTACAACGCATTTTGAGTTCAATTTTCTAAAAAACATTTGTACATACACTATAAAAACTATGTACTCGTATATCACATATGTTGTGCATATGTAGGCTGCCCAAGGAATTATTTTATAATCGTAATTTTTTATAATTCTTGAGTAATCCAAAAATTTTTGTTTATGGGGCACCCTTTAGTTTTTAATTATTTTTTATACTAGAGTATAGTATTAAATATGTAAACAGTGTCTGCCTACAACGTTTAGAAGAGAAGGTCAAATTACTCAAAAAACCCTTTTATTTTTAATAAATTTATTTTCGTTACTTGTTGTTACAGTAGATATTGTAAAATATAATCTTTATAAATTTTAAGTGTCAGATGACAAATATATACATAATCTACGTATATTTTAGGTTTCTACCCATTCCGGATCAAAATTTAGGCTACATATGTACATACGTAAATATTTGCTACTTTCAAAAAATCGTTTATTTTTTATAAATATAATAAATTCACATTTAAAAAATTAAAGTCATATTCGAAAACTGGCTTCACTATAGGAAGACCCTTTAAATTTTATTTATAGTTGTTATAATCATGGGATTACACTTTCTATAAAAATATCAGAAGCCTACCTATTACGGTAAAAAAAACTAATATACATACGTGAAAATATGTCAATGACGGAACACCCTTTAATTTTTAGTATTTGTCATAGCGGCCGTGGCAACTCATCTTCTACAAATTTCAAGAGCACCTACTATGGCTCAAAAAAATGAGGAGATATACTTATGTACATGCAAATCACGACACTGTCGAAAACCCTTAAATTTTTACTGTTTTTTATATGACCACTATAATTTAAGGGTTTTCCGACAGTAATACACCATCTGTGAAAATTTCAAGAGTCTACCTATTATGGTTCAAATCTTAGGCTATATAAATGCAAAAAAAGTCACTATTGGGACACCTTTAAATTTACAAACAGTATTTAAAACTAAGTTTTAATTACTGTTTGTAAATTTTAGGTGTATGCCTCCCACAGTTCAATAAATAAACACATATATGTAATTAACACGTCTCTATCGGAACACCCTATAAATTATTATTATAATAATATTTTCAGGAGATGGGTTAGAGAGGTTTTTAACTGGGTCATGTTTAAAGAAGTTACATCGTGTCGAATTAAAATGAATGCAATGTTTTATAATATGTTCAATTGTGACAAGTTCTGTACGACAATAATGACAGATGTTTGAGGTATCAGGTTGAATAATGTGCCCGTGTGTGAAGAACGTGTGACCAAGTCTTAGTCGCACAAATTTCCTGCACTCTAGCGGGCTGAGAGACCCACTGTAATTGAAATTTAGGTAGTTATTTAGGTTAATTTTTACTGGGTTTATAGATCTGTACCAATCAGATGTTTTAGACCATACGTCACCTTGTTTGGTCAAAGTATTTTTAATGTGAAGCAGAATGTCGTGAGTGTTGAGGTTGGGTGTTAGAAAACAAGGTGATTTAAGAGATGCTTTGGCTGTATAATCAGCAAATTCATTTCCTTTAATTTGGCAATGTCCGGGAATCCATACAATTTTGATGTTATTTTTTTCAATTAAAACATTTCTAATGTATGTGGGGTAGAAGTTTGAGTTGTGTAAATTTCGAATCGATTGGATAGCAGATAATGAGTCAGTACATATTATAGTTTTAGATGTAGTGTTATCTAGAGATTTTATTGCCTTCTGAAAATGCTGTCAGGTGTGGAAGATTTAGTAAATTGTGCCAATGATAAGATTATACTATTGGATGACAGGAACCAAGGTAGGTAGGCAATTCGGGTTTTACTGCAGGGTTTAGTAGATAGGTCATTATGGTTGGCGAAATCACAAATACGACTAAGGCATGATTGAATTCTATTGTAGTTGGGTTTCGAAGCTAGTTTTTTGCATATTTTATATATGGGAGAATCGGGGCTGTTGAGAAAATTTCTTAACAACTTGAAGGTTATAATATCTCTGCTTGTTTCTATACAGCAAATTCCGGCTTCAAAGAGCATATTGTGAATAGGTGTAGTTCTAAAAGCTTTGAATGTAATTCTGAATGCTGAGTTTACGATAATTTAAATCCTTTGAATAGAAGTTTTAGATGAGAAGCCATACAAATATAGACCATAATAAATTTTAGATAACAGTAATGATTTTATGACAGATATTAATGAGTTTAAGTTACAGTTAAATTTTTTGTTAGATAAGCATTTAATTATGTTACACCTTTGATTCAAATCTTTTGCTATGTATTGGATGTGTCCGTTCCAGTTGTATATATTATTAAAAATAATACTTAAAATTTTTAGTGACGAGCAATTTTCTACAATTACAGAACCTGTTGACACCTTAGGTTTACAAGATTTTTTCCTACAAATGTGAAGATGTTTACACTTTTGTAATGATAACTCAGCACGTGAATAGTTGCACCAATTCTCTATAAGATTTATCAATGGGTTAATGCTTATTGTACCATTTTTCTCTTTGCCAAGTTTTGTAATTATATAAAAATCATCTGCGGACGCACAGAAATTGTATTGCCTTAGTGATAGCAGACTTTCACTAAGTTTGTTGAAAGAAATAATAAAAAGAATTACGGAGAGCGGCGATCTTTGTGGAATTCCATTATGTAACGGATATAATTTTGAATAGTTATTATGTAGTTTAATTCGGATATGCCTTTTTGATAGAAAATTTTGAATATATTGGACCATTTTTGGGCCTAAGCCCCAATCTAGCAGTTGATTGATAATCGAGTGAATTCCTACTTTGTCAAAAGCTTTTGAGAAATCAAGGGAGGTTACTATCTTGTCGAGTAATTTAGATGTACATAGATTAAGAGAGATAGGTCCATAGGATTCTACTTTCGTTCAATCTTTGTTAGGTTTCGGTATTGGTGATATTGTACTGATTTTGTAGAAGGATGGAATAAAATTACACAAAATTAGGTTAAAAAGGTGAATAAGTCTAGTTTTTGTACTGTTGCTTAGTTTTTTGATCATAGGATAAGATATCCTGTCTATGCCGGGAGTTTTACCCTTCTTTTTACTAAGAGCAAAATTCAGTTCGACAAGCGTAATGTCCTTTTCTATAAAGCTAGATCTTTGGCTAGGATGAAAAGATAATTAACTATTTCTTAATTTATATTTATTCGATCTGAACTCGTTTGGGAAAGTGCAGTCGTCTGATACAGGATAATAATTTTTCACATTGTATGGGCGGTACCACGCCAACTATTCCGGCTATAACTCATGAACCAATACACATACAGAGACCGTTTGTACAAAATCCTTGGTATTGACGTCACCTTTCATATAAACTTTGCAGAAACAAAATCGGGTTACGCATTCCAGAGAACATCAATTACTAACACAATGCAACTTTTTTTATATATGTTTATAGATTGAAAAAGAAATTATTTTATTTTAAGAATTTAATATTATTTATTTCTCATTACGCATAATTCCTTTTTTTAAATTTATTATCATATAGTAATCCAAACAAGAATTTAATTTTAAAGAAAAATTTTAAAATGAGTAAATTAATTATTTAGACTTAAGTTCTTAATTATAAAGATAAAGAAAAATTAAACACCAGCAGAGTGGAATGCATTTTCTAGACAGTTACGTCCGTCATCAGCACTCTTGTTTCAATTGTTTTTAATTTTCTATTTAAACAAACTTATCAAAGAATTTTTGGCTTAAATCTAGTTTAGTGAAGCTTGACGTTAAAAAAAAATATTAATTATTAAAAAATAATAAAAAATGTAAAATAAAAAAATTGGCGGTCACCCTTATTTTCCGAGTTATTGGCCTCCGAACATTTCATATAAAATTGTGATTGGAAATATCTATCAGGTGGTGCTAAAATTTAAAAAAAATGTAACCCATTAAGAATCGGTGACATTTCTTGATGAAATTTTATGCATAGTACGTAGGAAAATTTGATTAAGCGAAGCCGGTGTTGGTCATACCACAGAGGAGTAGATCCTTGTGTCCGGCCGAAGGCCGGCTATGCAGGAAACCTTTAGTAAGCGAAGCCGGTGTTGGTCATACCATAGAGGAGAAAATTCTTGCGCCCGGCCGAAGGCCGGCTATGCAGGAAACCTTTAGTAAGCGAAGCCGGTGTTGGTCATACCATAGAGGAGAAAATTCTTGCGCCCGGCCGAAGGCCGGCTATGTAGAAAACCTTTAGTAAGCGAAGCCGGTGTTGGTCATACCATAGAGGAGAAAATCCTTGCGCCCGGCCGAAGGCTGGCTATGCAGAAAAACTTTAGTAAGCGAAGCCGGTGTAGGTTTTCGATTTGAGGGTTTTATTTGTTGTTATGTTTTTCTTTATTGATTCATTTAATTGCTTTTTATCACATTTGTTATTACGTATTACTGTACTTAATAATGTAAAAATCAAAAAAATGCGTTGGCTCTTAATGGGTCAATTTTAAAAAAAAAAGTTTAGCATCACCTGATAGATATTTCCAAAAGCTTTAAAATGATACCCATATTGACATAATTTGTTTAAAAATGTACTGTAAAATCATAGTTCCATATGAAAAGTTCAGAGGCCCATAACTCGGAAAATAAGGGCGACCGCCAAATTTTTTATTTTACATTTTTTTATTACTCTCTATCACTCTGTGTAATTTTTTTTATTAGATTTGTTCCGAATTTTTTTTTTCATTTTTATTATATTTCATAGGCTTAAGAACTTAATTAAGCCTAAATAATTAATTTATTCATTTTAAAATAGTTCATTTAAAATTCATATAAAAATTTAAAAATATATAGCATGCTACATTTTGAGAAGATTTTTATAAAAAATTTTTGTTACCCTGTTTTAATAAGGATACATCAGCAAAAGAAAATGTCAAAAATTGCTCATCAATTAAAATTTTCATCAAAAGTAAATAAGTGAGAAAGTAGTTATTGTATGGAAAAATAAAAAAATTATTATGTGGACTCAAGAATTAAATATGAAATTTACTATAAAAATCTCGCTTTATTGATATTTTCCAAGAAGATACAAACATTTTAACGTACCTTGTACAATTCTACGAATTTTTAAAGAAATAGCAGATATATTTTTTTCTAGGTGGGGTCAAGTCTTTAGACTTAAAATTTTTACGATTGCCGTGCCTTCAATAAATTTTCTTTAATTGACGAGATAATAAGAGAAACTTTAATGTACCAAAATGGCTAGACCAATTTATCCAAGTCAGCAAAAAATTGCAGAAAAATTGATAATTCTCAATGATCGTGGCGTAGGTATATTAACCAGGGTGTATAACATCAAAAAAGCCTGTGGTGACACCAAATCAAAACCAGGATTTTTGTCAGAAAAATCCTTAGAATCTTCGATAAAATTTATAGTTAAACGATTTCCAAATATTGACGTTAAAGGTCTAAATGCTATTGTGAATATTAAAGCGGAAATAACTAAATCATTGTCATTATATTATAACACTTTTGTGGACTTAATGGATTTTAAGGATAATGTATGCGAGTTACTCACTACCATGGATGCTTGCCAAATATATTTGGACATAACGTTAAATTTCGAATTAACAAAAAATTATCTTGATTTGGTTGTAACATACGTCTCATTGATGATACTTTTGTCAAGAGTTGAAGATCGCAAAGCTGTATTGGGACTTTATAATGTAGCATACGAATTACAAAACAGCCAGTCTGATCCGGGTTTTCCTCGTCTCGGTCAAATGATTTTAGATTACGAAGTTCCATTAAAAAAGCTCTCTGAGGAATTTATACCACATCAGCGTTTACTTACAAATGCTTTGCGTTCCTTGACTACAATCTATCCACTGCGCAATCTTCCGGCCGACAAATGGCGTGAAATGCAAAAGCTTAGTTTAGTTGGCAATCCAGCTATACTTTTGAAAGCTGTGCGTACTGATACAATGTCTTGTGAATATTTATCATTGGAATCTATGGATCGTTGGATTATTTTCGGTCTTCTGTTGAATCATTCGACGCTGGCTCAATATCCAGAAGTTAACAAAATCTGGATATCTGCTCTAGAATCTAGTTGGGTAATAGCCTTATTCCGTGATGAAGTATTGCAAATTCATCAGTACATACAAGCATTTTTTGACAGTATTAAAGGATATAGCAAACGCATCAACGAGGTTAAGGAGGCGTATTCAAATGCTGTACAAAAAGCATCCCTAATGCACCGCGAACGTAGAAAATTTTTGCGTACTGCTTTAAAAGAATTAGCATTAATAATGACCGATCAACCTGGTTTATTGGGCCCCAAAGCAATATTTATATTTATTGGTCTTTGCTTGGCCAGAGACGAGATTTTATGGCTATTAAGACATAATGATAATCCCCCTTTGCTGAAAAATAAAGGTATGTGTTTTTTATTTCAACAAGTAATTTTTTTTTTTTAATTTTGGTATAAGTAGCCTAAAAGACCTACAATGTCTTAATGTAGGTTTTATTCAAGGAAGAAGATTAAACGAAAAGAGTTTTATAGAGATTAATTTAGACTAACTTATATTTTACAATTTTTAATAGAGGAGTAAAAAAGAAATTCTTTGGGTGAATAGGGTTCGAAAACAATTAATTTAACTTTACAATTATTAACTGCTAGTTACATCCGTTTTCTTCGCCATCTATATCGTCATTAAATAAAACAAAGATTCTGGTAAACGATAATATTAATTTGTATTAGCATACTCTTCTTACCCCTCGTTACCATCAGCTTATTACTATAGTAAACCTTTTTTTAAATTTGCCCCAGATTTACGATATTTAAAAATTAATTGATAATAGCCTCCCCTCCTCGCTTCTATTTTTTTCTCGACTACACCTTTTGTATACCGTTTATAGATATTTAACTCACCCTCTTCACCCTCCGAATAATTACTACAATATGGTTTTCATATAAAATTCTATTATCGTTACATAAATTTTGGACAATATTAAAAAAACATTTTTAGTATTTTTTAAGTTCCACTTTTGTCTAAATAAATTTATAGCAGGTATAGACAATAGGTAAAGTTCTTTACATATTGCTATCGAGTGTCCAGCAAATTTAATAATACTTGAATCTTGGTAACACCCTTTTAACAGTAAAATTCCGTTCTTTCTCTTTGTTCTCTCTTTCTCTTAGAAACAATTTGCGCTATCTTGTCAGCCTCTTCCACGCATAGTCTGTAAGTTTTGTCTTCGATTTTAATCTTGGACAAATAAAACTTGAAGTTACCATGCCCTGCCACTTAACACAGTTATTCAGCTTAAGTTACATCGATTGTAACCAAGCCGCTTTTTGGAGTTCCAGCTTTAGGATTGTCTTGATAAATTAACCCGTCCACACCCCTTTCAATGTATCCTTTTTTATCTCTTCCCAGCCTTCCGTGTCTGATTCTTAAGGTCCTAGAATTCATAAAATACCAGACCTTGGGGATATCAATTATAGTTTGTAATTAATTATACATTCAATTAATCCATTACATGTAATTGTAAATTACACTTACATTCAAATTTTGTAATTGTAATTGAGTTTTTTCAATTAATCAATGTTATTTGTAATAGCATTTTTGTTGTTTTAAATTACAACGCGAGAGTTTCATTTTTAAGATAAACTTAAAATGTTTAGGAATATAATTGAATTTCGTTTAATTGGAAGTAAGCCTAATTATAATTGCAATTACTTTTAATTTCAATTACATGTAATATCAATTACATGTAATTAGTAATTGAAAATTTCCAATTACTAATTACAAGCACTTGTAATAGAAAATTTTCAATTGCAAGTACTTGTTTTGAAAATATTATTACTTAGTCCCTGATTTCAATTACATTTAATTGTAATTAGTAATTGGAAATTTTCAATTAAACATTACCTGTAATTGCAATTGAAATGTAATTGAATCCCCAATGTCTGTAAAATATCCAGTGGTTGTCAGGTATTCAGAGATTGTCCGCTTTAATTTAGCTAGCCGCCACCGCGTGGAGGTGTAAGTCGAACTACTGTCAGTACAATCAGTTACGGCGATCCATGTTCTTGAGCCTATGACTGACTCAAGTACTAAGAAACCTCACCAAATAATTTTATTAAACTTCGTAGAAATAAATAAATGTTTTAAAAAATGTTCAAATACTGTTGTTTGTATAAATTTCGTTTTTGTTGCAATTTTTTTAAGGAAAAAGTAATGAAGATCTTGTTGATCGTCAGTTGCCGGAATTATTATTTCATATGGAAGAATTGCGTGCTTTAGTACGTAAATATAGCCAAGTGATGCAGCGTTATTATGTACAGTATCTTTCTGGCTTTGATTCTACAGATCTTAATATACGTATGCAGAGTCTACAAATGTGTTCTGAAGATGAAAGTGTCATTCTCTCTTCTCTTTACAATTCTGCTTCCAGTTTGACTGTGAAACAAGTTGAAGAAAATGAGCTATTCGATTTCAGAGCGTTCCGTTTGGATTGGTTTCGTTTACAAACGTACATGAGTGTAAGTAAAGCAGTATTACGGATACAAGAGCATAGTGAATTGGCACGCTTGTTAGACTCGATGGTGTTTCACACACGAGTGGTGGACAACTTGGATGAAATTCTAGTAGATACATCTGATTTAAGCATATTTTGTTTCTACAGTAAAATGTTTGATGATCAATTTCACATGTGTCTCGAATTTCCTGCTCAAAATCGTTACATTATAGCATTTCCTCTTATATGCTCTCATTTTCAAAATTGTACCCATGAAATGTGTCCAGAGGAGCGGCACCATATACGTGAACGATCTTTAAGTGTGGTTAACATATTTTTGGAAGAAATGGCCAAGGAAGCAAAGAATATTATAACCACTATTTGTGATGAACAGTGTACAATGGCTGATGCATTGTTACCAAAACATTGCGCCAAAATTTTATCACTTCAATCAGCTCGTAAGAAAAAAGATAAATCAAAGAAACAGTTCGATGATATAAGGAAGCCAGGAGATGAATCTTATCGCAAGACACGCGAAGATCTTACAACCATGGATAAATTGCACATGGCTTTAACTGAACTGTGTTTTGCCATCAACTATTGCCCAACAGTAAACGTATGGGAATTTGCTTTCGCACCGCGCGAATATTTATGTCAAAACTTAGAACATCGTTTTTCACGAGACTTGGTTGTTATGGACATGTTTAATCAGGAGACTATGGAAATTGCTAAGCCCTCAGAGTTATTAGCTTCAGTAAGGGCATACATGAACGTTTTACAAACTGTAGAGAATTATGTGCACATCGACATGACTCGGGTATTTAACAATTGTTTATTGCAACAGACCCAATCTTTAGATTCACATGGAGAAAAAACTATAGCTGCCTTGTATAATACTTGGTAAATATAATTAAATTATATTAAAATAATTTACACTCATTTTTTTTTTTCTTTTTTAAGGTACACCGAAGTTTTATTGCGACGTGTTTCAGCTGGCAACATTGTTTTTAGCAATAACCAAAAGGCATTTGTACCCATATCACCCGAAGGTTGGGTACCTTTTAATCCTCAAGAGTTTTCAGATCTTAACGAATTACGAGCTTTGGCAGAATTGGTGGGCCCATATGGAATAAAGACCTTAAATGAAACTTTAATGTGGCATATAGCCAATCAAGTGCAAGAGCTAAAATCTTTAGTGGGTGTTAACAAGGAAGTTTTGATTACTTTACGCACCAGTTTTGATAAACCCGAAGTAATGAAAGAACAATTTAAACGTTTGCAGGACGTAGACCGAGTATTACAACGAATGACTATTATCGGTGTCATTTTGTGTTTTCGTAATTTAGTGCATGAGGCTTTAGTAGATGTATTAGAAAAACGTGTACCGTTTTTGTTAAGTTCAATTAGAGATTTCCAAGAGCATTTGCCGGGTGGAGATCAAATACGTGTTGCCTCTGAGATGGCGGCAGCAGCCGGTCTTGTGTGCAAAGTGGATCCCACATTAACAGCAACTTTGAAATCGAAAAAGCCTGAATATGATGAGGGCGAACATTTAACTGCATGCATGCTAATGGTGTTTGTAGCGGTGTCCATACCGAAATTGGCACGTAATGAAAATTCGTTTTATCGTGCCACAATCGATGGCCATTCCAATAATACTCATTGCATGTCGGTGGCCATTAATAATATTTTTGGTGCTCTCTTCACCATTTGTGGCCAAAATGATATAGAGGACCGTATGAAGGAATTTTTGGCTTTAGCCAGTTCTTCATTGCTAAGATTGGGTCTAGAATCGGATCGTGATACTACACGTAATCGTGAATCTATTTATTTACTTCTAGATGAAATTGTTAAACAATCACCATTTTTGACAATGGATTTATTGGAATCCTGCTTTCCATATGTTTTAATACGCAATGCTTATCATGCTGTTTATAAACAAGAGCAAATATTAGGTTTATAAGTTAAATAATCAATGAATCTTTAAATATTTAACTGCAATATACACAGTTGTTAGAGAAGTCATTAGAAATGAATTATTTTCTTCAATGCATTTCTTTAATTTGTAATTTTTTTAATCGTGAACTATTTTTATGTATTTTATTATCTAATATATTATTATATTATTACAAATATTTTGATTAACTGAGTTATAAATATATTAAAAAATAGTGGCATATTATTAGTTTCAAATAAAATATTAGTAATAAATAAAAAAACAACTGATTTCTCAAAATATTGAAACAAAAGGAAAGCCTTCATTGAGTGATTAATAATGTATTTACAAAGCAGCGATCTTCAGGATCAGTCTCATTACAATAAGTTAATTTTAGGTATACTTGTTTGGACAGTGCGGTTAGAACACGCATTCTTATTGAGTGAAACTTACCAAAGACACCCCTGGTATGTCAATTTAAGAAAATATGACATTCTCGTAAACAAGATTAATTTTAAACAGTTCATATGTAAAGTTAAAATTTATTTTATAAAAAAACAACAACTACACTAAAAAGTCTGTTTAGTTTACCATACGTTATATAAGGTAAAGTATAGTAATCGCCGGGATTTCGACGGATTTATACGTTTCGAGGTCTCCTGAATCCATTTTGGCTATTTTCGCGATGATGTCTTCTGGTGGTTGGGTGTGTATGCTACTATTTTTGTGGAGTTTGTACAGGTCATACTGTTTGACATATCAAAATTAAATTTAGTATGTGCCCAAACCGAAAATAATAAATTTTTCGATTCGAATATACTTTGAACTTCTCTTTCTCTTTGTAATATATCCATAAAATATCTGTTTCCATTGGATATGGTAAAGTTGAGTGTAGGCCCCTCCATATTTTTTTAATTTAAGTGGAAAGCTTATAAGTAAGGAGTATTAAGAAAAATTAATAGTTGCACAATCATAGGAGCTCAAAATGAAAAAGTTTGCTTAATTTTATTGTGAATAAGGGGGCTACATGCAAAATGACTCTATGAAAGATCGCTCAAAAACAAAAATGAAAAATAAGCTAAGAAATCCGCATACAGAATTGGGTAATATTTTATACAAAAAGTAATTCCAAAATATTGAGTGCTGTTTTTGGAAATTTTTCAAATGGAAAATGATCCAAAATGTTTTATTTGATCGGTTTTTTATAATCACGTAATTTTCTTAACCTACATAACTGTTAACATTAAAGATTCATCTGGCAACATTGCCTTGAGTTGTAAATAACGTGTTATTTTTTACTCGTGTGTGATTTTTCTTGAAAATTTAATTTTTCCTTTAAATCGCTTCCAATATGGCTAGCCAGAAGCGAGATTACTTTGGGAATAGTCCCAAATTTAAGACGATAAGGATTGATCCTGGCCCTAGTAACAGGTTTCATTTGCTAGCAAATGAAGAAGAAGCAGAGGCAAGAGCAGTCAAAGAAAGGGTTCCACCAATAGTGGTAGACTCGTATCACAGTTTCTCAAAAGTTTGGGAAATACTTGGTGAGGAGTACTTCTTCAAGAGTATGACAATTGGAACTAAGGTTACATGCAATACAATGGTCCTGTATGAAGCTGCGTTAAAAAAGCTGAGTGAACTGAAGTACAGTTTTTATACACACGAAGTTAAAGATGTAAAGCACTTTAAGTTAGTGTTATTTGGTTTGCCAAGAACAGACGCAAAGCTTTTAACGGAGGAATTGGTTAAAATGCACAACATAAACCCAGTAAGTGTCAAAGAAATCGTAACTAAAAGGACTACAGCTGATGACGCTATATACTTGATTGAGTTTAAAAAACAAGAAGTGTCAAAAAATGATATTATGAAAATAAAGTACTTTTGCAATATTGCTGTTTACTGGAGAAGACCTCTTAAAGGGAATAAAGGGCCTACGCAATGTACGAAGTGCTCTATGTACGGACATGGAGCTAAAAACTGCAATAGAGTTATCGCCTGCGCAATCACGACCAGACTGAGTGTGTATTGGCCAAAAACACTCAAGGGAGTAATGTTGTTTATAAATGCCACAACTGTAGCCAAAAGAACTTAAGAAACTCGAATCACAGGTCCGACGATCCTATATGCCCTTGCCGTAAAGATTATTTAGAAATGCGCCTACGATTAAATTCTAAGTCTAGACCTAATTTCAACAAGTCGAGAATTAATCATGTGTATGATGAGACTGAGTTCCCACACCTGTCAAGTCAGAGTCAACCAACTGATTCACGAGAGCACACCTTCCAAAGAAAAAGTTTGTACTCTGAGGTTTCGAAAAACAGACCCCGCGACAGCAACAACGATGATGACTTATCTAACGAGAGATTGTTAGAAATCTTCTTTAGTGCTGTGGATGCACTAGAAAAATGTCGAAATAAATTTGACAAATTAAGAGTGCTTGGCATGATACTCAAGCATGCTATATAAAATCATGGGTAGTCAAAATGTATACGTTATGCACTGGAATGCTCAAGGCATAACAACTGAGTCAGCAGCTGCACAGCTCGAAAAAGTTCTCCATGAGAAAAATATTGATATTCTACTTCTTAACGAAACGTTCCTGAAGCCGTATCATAGGTTAAAATTTGGAGGCTACAAAATATACAGAGAAGACCGTCAAACACATGGTGGGGGTGTGCTTATAGCGGTTAAAAATTACATAGATCATAAGTTGTTACCAAAGATTAAAACAATAACCATAGAAAATATCTCTGTGGAAGTTAAAATAAGTGGACGTCCCGTAAGTTTTATCTCCGCTTATAATCCAGTTTACACTTCTAATTTTAAAACTGACTTCGAACTTCTTACCAATTCGTTTAGTGACTATTTTGTTTTTGGTGATTTGAATGCACAACATGTGAGTTGGAATTGTATTTCAAACAATTCAGCTGGCAAACAACTGTACAGACATCACTTAAGTTCAAGTTATTATGTATATCATCCGGATACACATACTAGATTCGGCCAAAATATAATTCCAGTCCAACCATTTTCGCAGTTACAGTCACATCCAAATATTTTACAGTCTGAACACACCCCAATATCTTGTTACATTTTTGGAACACCACAAAATCACTTTGTTGCAGTTCCGTTGTATAATCAGGCTGATTGGCCAGCAATTAAAAACTGGGTCGAGAATGAAATTAAGAATCATAATATCGGACAAATAGAGCTTAACAATATAAACCTAGATTCGTCATTAAATAAATTAGTTAGTATAGTTAAAGAAGCTTTTTCCAAGATTCCAATTGGCCAGAAAAATCCTTGGCAGAGGGAAATTTCAAATACGTCTAAAATGCTGATTACTCAGAGGAACAAGTATAACCGTAAACTTAAAAGATGTAGAGATCCTAGTTACAGAACTCAACTAATCAGCATTTTAAAACAGTTGAATCACTTAATTGATTTTCATTTGAAAAGGGATAGAAATGAAGCGTGGGCTAAATTCATTTCCAAACTGCCTTCCGGCTCTAAAAAGTTTTGGAAACTAACAAAAGCTTTAAAAGGTAGAAATTCTGCAATCCCCGATCTAAATATAAATGGGGAAGTTTTAAGTACCGGTGAAGCAAAAGCAAATGCCATTGCGGAAGTTTTTAGATGCAACAATAATATCACCAACAACAATTCATCACCTTTAGATAATGTGGTTCTAAATTATGTGCAGGAACTTAACAATGTAAATCTCGCTGACAGTGACAATTTTGAATTCACAGATGCAGTAGAGGTAAAGACATTTGTTTTTTATTTAAAAAATAACAAAGCCCCAGGTTTAGACGGAATTACCAGCATTATTTTAAAAAATATGCGCGATTACTTTTTTGAAACTTTGAGCAAACTATTTAATTACTGCTTGAGAAATGGCCATTTCCCCATGATATTTAAAAAGGCCAGGGTTATACCTATTTTCAAAACTGGAAAAGATCCAAAATTGCCTTCCAGCTATAGGCCAATAAGCATTTTGAGCTTGTTGGATAAAGTCTTTGAAAAAATAATCCACAAAAGAATCGTAGAGTTCTCAGAACAGAATAACATTATACATCAGCAGCAGTTTGGATTCCGAAGAGAGCACTCAACGGTACATCAAATCAAACGAGTGGTTAATATTATTGAGAATAATAAAAGAAATCGTAGAAGTACAGGTATTATATTTCTTGACATTGAAAAGGCTTTCGATACAGTATGGCATAATGGCCTATTGTATAAACTTAACTCTTTTAGTTTTCCTTTATATTTACAAAAAATCATACAAAGCTTTTTAGACCAACGTTCGTTTGTTGTTTTCGTGAAGCGCATCTCATCAGATGATAAACATATACTCGCAGGTCTACCGCAAGGTTCCGTTTTGTCACCTACGCTTTATTCGTTATACACGTCAGATATCACTCTACGCAGAAATCAGGAAGCAGCATTTTATGCAGACGATAGTGCTTTCATTTGCAGCGGTAAGGTATCTAATTCATTAGTTAGGAAAATGCAAGAGAGCTTAAATTCAAGCCAAAAATATTTTAATAAATGGAAAATAAAGGTCAATGATGATAAAACACAGGCCATTATTTTTCCATATAATAAGTCGCCAAAACGTATACCTTCTCAATCTATGTTGTGCCGTGGGAATGTTATACCTATAAAGTCAGAAATCAAGTATTTGGGCATTATAATAGATAAAAAAACTAACATTTAAGCAACATGTCAACCAAATTTGTGAAAAAGCTATAAAGTGTGGTCGGGCATTGTTTCCCATACTCAACAGAAGATCTAAATTGAATATGAAAAACAAAATATTGTTATATAAAATGTGCATTCGACCAATTATGAGTTACAGCTGTCAAGTATGGTTTCATAAAACTGCGAAAACTCATACCAAAAAGCTTCAGATTATACAAAACAAGAATTTGAAAATAATTCATAATCTTCCTCGTAGGTATCCGACAAATTTACTTTACAGTAACTTTGGACACAAGATGATAAACGATTTCACTAGAGAACTGACACTGACATTTAATGAAAAATGCAGACTGTCAAACTTTGAATCAATAAGGAATTTACAAGGTAATCACTAAGATTCGTTCGTTAAGAATGAATGTATTAGTGATTATCCAAACAAATTTCTTTATAACTTCCATAGAGATCAAAAAGGTTTTTGTGAGCTATTTTCCTTAAGGCTGTATATTTATTGTTATTAGTTTTGTAAATTTAATTATAAGACTCTTATTGTTGTAGTACTTATAGTAAAATCTCATACCTCTGTACCTTTTATATTTTAAACTTGTAAATAAAGTCTTTTATTAAAAAAACAAAAAAAAAACATTAAAGATTTATTAGAATAAAAAATATCAATGCCCCCCTACTGTCACTATTGACCTTTTTATAAACATATTTTTTCCTTTGGCCAAATTTCCATTTTTATTCCAAATTTTTATATTTTACGGTAATTATTCATTTGGCGATTCTTAATTTTTGTTTTGTGGCGATTTTTCATAGGGTCAACTAGCACGCAGCTTAAATAAGGTTGTAATATATTTTTTTATTACTCAATACAAAAGTTTCATTATTAAACTAAAAAATGTTTTTATTTTATGTTATTTATATAAATGACGCACTTTTTAAAGTAATTTTGAAAATAATTATTTCTTGTTTCTATTTGTGACAACGCTTCAACAAAATACTTCAATAATTCCGGTAAACTTCAAACATTTTTGAAATGGAATTACCCAAGGTATATTTATCTTACTAGGTAGCAAGGTATATTTGTTTTACTAGGTAGTGGCATCCCTACAACAAATACAACAATACAAGAACAACATGACATTTTGTTGTTGCTTTGTAGTTCGAAATGTCATAAATAAATATACCTTGGAATTACCCATGATATAAAAAAAGAAGATAGTTCCAATCATCATCTGGCAACATTGCCTTGAGTTGTAAACAACGTGTTATTTTTTGCTCGTGTGTGATTTTTCTTGAAAATTTAATTTTTCCTTTAAATCGCTTCCAATATGGCTAGCCAGAAGCGAGATTACTTTGGGAATAGTCCCAAATTTAAGACGATAAGGATTGATCCTGGCCCTTGTAACAGGTTTCATTTGCTAGCAAATGAAGAAGAAGAAGAGACAATAGCAGTCAAAGAAAGGGTTCCACCAATAGTGGTAGACTCGTGTCACAGTTTCTCAAAAGTTTGGGAAATACTTGGTGAGGAGTACTTCTTCAAGAGAATGACAATTGGAACTAAGGTTACATGCAATACAATGGTCCTGTATGAAGCTGCGTTAAAAAAGCTGAGTGAACTGAAGTACAGTTTTTATACACACGAAGTTAAAGACGTAAAGCACTTTAAATTAGTGTTATTTGGTTTGCCAAGAACAGACGCAAAGCTTTTAAAGGAGGAATTGGTTAAAATGCACAACATAAACCCAGTAAGTGTCAAAGAAATCGTAACCAAAAGGACTACAGCTGATGACGCTATATACTTGATTGAGTATAACAAACAAGAAGTGTCCAAAAATGATATTATGAAAATAAAGTACTTTTGCAATATTGCTGTTTACTGGAGAAGACCTCTTAAAGGGAATAAAGGGCCTACGCAATGTACGAAGTGCTCTATGTACGGACATGGAGCTAAAAACTGCAATAGAGTTATCATCTGTGCAGTTTGTGCTGGCAATCACGACCAGACTGAGTGTGTATTGGCCAAAAACACTCAAGGGAGTAATGTTGTTTATAAATGCCACAACTGTAGCCAAAAGAACTTAAGAAACTCGAATCACAGGTCCGACGATCCTAAATGCCCTTGCCGTAAAGATTATTTAGAAATGCGCCTACGATTAACTTCTAAGTCTAGACCTAATTTCAACAAGTCGAGAATTAATCATGTGTATGATGAGACTGAGTTCCCACACCTGTCAAGTCAGAGTCAACCAACTGATTAACGAGAGCACACCTTCCAAAGGAAAAGTTTGTACTCTGAGGTTTCGAAAAACAGACCCCGCGACAGCAACAACGATGATGACTTATCTAACGAGAGATTGTTAGAAATCTTCTTTAGTGCTGTGGATGCACTAGAAAAATGTTGAAATAAATTTGACAAATTAAGAGTGCTTGGCATGATGCTCAAGCATGCTATATAAAATCATGGGTAGTCAAAATGTATACGTTATGCACTGGAATGCTCAAGGCATAACAACTGAGTCAGCAGCTGCACAGCTCGAAAAAGTTCTCCATGAGAAAAATATTGATATTCTACTTCTTAACGAAACGTTCCTGAAGCCGTATCATAGGTTAAAATTTGGAGGCTACAAAATATACAGAGAAGACCGTCAAACACATGGTGGGGGTGTGCTTATAGCGGTTAAAAATTACATAGATCATAAGTTGTTACCAAAGATTAAAACAATAACCATAGAAAATATCTCTGTGGAAGTTAAAATAAGTGGATGTCCCGTAAGTTTTATCTCTGCTTATAATCCAGTTTACACTTCTAATTTTAAAACTGACTTCGAACTTCTTACCAATTCGTTTAGTGACTATTTTGTTTTTGGTGATTTGAATGCACAACATGTGAGTTGGAATTGTATTTCAAACAATTCAGCTGGCAAAGAACTGTACAGACATCACTTAAGTTCAAGTTATTATGTATATCATCCGGATACACATACTAGATTCGGCCAAAATATAATTCCAGTCCAACCATCCACGGTTGATATTTTACTTACTAACTCTAACATTTCATTTTCGCAGTTACAGTCACATCCAAATATTTTACAGTCTGAACACACCCCAATATCTTGTTACATTTTTGGAACACCACAAAATCACTTTGTTGCAGTTCCGTTGTATAATCAGGCTGATTGGCCAGCAATTAAAAACTGGGTCGAGAATGAAATTAGGAATCATAATATCGGACAAATAGAGCTTAACAATATAAACCTAGATTCTTCATTAAATAAATTAGTTAGTATAGTTAAAGAAGCTTTTTCCAAGATTCCAATTGGCCAGAAAAATCCTTGGCAGAGGGAAATTTCAAATACGTCTAAAATGCTGATTACTCAGAGGAACAGGTATAACCGTAAACTTAAAAGATGTAGAGATCCTAGTTACAGAACTCAACTAATCAGCATTTTAAAACAGTTGAATCACTTAATTGATTTTCATTTGAAAAGGGATAGAAATGAAGCGTGGGCTAAATTCATTTCAAAACTGCCTTCCGGCTCTAAAAAGTTTTGGAAACTAACAAAAGCTTTAAAAGGTAGAAATTCTGCAATCCCCGATCTAAATATAAATGGGGAAGTTTTAAGTACCGGTGAAGCAAAAGCAAATGCCATTGCGGAAGTTTTTAGATGCATTAATAATATCACCAACAACAATTCATCACCTTTAGATAATGTGGTTCTAAATTATGTGCAGGAACTTAACAATGTAAATCTCGCTGACAGTGACAATTTTGAATTCACAGATGCAGTAAAGGTAAAGACATTTGTTTTTTCTTTAAAAAATAACAAAGCCCCAGGTTTAGACGGAATTAACAGCATTATTTTAAAAAATATGCCCGATTACTTTTTTGAAACTTTGAGCAAACTATTTAATTACTGCTTGAGAAATGGTCATTTCCCCATGATATTTAAAAAGGCCAGGGTTATACCTATTTTCAAAACTGGAAAAGATCCAAAATTGCCTTCCAGCTATAGGCCAATAAGCATTTTGAGCTTGTTGGATAAAGTCTTTGAAAAAATAATCCACAAAAAAATCGTAGAGTTCTCAGAACAGAATAACATTATACATCAGCAGCAGTTTGGATTCCGAAGAGAGCACTCAACGGTACATCAAATCAAACGAGTGGTTAATATTATTGAGAATAATAAAAGAAATCGTAGAAGTACAGGTATTATATTTCTTGACATTGAAAAGGCTTTCGATACAGTATGGCATAATGGCCTATTGTATAAACTTAACTCTTTTAGTTTTCCTTTATATTGTTACGAAAGAAGAATTTATGCATTATAAGCTCTGAACAACAATACTCTCGAACAACAACAACAACAACATTAATGGCTTATTTTCTTACAATGATGGAAGAAAGAAACGCCTCATACAAAAATTCGCATTTACGCATACACACACACAGATTAAATAAACACTCTTCTGTTAAATACACAGCCACATACATAAATACAAGCATAAACAAATAAACAGCCACACACACAGGTATAAAGAAATAAATAGCCACAAACACAAGTATAAAGAAATAACCAATCACACAAACAGAAAAACAAGAGCAATAACATTCGAACCTGCCAGATATGTCTGGAATAGAACATTCTGGTGCTTTTAAAGCACCTATATAAAGTGAATCGTGCTGGCGAGTAGTATGGCAGTATTAATTTAAAAGTCAAAGAGTTAAGTTGTCGAATATTAAGAGTATTTAACAGTTTGTTGTATTTTTGAACAGTGGTGTTAAATAAATAAAGTGACTTACAGTAAAAGTAATAGCAGAGTGTATTTATTTTGCAATTAAAAGAACCCAACGTAAAGCAAAAACGTAACAATTGGTGACAGAAGTGAAATTGTAAAATAAAATAACTATAAAAAATAAAATAATAAATAAAAATGAAATTTGAAGAACTTAAAGTGGAGCAGCTGAAAAAGGAGTTGAGTAAGCTGGATTTGCCAACAGCAGGTAATAAAACAGACCTACAGAAGAGGCTCATAGATGAATTCAAGCGACGTGGCATCGACATTGGTACATATGAGTTCGAATAAAAGGAGGTGACAGAGGTATGTAGCCGTGAAACAACAACAGCAACTAGCATGGACTTCAATACGATGTTTGCCGCTATGATGGAGAAAATGGGAGAAAACTCTAGAATGCTAGTCGAAGTACAAGAAGCTTCTAGAGCAAACAGCGAAAAACTGTTAGCAGAAGTAAGAGCTGAAGTTCAGGAAGCTTCTAGAGCAAACAGCGAAAAACTGTTAGCTGAAGTACAAGAAGTAAGAGGTGAAGTACAGGAAGCTTCTAGGGCTAACAGTGAGAAACTAGAAAAAGTTAACGAGAGGCTACAGGAAATTTCTAGAACCGTCAATAAACGTGTTGACATCTTAGAAACAAAAGTCTGCAAGTTCGATGAACAAATCTCTGCCGTAGAAGTGCAACTGTCTGGTTTAAACAGAAAAGTGAATCTTCTAGAAACTAGTGGCGTCGAAGTACAGGTGAAGGATGTCGATGTAAAGCTGCAGGAGCTTGAAAACAAAATTATGAGTCTGGAAATAAGAGAAGGTCCAGCACGGGTAGTGACTGAAACCACAAATAGGATAAAAGCTCCCAGTTTCGACGGCAACATACCCTTCAACGTCTTCAAATTTCAGTTTGAGACAGTGGCCAGTAAAAATCTATGGAGCAATGAAGAGAAAGCGATTGAACTGATTCTGGCACTTAAAGGATCTGCAGCAGAAGTCCTCGAAAGCCTACCAACTAGCTGCAGAAATAATTATGAGGACATAATGGTGGCGTTACAGCGGAAATATGGCGGCGATCATAAAAAGGAGCTGTATAGAATGGAGCTACGCGGCAGGCTGCAGAGACCAAATGAGACGCTTCAGGATTTCGCCATGGAGATAGAGCGCTTGGTGCAGCTAATATACCCTGGGGAAAACCATCCACTTCTAGAACAGTTCAAGGTGGAGGCATTTGTTAATGGTATTCGTGACCCAGATATTAAGCACGCAGTTTGCGCTAAGCAAAACACATCCTTTGCTGAAACCATTGCTTACGCTCTGGCTCAAGAAACAGCAAAAGTCATTTCGAGGCCGCAGTCATACAAAGTGCGAAAAGTTGAAGTTGCTGCTGAAAATGAAAAAACAACAATGGACGACATAAAGCAAGTACTTGAGTCGGTAAAGAAAGTCTTAGATGAAAGACAAGGTAAGACAAACGCTAAGTGCTTTAATTGCGGCAAAGTCGGCCATTTTCAACGAAACTGTAAGGCAGCAAGAAAACGAGCCAGATCTGTTTCGCCGCCAAGAAACAATAAACGTGCGACTCATGGAACATCTCGAGAGTCGTTAAACTAAAGAGAGCTAGCACTACGGGGCATGAGCTAGCTCCCACAACCGAGGGCCCCACAATCTCCATATCTGTGATGCAGCAGCAAAACAGCAATCTTACTGCAAGCGGGTATATCAACGGAGGAAAGCGTATTCTGACAATAGACACAGGAGCGTCGCATTCTATAATAAGGCCCGATTTAGTAAAGGGAAAAGTGGAACAATTGAATAATGTAAGCCTGCGCACCGCTACCGGAGAATTTGCTACTGTCTATGGTAAGGCCAAAGTCAGATTAACTATAGCCAACATGAGTGTGGACCATGTGTTCATTGTTGCCGATATCGTGGACGAAGTTATTATTGGCGCAGATTTTATGATCATGCATGGAGTCGATCTGCGCATGGGGCAACAAATAATGATCTGGCGAAACGTCGAAATACCCCTTGATATTGGATATGTGAGTAAATCTGCAGTAAGGAAGTTGGTTGCTGTAGCATCCCAGAAATTACCACCTCAGGCAGAAACTGTGATATGGGCACGTATGGAGGAAGATTGTGAGGACAACCGGTTGTGGGTGGTAGAACCATCAGGAATTAAGAATGAAACAATAACAGCAAAAGCCCTCGTGAAAACCTGTAAGAATGGAAAAATTCCTGTGAGAGTGTTAAATCTATCCAGCAGTGAAAAAGTAATTGGTAAAAACTCTCACATAGCTCAATGTACACCAGCAGAGGCCATAATTAATTGCGAGAGAGACTTGGAGCCTGAAAAACTGTCAACTAAAGAGCGCGAAATACTAGCAGAACACGTGGGGAAATGGGTAGCAGAGCTGGAGCCACCTGACAGAAACAAAGCCAAGCAGCTGCTACGAAAGTACGCCTCTGTCTTCGCCCTAAAAGATAAAAGCCAAGGTAGAACGGCAATAGTGAAGCATGAAATAAATACTGGCGAAGCGAGGCCCATAAAACAAGCTCCCAGGAGCATTCCCCTAGCCAAGCGGAGCGAAGTAAAGCAGCTAGTCAACGAAATGGAGCGAGACGGAATCATCGAACCATCTTCGAGTCCTTGGAGCTCACCGGTAGTTTTAGTAAAGAAGAAAGATGGCAGCACTAGATTCTGCGTTGACTACAGAAAGCTCAACGATGTTACCAAAAAGGACAGTTATCCGCTACCAAGAATCGATGACACCTTGGACACGCTAGCAGGTACTAAGTGGTTTTCCACGCTAGATCTACAGAGCGGTTTCTGGCAAGTCGAGATAGCTGACAAAGATAAAGAAAAAACTGCTTTTAGTGCTCTCGATGGTTTATGGCAGTTTAATGTTATGCCATTTGGTCTCTGCAACGCTCCAGCCACCTTCGAGCGTTTAATGGAACGAGTGTTAAAGGGACTCAATTGGAAGTCATGCCTGGTGTATCTGGATGACATAATTGTCATGGGAAAGACCTTCGATGAACACCTAAGGAATATGGAAGAAGTCTTCAGGCGTATATCAGCGGCTGGACTGAAGCTCAGTGTTAAGAAATGTGCATTGTTTCAGAAGGAAGTCAAATACTTGGGGCATCGTGTAACAGCAGAGGGCATATCAACCGATGAAGATAAAATACGGGCAGTAAAGGACTGGCCTCGTCCTCAAAATCTTCACGAGTTACGAAGTTTCTTGGGACTCTGCACATACTACAGACGATTTGTGCCAAATTTTGCTAGTGTTGCTGCGAGCCTACATGAGCTAACCAAAAAGTCGCGACCTTACCAGTGGAGTGAAGCAGCCGAGAAAGCATTCCAGAAGCTCAAGGAATTATTGTGTGTGGCACCTATCCTGGCATATCCAGTAGCTGGGCAAAAATTCATGCTAGACACTGATGCGAGCGGATATGGAATAGGAGGCGTGCTGTCGCAAGTGGTAGATGGGACAGAAAAGGTTATAGGCTACTACAGCAGAGTACTTTCGAAGCCTGAAAGAAACTATTGCGTAACGCGACGATAGCTTCTAGCAGCATTGGAGTGCATAAAACACTACCACAAGTATTTGTATGGCCAACATTTTACGCTGAGGACAGATCATGCCGCACTCAGGTGGTTGCTGCAATTCAAGAGCCCTGAAGGACAGCTTGCACGCTGGATTGAGCGACTTCAGAGCTATGACTTTAGTATTGAGCACAGAAAAGGAGGCAAGCATAACAACGCCGACGCCCTTTCTAGGCGGCCATGTGATCTGGGGTGTAAGCATTGCACAAAGGCGGAGAGAAAAGAATTCGTTATTGATGTTCGGCTAACACATATAGAATCTAGTGAAGACTGGTCGACTGCACAAAGAAACGATCCCATATTGGCAAAAATTATAGCAGCTAAAGAGGAAGACAGAAGACCGACGCGAAGTGAGATCTCACCAGAAAGTCCACTGGCGAAGGCATATTGGGCCCAGTGGAACAGTCTAAGGCTGAAGGATGGCTGCTTATGTCGCACCTGGGAAAGCACAGACGGCAAAACTGTGCTAGACTTAATCGTCGTGCCATCGTCCAAGATCAAAGAGGTCATGAAACAATTCCCCAATGGTCCTAGCGGAGGTCACCTTGGTGTAACGAAGACGCTGGAAAAGATAAAACAACGGTTCTATTGGGTCGGCTGTCAACAAACCGTAGCCGAGTGGATAGCCAATTGCCAGGAGTGCATTGCAGCAAAGGGTCCAGTACGAAGGAGTCGGGGGCAGCTTCAGCAGTACAATTCAGGCGCTCCCTTTGAACGTATATCGATGGACGTAGCAGGTCCCTTCCCTGCTAGCAATGCTGGAAACCGATACGTTTTAGTGGTGATGGACTATTTTAGCAAATGGCCGGAAGTATATGCCATTCCCAATCAAGAAGCCAGAACGATTGTAGACACGTTTATAAGCAACTGGGTGTGTCGCTATGGTGTTCCCTTAGAACTACACTCCGACCAAGGCCGAAATTTTGAATCCGCTATATTCAAAGAGATGTGCGAAATATACGGAATAAGAAAGACCAGAACGACACCGTTACATCCGCAATCTGATGGTATGGTCGAAAGATTCAATCGAACGCTGGAGGAATACCTGCGAAAAGTGGTCAGCGCACATCAGAGGGACTGGGATGAGCATATACCCAAATTTTTGTTGGCATATAGATCAGCTGTCACGATTCCACCTCACGAACACCAGCGAAAGTAGTCTTTGGATCTGAGCTAAATTTGCCTGCAGATTTAGAGTTTGGTGTTAAGCCAACATCGGCAGAAGGAGACGGCGAAAACTCTAGTCAGGCACAAAGAGACCTTCAGGAGATTCACGAATTCGTGCGGAGTCGGATAAAATTAACCAGTGATAAAATGAAAGCCAGATATGATCGAGCTGCCAACTCTGAGGGATTTAACGAGGGACAACTGGTTCTACTTTTTAACCCACAACGTAAGAAAGGATTATCACCCAAACTACAAACTCATTGGGATGGACCTTATAAAGTAATAAAGCGGCTAAACGACGTAGTTTACAGAATACAGAAATTTCAGAGCCCAATATCAAAAATTAAAGTTGTGCACTTGGAGCGGCTAGCCAACTATGGAAAAGGTACATCTGTGTCTGTTCGGGACGAACAGGTTTGAGAAGGGGGTAGTGTTACGAAAGAAGAATTTATTCATTATAAGCTCTGAACAACAATACTCTCGAACAACAACATTAATGGCTTATTTTCTTACAATGATGGAAGAAAGAAACGCCTCATACAAAAATTCGCATTTACGCATATACACACACAGATTAAATAAACACTCTTCTGTTAAATACACAGCCACATACATAAATACAAGCATAAACAAATAAACAGCCACACACACAGGTATAAAGAAATAAATAGCCACAAACACAAGTATAAAGAAATAACCAATCACACAAACAGAAAAACAAGAGCAATAACATTCGAACCTGCCAGATATGTCTGGAATAGAACATTCTGGTGCTTTTAAAGCACCTATATAAAGTGAATCGTGCTGGCGAGTAGTATGGCAGTATTAATTTAAAAGTCAAAGAGTTAAGTTGTCGAATATTAAGAGTATTTAACAGTTTGTTGTATTTTTGAACAGTGGTGTTAAATAAATAAAGTGACTTACAGTAAAAGTAATAACAGAGTGTATTTATTTTGCAATTAAAAGAACCCAACGTAAAGCAAAAACGTAACAATATTTACAAAAAATCATACAAAGCTTCTTAGACCAACGTTCATTTGTAGTTTTCGTGGAGCGCATCTCATCAGATGAAAAACATATACTCGCAGGTCTACCGCAAGGTTCCGTTTTGTCACCTACGCTTTATTCGTTATACACGTCAGATATCACTCTACGCAGGAATCAGGAAGCAGCATTTTATGCAGACGATAGTGCTTTCGCATACCTTCTCAATCTATGTTGTGCCGTGGGAATGTTATACCTATAAAGTCAGAAATTAAGTATTTGGGCATTATAATGGATAAAAAACTAACATTTAAGCAACATGTCAACCAAATTTGTGAAAAAGCATTGTTTCCCATACTTAACAGAAGATCTAAATTGAATATGAAAAACAAAATATTGTTATATAAAATGTGCATTCGACCAATTATGAGTTACAGCTGTCAAGTATGGTTTCATAAAACTGCGAAAACTCATACCAAAAAGCTTCAGATTATACAAAACAAGAATTTGAAAATAATTCATAATCTTCCTCGTAGGTATCCGACAAATTTACTTTACAGTAACTTTGGACACAAGATGATAAACGATTTCACTAGAGAACTGACACTGACATTTAATGAAAAATGCAGACTGTCAAACTTTGAATCAATAAGGAATTTACAAGGTAATCACTAAGATTCGTTCGTTAAGAATGAATGTATTAGTGATTATCCAAACAAATTTCTTTATAACTTCCATAGAGATCAAAAAGGTTTTTGTGAGCTATTTTCCTTAAGGCTGTATATTTATTGTTATTAGTTTTGTAAATTTAATTATAAGACTCTTATTGTTGTAGTACTTATAGTAAAATCTCATACCTCTGTACCTTTTATATTTTAAACTTGTAAATAAAGACTTTTATTAAAAAAAAAAAAAAGATAGTTCCAATCAAATTTTTGTTTACAAAAATAAGGATTTTTTTTGTCAAAAGTACAGGAGCCAGGTATATTTATCTTACTTACTTAGTAAAATAAATATACCTTGACAGGAGCGTTACCACACAATGAAAAGAGCAAACAACTCCTACAAAGTTTAAAAAATGTGTAGTTCTTTAATAGAAAATTAAATGAGTTAGCAATTTATAATAAATATTTTTTGCTGATAATTAACTTCTAAAATCTTGATGAAAACACTGCTTACTTTTTAAAAGTGATTATCATGCCTCGTAGTAAACACAAGGCTCTGTTTTTTATTGAAGTAGGCTCATCTGTCCTGTCTAATTTCTTATTCCAAACTCGACTTGCTTGCTTTAGACCATATAGAGACTTCTTGAGTTTGGATACTTTTTTGCTATCTGCATTAAAACCTTCAGGAATATTCATGTAGATTTCCTCATCAAGTTCACTTTGCAGAAACGCAGTAACGACATCCGTTTGGTCTATGTCCAAGTTATATTTCACTGCTAGACTTAGTAATAGACGTATCGATGAGTATCTAACCACTGGAGAAAATGTTTGTTCATAATCTATTCCGTATCGTTGTGAGTACCCTTTTACTACTAATCTTGCTTTATACCTTTCAATGTTACCATTTGAATCTCTTTTAGTTTTAAAACACCACTTACTTTCTATAACTTTTTTTCCTTTAGGAAGACTTACAACGTCCCAACTATCGTTATCAACCAGAACACTTAGTTCATCATCCATAGCTTTTTTCCAATCATCTTTTTGTTCATTTTGAAGCGCTTGTTTAACGGTGGTAGGTTCTTGATCTGTATATACTACATTACACTTAAAACCATACCTTTGTACAGGCTTTCGACAACTAGATGATTTTCTTATGGATTGTGGTAATGTGATTCCTGCATTATATTCAGTTTGTTGATTTTCGGTTTCAAATCCTTTGAAAGGTGTAGCACTAGTTGCATCTGAAAAATTATCTTCTGATGATGATGAGCCATCTACAAGAAGACTTTCAATGCATCCTAGTGGATTAACTAAATTTATATTTTCAACAACGGGATTTAATTCAAGAACTTCTTTTAGCACCTTATTTTTCCCCCACTGAATCACATTCCATGAACATATAAAAATTCGCATTGTTATCATCTGCCTTGTTATGGAACAACTCATTTTCTAAAAATTTCGCATCCCTACTTAAAGACACGTCATTACGAACTGGATCATAGAATCGATAAGTTTTCGAGTGAGTACAATAGCCAACAAAAATTGCTTCTTTCGCTTTAGAATCAAGCTTTTCTTCTCCTTTGGTATGTGGATTAGAGCTTTACATCCAAATACCTTTAAATATTTTAAACAAGGTTTTTTACCTGACCAAACTTCTTCCGGTGTAACATTATTAAGTGATTTGCATGGAGTACGATTTATTAAATACACAGCTGTATTGGCCGCTTCTGCCCAAAACCTTTTTTGTAAGCCTGAATGAATTAATAACATCTTGTTTTTTCAATAATTATTCTATTCATCCTCTCACCGTTTTGTTGTAGACTGTATGAAACTGTGGTTTGATGTTCGATTCCACTTTCAATCATTGTATTATTCATTTTTTGTTGCAGTATTCGGTACCATTATCACTTCTTAATGCTTTAATAGTCTTACCTGTTTGGTTTTCAACAAAGTTTTTAAATTCTAAAAACTTATCAGGCACTTTAGCTTTTTGTTTTAATAAAAAACGGTAAAACTTTTCTGCTATACTCATCTATAAAGGTAAGGATGTATCTTGAACCTTTGATAGATTTCACCTCCATTGGACCGCATAGATATGTATGTATAAGACCTAATACTTCTGTGGCTCTACTTCCAAGGTCTTTAAATAGCAATCTGGACAATTTTCCTTTCAAACATGTCGTACAGTCTTCTTTATTAATTTCACGTTTTACTCCTATGACGGATCCGGCATACATATTTCTTAAAACTTCACTGTTAGCGTCACCAATACGTTTATGCCATAACACATCCTCGTTAGTTTTAATTTTAGATACATATGCATTATCATTTCCTTTATTCATTCGAAACATGTTGTTTACAAGATTAGCTGTCACGATAATTTCACCATTAGCATTCAAAACTTTGCAACCTTTTTCGTTGAATTCAACTTTGTAGCCATTCTGAACAATTTTTGAAACTGAGAGTAAATTGATGTATAAGTCATTTTTTGATATTTTTATTCGAATGTACGACTATATCGACATCTCCAACTTTGACATTCATTACAGAGTTATTGGCAATTGTTACCTCAGAATTTAGATTTTCATAATTGCTTTTAAAATATGTGATACTTGACCACATATCGTCGCGTTTATTCTTAAACCATGTAAGCGCCAAGAAGTCGTTTTTCAGAAAACGAAAAAAACTTAATAATTTCTTTAATATGGGTTTCAAAATAATTTTTTGCAAAACATGGCTGTACGACTCTCTGAAGGGTATACAAACTTTTTTTGTTTTTAATTTGTTACCTACAATTAATTGTAGCCAAATCTGTCGCTTACGTGGTTTTGGCGCAAACAGAAATTGCAAATTTCTGTGTGTAAATAAACATTTATTTTTGTATTTATCAAAAAAAAAAAAAACTTTTAACTTTACTAAAAATGCTCCAATTAGCCTGCAACTTTCATGATTTTTTTAATCTTAAATACAAAAAACTTAGTGGTTAAGACTTTAACATTTCCAATTTGAAATATAAAAACCATTATATTTTGCATGCAAATGTCATTTGTATGGCGCTTATGAGGTTTTGAAAATGGATTTATTTATTTTTCATACAAACTTGTTAAGATGAGAATGTAGACTGGTGGCAAATATTATTTACTACCATAAAAACCAAAAAAGTCAATTTCGAAAAAATGTCGCTTACGTGGTTTAAGAAGAAACGCGACGATAGGAGCTGTAGCACCAGAGTCAAAGAACCAATCATCTTAATTGAATTGACGAACTGTAAAAACCCCCCATCATAGCATTACCATTTTTCTTGAAGATTGTTTTTGTGGACTTTCTTGGGCACTTAGCTGCAATATGTCCATACTTGTTACAATTAAAACACTGGTACTCTATTCTTGAATACTTCTTTATTAGTGGCTAAGGCTAAATCTTGTGAATCAGTCTTAACATCTCGAAGTAACTTTAGCTTAATAGTACCAGTAATTCTAATATCTGAGCTTTGAAATCCCATAACCATTGGTTTATATTTTTCTGAAAGACCAGCAAGCATCATCAAACCAACCCATTCATCGTCCATTTCCAAACCAGCAGTTCTTAGTTTGTGTTCTCTACTCAAAATTTCATTAACGTATTCTTCAACGTTTTTGCAGTCGTTCAGTTTTGTTGAGCCAAATTTTTGAATTAGGCCAACTTGTCTTACCAAACCGCCAAATTTGACAGAACGTGGACCAGATGTTATTTGCACTTTTGTATTCCGGAATATGTGGATAAATTAATTTGTCAACAGATAAGATAAGTTCTGCCTTTGCCTGAACCTTCTTTTCATCTTTATCTTCTGTATCTTGAACCGCGTTCGACAAACCCTTCATTTGGAAATATGTAAGCTTGAATCGAAAACTTCCAGTCTTCAAAATTTTCATTTCCTCCAAGTTTTTCAATTTGCAAACTTGATGTAATTTTCTTTTTCTTTATAGCACACAAATTTGAAGTGATAATTAAAATTTTATTTTACGGCTAGGTCCATAACTTATTGTTAGTTTGAAAGTTTGACAAAGAATGTAAAAATTTATTTTCAGCAATAACATAAAATACAAATTATATAAAACATAAAATACAAATTATATTAGATAGGGTATTTAATATTGGTGTTCACTCTTATTCTTCAACAATTTAACCAACCAAACTCAGAAAAAGGATTACATGAAAAACCGTCAGTTGGTGAGAACGAAGTCTAACACCTGAATTCCTAAAATGGAAATGATGAGTTTAAAAAAATTGTTTTTTTATTAATCTCGGTGGATATTGGTCTGGACCATTCCCTAAGGCTCTACGACGTAATTTATCAACTTTTTATTAATTTTCTTCTGCTGCTGCAATTATAGATACTAGATATCACAGATTACTAACCAGATTACCCACTTGTGACGTTTAAAAAAGTACATTATCATACGTACTAACAGCTTTCGATAGAGTGAATAAAAAAAAAAAAACCAATAATATTCATTGCAATGAGTTAACAGAAACAGCTATACATAGCCATTTCAAACATATGTTATCGATGAAGTAAACAAAAAAATTTAAATTGAACTGTAGCAAAAATTGTATTTTTGTAAAAAAAAGTTAAAAGTATATAAATTTCCGTGAAGTAAAGAACTTAAAATTTATAAAAATATATTGCGGTGGTTCCAAAGTGCTATTAAAAGCTAAAAAAATACAACATGTGCATAAGGTTGTTACAAAAATTGGCAATCAAAATTTTGCTAGTGGTATTTGTTCAAGAAATCTCAATTCAACAGAATTCAAGAACAAATTGAACACAAATGCTGTTGGAAATGAAGAAGTCCTGGCTAAATTATTAGAGATCTTATGATAAACAACTTTAAATATGTATGGGACTTCGTAAGAATTGTGCAATATATGTAGATGCTTATATGCATTACATGAATGGTTGTCCGGCGAAGTGCACGTTAGCTTCATGTACAAAGCTGCAAAGAAATGTTTTTGAATATTATGGTGGAAACTTAATAGATAATATATACATGTATATATTTTTCAAATATATAAATAAATATATTTATCTAGTGAATTTGGATGCATTCGTATCGATTTAACAATTGCTCGTTTCAGTTAATGGATTCGGTGGAAAGTTTTAATACATATATACGTGAGCCAAGCAATGATCCACATGCTTTTATCATTCATTGCTCTTATTAATCAGCCGCGATTGCCTTATGATATAAATGCGTATTTCTCGATAAAAATTAAGGTAAGCAAAACAATTTCAATACCCTGTGATATAAATACAACTTCTAATAAATTGCATTTTCATTGAAGGTAAATTGGGCATGAACAAGCTATGAAATGAAAACGATACGTTGTTTTGTGAAAAAGCCAGAAACGAAAACGAATTGCAAGCAATAAATGGCAAATGGATCGGTTGACGTTTCAATCGCTCCAATGGGTTGTCATGTTGCACCACTTGAAAATACTACGCTTATGAATCCCAAGTTAAAATCTTAATCATAATTATTAAATATCTTCAAATAAAAAAAACATTTTTACTTTATTTGAATTTAAATGTAAGAATTTGTTTTCGGTTTGAATATTTATTTATTAAAGTTTTTATTTTACTTTTTATATAAAGTCATTCTTATAGATACATAAATTTATATATTTTTGCCTAAATCAAAATATTTATAAGTTCTTTATACATGCATATGTACCTACAAAGTATAGTATTAAATTGAAATCTTTGTTTTAATATTTTTCTTGTACTATTTTTTTTAATTGTTTTGTTAAATTTTTTAATTTAAATTTTTTTTTATTGTTTTTGTTTGTTTTGTATTTATAAAATGCAGAGCTAAAGCCGATGTTGCTAAAGCTCTTTGTTTTTTTATATTATCTTATAATTTTAACTGTAAGGTAGTTCGGTAATAAATAAATTTTTTGTTCTTATTTAAATAATTATTTTAATTAATTTAATTTCAAGTATCGTTAAAACATACAAACTAAATATAATATATTTAATGTTTTCATTATTTAGATTTAACTCTTAAATTATCAATTATTATACAAAATTTAAAAACAAAACTAACAATTGATTACATAATATTTTTATTTGAATAAAACAATATCAATGAGAGTATATACTCGTATATGTATAATTTGTAAAATTTTACAATGTGTTAAAGATGATTAAAAACAAATATATATTTTTTGTATTTAGTTTTGCTATTTGTAATTATTTGTTGTTTAACAAGTATTTCGAAACTGTGTAAGAAATAAAGGTTTTAAATATAAAAACAAACAAACAATTGTATTTTAATTATCTAACGGAATAAAAAGTTTAAAGAATTTTTAACAAATTTTAAATGTAATATATAAGAGTTTGTGGTTGATATGGATACCTGCTGCTGCCGATTTAGTTGTTTGTTCAGATGTGATAGTATTCAGGAAAACACATCATGTCATGTTAACACACAAGTTAATTTGAATTAAGACTGATAATGCACATTAACTCTGTCGTCTGTCTACGCTATTAGAAAACTGCAATTAGAAAAATAAAAGTTACATATAAATTGTAAAAAATTTAAAGTTAAACTTGTAATATATTGTTTTACCTTGAGATTGTAGTCAGGATTAGTAAAAAAGACCTGCCAACTCAGGGCAATTATTCTTCGTATGGTAAAAACCTGTTTGAATTTTAAAATTTTATTTAAATTATTAAAAAAGTATAAAATAAAAAAATTTTACAGTGGCCCTTATTTTCCGAGTTATGGATCTATGATTTTGCACTACATTTTTGAACAAATTATGTTAATATGGGTATCATTTTAAAGCTTTTGGAAATATCTATCAGGTGATGCTAAAAAAAATTAACCTATTAAGAGCCAACTCAGTTTTTTATTTTACACTATTAAGTACAGTAATACGTAATAAAAAATGTGATAAAAAGCAATTAAATGAATCAATAAAGAAACTAATTTTTGAAAAAAACCGACTTCAAAACAGATAGAAGGGCACCAGTTATAAACTAAAAATGTAAGAAGTAATCTGTAGGAATTACATTTAAACCAAATAATAGATGCGCCAAAGTTAGCGGAAAAAAGTAAAGACTATGTGAATGTCAAGCCTCTCCCTATTACTGTTTAAAAGTTAAGTTATTTTCACCAGCATCCGTCTTTTACGTACACACCATTCAAGCCGCTGTCTATAAAGGTTTCAAAGATAGGGGCACATAGATCAAATAACATCACCTATTCGGACACACTTTAATTTACAATTTTAAATGAAAGACCTGTTGTTATAGAGGACTTGGCCACAAAGATTCTTTTTAAATTTCAACTATCTGTCTATAACAGTTAAAAAGTTTAACCATATATATAAAATTACATGAACTATTGGGACACCCTTTTACATTATAATTCCAAATATTTATACTTTTTATTATACCAGAGAAAGTAGTGGACATTCTGGCTAATTTTCAAGTGTTTGTGTATAACGGTTCAAAAGATAGAGCCATATATATCAAATTACATAATTTATGGGGACACCCTTTAATTTCTAAATTCAAATTGTATACTTGCTATAGTGGACTTTGCAATACAGGTTCCTTGTAAATTTCAGCTGTCTGTCTCTAACAGTCCAAAAGTTTGGCCAGATACATAGAATTACATTAACTATTGGGACACCGTTTTAGTTCCAAATTCAAAATTTTATACTTTTTGTTATAACTGACTTAGCACTACAGGTTCTTTATAAATTTCAGCGGTCTGTGTACAACTATTCAAAAGTATGGCCATATACATCAAATTAAAAGAACTATTGGAGCACCCTTTAATTTAAAATTTTGAATATTTATACATTTTACTATAAGGGTCGTAGTAATCGACATTCTGTTAAATTTTCAAGGTTTTGTCTATAACGGTTCAAAAGATAGGTTCAAATTACGTTACCTATGGGGACACCCTTTAAATTTAAAATCTTTTTTTATTAATTTCTGCTGTTGGGAGCTATAGCGAACGCAATTTGTTAAAATTTTAATTTGTTGCCCTTTACGGTTCTTAATACACTTAAAAATTATGTATGTTGTATGTGGACACCCTTTAATTTTTAATATAATGAACTGTTTTTAAAATGGGACCAAACTGAAAGCATAACCTTTCAAATAAAGAAAAAAATTTTAAAATCGGTTTAGAAATGGCTGAGTTCTGTGGTTACATACATAAAAAAGTAACATTCATACGAAAAGATAACCTCCTTCTTTTTTGAAGTCGGTTAAATATAACAACAAATAAAACCCTTAAATCGAACACCTACACCGGCTTCGCTTACTAAAGTTTTTCTGCATAGACAGCCTTCGGCCGGGCGCAAGGATTTTCTCCTCTATGGCATGACCAATACCGACTTCGCTTACTAAAGGTTTTTTGCATAGCCAGCCATCGGCCGGGCGTAAGGATTTTCTCCTCTATGGTATGACAAACACCGGCTTCGCTTACTAAAGGTTTTTTGCACAGCCGGCCTTCGGCCGGGCGCAAGTATTTTCTCTTCTATGGTATGACCATCACCGGCTTCGCTTACTAAAGATTTCCAGCATTGCCGGCCCTCGGCCGGACACAAGAATCTTCTCTTCTGTGGTATGACCAATACCGGCTTCGCTTACTAAAATTTTCCTACGTACTATGCATAAAATTTCATCAAAAAATGTCACCGATTCTTAATGGGTTAAATTTTTTTAAAGTTTTAGCACCACCTGATAGATATTTTCAAAAGCTTTATATTGATACCCATATTCACACAATTTGTTCAAAAATGTAGTACACAATCACAATTTCATATGAAATGTTCAGAGGCATAATTTGCATATAAAATTTAACCATGTAAATTTAAAATTTAACCAAGTAAATACTTACTTCGTCGGATTACTCGGAAACTGATGAAGTTTTTCCCCTTTTGGGCAGCCCATTATGCATCGGCGACTCCTGAAATAGCAAAATAATTTTATTATAAACAAATTTATTTCAATAGAAAACCTTTGTTATACTTACATTTTTTCCTGTTGTTTGTTTCCTTTTATATATTTTTATTTGGCCGCCTGCGGATGGTTTTTCTTTATGTATTATTTTAGCCACAAATTATTTTAAAACATAATTTTTCACAGAAATTAAAATTTTTCAGCAATTTCACAAATTATTTTGTAAACAATAAAATGTCAAATTGCAGCTATAACCAGAAAGAGATAGTAATATAAGAAAATCATTAACTCTTGCTATCCCTTTCGAACGAAAGCTGTGATTTGGCAACACTCAAATTTTCGTGTCTTATCTGGTCTAATTTGTGTTTTCGACAACGTGTAAATACATACTTATATACATACATAATTGTTTATTAGTGTTAGTAAGAACTTTATAGACGTATTACTCCTGAAATACTGAACCGATTTAAATAAAATTAATATGTCTTTCCAAATTAGTGCAGTATTACGGACGTAAAAGGGATTACTAAAAATGTGTTTGCCTATTAATTATATAGTATGTATGTAGATAGATAAGATATTTCTATCATTTTTGTTATAATTTTTCTGTCCTAAACAAATACTTTTTTACTTTAATTCACGAATTTTTGAATTTTCATGAATTTTTATTATCTTTTTTGTTTTGCCACATTCGTTGTTATGTTGCAATATTTAATACATAAAAGGTGGTTTTATATTTTTTCGATTTACTGAAACCGAACGGAATTTATAGAAGCAAAAACTATTCCGATTCGAATGATTCGAATAACTACGGAATTAGTACAATTCCGAACAAAATTTTTGACTTGCTTGAATAAATTGTTTTTTTTAAGGTAACAAAAAGTTTTGTTTTGTTAAGGCAGAAATTACAGCAGCATATTATAAATTACTTCGCAGAGTTTGACCTAAATAGTTTAAATGGCTAGAAAATGCTAAAAATATCAATTCCACATGGCAAATTTCATACGGAAATTTTTTTTCTTTTTCTCGATTCAAGCCTTTTATTCCATATCCGCTCGCATCAGTATCTAGCACGAAGTTTTGCCCAGCAACTGAATATGCTTGAACAGGTGCCACACAAAACTATTCCTTGAGCTTTTGGAATGCTTCTTCGGCTGCTTCATTCCACTGGTTAAATCGTTTACCTCATGTAATCTAGAAGTAGTACGTGCAAAGGCCTAAAAAACTGCGTAACTCGTGAAGATTTTGTGGCGTAGTTGGCATTTAGATTTAGAGTCTCTCCTGAATGATCCTATTTCAGATCAATTTACTATCTAGATATACTCATAGGTATTTACCCTCACTTGCTAGTTTTAACTCGTCAATTTTCCGGTAGTTATGCGCAGACTAATATTATTTAATGGTTCCACTCTTCCCTTTACCAATTCTGGTCTAATTATCGACTGCGACGCTCCTGTGTCTATTGTCTGAATACGCTTTCCTCCGTTGATACACCCACTAGCAGTAAGATTGCTCTTGGTGCTGTATAACAGATATGGAGCTAGCTCATGCCCCGTAGTGCTAGCTCTCTTTATTTTAACGCCTCTTCTGATTTTTAGTTAGCTCGCGTTTGTTGTACTTGTACTTGCATGTGTAAACACTAGGTTAAATTTGCAAGAGATTTTTCCTACATGTGATTTTTGATAATGCTTACAATTTAAGGCCAGGCTTATCGACAGACACAATCGTACTATTTAATCAACCAAAAATCTGACAGAATTCTGTCCTACTTTAAAAATCGTTTAAAATGGCGTTGTTGATGCCACACTATCATACAAAACAAGTTTTTGCACCCAACTCTGATCGGATGGAAAAACAATATTTTATGAATTTTTTCAAACGATTATCAAATCGTACGACTTGTCAAAAAGTGTGTCACACAAATATTTCACACATTTCTAAGCCACACTATCATACTTTTTGAGCACACATGCATTTTTTGACAGATTGTACGACTGAGTATGATAGTGAATCATGGGCCTTTAAAAGTCAAAAAATAAACAGAATTGCCATAAAAGTTTTATTTAAAAAGCAGAATTAAATGGTTTTTTATGAAAAAATTTTAAAAATGTTAAAAAGGGTAAAATTTACCACCACGTCAGAAGGTATTGTGACGATGAAAGTCAGTGGAGCCTCGTTTTCACCACACATATATATTATTTTAGAGTGAATTATTTTTGTTATATTCTTTTTTTTTTGTATTGTTTAAAGAGTTATTATTTGTTTATTACTACGATTTGTTATTACTTGTATTATTGCAATAAGTTCAAATATTTGAAATCAAGGTTTCCGTTAGAATATGCCATCTAGTGGCGCATAGTGGTCGTAAATTACTAACACATCCACTTTGATATTTTTAGTAAGAACAATTAATATGAAAATATACAACTAAGTTTTGGTGGCTGCAGATTGTGTATAAAAGCAGTGGAAGTGATATAATTTGGATCAGTCCAAGGCGAATTCATACCAGGTGGTGTTGATAGCCCAGCTGATTATTTTTGCTCTCGTTTTTTGCTAATGTCTTGCCAAAAATACATTGTTTCATATCTGCTAATCTAATGTCAAAGTTGTTGTTTTGTTGTAGTTGTTGCTCTACTGCTCACACCTGGTATGAATTCGCCTTGGATCAGTCTCATCGCAGCGATTGCGAAGGTACGACCACTATTATTGGTGGCAACCCGCTGTATTAATTTATTTCCTATTGGCTGATTACGAAGTAGAGAAATTGGTGGTAACCTGCTGTTTCTTCTGCTTAGTAATACTCACCAGGCTTTATTAGTGTGGTATTCCCGTGGTAACCTGCAGGTTTCCCACTAATAATACGTGAGGGTAGATTGGTGAGCGGAGTTGACAAAGTGTTCCCGTGGTAACCCGCAGCTTGACTCAACAACCTAACCAATCTGTGTAAGAGCTGCCTTTGTCCGATTTGCGTTGAATAAGTGTTCCTGTGGTAACCCGCAGGTTCACTTTGCTACGTAAGCAGACTGTGTAAAGCCGCATTTGACGGGTTTTTGGTAATGATGTGTTCCCGTGGTAACCCGCAGGTTAATAGTAGTTATTAGCACTCCGTGTTAGAAAGCTGAGAGAGCTCATATTGGATGAATTATTAATAATTGCTGCCACTAAGTGGAATTTATTAAGACGCCTAATTGTAAATAAAGACATTACGAAACGTTTTCGATCGGTGTTTCTTTCCATACGGTCTAAAGAAAATAAATTTTCTGTGACAGAACCTTCGGACACCAATGAGTTTACCCCAGCCGAAGAAACGTCGTTACAGTGGCGCCCGAGCAGGGACCGCGAAAGAAACATTAACGTAGAAAATATATTCGGCGCTGGAAAGTAATCGTGTAAAGACTAAAAAAATTAATCGTGTATAGTTTTAACATAAAAAAGACATTTTGTTTAAATAAAAACAAACGGAGTGCTACAAACAGGAAAAAGTAAAAAAACACGAAACAATTGCCACTAAAGACTAAAACTATTGTTTTAAATAAATAAAAAAAACAAGTGTGAAAAAGAAATATAAATAAAAAAAATATTAAAAATAAAAACTAAAAAAGATAAGATAATTACCGACAGCTAATTGAATAAAATTTTCTCCGGTAATCTTAAAACTTTTTGTGAATCAAAAAAAAAAAAATGTTGAAGTCAAGTTGGGCATACTCCCTGAAGAAGCTACCCCCGGGGGTTCCAATTGTCACTGCAGGAATATGGCAAATGCTTTGACGCGGTTCACTCGGGGAAAATAGGGGCACCAGACGCTAGGGTTCCTAGAGCCTAAATCTGTAAGAAAAGGTCGGTGTGTTAAAACATACGGGCCTATCCTCTCTGTGACCGGTTATTGGTGAGGTCCCCTTCGGGGGTACACGTGGTGGTTGTGGTTTAAGATCGATTTATGTAGGTAAGGTGCAAAGTCGATCAAGTGTGCTGTTGCACTCTCAACAGACGGAGTTTGGATAGTCTCCAAGCCCCTAAGCAAGAGGTTTTAATGTGGATCTTGGCTTGCCTTGGAAAGGCTTGCCATATTATTTAAATTGCTACTCATTGTGACTGTATCACACACAAAAAGCGATTGGTGGCAATCGTAAAGTGTTGTTATACTACACAATGGGGGCGCTAGTCTACGCCTAAGTTTCACCCGGTGGTAAGACCACCGTGAGGTTAGGCCGAGTAGGCAGGTACTCACGTTAATCTTGTTCCACTCCCTGAAGAAGGATGAATTAGTGCAACACTTAACTGATTTTAGCCTGAAAACCAACGGTACTGTCGAAGAACTGCGCAAAAGGCTAGCGAAATTTATTAATTCCGATCACAATGCAGATGTTACAGCTCGTTTATTGGGACTTCAAGAAAAATATGAAACTTCCAGCTTATTAGCTGCACCTGCGTCAAGAAATACACCTACACCCTCACCAGTAAAGGATGAAGGTAGGAACACCACAAGCTGTCCATAGGTAAACGTACCCATATCAAACATATTGTCAACTACGTCAGTGATTGACCACGTCCGTAAATGGAACCTTGTGTATGATGGTGGACCAGATGCCTTAGCGTTCACTGAAAGATTAGAGGAATTAGCAGAACTATATGATATTTCGCTTGATTTTATTCCAAGGGTAATGCCTGAATTTTTGCGTAAAAATGCCCTCACCTGGTTCCGTAATAACAATAGTCATTGGCAAGTATGGAAAAGTTTTAAATCTGATTTCTTAAAATTCTTTTTGCCAGCTAGATTCTACGAAAAATTAGAAGATGAGATTCGAATGAGAACCCAACGTCCAAAAGAGCCATTCAAAACTTATGTGTTAGAACTACAAAATTTAATGCGACATTCCATTCTCACCGAGGAACAAAAGGTTCAACGTATTTTTCAGAACTCTCAGCCTGAGTACCAGTGGTACATAAAAAGAAGAGATTTTGCATCATTGACAGAGTTAGTTTAATTAGCAGAATACTTGGAAGGTATTCCCGTTAAGCCATCACGTACAGTCGCAGAAAACTGCCGCACCGCAAACTTTTCTGCAAATACCTCGTCGATGAGCTGTTATCGTTGTGGACAAGGTGGCCACTATGCATCTCAATGTTCGGAACCAGCCAGTCAGAAAGCGGGAAACGCCAGAGGAGGCCGACGGAACTGAGGCAGGTCGAGCCTCCCCAAAAACAAAGAAAATCCTCAGCAATTCCCACCAGACTACAAAGTGAAGAGTCTCACTTAACCGCTTCTATCTTGATCAACGGCAGGTTGGTGAAGGCCGTGATCGATACAGGTGCCAGCCGAAATTTTGTTCGAAAAGGTTTCATTCGCAGCCTTGACAACCAGGCAAAATATATTCAAGAGAACACAGATGTCATATTAGCCGATGGGTCGATCCGAAAGGTATCCCAGGCCGTTGAACTTGCAATCATACTTGGAAATACTGCGCAGCTATGTAATTTTATAGTTATGCCCGAAACAACTGAAGATGTAATATTGGGATTAGAGTTTCTAAGAAAATTTAACACCACCATACAAATGGTAGGGTTACAACTCGACTGCACGAAAATACAAACCCAATGTTTGACAACTGAAGACACCACAGAGGCGTGCTTACGACAAGAGGAGGTCGACTTTAATTCATCCAGAGGGTACAATGAATATAGTGCAAATGTAACACGCAAACAAACAGCGCCACTTCCGTTAGATGAACAAGAAGTCATCAATAAATTCTTAGAAGCTGAACTGCCAAAGTTTCAAAATTTACATGGATTGTCAAACATTGCTACCCATAAGATCAACATGATAGACGAACGCCTTATTAAAATTCGGTATGCTCCCCGTAATCCTGCAATGCAGAAGATAATTGATGCAGAAGTCAACAAATTAATGACACAAGGTTGCATTGAACCATCAAGAAGCCCATACTGTTTCCCCATCACTCTGGTCAAGAAGAAGGACGGTTCCTGGCGAACATGTATGGATTTTAGACAACTCAATCTCAGGTCAGTACCCGATGCATATCCTCTTCCCCGTATAGGCAGCATTTTAAATCGATTACGTGAGCCTAAGTTTTTTTGATGCATCGACCTAAAGAACGGGTATTGACAGATCCCTATGGAAGAGGCTAGCAAACAGTATACCGCTTTTGCAGTACCAGGGAGATGGCTCTATCAATGGAAAGTGATGCCGTTTGGGTTACATTCTGCGCCAGTAACGTTCCAGCGTGCATTAGATGAGGTTATTGGCCCAGATATGGAACCCCATGCTTTCGCTTATTTAGATGACATCATTGTAGTTGGAAAAACGCTTCAGCAGCATGTGAGAAACCTGAAGGAGGTATTCCGAAGGTTAAGGAAGGCGAACCTTAAGATTAATGCGCACAAGTGTAATTTTTTTGCAAGCGAAACATATAGTAAGTGAACGTGGTATACGAACAGATCCCGAGAAAGTAGCAGCCATCGCTCGAATACCACCACCGAAAAGCATACGTGAAATCCGACAATTTTTAGGAGTCGCATCATGGTACCTGACTTTGCCACAATATCTCAACCTTTAACCCAGCTGCTGAAAAGGGGCAAGCACTGGAAATGGGGAGATGATCAGCAACAGGCATTCGATATCCTCAAAACTAAATTAACAGAAGCCCCTGTGTTAGCGTGCCCAGATTTCTCAAGAGAATTTTCCTTACAAACAGATGCCAGTGATTATGGGCTAGGAGCGGTGCTCACACAAGATTTAGACGGAGAAGAGCGGGTTATCGCATATGCCAGCCGCCATTTAAATGGAGCAGAAAAAAATTATTCAACAACGGAGAAGGAATGCTTAGCCATCGTTTGGGGCATTCGAAAGATGCGGGCCTACGTCGAAGGTTACAAATTTACAATAATTACTGACCATTTAGCGCTGAAATGGCTAAATTCCATCGAAAGTCCCACAGCTAGATTAGCCCGGTGGGCACTTGAACTTCAACAATACAACTATACGATACAGTATCGGAAGGGCAAGGCCAATATTGTTGCAGACACTCTCTCACGGCAACCTGTAGAGGTTGCCAAATTAACCAGCTGTGAAGCTCAGAAACCAGATGAATGCAAGTGGATTCAGAATATGTGTAAGAAAATAAGTGATAACCCAACAAAATATAATAATATAATAAGTGACACAGCCAGGCACTTGGGAATCCGAAAAACTACAGGGTGGGCCAAAAGAAACCAAGGGGTGTAAAAGTTTAATAACTTTTTTGTTTATTAACTTTTTTTTATTTTTTCTTTCAGATTATATAGACAACACTTGGAATTGTATTATTTAAACCAGAGATCAATTATTTTAACGCAAAGAGCATATCGCCGACATTATTGAAAATTTGATTATGAGTGATGAAGCTCATTTTCATTTGAATGGCTTTGTTAATAAGCAGAACTGTAGGTTCTGGGGTTCTGAAAATCCAAGAGCCATTCATCAACGCCAATTGCACCCCATCAGGTGTACAGTATGGTGTGGGATCACATCTGAAAATGTCATTGGGCCCTACTTCTTCGAGAATGAAGATGGAAGTGCTGTAACCGTAAATGGAGAGCGGTATCGGTTTATGATAGAAAATTTTTTACGTCCTGCTATTGAAAACAGACCTGGTATGTGGTTTCAGCAGGACGGAGCCACTGCCCATACTGCCCGAGACACAATGGCACTTTTAAGACAAATTTTTGGAGAGCCCTCGGTTTCTTTTGGCCCACCCTGTATAAATAGAATCTCTAGCCGTTACTATTGGCCGGGGATGTTCCGTGATGTTAGACGTTACGTAAGAAGTTGTCAGTCATGCCAACAGTTCAAAATTAGTCAGCAACAGCAGGTAGGAAAAATGCTATCCTCAAATATATGGCGTGAAGTAGAAGAAGAAAGGAAATCCACGCGTCCTCCTGAGTTGAATAACACTGCAGAGCCTTGGCCGGAAGAGGTTTTAACTACTGTCGAAAGCGCCCGTAGATCACACAAGCCCGGGCAACGGTTGAAGTTTATTGAGAAGGTTGGGTCAATCTCATATCGTATTACGATTGCAAAGAGTAGAGTACTGAAGATTCAACGCTTACCGTAGAACAACAGCCAAATTATCCGAGGAGGAGAGGAAATGTGAAGATAAAAGTCAGTGGAGCCTCGTTTTCACCACACATATATATTATTTTAGAGTGAATTATCTTTCTTATATTCTTCTTTTTGTATTGTTTTATAATGATCCAACACTTTTCTTATTTGATTTTTTAAATTTTTATTTACAAAATGGTATGTACACTTTGGCTTCTGGAATAATAATGACGCCAAATATAGTTTGCCGCCATATTGTTCAAAAACAATGTTGTGAATTTTCTTAACAACTAGTACAATAAAGCGATTTTCAAATCATTACAGCTCGACCAATCTGACCTGACAATCGACCTCGATTGTCAATTTTCCAGGTCAAATTCATCGTCCAAAAATTCATAATCCACACAATCATCTGAAGCATTGCCCTCACCATCTTCTGTTATGTCATCAACATTTCCATGGGGTTCCAACCATTTTTTCAACCTGCTGGAGTCGACTACTCCATTATAAGGCATTTGGGTAACTTGACAACCATCAACATCTGTTATTAAATACCGATCATTACCCAAGTGTTTTCGAACGACATAGGGACCGCGATATTTTGATATGAACTTTTTATTTGTTCCCACTGTTGTATCAACATTTTTCATTACAACAAGATCGCCATCCTTGAACAATCTAGCTGGCTTATGGCGCTTATCAAAGTACTGCTGATTATATGTCTGGGACTTATACATTTCCTTTGATGCTTTTTCTCTAATTAATTTTAAATCGCTATCAGGTGCAGAATAAGAGTTTAAGTGTTCAGTAATTTCATCGATTATTGCACCCCTCTGATCCACACCAAATAGCATTCTACTTGGCGTCTCGTTAATAGAACTATGTACACTATTGTTAATAGCAAATTCAACGTCCCCCAACCGATTTACCCAATCACTATGACCTATTGGCTCGGTTAACTTGGCTAACATAGCCTTGATCACCCTGTTCACCCTTTCAACTTGGCCGTTTGACTGTGGTGAGGCAACGGAAACCTTTATGTGTCGTATATTATTCTGCGAAACAAAACTTGCAAATTCATTTGATGTGAAACACGTTCCACGGTCACTTATGATCCTACGTGGGCGACTATAACTGTCAAAATATTTCTTAAGTGCACAGCATGCCTCCTTTGTACCAGGAGAATTCACCGCATAAAGCTTTACAAATTTAGTAAATGCGTCAATGACAACTAATATATGCCTTCGTTTAGAATTAATGGAAGGAAGTGGTCCAAAGTGATCTATATGGATCGTGTCAAAAGGCTCTGGTCTCTTCTCAATGTTGTACAAATTACGTTCGTTGTTGGCTGAAGATGAGGAATAGAAGATACATTTCAGACAATTTCTTATAAATATGTTCAACTTTTCCCGCATTTTAGGAAACCAGTAATGTTTTCGTATCTGATTCATACATTTTTCTATACCCAAATGTCCATATTTCTCATGCACCAATCTCATTACGTTGTCTTCGAGCTCTCGAGGAACGTACAATTGTAAGTGCCCTTTTAGATCACGCCTAAATAACAAACCATTCTCTAACACGTAATCTTCCATCACCCCCTCTTCCAATCTTTTCAATATTGTCCTAATACTTTCATCACGCGACTGGGCAACCTGAATATTAAAATCAACATCACAACCATCTATAGCACCAATGATTGGCGCCCTGCTCAAAGCATCAACGTGATTCATCATCAGACCCTTCCGATGCCTAACCTGGTAATCAAAATTCTCTAATTCAAGAGCCCACCTGGCTATTCTTGGATTCAACTGTTTCTTATTTAAGGTTAATGTTAGCGAGTTGCAGTCCGTTACTATGGTGAAGGGTATACCTTCTAAGAAAACTCTAAACCTTCCTAGTGCATAAATTATTGCCAAGGTTTCAAGCTCAAAGCTATGATACCTTGACTCAGCTGGTGTGGTAGTCTTAGAGAAATATGATATGGGGTGAAATTTGCCATCAGCCTTCTTCTGTAATAACACGGCGCCAAACCCCTTGGAACTTGCATCAGTATGCAATTCCGTTTCATGAAATGGGCTATATACAGCCAAAACTGGGGGGCTAGTTAATGCATTCTTCAAATCCAAAAATGCGGCGGTGCACTCATCAGTCCACTGGAAAACATAATCTCTTTTTGTCAATTGAGTAAGAGGTTTAGCCCTTCGTGAAAAGTTTTCGACAAATCTCCGAAAATAAGAAAAGAGTCCCAAACATCTAAGTAATTCCTTTACGTTAGTTGGCATAGGGTATTTGCGAATGGTCTCTACATGACCATCACTAGGTCGAACACCATTCTCGTTTACCAAATACCCTAAATACTCAAGTTCCCTATAAGCGAACCTACATTTTTCCAAGTTAAGTTGCAAACCATACTCCCTAACCAGTTTCATAACATCAGTTAAAATTAAAAGGTGTTCTTCCCACGTCTCTGTGGCAATGCTTATGTCGTCAAGATATATCACAACTTTCCCTGCGTCAATTAATTCCCTAAATATGGTATTAATGTATCTTTGAAATACTGCGGGTGCATTTTTAAGACCAAATGGCATACGACAATATTCAAACTGGCCAAGAGGTGTAACGAATGAGGTATAAGGTATGGAATCAACATGCACCTTAACATGATGAAATCCGTTTCGTAAATCCAGAGTAGTGAAATATTTTTTCCCACCTAAGTATGCCAAACAATCCTCAATGACCGGCAGGGGATAATTATCCCTAACTGTAATCTTATTCAGAGCACGATAGTCCACGCACATGCGCAGGTCACCATTCCTTTTCTTAACTAAGACTATCGGCGAAGCATACGGGGATACACTGGGTCTGATTACACCCTGTCTTAACAATTCACCTAAAGTCTCTTTTACAGATTCCTTCTCACGATACGATAGCCTGCGTGGCCCGCAATATATTGGAGAATCATTCGTTAAACTTATCTTCATTGTATAATCTAAGGATCTAGTAGGCTCATTAGCACCGTTAAGATAATTATCAACCACGACAGACTTCAACCTATTTGCATCACTTAAGTCCAACAGAACATCCACGTCAATATTGGCAGCACTATCTAAGTTGCATACCTGATACACTATTTCAGAAAAATCCCTTATATCAACATCACCTCCACAATCGCCATCAGCCACCTCGTCGATATCATTTACATCTAAAACCTCTAAATCTAAGATATTAACTTTATTGTCGTCAATTCGTTCGAAAACACCCGAGTCGTTTTTATTTACTTCTAATAAACAACTTCCATCCCTGCAATCAGGTTGGTTAATGACGGGAACCCTGGAAACAAATTCTTTCTGACAATCATTGAAATCAAACTTAAGTGCACTGACAATTCTATTATTAAATTCAATATATTTTTCTTTTTTATTTAAATCGAGTTGTTTGATTTGACATAAACTTATTTTCATTTTATATAAGAGATCACGGCCAATAAGCAGAGGTACAACGGTTTCTTCATCTGGCAGAACAATTAAATTGTGAGTAAAAACAAAGTTTCTAAAAATTAAATTACATTTCACGTATCCATAGGTACTTATTTTCTTCTTTCCCACTCCAACATATGGTGACAAAGTTTTTGAATTACTAATTTCAAAAGGAATTAGGGACTTTTGTATGAAACTAGTTGGGCTGCCAGTGTCGAGTAAAGAAACACAATTAATAACATCAGTGCACTTATTTTGATGGATGAGGACAATACTTACCAATTGGAAGGCGTCAATAGCATCACAATTTTCCTCATTGCAAGACTCTACAGCAGCTACAGCACGCGTTTTCTTTGGACAATTTTGATGGTAGTGCCCAACCTCAGAACATATGAAGCAGGAGTTTTGGGGTCTCTTCGGCTTCTGGCATTGGCTCTGGTAGTGGCCAAATTGTGAACAATTGAAGCACCGTATTTGTGAGTCGGATTTCACGTCACCAGTTTTCTTCACTACAGTTGGGTTTAACTTCGGTTTGGTTGCACCGGTTTGTGTTGTATTTCCACTGGAATATTTTTTTTTTTCATATCGCTCTAACAAAACCTTAAAGTCCTTCATATTTCTGGCACTATACAGCATGGACACATATTGTGATCTGTCGTTGAGACCATCAATTATTATGTCAATCAAATCGGTCTCAGGAATTGTGGACCGCATTGCAATTTCCTGCATCTCAATTACATATCGTTTAACTGATTCAGATGGTTTCAGCGTACGGGCTTTTAATTGACAAAAAACTTCCTGCATCGTAAAAACTTTACCAAACTCCTGCAAGAGTTCCTTTTTTAGCTCGTCATAAGAGTTGACTGAAATCGTACGCAAGAACAATTTTGCAGTTCCATCCAGCAAACGACGTGTTGAAATAAACTTTTCAGACTGAGTACAATCAAACATACAGAAAGCTTCCTCCAAATCGTCAAACCATTTCCGTATATCATAAGAGTCGTCTCCACTATATCGGTGCATCATAGACTCAAATGTAGCAAAGTCAAATCTTCTTATATTGAGATGATTAAATTCTTCTCCTATTGTCATGACTTCTCGTCGTTTTTGAAGAGCATCTATTTCAGCATTTAATCGTTCAACTTCAGTACGGCGGATTTCGTTATTAACATCAGTTTCATCAACACCCAAACCAGCATTGGCAGCAGGACCAGCATGGTTTAAATAGAGTGCTGGATGGGACTTCAGAACAGCATCAACTATGGTTTTTATTAAATGAGTGGGAACTCCAGGCACGACATCAGCATCGTCAACCTTCACTTCAGCGGGAACTTCAGGCACAGCAGCTTCAACTTCAGATACTTTGTCGCATGGCGGATAAATTTCGTCATACATTTTCCGCAATTCAGTGACAGTACTATTTTCATTGAATTGAATACCTGCTTCTTTCAAAGCATCCATAATAGTCTGTTTGTTAATGTATTTGGACATTGTGTTCAACCCCACACCTGAATTATAATGATCCAACACTTTTCTTATTTGATTTTTTAAATTTTTATTTACAAAATGGTATGTACACTTTGGCTTCTGGAATAATAATGACGCCAAATATAGTTTGCCGCCATATTGTTCAAAAACAATGTTGTGAATTTTCTTAACAACTAGTACAATAAAGCGATTTTCAAATCATTACAGTTTAAAGTGTTATTATTTGTTTATTACTACTATTTGTTATTACTTGTATTATTGCAATAAGTTCAAATATTTGAAACCAAGGTTTCCGTTAGAATATGCCATCTAGTGGCGCATAGTGGTCGTAAATTATTAACACATCCACTTTGATATTTTTAATAAGAAGAATTAGTACCAAAATATACAACTAAGTTTTAGTGGCTGCAGATTGTGTATAAAAGCAGTGATATAATTTGGATCAGTCTCATCCAAGGCGAATTCATACCAGGTGGAGTCGATAGCCCAGCTGATTGTTTTTTGCTAATGTCTTTCAAAATACATTGTTTCATATCTGCTAATCTAATGTCAAAGTTGTTGTTTTGTTGTAGTTGTTGCTCTACTGCCTACACCTGGTATGAATTCGCCATGGTCTCATCGCAGCGATTGCGAAGGTACGACCACTATTATTGGTGGCAACCCGCTGTATTAATTTATTTCCTATTGGCTGATTACGAAGTAGAGAAATTGGTGGTAACCTGCTGTTTCTTCTGCTTAGTAATACTCACCAGGCTTTATTAGTGTGGTATTCCCCTGGTAACCTGCAGGTTTCCCACTAATAATACGTGAGGGTAGATTGGTGAGCGGAGTTGACAAAGTGTTCCCGTGGTAACCCGCAGGTTCACTCAACAACCTAACCAATCTGTGTAAGAGCTGCCTTTGTCCAATTTGCGTTGAATAAGTTTTCCCGTGGTAACCCGCAGGATCACTTCACTACGTAAGCAGACTGTGTAAAGCCGCATTTGACGGGTTTTTGCTAATGCTGTGTTCCCGTGGTAACCCGCAGGTTAATAGTACATAGTTATTAGCACTCCGTGTTAGAAAGCTGAGAGAGCTCATAGTGGATGAATTATTAATAATTGCTGCCACTAAGTAGAATTTATTAAGACGCCTAATTGTAAATAAAGACATTACGAAACGTTTTCGATCGGTGTTTCTTTCTATACGGTCTAAAGAAAATAAATTTTCTGTGACAGAACCTTCGGACACCGCTGAGTTTACCCCAGCCGAAGAAACGTCGTTACAGTATATATGTCCCAAAATTTCAACTTCAGAGTTAAAGGGTAACTTTGGTTTATAAATAAGTAAAGGAAACAGATGAGCCATTTTTGAAAACTTTCGCTTCGTGGACATTTTTAAAATAAATTTTTTAATTGCATGTGTAAACATGCATGCAAATTGCAAGATTTTCGAGTACTTTTCCGCCATTTTCGTAGATAATACCTATACAAAACTTGTATGCAATTACTTGCACGTGTATAGGCAGCGTAAAGTACTGTAAACCAAGAATGGTAGAGGGCAAGGCTGACGCTTTGTTCATGTGCAAACAAAACAATGGCTCATCAAGACGTAGTGTTAGCAACAATTACCAAATAATCTGCGGTGATTTTAAAAATATTAATTAAACCATTTTCAGTAGTTGAATATTTCTTATTATAAATGAATTGTACTTTTTCTTTTGATTTATGTAAGTATGTACATACAAATACCTCCTATCCAGCCAAATTGTCCATCTGACAAAAACGTCTACATAAACTAATAATTGTATAGGAATTCTGACAGAGTTGTGACCCAGTAATACATTATAATGATCCAACACTTTTCTTATTTGATTTTTTTAAATTTTTATTTACAAAATGGTATGTACACTTTGGCTTCTGGAATAATAATGACGCCAAATATAGTTTGCCGCCATATTGTTCAAAAACAATGTTGTGAATTTTCTTAACAACTAGTACAATAAAGCGATTTTCAAATCATTACAGCTCGACCAATCTGACCTGACAATCGACCTCGATTGTCAATTTTCCAGGTCAAATTCATCGTCCAAAAATTCATAATCCACACAATCATCTGAAGCATTGCCCTCACCATCTTCTGTTATGTCATCAACATTTCCATGGGGTTCCAACCATTTTTTCAACCTGCTGGAGTCGACTACTCCATTATAAGGCATTTGGGTAACTTGACAACCATCAACATCTGTTATTAAATACCGATCATTACCCAAGTGTTTTCGAACGACATAGGGACCGCGATATTTTGATATGAACTTTTTATTTGTTCCCACTGTTGTATCAACATTTTTCATTACAACAAGATCGCCATCCTTGAACAATCTAGCTGGCTTATGGCGCTTATCAAAGTACTGCTGATTATATGTCTGGGACTTATACATTTCCTTTGATGCTTTTTCTCTAATTAATTTTAAATCGCTATCAGGTGCAGAATAAGAGTTTAAGTGTTCAGTAATTTCATCGATTATTGCACCCCTCTGATCCACACCAAATAGCATTCTACTTGGCGTCTCGTTAATAGAACTATGTACACTATTGTTAATAGCAAATTCAACGTCCCCCAACCGATTTACCCAATCACTATGACCTATTGGCTCGGTTAACTTGGCTAACATAGCCTTGATCACCCTGTTCACCCTTTCAACTTGGCCGTTTGACTGTGGTGAGGCAACGGAAACCTTTATGTGTCGTATATTATTCTGCGAAACAAAACTTGCAAATTCATTTGATGTGAAACACGTTCCACGGTCACTTATGATCCTACGTGGGCGACTATAACTGTCAAAATATTTCTTAAGTGCACAGCATGCCTCCTTTGTACCAGGAGAATTCACCGCATAAAGCTTTACAAATTTAGTAAATGCGTCAATGACAACTAATATATGCCTTCGTTTAGAATTAATGGAAGGAAGTGGTCCAAAGTGATCTATATGGATCGTGTCAAAAGGCTCTGGTCTCTTCTCAATGTTGTACAAATTACGTTCGTTGTTGGCTGAAGATGAGGAATAGAAGATACATTTCAGACAATTTCTTATAAATATGTTCAACTTTTCCCGCATTTTAGGAAACCAGTAATGTTTTCGTATCTGATTCATACATTTTTCTATACCCAAATGTCCATATTTCTCATGCACCAATCTCATTACGTTGTCTTCGAGCTCTCGAGGAACGTACAATTGTAAGTGCCCTTTTAGATCACGCCTAAATAACAAACCATTCTCTAACACGTAATCTTCCATCACCCCCTCTTCCAATCTTTTCAATATTGTCCTAATACTTTCATCACGCGACTGGGCAACCTGAATATTAAAATCAACATCACAACCATCTATAGCACCAATGATTGGCGCCCTGCTCAAAGCATCAACGTGATTCATCATCAGACCCTTCCGATGCCTAACCTGGTAATCAAAATTCTCTAATTCAAGAGCCCACCTGGCTATTCTTGGATTCAACTGTTTCTTATTTAAGGTTAATGTTAGCGAGTTGCAGTCCGTTACTATGGTGAAGGGTATACCTTCTAAGAAAACTCTAAACCTTCCTAGTGCATAAATTATTGCCAAGGTTTCAAGCTCAAAGCTATGATACCTTGACTCAGCTGGTGTGGTAGTCTTAGAGAAATATGATATGGGGTGAAATTTGCCATCAGCCTTCTTCTGTAATAACACGGCGCCAAACCCCTTGGAACTTGCATCAGTATGCAATTCCGTTTCATGAAATGGGCTATATACAGCCAAAACTGGGGGGCTAGTTAATGCATTCTTCAAATCCAAAAATGCGGCGGTGCACTCATCAGTCCACTGGAAAACATAATCTCTTTTTGTCAATTGAGTAAGAGGTTTAGCCCTTCGTGAAAAGTTTTCGACAAATCTCCGAAAATAAGAAAAGAGTCCCAAACATCTAAGTAATTCCTTTACGTTAGTTGGCATAGGGTATTTGCGAATGGTCTCTACATGACCATCACTAGGTCGAACACCATTCTCGTTTACCAAATACCCTAAATACTCAAGTTCCCTATAAGCGAACCTACATTTTTCCAAGTTAAGTTGCAAACCATACTCCCTAACCAGTTTCATAACATCAGTTAAAATTAAAAGGTGTTCTTCCCACGTCTCTGTGGCAATGCTTATGTCGTCAAGATATATCACAACTTTCCCTGCGTCAATTAATTCCCTAAATATGGTATTAATGTATCTTTGAAATACTGCGGGTGCATTTTTAAGACCAAATGGCATACGACAATATTCAAACTGGCCAAGAGGTGTAACGAATGAGGTATAAGGTATGGAATCAACATGCACCTTAACATGATGAAATCCGTTTCGTAAATCCAGAGTAGTGAAATATTTTTTCCCACCTAAGTATGCCAAACAATCCTCAATGACCGGCAGGGGATAATTATCCCTAACTGTAATCTTATTCAGAGCACGATAGTCCACGCACATGCGCAGGTCACCATTCCTTTTCTTAACTAAGACTATCGGCGAAGCATACGGGGATACACTGGGTCTGATTACACCCTGTCTTAACAATTCACCTAAAGTCTCTTTTACAGATTCCTTCTCACGATACGATAGCCTGCGTGGCCCGCAATATATTGGAGAATCATTCGTTAAACTTATCTTCATTGTATAATCTAAGGATCTAGTAGGCTCATTAGCACCGTTAAGATAATTATCAACCACGACAGACTTCAACCTATTTGCATCACTTAAGTCCAACAGAACATCCACGTCAATATTGGCAGCACTATCTAAGTTGCATACCTGATACACTATTTCAGAAAAATCCCTTATATCAACATCACCTCCACAATCGCCATCAGCCACCTCGTCGATATCATTTACATCTAAAACCTCTAAATCTAAGATATTAACTTTATTGTCGTCAATTCGTTCGAAAACACCCGAGTCGTTTTTATTTACTTCTAATAAACAACTTCCATCCCTGCAATCAGGTTGGTTAATGACGGGAACCCTGGAAACAAATTCTTTCTGACAATCATTGAAATCAAACTTAAGTGCACTGACAATTCTATTATTAAATTCAATATATTTTTCTTTTTTATTTAAATCGAGTTGTTTGATTTGACATAAACTTATTTTCATTTTATATAAGAGATCACGGCCAATAAGCAGAGGTACAACGGTTTCTTCATCTGGCAGAACAATTAAATTGTGAGTAAAAACAAAGTTTCTAAAAATTAAATTACATTTCACGTATCCATAGGTACTTATTTTCTTCTTTCCCACTCCAACATATGGTGACAAAGTTTTTGAATTACTAATTTCAAAAGGAATTAGGGACTTTTGTATGAAACTAGTTGGGCTGCCAGTGTCGAGTAAAGAAACACAATTAATAACATCAGTGCACTTATTTTGATGGATGAGGACAATACTTACCAATTGGAAGGCGTCAATAGCATCACAATTTTCCTCATTGCAAGACTCTACAGCAGCTACAGCACGCGTTTTCTTTGGACAATTTTGATGGTAGTGCCCAACCTCAGAACATATGAAGCAGGAGTTTTGGGGTCTCTTCGGCTTCTGGCATTGGCTCTGGTAGTGGCCAAATTGTGAACAATTGAAGCACCGTATTTGTGAGTCGGATTTCACGTCACCAGTTTTCTTCACTACAGTTGGGTTTAACTTCGGTTTGGTTGCACCGGTTTGTGTTGTATTTCCACTGGAATATTTTTTTTTTTCATATCGCTCTAACAAAACCTTAAAGTCCTTCATATTTCTGGCACTATACAGCATGGACACATATTGTGATCTGTCGTTGAGACCATCAATTATTATGTCAATCAAATCGGTCTCAGGAATTGTGGACCGCATTGCAATTTCCTGCATCTCAATTACATATCGTTTAACTGATTCAGATGGTTTCAGCGTACGGGCTTTTAATTGACAAAAAACTTCCTGCATCGTAAAAACTTTACCAAACTCCTGCAAGAGTTCCTTTTTTAGCTCGTCATAAGAGTTGACTGAAATCGTACGCAAGAACAATTTTGCAGTTCCATCCAGCAAACGACGTGTTGAAATAAACTTTTCAGACTGAGTACAATCAAACATACAGAAAGCTTCCTCCAAATCGTCAAACCATTTCCGTATATCATAAGAGTCGTCTCCACTATATCGGTGCATCATAGACTCAAAAGTAGCAAAGTCAAATCTTCTTATATTGAGATGATTAAATTCTTCTCCTATTGTCATGACTTCTCGTCGTTTTTGAAGAGCATCTATTTCAGCATTTAATCGTTCAACTTCAGTACGGCGGATTTCGTTATTAACATCAGTTTCATCAACACCCAAACCAGCATTGGCAGCAGGACCAGCATGGTTTAAATAGAGTGCTGGATGGGACTTCAGAACAGCATCAACTATGGTTTTTATTAAATGAGTGGGAACTCCAGGCACGACATCAGCATCGTCAACCTTCACTTCAGCGGGAACTTCAGGCACAGCAGCTTCAACTTCAGATACTTTGTCGCATGGCGGATAAATTTCGTCATACATTTTCCGCAATTCAGTGACAGTACTATTTTCATTGAATTGAATACCTGCTTCTTTCAAAGCATCCATAATAGTCTGTTTGTTAATGTATTTGGACATTGTGTTCAACCCCACACCTGAATTATAATGATCCAACACTTTTCTTATTTGATTTTTTTAAATTTTTATTTACAAAATGGTATGTACACTTTGGCTTCTGGAATAATAATGACGCCAAATATAGTTTGCCGCCATATTGTTCAAAAACAATGTTGTGAATTTTCTTAACAACTAGTACAATAAAGCGATTTTCAAATCATTACAACATACTTATATGAAATAGTTGAAACGAAATCTGGCAGACATATCGTGGGAAATTCTAGGATTTTTACCGATACTTCTGATAGAAATCTAACAGAATTCTAAACAAAAAGACATGAAAAATTCTGTTAACATCCGACATTCGTATCGATTTCTGAAAGATATTTGATCTGAATTTCGCTTTTATACGTTTGAGGGCGTTGTCCCGCAGTAATTTATTAGATTTTGGATTTTTGAACCTTCTTTATTTTCCTTACCTCCCTACACCTCTTGCCTTCACAAAACCGTTTTCATGCAACTGATTTCATGATAAATTTTATTGTGTAATTTAGCTATAAGTTACGTGTTATACGTAACTTACGTATTATACGTAACTTAACCATGAAATAGTTTCATTAAATTTCTTCAATTCTCTTTTAAATTTTTTTGTTTTTTCTTGCCTTTCTACACCTCTTGCCATCTCAAAACCGGTTTCATGCAACTTATTTCATGAAATTTTTTCAATTCTTTTTCATGAAACTAGTTGCATGAAACCGTTTTTTTGTAGGCAAGGAAAAGCCAGAAAATACAAAAGAGAATTGAAAAAATTTCACGAAACAATATCGTGGTGTAAGTTACGTGTTACACAGTGAAATTTTTCATGAAATCAGTTGTTGGAAAGAAGTAAAAGTAAAAAAAGGAAAAAACAGAAAGTTAAAAAAAAAAAAACTAAAAATGGCATCGTATAAATTAGGTCTAAGATGTTTTTATAGGATATAGGGATAACACATAGTGTTGCGGTGGCCGTAAAAATTTAAGTCGAGACCAAAAAAAAAAATTGCGCAGCGACGCCTTTAGGAAGAGCGTCGGGAGGAGGCTAAATTACCCTACTGCCTCGAGTCCCTCGGAAATATTATGGGGAAGGGTCTCTTTCCACTTGGAGGAACCACCTCCGACCCAAGTCCCGGTTTTTTTTTCTAAAATTTTTTGTTAATTGTTAGTTATTGTTAGTTTTTTCTTGTCTATTCTAAGGTGAGATTAGTTTTATTAGATTTGTTTAGTTTTTGTTTTATTTTTTTGATGGTCCACCTTGCTCTTGCGGATGGCCGGCCGCAGTGGAACCATTAGATGGCCTTTTGTTTAATTGGCGGCTGAGCAACACCGCAATTTAAGAATGCTCATTTTGTTCGTACCTGAAAATAGAGAAATATGTTAATTATTTGAAAAATATAAATAGGAACGATACTTTACCGGTTACCTTCACTGCTTAGGAGTCGCCGTAGTAAATCTGGAAAGAAAAATAATAATAAAAGGCTAAAAAATTGATTTATTTAAATAATTTGTTAGTTTTACTTACCTCATGTTCTTTTATATTTTCTAAAATGCTTCTTCCCTATAAGAACAGTGACAGTCATTTGACCGCTCATTTGGATTTTACCATCACTGCGCGTGTTAAACTTCCCATCACATTCTTAAGGGCAAAATACAAAAATGATGTAAACATTGGGTATGTGTGAATTCTTCATCTCCCTCGAGATTATTAACATTACTTTTGTACATATACAAAAGTGAAACAGCATGTTTAATTTGAATTTTTTTATTTTTTAATGTGTTAGTTGCCATCATCAATTTCTTGTAGGATTCTTAATGTATCTGTTTGTTTACTTTTTGTTTGTCTATGGGTTAGTGTAAGTGTGTTCAGTCAGTTCATTCAACGAAAAAGACGAGGGTCGTAGTAAATTTGGCAACGCAAATGTTTTGCGTAAATACAGGGGTGGGAAAGTCACTTTTTCAATATGAAATTTTTAAAATTTTCATCATGAATGAGTTACTTGCTATTTTCATGCAAGCCTGGTATTGTATGGACGAAAACTGAATGTAATGGTAGGATGCGACATGAAAGTTCTGGAAAGATTTTTGGAGGTATTTTCAGTAAATATGGAGGAAAAAGATGGCGATAGAATGTTCTGGAATTTAATTCTTCACGATTTAATTTTATGAGAGTTTATACGTATGTAGGGATTAGATTTTTCTAGAATTCAGGAGTGAATTCAGCAAAATAAAATAAAGGAGAGGAATCGTATAAAAGGCCATGCAAGAGAAAAGAGAAGGGAGTTGATGGATAGTTCGTGACCTAGCCAAGTGCAAAAGTTCAGATGAGAAGTTTATTAAAGTATTAAACAAACAAATAAACAAAAATTATGAAAAGTGAAAAAGCCAAAGATTTATAAACTTATGGAGTGTGGGCGAAACATTTTAAATTTATAAAATCATATAAGTTAAAAAAATTTACAATAAACTTATTAAAAGCATAAAAAAAGCTAAATATTGAAGTTATTGTTCATGTTCAAAAAAAGTCTAAAATTTCAAAAAAATATTGGTGCAAAATAGTGACTGTTCAGCAATTAATATAGCACATTGAACAGAAATAAACCTTTTAAATAAAGAAATTTTGTTTAATCTTTTAAATAATTTTATTAAACAAATGACAAAGAAATTTTAATGTGGGAACAATAAGCTATAAATAAAATCCACAAAAATAAAATAATAATAAAATAAGAACAAGACAGAAGAATAAGTGTTTGAAAGCAGCGAATCCTTTGAAGCCACGATTTGCAGGAGACGGCTGGATGCTAAGCGGAAGAAGAGTCGTACGGAGGATTACCTAGAAAAAAGGAAGAAATGTAAATAATTAGAAGTATTTAACTATATATTAAGAATTTTATTAAAATATATATATGCATTAGAATATAAAGGAAAATTAATGTTAGATTTTTTTTTTGTTTGCGATTAGTTTTTTTATGTTCTTATTCTATTTTATGTGATTAGTAATTTAAATAAATTCTTAAATACTTATCTCTAGTAGAGTCCGGTGATAAAGCAAGTTTTTTTTTGGAAGTAAAAGTTTTGGAATTAAATTTTGTTTAATTTCTCCAGAAACTCTAGGTTTTAAGGAACAAATTTGAGAGTAATTAGTGACTGCAGAATTGGCAGGTAAATTCCATCTTAGAGAGCTCCTTCAGATAGGAAATTGATATAGAAAGGTTGATGAGTTAATAAGCCTTAAAATCTAAAAGGATAAGGAGATTTTTTTTAAAGAGAAACAAAAAAAAAATAACGATAATTTTATTCAGTTAATAAATATTTGCTTTATGACGGAGATTGCCCAGTTAAACAAAAAAGAAAAAGAAAATCAGAAGCAATTGTATATTTATGTTTTGTTGATTAGTTTTAAATTTGGTACGTTTTTCTTAATTATTAATCATTGTATAATAAAATAAGTTTTATGTTGTATTTAGGTTTAAGATTCAGAATAAATAATATAAATAATATGTATTGAATTGCGAAACAACAAAAAAAAAATGATTGGTTAATTTTTTTTACAGGGGTAATTTGAAACCAAGGTAAGAGTGTGTGTGTAATTAGATTCATGGGGTCATTTACAAATATACGACCGGAAAAGGAAATGGCCATGGTTGGGATATGGGCGGTTGGAAGAGTGATCTAACTTCCCTAAAGATGGTGTGTTAGTTGTTGTAGTGTTCAATTTTTTTTTGATAGTAGAAATTTTTAATTGCTGCTTGACCTTTGGGCTTAGGTGATGGTTGAGATCGCACGTCCCGTATAGTCTCTGACTGAGCTAACCCAGACGAATCTCTTAAGTGCCACCAGGTCACGTAACAATATGGCGCCCAATCTAAAAAAGGAACTCTTCATTATTTCGAAGACGTATATAAAACTTGTGTACAAAAACGAAACACAAAACAATAACCCAATAAGTGTTTACAATAGAATAAAGTAGTTCTGTCGGTGAAATTGATGTTTTTGTTGGTCTCACTCGTAGCCGTTCCAGTCAGGTGGCTGAAAGTCCGATGTACGAGAGATTTCACAAAGTCTTGAGGAATCGATGGAATTATACTGCTAGTTCAAAGGAGGAGAAGGGAAAGTTCTTAGGGAAAATATAGATTTACCTAATAGTACGCTCTACCCTCCAGATTGTTTATTAAAAAAAAAAATAAAATTTTTTGGAATTAAGTCTGGTTGTGGAGCGATATTAAGCTAAATCGATAGCCGCACAGGTTTAGAGTCAGTGTTAGAGATGATCGATAATAGCTAAATATTAGCCTCTAGTAATATCATTAGAAAGTTGTAATGAAAAACTAGAGCACATCCATACTTAATAATGTTAATAGTTTTTTTGTTATTATTGTCTGTAATACACCACTTTAGCTTTCGTAAGAAAGAGCCAATATAAAATCGCGATATACACACACATACATGTCTTTTGGTTTCAAAAAAACCCCTAAAACAGTACGGAAAAAGTCTACAAGAATATACAAATAATTTCGTGTGAAAGTTTTGATTTTCGGAATTATTTAATTATTTGTGTTTATTTATTATTTTTTTTATTTTTCTTTCTGTGTTGATTTATATATTAGTTATTTTGAACTTTTTACATATTTAATTAAGTATTGATTTTATTATTTATTAATTTATTGATTTATTTATTTATATATTTATTTGGTTATTTATTAACTTATTTGTTTGATTAATTCTTTACATATTTTATTGATTTATTGAGTCCGGGATATCCTTAAGGCTTAAATCATATATTTTTCTTTTTAATTTTTTTTGCAAATTTATATTGATTTTTTTTTATTACTATCGCATGTTTTATTTATTTCAAATATTATTATTATTTATATTATTATTATTTTTTATTCATTTTATTTATAAATTTTTTTTTATATTATATATTTTATATTTTCTTCTTTTTATTATTATACCTATCTACAAAAATTACTTTGTCATTTTTTTTGGTGTGTCATAATTTCAACCTCTATATTTTTATAAATTTTGGCTGTGAAGTGCTTTTGTCGAAAACGTTAAATTGAAAAGTAATGAATAAAGGATCTAGGTCCAATAGAAAAAGACCCGTCCATTCAGACTTAAATAGTTCATATCAAATACAGGCTAAGCATAGAAAAGTTACAGAACTAGAAATGGCTAGTGATAATAATTCGAATGTATTTGATATGTCGAAAACGATTAATTCGCGGTCACAACAAAAAGAAATCGTTTTGCCAGGGACGTCAGGAAACGTTTCAGGGCCGACTCAGGGATTGGGTAGAGATGCTAACCCAACTTCTTTAGAAATTGATCCAGAGGTTAGGGATTTAGTAGTCGATGAAACTTTAAATGTTCAGAGGGCATTAGAGGACAAAATGAGAGATATGATTCAAAGTGAGATGATAGAGGTAAGAAGAATGATGGGAGAATTGTCGACGGTCGTTAGGGATTTGGCAAATAATAGGACTCAAATTACTGAACCGTTAAACATGCGTTTAAATACTGAAAATAATGCTAGTGGTAGACAAAATTTCAACACCGAGTCTTTTCCTGTATCAAATCAGTTTACTTTTAACAGCGCGAATCGGAATGTCAATATTGCTAACCGGCCTAATCAAATAGTCCAAGTTCCATCTGGTTTTGAAAATATAAATACGAATCCGAACTTACCGAATCATGGAACTAGCGCCGAATCAAGTCGTTCAACTGAACCCATTGGATCGTCCGAAGAATCAACTCAAAGGGGTATCCAGGTAAATGGTAATTCACGATCAACCGAAAAAATTACAATTAGAATTGACAAATGGGGTTTAACATTCAACGGTAATAATACTCACATGAGTGTGGAAGATTTTATCTTTCGTCTGGAACATCTACAAGCGCAGTATGATATCCTTTGGGATGAAATCCTCAGAGATTTTCACTTGTTGGTTACTGGTCCTGTCAAAGATTGGTATTGGCTGCTGATACGTACGCATGGAATTATGCGGTGGCCATCTCTGCGAAGTGAACTTTTAAACCAGTACAGAACCAATACGTCCAACTTTGAAATCATGCGTGATCTAGTAGAAAGGAAACAACAAATGAGTGAACCCATTGATAATTATTTTTACGAAATGAACAAATTGCGTTCAAGGTTATGTCAGCCGATTCCCGAATATGATATGGTAAAGATCATGAAGAGAAATATTAAAGAGAGTCTTGCCAGGATAGTATACCCAATTTCAGTTTCTTCGGTGGAGCAACTACGTTTTGAGTGCTTGGAGGCAGAAAAAAATTTCTTAAGAAGGGAAGTAAGGTACACTAAACCTACTCAGCGTCCGATTAGAGCAGTGAGTGAAGTACATTTCGACGTTCTAGAAGATGAGAAGTTAAGTGATGATCAAACGCCTTATGAAGAAATAGCTGCCATCAGAGAAAATCATCCAAGGCAATTAATATGTTGGAACTGTCATGAAGAAGGACACGGTTTCAGAGAATGTGAATCATTGGAACGAAAATTATTTTGTTACCGGTGTGGGAAGGCAAATGTCGTCGCTCCAAAGTGCCCTGAATGTAAGCAGAAAAACCGCCCGCAAGGCGTGGGATCGACGGGGGGCCCACGTCAGTGTCAGTACCCCAGCAACTAAATAATAAACAACAAAATGGCATCAATAAAGTAAAGTTAATAACATCAGTAAAAGAAGTAAATAATGTTAAAAATTATTTGCCACAAATTAGGCATTATTTACCAATTGAAGTCAGAAAACAAAACTATGAAAACGTAAAATCTAAAATATTTAAATCAAATGATCAGCCCAGAAAGCTATCTAAACGAATCATTCGTCTAAGAAAAAAGTTTTCAGAACGCCGCAAAAAGAAAAGATTCCTTGTAGACTCAATAAATAGAGCAAATAATAGTAAGAGCGATCCGAGGATTTTTATAGAAGTTAAAGTTCAAGACAAAAAAATAACAGGTCTATTAGACACCGGGGCAACAGTGAGCATATTAGGGAAAAATTGCAGAGAATTTATTCTTGATACAGATCTCGAAATTTTGCCCATGTGGACCACTGTAAAAACAGCCGGTGGTCAGCAATACCGAATTTTAGGTAAAATAGACGTCAGCGTCGAATTTAAAGGGAAGAAACATCAAATATGCTTGTACTTATGTCCTGATTTAGAGCAAGATTTATATTTGGGGGTAGATTTTTTAAGAATTTTTGAATTGGCCCCAGAAGTCTTAGAATTGGCTGAAATAGATATTGAGAAAGTTCAACAAGAATTTGCTAATAATATTAGGGAACACCGAATGAAACCACACGTTCTCGATGAGACTCAACACAAAAAGCTAAAAGAAGTTATAAATTGTTTTAATTCTTTTGAAGAAAAAGGCCTAGGATGTACGAAGTTAGAAAAGCACACGATAAAATTAGTGAAAGATGCAGTCCCGGTTAAGGACAGGTATTACCCTATCTCTCCAGCGGTACAAAAGATTACTTACGATGAGATAGATAATATGCTAAAGCTGAGGGTAATAGAGGAAAGTGAAAGTCCGTGGAGCAACCGCACAACGCTAGTCCGAAAGTCAGGTAAAAACCGTTTTTGTCTAGATGCCCGCAAACTAAACGCGTTAACAATTAAGGATGCTTACCCGCTACAAAATATAGATGGGATATTGAGTCGAATCGACGAAACGCATTTTATTAGTAGTGTAGATTTGAAATACGCCTTCTGGCAAATAGAGCTAGACGATGAATGCAAACCTTACACAGCGTTCACTGTCGCAGGCCGACCATTGTACCAGTTTCGCGTAATGCCATTCGGCTTGTGTAACGCGGCCCAGAGATTATGTAGGCTCATGGACAAAGTGATTCCTAGTAAGTTGAAAAATAATGTATTCGTGTATTTAGATGACCTTCTGGTAATATCTAGTGATTTTGATGAACACTTGAACTTATTAAGAGAAGTTGCTAAATGTCTGAGAGAGGCAAATTTAACCATAGGTCTAAAAAAATCGCAGTTCTGTTTCCAAGAGCTAAAATATTTAGGATTCATTATTGGTGGTGGGACTTTAAAAACCGACCCAGATAAAATTCAAGCCATTCGAAGCATTAAATTACCTAAAACGACACGAGAGGTTAGAAGTTTTTTAGGAATTGCGGGCTGGTATAGGCGATTTATTAGAAATTTTGCTACTATATCTGCACCGCTCACTGATACGTTAAAAAAATCGGAGAAATTCGTGATGACTGCAGAAGCTATACAAGCGTTCGAAAACCTTAAAAAAGCCCTTACCACATCACCGGTATTAAAACATGCCGATTTTTCAAAACACTTTTATATACAGTGCGATGCATCTGATTATGGTATTGGCGCGGTTTTATTTCAGTATAACGATAAGCAACAGGAAAATCCTATAGCTTTCTATTCTCAAAAATTGAATTCTTGCCAGAGGAACTACAGCGTCACCGAAAAAGAGTGTTTTGCAGCTGTGATGGCGATCAAGAAATTTAGGCCCTATGTGGAGTTAATGCCTTTTACGGTAATAACTGATCACGCAAGCCTCAAATGGTTAATGAGTTTGAAAGATCTTAGCGGCAGACTAGCTCGTTGGTCGTTACAACTTCAGGCCTACAATTTTAACATCGAACACCGAAAAGGTTCCGATAATGTTGTTGCAGACACGTTGTCTAGATTACCATCAGAAAACGCTGTTAGTGAAGTAAATTTAGAACAATTACTTGATATTGAGTCAGAAGAATTTGAAAATATCGAATATTTAGATTTAAAAAAACAAATCACAGAAGCCAATTCAGAATTACCAGATTTAAAAGTCCAAGATGGCCTTATTTTCAAAAAACTAAACTTTGATCAGGATCCGCATGAACAGTTTACATGGAAGTTGTGGATCCCATCAAATTTAACTACTAAAATTATAGAAAAAGCTCATTCTGCTAACACTTCAGCTCATTGTGGGACAGCAAAAACATTAGAAAAAGTCAAACGTCTCTACTACTGGCCTCGAATGACCGTTCAAATAAGAGAATATGTAAAAGCTTGTAAAATTTGTAAAGAAACTAAACCTGCTAATCGAAACCTGATGCCAGAAATTGGTCAAGAAGTGGTAACGGAAAGACCATTCCAAAAACTTTACATCGATTTCCTTGGTAAATATCCTCGGTCTAAAAGTGGCAACTGTTATATTTTTATCGTAGTCGATCATTTTACAAAATTTACATTTTTAAAGGCAATGCGAGAAGCAACAACGAATAATGTGGTACAATTCCTAATTCAGGAAATATTTCATAAGTTCGGAGTCCCAGAGATCATTCACAGTGACAATGGCTCGCAGTTTGTATCGAAAAGCTTTTCAAAAATGATAGAAACATACAAGATTAAACATATGAAAACTGCTGTCTACTCACCGCAGGCCAACGCATCGGAAAGAGTAAACCAGTCAGTGGTGGCTGCGATTCGAGCGTACCTAGAGGAAGACCATCGCGACTGGGATCTCTATATTTCAGAAATTGAATGCGCTTTAAGAAACTCCGTACATTCTGCAACGGGAGTTACCCCATTTTTTGCGTTATTCGGTTATCATATGTTTACCAATGGAAACGATTACAAATTAGCAAAAAAATTGCTATCATTATCTGATCATGAAATTAATAGCCTACACAATAGTGATAAACTTGCTTTAATAAGAGAAAAGATTCGGAATAATATGCATGAGGCTTATACTCGCTCAGCCCAGCGGTATAATAAAAGAGCAAGAAACGTAAAGTTTGTGCCAGGTCAAGAAGTGTATCGAAGAAATATGATACTTAGTGATTTTGAAAAAAATAGGAATGCAAAATTTTGCAAGAAATTTTTAAAATGTCGTATCCTAAGGCCAATAGGAAATAACATGTATGAACTTGAAGATATGCAAGGGAAATTGATAGGTATTTTTCATGCCAAAGACATAAAAATGTAATATGTGCAATAAAACTTTTTTTTACTGGTGATAGAATCGAATTTGAGTGCAATATTAGGATTAGAGACTTTATAGATTATAAATTTTATGTTATAAGTCTATGTGTGTGCCGTCCTAATATAACACTCAATACCTGATTTAAACTAACTTAAGATAATAGTTTTTTGTTGCGCTAGCGATAAATTTTTTTTATATTGAGGCAGAAACTGATATGAATAATTCCTAAATTATAATTAAATCAATCTTATATAAATGTTATTGTGCCGAGGTTTATGGAACTGGTAGTTACTTGCTTCCTTTTTATTAAATTACTCGATTCGCCAGACCCTGAAAATAAATGCATAAAATTAACAACGACAACATGAAATAGAAAATATGACTTAGCCTTTGTGTCCACAAGTTTAGCATATACACCAAAATAGCCCGGCTCCTTCAAGGTAGAATGTGACACTTGATCTCAGGGTGTGGGAGTTCCCCACGTTGGGTACGGCAGGTAGCCAAATACCATAGGATGTCCACGCACACCATTCCTGCAACCTCTCGTTTTCAGCACTGGTGTTTTGTTGCGGTGGCCGTAAAAATTTAAGTCGAGACCAAAAAAAAAAAATTGCGCAGCGACGCCTTTAGGAAGAGCGTCGGGAGGAGGCTAAATTACCCTACTGCCTCGAGTCCCTCGGAAATATTATGGGGAAGGGTCTCTTTCCACTTGGAGGAACCACCTCCGACCCAAGTCCCGGTTTTTTTTTCTAAAATTTTTTGTTAATTGTTAGTTATTGTTAGTTTTTTCTTGTCTATTCTAAGGTGAGATTAGTTTTATTAGATTTGTTTAGTTTTTGTTTTATTTTTTTGATGGTCCACCTTGCTCTTGCGGATGGCCGGCCGCAGTGGAACCATTAGATGGCCTTTTGTTTAATTGGCGGCTGAGCAACACCGCAATTTAAGAATGCTCATTTTGTTCGTACCTGAAAATAGAGAAATATGTTAATTATTTGAAAAATATAAATAGGAACGATACTTTACCGGTTACCTTCACTGCTTAGGAGTCGCCGTAGTAAATCTGGAAAGAAAAATAATAATAAAAGGCTAAAAAATTGATTTATTTAAATAATTTGTTAGTTTTACTTACCTCATGTTCTTTTATATTTTCTAAAATGCTTCTTCCCTATAAGAACAGTGACAGTCATTTGACCGCTCATTTGGATTTTACCATCACTGCGCGTGTTAAACTTCCCATCACATTCTTAAGGGCAAAATACAAAAATGATGTAAACATTGGGTATGTGTGAATTCTTCATCTCCCTCGAGATTATTAACATTACTTTTGTACATATACAAAAGTGAAACAGCATGTTTAATTTGAATTTTTTTATTTTTTAATGTGTTAGTTGCCATCATCAATTTCTTGTAGGATTCTTAATGTATCTGTTTGTTTACTTTTTGTTTGTCTATGGGTTAGTGTAAGTGTGTTCAGTCAGTTCATTCAACGAAAAAGACGAGGGTCGTAGTAAATTTGGCAACGCAAATGTTTTGCGTAAATACAGGGGTGGGAAAGTCACTTTTTCAATATGAAATTTTTAAAATTTTCATCATGAATGAGTTACTTGCTATTTTCATGCAAGCCTGGTATTGTATGGACGAAAACTGAATGTAATGGTAGGATGCGACATGAAAGTTCTGGAAAGATTTTTGGAGGTATTTTCAGTAAATATGGAGGAAAAAGATGGCGATAGAATGTTCTGGAATTTAATTCTTCACGATTTAATTTTATGAGAGTTTATACGTATGTAGGGATTAGATTTTTCTAGAATTCAGGAGTGAATTCAGCAAAATAAAATAAAGGAGAGGAATCGTATAAAAGGCCATGCAAGAGAAAAGAGAAGGGAGTTGATGGATAGTTCGTGACCTAGCCAAGTGCAAAAGTTCAGATGAGAAGTTTATTAAAGTATTAAACAAACAAATAAACAAAAATTATGAAAAGTGAAAAAGCCAAAGATTTATAAACTTATGGAGTGTGGGCGAAACATTTTAAATTTATAAAATCATATAAGTTAAAAAAATTTACAATAAACTTATTAAAAGCATAAAAAAAGCTAAATATTGAAGTTATTGTTCATGTTCAAAAAAAGTCTAAAATTTCAAAAAAATATTGGTGCAAAATAGTGACTGTTCAGCAATTAATATAGCACATTGAACAGAAATAAACCTTTTAAATAAAGAAATTTTGTTTAATCTTTTAAATAATTTTATTAAACAAATGACAAAGAAATTTTAATGTGGGAACAATAAGCTATAAATAAAATCCACAAAAATAAAATAATAATAAAATAAGAACAAGACAGAAGAATAAGTGTTTGAAAGCAGCGAATCCTTTGAAGCCACGATTTGCAGGAGACGGCTGGATGCTAAGCGGAAGAAGAGTCGTACGGAGGATTACCTAGAAAAAAGGAAGAAATGTAAATAATTAGAAGTATTTAACTATATATTAAGAATTTTATTAAAATATATATATGCATTAGAATATAAAGGAAAATTAATGTTAGATTTTTTTTTTGTTTGCGATTAGTTTTTTTATGTTCTTATTCTATTTTATGTGATTAGTAATTTAAATAAATTCTTAAATACTTATCTCTAGTAGAGTCCGGTGATAAAGCAAGTTTTTTTTTGGAAGTAAAAGTTTTGGAATTAAATTTTGTTTAATTTCTCCAGAAACTCTAGGTTTTAAGGAACAAATTTGAGAGTAATTAGTGACTGCAGAATTGGCAGGTAAATTCCATCTTAGAGAGCTCCTTCAGATAGGAAATTGATATAGAAAGGTTGATGAGTTAATAAGCCTTAAAATCTAAAAGGATAAGGAGATTTTTTTTAAAGAGAAACAAAAAAAAATAACGATAATTTTATTCAGTTAATAAATATTTGCTTTATGACGGAGATTGCCCAGTTAAACAAAAAAGAAAAAGAAAATCAGAAGCAATTGTATATTTATGTTTTGTTGATTAGTTTTAAATTTGGTACGTTTTTCTTAATTATTAATCATTGTATAATAAAATAAGTTTTATGTTGTATTTAGGTTTAAGATTCAGAATAAATAATATAAATAATATGTATTGAATTGCGAAACAACAAAAAAAAAATGATTGGTTAATTTTTTTTACAGGGGTAATTTGAAACCAAGGTAAGAGTGTGTGTGTAATTAGATTCATGGGGTCATTTACAAATATACGACCGGAAAAGGAAATGGCCATGGTTGGGATATGGGCGGTTGGAAGAGTGATCTAACTTCCCTAAAGATGGTGTGTTAGTTGTTGTAGTGTTCAATTTTTTTTTGATAGTAGAAATTTTTAATTGCTGCTTGACCTTTGGGCTTAGGTGATGGTTGAGATCGCACGTCCCGTATAGTCTCTGACTGAGCTAACCCAGACGAATCTCTTAAGTGCCACCAGGTCACGTAACAATAGACAGTCAACTGAAACTTCAACACCTTAAACCGCCATGGCCACACATCAAACTACTTCGTCAAATTTGTGTATATGTTGGTAATATTTATTTTGCTTAGCACAGCCACACATCAAACTTATTCCATCAAACTTCATTTTTAAGTTGATTTGCAAAGAGAAACACAATTTTTAAACGCAAAAATTTTTTTTTTAATTTTTTTTGTTTTGTAAAAATGAGCAAAATAGATGATTGTTGCATAGCACTAGCGCACGCATATAAAAAAATATAAAAAAAGACCTACAAAGCGGCTTTGGATGATGGAATTTTTTTAAAAAAGGCCTGAATTTACTCATGAAAATATATATTTTTTTCCTAATATATTTATGTGCGAAAAACGTTATATTGAATACTAATTTTAAATAATTATTAATTTGTATTAAAAATTTTCATCCTTTAAAAGGCATAAAAATACAATACTGTGAAGAAATAAATTTCACCTAACAAATGTCAACAAAATTAAATTTATTTTTTATTTAAAAACTTAGAAATACATTAAATTCTAAATGAATTTTGATTACATTGGAAAGTGCAACGATATATCACGTAATAGTGTCTTATGGTAGGTAAAAATTTGACTCCCCTTTGTGTGTTGAATTCACACCGTACCCGTATGTGTGAAGACATTTATAGCCACGTTTTTGACTTTTGGAGAGTTGGCCATCTATGTAATCTATGATTGCTACTTAAGGCCAGGATTCACTATCCTACACAATCGTACGATTTAATCACAAAAAAATCTGACAGAATTTTGTCCCACTTAAAAAAATCGTTTCAAAATGGCGTTGTAGATGCCACACTATCATACAAAACAAGATTTTGCAACTCTGATCGCATGGAAAAATACTATTTTATGATTTTTTTCAAAAGATTATCAAATCGTACAGACTGTCAAAAAGTCTGTCACACACATACACTTTTAATCCACACAAAGGCGAATTCATAGCAGGTGGAGTTTGCTCACACCTGGTATGAATTCGCTTTGATCCACACTATCATACTTTTTGAGCACACATTCAATTTTTAACCGACTTCAAAAAAGAAGGAGGTTATCAATTCGTCTGTGTGTTGCTTTTTTTTTTTTTTTTTTTTTTTTTTTTGTATGTTTGTGCCTTCATAACTCGGTCATTTCTGAACCGATTTTAAAAATTTTTGCGCCATTGGAAAGGTTATGGCTACAGATTGGTCCCATTTTAAAAACAGTTTAAAAGTTTAAAAATTAAAGGGTGTCCCCATACAACATACATGTTTTTTACGTGTATTATGAACTTTATAGGTCACCCATTTAAAATTAGAAAAAAGTGCGTATCACTATAGCTCCCAATAACAAAAAGTAATTAAAAAATAAAATTAAAAATTAAAGGGTGACCCAATAGGTGACGTAATTTCACCTTTATGGTCCTATCTTTTGAACCGTTATAGATAAACACTTGAAAGTTGCACATAATATTCGTTACTATGTCTGTTATAATAAGTATAAATATTTAAAATTAGAAATTAAAGGGTGTCCCATTAGTTGGTTTATTTTGATATATATATGGTAAAAATTTTGAACCGTTATAAACAGACAGTTGAAATTTACAAAGAACTTGTATTGCTAAGTCCGCTAAAATAACAAGTGTAAAATATGAATTTGGAAATTAAAGGGTGTCCCAATAGTTAATGTAAAAGTGATATATATGGCCAAACTTTTCAACTGTTATAGATAGACAGTTGAAATGTACAAAGAACCTATATTGCTTAGTCCGCTATTACAACAAGTATAAAATTTGGATAAATTAAAGGGTGTCCCCATTATTGATGTAATTTGACCATTATGTCCTTATCTTTGGAACCGTTATAGACAAACACATGAAAAATAGACAGAATATTCACTACTATGTCTGGTATAACAACAAGTATAAATATTTAAAATTGGAAATTAAAGGGTGTCCCAATAGTTAATGTAATTTGATGTATATGGACACAAAGTTAAATTTTACAAAGAATCTGCATGACAAAGTTCTCTTTAACAAGTATTTACATTAAAATTTGAATTTAAAGGGTGTCCCAATAGGTGACGTCATTTGATATATATGACCCTATCTTTTAAATAGTTATTGACAAACACTTAACAATTAGACAGAATGTCCATTACTATATGTGTTAAAATAAGTATAAATATTTAAAATTATAAATTACAGGGTGTCGCAATAGTTTATGTAATTTGATGTATATGACCAAACTTTTAAGCCGTTACAGACAGACGGTTGAAATTTACAATGAACCTATATTGCTACGACCGCTATAACAAGTATAAAATTTGAACTCGGAAATTACAGGGTGTCGCAATAGTTAGTGTAATTTTATGTATATAGCCAAACTTTTGATCCGCTGTATACAGACAGTCGTTTGGCATTGGTTTGACCTGAAAAAGCACAGAACCCTGGGGTCTTGTGCCCCTATATACTCCGGAAGTACTGCTCCCCCGGTAGAAAATCGACTGATATTTGTTTTAGATTATGGAATTCAAAAATTAGTTTTTTATCTGAATTGACAGTTTGTGCAATGACATTTAAAAAATCCCGCTACAATCTTCCTCGAATATAATATAATCATTGTATAATTACCGTCTTAAAGAAACATGATTTTAAGTTTGCTGTTTTGAAGTCGGTTTTTTTTTGCAAGAATTATTGACAAATCGCACGACTGAATTAAAAACTAACATTAGTGGCATTCAGTGTGGCCTTGCGAAAGTGTAAATGCGTTTTATTATTCGAATTTAACAAAAACAATAGGTATTTTGTTGCTAGATTTCACAAAATCTCTTTGATATTATGCATTTTTGCAAGACCATTTGCATGAAGACTGAACACCACTATTGAAAAGGCAGTGTCTCTTTACTTTGCTTCGATATCGATACCGTTGTTTGATTCGGTTGCCAGCCTTGAAACGTTACTTTGTTTACTGAAAAGAAAACGCCTTCACAGGGGATATGGGTTATTCTTTTGGGATATTTCTAATAATCAATTTTCAGTACAAAAATGCAAATGCTACAAATATTGTCTAAATAATTTTCATTGTAAGTTTCCTTTGTGCTTTTCAGCTGATGAAGCTCCAAGATCACACACATATGTATGTTGTATGTAATTTGTTGCTTACACAAATTTTGAATCATTTACTCAATTGTAATACAAAAGGTTTTATTACAATCATATTTATTAACAATCATGAAAATAAAAATTTTGAACTTAACAGCAGATTAAATGAATTCAAATCAGTCTTTCATTTTCGAGGACATTTTATTACATGTTTGTTTTGTACATCTTAAAACTAAATAAATAAAAGCAACAGTATATTTTCCTTCAATCAATTCGGAGATAACGTGGCCAATTTAAGTATATACTTATGTATGTATATATGTACATATGTATGTATATATGTACATATGTATGTATATATGTATGTATAACAAAAGTACCTTAATTGTTGTTCTGCTTCTCAAGAATCTCTAATTCTTTTGTCTTAATCTGAATCTTTATACTTTTTAGCTTCATTTCTGCTTCAAATAGTTGTTCTTCTCTTTCATCTCGTCTTTTTATCATTTTAAGTTTTTTTTCTTCAACTTCCCATAACTTTTGTTGGTAGCGACTATAATCATTTAAAGCATTACTCACTTCTACCATGGCGTCTGACATCTCATTGCAAACCTTTTCTAAAAATTCGTGTCTTTCATTTTTATTTCGACTTGGTTTTTTTCTCTTCCTATTAGGAGTTGCTAACTCGGGCTCATGTAATGGTTTTTCCAACGTTGATTGTATAAACTCTTCTTCCTCCAAAATAGTCTCGTCCTCCTCCGGCATATGCAAACTTTCCGTTTTTATTATTATGGGAGTTTCATTTTCTAAAACTTGATTTTTGGTATATAATCGTTTTTGAAATTGTATTAAATTAGCAGCCTGTTCTTCTAATGGCAGAAATGTCAATCGTTTTGATCTCTCGCCGCAAGTTGCATTCGCTTCTGCTTCCTTTTGCGTTAGCTTCTTCTTTACTTTAAATTTAAAATCTCTCCAGACCTTAAATGCAAATTCGTATACATAAGAAAATACATATGTACACATGTGCATACTTAAATACTTACCTTTTGCCAACCATCAGTGTCTCTGACTGGTGGCCCGACAGAATTCAATTTCGTTGCAATTTCATCCCAATCCCGTTTAAAACTATTTGGTGTTGTTCCTCTACGGAAACCCCTTGCTAAGATTGGATTTTTTTCCAACTCTGAAATAAGAGTCTGAAATTGTTTTCCACTGGTGATCTTTATTTTCTTTTCCATTTTAATAGTTTTTTGTTTAAGTAAATTTCCAGTACCAACTATTATAATTTTTTTTCTAAAAAATCTTGTTAACAAAACCAGAGTCGTTTCAACTCAATGTCGACTGAAAGACGGCTGTCAATATCGACAGCTATGCTTTGACCAGTGTCGACAACGACATACATACATATTAACATTATAAGGTAATTTTTTTATGCTGATAAAGTTAATCAAAAAAATATAAAACGCAAAAAACTTGTAATGCTGAGAGCATTTTACCGATTTAGCTAAATAAACTAATAGAAAGTAAATAATTTAATGTATTTTTCTATAATATAAAATACATTTTATTTTCTTTTTAAATATTTTATAAATTGAGTTAACTATATCCATGTAATGTAATAATAATAATAATGTAACAATTCTTACTAAGGCCATTGAAATCCCGTATTTCTTCTGATTGTCAACTGTTTTCCATGTGCGACATCGTTAGTAATTATAAACTTAATGTATTTCATAATGTTTATGAACTTAAAAGAAGTCATATTCTTCCTTTTGAAAATTCCTGTATGGAATGGAAGACTAATAAACAGTTTTAAATGTTTTTTCATAAAATATTCTAAGTTCAGTAGAAAAATTTAGAAAAAATCATTGAATAAAAGAAAATATACTAAAATATGCAAAATCTGGGAATAACAGGAGTGGGTAAGACATCCCCAGACCTATCCAACTAGGCCTGAGCTCATTATTCAGATGCATTTATTTTTAATGTTAGAATGTCAATCATAAAGTTAACTCTTCTTTGGAATAAAATTCCACCTAAAGCCTGGTACTCTGTTCAGTTTTTCATGCGGAATGCTGTCAAACTACATATGCACATACAAAATTTATATGAAAAAGTCATGAAAAGAAGTAGTACTGTTTTTACTGTGGAAAAATTTTGAAATGTTCTGGCAACATTTTATCAAAGCTGTGAAGTAAAGCAAATGAGCATTTTTCATATGGAATTTTTTGTAAAATTTGTGTGGAAAATTTTGTAAAACAATGTGGTATATTTAAAGGCAATAAAATCGTAAAATTCTTCCAAATCGCGAGATAGACACCATATTTTAAATGTTAAATTTTCCTTGTGAAATAATAAATTTTGCTCAACACTTTTCACCAATTCCAAGGCATATTTAGCAAGGTGACTGCACAAGGAGGAGCTAATATTAAAGAGAAATTTTTTCAATTTTTTTTATATGGAGTTTGACATTTAATCAGGTTTTTTAAGAGAGAATAATATCTATTTTACTGTCAAAATCCATATAAAAAAATTCAAAAAATTTTTTGCTCAAATTTCCTCTCCCTTACGCTATCACCTTGTTTAATATGCCTTGACCAATTCGAACAGAGTACAAGGCTTAATATGCAACATATAAGCAACGCAACATCGTTTATAGGCTTTTTGCACTGACTAACATCTGAGTAAAACGTCTGGAAGATGTTGAAAATGTGAAAATCAGTTTACATTTGCAACATCTTCTTACATTTAACATCTACCATCAACTCAACTGTTGAAAAATTAAAAACAAACACGCTTTTAGCTAATAACAATATGGGTTAACAACAAATATTTATAATTGGAATAATTGTTGTTTTGCTAGAACAAACCCAATTATTAATCTAGAGTATTAAAGTTATTGAAAGCATTTTAGAGAAAGAAGATGTATGATGCTCATTTTTAAACAAATATTGGCCACTAAATTAATCTAGTTTATTGCCATTTTTCTAGTAATGACACTCAAATAATCGAAAGATGAAAAAGGGAACAAACTGAGATAGTAACATCATGTGAAGATGTTGAATTTTAGGCCTGTGTATTTCTTATGGAAAGATGTCAACATCTTCGAAAGTTGATGGTAGATGTTGATCAGTGTAAAAATTTTTGTTAATTTTTTTTTCTACTTTGCTACATTCTTTTGTTTTATTTTATTGATTAATTTAAAATAACGAATTTTTTTAAGTCATAGTGATATCCTCATTAGTGATTTCGATTCTTTAAAGATAATTATTTTAATCAACACTAAAAGTTTAATTGGGTCGCCCTGTGTTATTTGTTTTGATAAACCGTAACCAAATCAACACTGTTATTCTCCTATACAGACTTTTCGTGATTAATGTTTATGTGAAAAATTATTTTCTCTTTAAAAAATGTAAAATTAAAAATCAAATACAAAAAATCTCAAACAACTTTGAAAAAGACAAATCAGTACAAACAAAAACAAATTTAATAAGTTTTGCAATCAAAAAGAAAAGGCAACCACTTTTCTAGGTGTGGCTGGTAAACAACAGGGACAGCAAAATTAAAGTTCAATAAGTTAAAAAAAGAAACAATTTCAATATGGCTAGGTCCATTTATCCAAATCAGCAAAAAATTGCTGAAAAATTGATAATTCTCAATGATCGTGGAATGGGCATACTGACTAGAGTCTACAATATTAAAAAAGCTTGCGGTGACACCAAATCAAAACCGGGGTTTCTGTCTGAAAAGTCCTTGGAATCCACGATTAAATTTATAGTGAAACGATTTCCTAATATCGATGTGAAAGGTTTAAATGCTATTGTGAATATAAAAGCAGAAATAACTAAGTCATTGTCTCTATATTATCATACATTTGTAGACTTGTTGGATTTTAAAGATAATGTATGCGAATTACTCACCACTATGGATGCGTGCCAAATACATTTAGATATAACGCTTAATTTTGAATTAACAAAAAATTATCTTGATTTGGTAGTAACATACGTCTCATTAATGATACTTTTGTCAAGAGTTGAAGATCGCAAAGCTGTGTTAGGTCTTTATAATGCTGCCTATGAATTACAAAATAGTCAGTCTGATCCTGGCTTTCCACGCCTAGGGCAAATGATTTTAGATTACGAAGTCCCTTTGAGAAAATTGTCGGAGGAGTTTATACCACATCAACGTTTACTTACAAATGCTTTGCGTTCTGTAACCAATATTTATACACTGCGCAATCTTCCAGCTGACAAATGGCGTGAAATGCAAAAACTTAGTTTAGTTGGCAATCCTGCTATACTTCTTAAGGCTGTGCGCACCGATACTATGTCTTGTGAATATCTTTCATTAGAAGCCATGGATCGATGGATTATATTTGGCCTTCTGTTAAATCATCAGATGCTCACACAGTATCCAGATGTTAATAAAATTTGGATTTCTGCTCTAGAATCTAGTTGGGTTATAGCATTATTCCGTGATGAAGTTTTGCAAATACATCAGTACATACAATCATTCTTTGACGGTATTAAAGGATATAGCAAACGTATCAGCGAGGTTAAGGAGGCGTATACAAATGCAGTACAAAAAGCCTCTTTAATGCATCGAGAACGTAGAAAGTTCTTACGCACTGCTCTGAAAGAATTGGCTTTGATAATGACTGATCAACCAGGTTTATTGGGACCTAAGGCCATTTTTATATTTATTGGTCTATGCTTGGCTAGAGACGAAATTTTATGGCTGTTAAGGCATAATGATAACCCTCCAGTACTTAAAAACAAAGGTAATATAACTAGAATTGTACTTGAATTGAAAAACATTTCTAAGTTTTTATAGTATTTTTTATTCAGCTGTTTTTGCAAGTTTCGAAAATTGTCTATTCCTATACTCTTGTTTTTAAATTAGTTAACGAGTTAGATTTATCTTACTAGGTAGTGTCGTCCGTCTAGCTGATTTAGTACTTCAACATGTGAAAAGTTGTATGTTTTTGGAAATTTTATAGTGCAGAAAGCAACAATAAAAACAATTGCAGAGACGCCACTACATAGTAAGATAAATCTACTTTGTTAGTTAAAAAACCAAAACTCAAAATTTAAAAATTTTATTGATTTCAATTTTCTGTATTCCACTAATTTTTCATATTCCTATCTTTTGTTAAGTATTGATAACTGATTCTAAAGAAAATAATTTTTTTCGGTTAAGATTAGAATATAGTAAGTAAAAAAGCAAAATTTCAACTGCACACGAAACTATGATTTTAAATTAAGCCTCGCACAAATGAGTTGTTATCAAAATTATTTTAGGCTCATTATTACAACTTGCCTTTAGCTAAAGTTAGGATTTTGTTGTAGCGATAAATATTTATTCGTTATTAAAAGTAAGCTAAAAACCACTTTTAACTATCAGGTACTATAAGGACAAGTTATAGCAATGAGCATTATCCTCATTATTATAACGAAAAACTACTTATTGCTCCAACAGAATCCTAACTTTAACTAAAGGCAAGTTATAATAATGGGCCTTACAGTATTAGAAGCAATCTATCTTTCACCGTTATCAAAGTCATATAAACTCTTACATTTATTTGATAGAGCAATAACCGCACGATTTAACAAAGACTTTGATTTTAAGGTTATAATTACCAACATAAAGAAAAAAAATAGAGAATGACCGAGATTTTCATAAAATCATTATAAAAGCCGAAAAAGAGTTGTTATATCTACTAACTTGAAAGTTGCAAAAGAAGAAATTTATAAAATATTTTTAAAATAATTAAAAAATAAAACTCTATTCCACTAGTTAGAATATTTGAACTTGAGCCAACTCACTTGCATGGTAATAAAATTTCGAAAAATAAATTTAAAGTTAGGTTAAGAAGGGTTGTGCCAGTAATGGCACATCCACATGGATGCGCGCAAATACGTAGACCTGTTAGGACATTGAAATATATGCACCGTGTCATGAGGGCTTTCTAGACAGGCTGCGCAGCGATTTAAAGTGCCGGGAACTATATGCTCACAGTACCAATTAATAATATTGCACCATCCGGTTCTTAATTGTTCTCGGATTTTTTGGTTGCCTGGGAAAAATCTCATTGTCAGCAATAGGGTGGGAGTGGTGTGGTTGTTTGGAGGATACTAACCTAGATAAATCACTACCGACAGCATTCTGTCCGATTGGCTAGTAATGTTCTCTTTACCGGTCCACAGTGGTTTGAAAACGATTTATCTTGGACATAATTTGGTATCATGAACCAATGAAGATATCTTAATAAAATTTCACAGAGGTAATGCACAGGTGTTTCTGAGCGAACGGTCGGTCCCCTAGGGTAAAGGGGGGCTTCTGGGTAAGACCGCAAATTTGGGTACCTCGGGTATATAACTTTTTTGAATTGTCATAAAAAGTTTTTACTCAAATGTTAAGATTATTTTTAAATTTAACTAGACCTTGAAAATATCTATACAAAATGTGCTTACATGTGTAGGTTATCTCTTTTAGTTTGGGAGAAATTTGGCTTACAATATTTTTTTTTTTTTGGCCAACCCTAATTTTTGGCTTGGTGTACTTTAAAATAATGATCGTATTATTATTTAAAGACATTGGCTATATTCTTGATAAAATTTTGAATAAATTAGTTTCAAGTTTTGTTCTGATAGAGCTTTACGTTAAAAAAGTTACAAGTGACAAGTTTTTGTGGAGTTTGTACAGGTCATACCGTTTGACACATCAAAATGAAATTTTGTATGTGCCGTTGGTATATGGAGCTGAAGAGCTGTGGGCATAATCGGGAGGCTGAAAGGGGTATTTTACTTATTCCCAAATTTTGTGAATGCTTTACAGGTCATACCGTATTACAGATCGAAATAAAATTCAGTATGTGCCTTTGGTATATGTGTACTATATCCATAAATATATCTGTTTGCTTTGGGTATGGTAAATTTCAGTGTTTCATCGATTTCATCGATTAACTTCACTTTATAACTGTTTCTTAGTAGTAATTTTAAAAGATTTTTGCGATTATTAAATGCGCTTATTTGTTCCAAACTAATTTTTGTGATAATAAGTACCAATGAAATCTTCAAAATTTTATTTTAATTATTTAAAGAAGTTTTTAGTTACGGGTCTTGATTTAAATGATTCATTTATCATTTTATTTTCTAATCCTATGCATATTAATATTTACATATTCCTAAAGAAGCATAATTAAAAATTAACAATTCTATTTAACAATTTAAGGCAAAAGTAATGAAGACCTTGTTGATCGCCAACTGCCTGAATTATTATTTCATATGGAGGAATTACGGGCTCTTGTTCGAAAGTACAGTCAAGTAATGCAACGCTATTATGTGCAATATCTCTCAGGATTTGATTCTGTGGATTTAAATATACGCATGCAGAGTCTACAGATGTGCCCTGAAGATGAAAGTGTTATTTTCTCTTCTCTCTACAATACAGCTTATGGACTGACGGTTAAACAAGTTGAAGAGAATGAATTGTTTGATTTTCGGGCGTTTCGTTTGGACTGGTTCCGCTTGCAAACTTATATGAGCGTTAGCAAAGCTGTTTTACGTATACAAGAGCACATTGAAATAGCACGGCTATTAGATTCGATGGTGTTTCACACACGCGTGGTAGACAATTTGGATGAAATTTTAGTGGAAACATCTGATTTGAGCATCTTTTGTTTCTACAGTAAAATGTTTGATGACCAGTTTCACATGTGTCTCGAATTTCCAGCACAAAATCGCTACATTATAGCATTTCCTCTAATATGCTCGCACTTCCAAAATTGTACCCATGAAATGTGTCCAGAGGAGCGGCATCATATTCGTGAACGATCATTAAGTGTGGTAAACATATTTTTAGAAGAAATGGCCAAGGAGGCTAAGAATATTATAAACACCATATGTGATGAACAGTGCACGATGACCGATGCTCTGTTACCAAAACATTGTGCCAAAATATTATCGGTGCAATCAGCACGTAAGAAAAAAGATAAATCAAAGAAACAGTTCGATGACATAAGGAAGCCAGGAGAAGAATCCTATCGCAAGACACGAGAAGATCTAACAACCATGGATAAGTTACACATGGCTTTAACCGAATTGTGTTTTGCAATCAACTATTGTCCAACGGTAAATGTATGGGAATTTGCTTTTGCACCACGCGAGTATTTATGCCAAAATTTAGAACATCGTTTTTCTCGGGACTTGGTGGGCATGGTCATGTTCAATCAAGAGACCATGGAAATTGCGAAACCTTCTGAATTGTTAGCCTCGGTAAGGGCATATATGAACGTCTTACAGACTGTGGAGAATTATGTGCACATCGACATGACTCGGGTTTTTAACAATTGCCTACTTCAGCAAACCCAGGCTTTAGATTCACATGGGGAAAAAACAATAGCTGCTCTATACAACACTTGGTATGTTGGTAAAATTAAAAGTATAATAGTTTTTCTAACTTGTAACGCTATTTTACTTTAAGGTACACTGAAGTTCTACTACGACGTGTTTCAGCTGGAAACATTGTTTTTAGCAATAACCAGAAAGCATTTGTACCCATCTCACCTGAAGGTTGGGTACCTTTTAATCCCCAAGAGTTTTCAGACCTAAACGAATTAAGAGCTTTGGCAGAATTGGTGGGCCCTTATGGAATAAAGACCTTAAATGAAACTTTAATGTGGCATATAGCCAATCAAGTGCAAGAGCTAAAGTCTTTAGTGGGTGTTAACAAGGAAGTTTTGATTACTTTACGCACCAGTTTCGATAAACCCGAAGTAATGAAAGAACAATTCAAACGTTTGCAGGATGTTGAACGAGTATTACAACGAATGACAATAATTGGTGTCATTTTGTGTTTCCGCAATTTAGTCCATGAAGCTTTAGTGGATGTGTTAGAAAAGCGTATACCATTTTTGTTAAGTTCAGTAAAAGATTTCCAGGAGCACTTGCCGGGTGGTGATCAAATACGTGTTGCTTCTGAAATGGCGGCAGCAGCCGGTCTTATGTGCAAAGTGGATCCCACATTAGCAGCAACTTTAAAATCAAAAAAGCCTGAATATGATGAGGGAGAACATTTAACTGCTTGCCTGTTAATGGTATTTGTTGCCGTATCTATACCAAAACTGGCGCGAAATGAAAATTCTTTCTACCGTGCCACAATCGATGGTCATTCCAATAATACTCATTGCATGTCGGTGGCTATCAACAATATTTTCGGGGCTCTTTTCACAATTTGTGGCCAAAATGATATTGAGGATCGTATGAAAGAATTTTTGGCTTTAGCCAGTTCTTCTTTGTTGAGATTGGGCCAAGAATCGGACCGAGAGGCTACACGTAATCGCGAATCCATTTATTTATTACTCGATGAAATTGTCAAGCAATCACCTTTTTTAACAATGGATTTATTGGAATCATGCTTCCCCTATGTATTAATACGCAATGCTTATCATGCAGTTTATAAACAGGAACAAATATTGGGACTTTAAGTTAAATATTTAAGATTTAGTGATGGTAGCATTAAAAAATAAGAAAATTAATTTATATTTATTAACAAGCAAACAATTAACTGTCAAAAAGCAAAAATAATAATTATGCATAAGTTTTTTTTATGGATTTTAGAAAATGGCCAACTTTTTTATATGTTATATTGTCAGGTTCTATCAATAATCAGTAGTAGCCTTTTTCAGAGAGAAATAAAAACAGGCCACATTGCCCTTCAGAGATAATGGCGACGACGCTTTACTACTTGATAAGAAAGTTATAATCAATGCAATGCAACGGTTATTAATGTAGCCTTCTATCTGTAGAACCATACAAGATAGTCTGTTGAAATGTTCACAAACATTTTATTAAAAAAACCTAAATATAAAGGGCGTTCAGATACTGAAAGTGGAAAGATTTTCAAAATATATAAAAGCCAAACTAACAAAGTAAAAACAAAATTTAAAACAACCTTTTGAGTATTGTTATGATTCATTTCAATAAATAAAATATTTTTTATAATATGAAAATATAAATAAAATACACAATACAAATGGCGAAAATTGTTAAGGAGTTTAAAATGCTTTAAATTACTTTTTACATTTAACAAATAAGGGTTAATCCTAACTCAAAATTTTACTAACTAGTGACTTCGAATTCTTAAAAAAAATATTTTTTATATTTAAAAAATTCCGTGTTTCAGGTTTTGTTAAAATATGACTGATAAACAATTCCCAATGATGACGTTGCAAATAAGGTAAAGTAACTCCACCAAGTAGCAAATCCTAAGAAGCCTTTATAAACTTCAGTACTGAACACCTAAATAAGAAATAAACACAAATAAATAATAATAAAATGTAACAAATAAAATAAAGAAACATTTACATTTTTTAAACTCATTATAGAGTTTTGTAAACTTTGTGCTGATTCTAAAATATTAAACTCGTTTTCCATTTCTTCTGGCACTAAAACTACATCACCACTGCCTTCTAAAAAGTCCTGATCAAGAGCCAAGCTGGGTTCTGGCTCGGCGGAACATTCATGCTGCAAAACTGGTTCTGCAAAGATACCAGTCCAACTGTAACCACCTAAACTCTTGTACATTAAAGTGAGATATAGGCACAATATCAATGGAGCCACAAACTGCAAAGTAACTACACACAGATAGTAAAATATGGAAGAAATCTAAAAAATATAAAAAGAAAATAAACGCAAATATACTTAATTTTGTATGGAATATTTTTAACCTTTTTCTGATATTCAAAATTTGTAATACGTCCAGCTTCTTTGCGTAAATCCATAATTTTATCATAAGCCAAATTAAGGTACGATTGCAAATAGATTGGCATTAAAGCAAATCTTAATATCACCACAAACACTACCAATAACAAGCGTAAAGTTTCGAATATATTAGGTTTAAGTCTGTAAAATGTGTACGCGTTTTTTAGTAAAAGAAACAATTAAATTTTGTTTGTTATTAGTTATACTTACAAAGGTTGATCCATTCCTTGAAATACACGCACCGTTAAATAATCTCTACTGATAGGTCTTATCCATAAAATCACCAATATAAAAGGCAAGACAAAACTGATGTTTAATAAAACTTGTAAAAGTTTATTTCCTTGACAATATTTCAACGAATCCCAATGCATTTTTGCCATTCGCAGGCCGGGAAAAGTAAATAGTGAACCTAAAACACCACAACCCAATGCCATAAAGAATTTAACAACAATTTTTGAGGCCGGACCACTGGAAAAAAAGTGTTTTTATTTAAAAACTTTTTAAATTTCGAAAGTACAACTTCTTTTCTTTTTTAAATTTTTTCAACCAGAAAAATTAATCCTTAAATAAAAAAGCTTAGGGGTGAACAAAAAAAAGAATCTCATGACAGCTACGATGGACGTAGTTTAAATAGCAATGTATAAAATCGAGTTCTGTTTCATCAATGAATGCCGAAAAAACAATCGCTTGTATCAAATTACGGCAAATACCTTTTGAGGTATTATTATAAAATGTATTTCAATACCGGTTGCAATTTACACACTATTATTTTTTATATAGACAATGAGTATCATAAGGTCCGGTCCCTGGTCAAAAGTAAATCGAATGTAGAATAACAAAAACATAAAAACACTGAACTAAATTTATAATTTTTTTAGTTCCGTTGTTTTTTTTTGTTTGTTTAAAAATGCTAATTTATATACGTTTAAAGACACCCGGTGCGCTACCCTCAACGATTGCCAAAGTTTGCTTTCGGTCATTGTCATTCTGAAAATAAAAAATCAGTAGCATTTTGCATTATATTTCCTATCAGAATATATTTGCCTACTCCATCGGCTCCCATATAACCACACATCATGACTCCTTCATCTTCGTGCTTAACCGTTGGGAGCAAATTTTCTTCATTTAGAGAAATTCCTTTTTTGCTCCACACAATTGCCTTTCATGAATTCCAAATACACAGAAATAACTCTTATCAGAAAAAAAAAACTTTTCCAAAACTCCAGCGTTCATATTTGGCAAATTATATTCCGACTTTTCACAGTTTCGAACTAAGGTTCGCACTGACGTCCATGCTCTTCCATTAAGATCTATGGAAACACATTCACCACATAATGAAACTTTAACTTATGAGCCTAAGAACATGTTTTTTTGCATTATAAGTTGTAACGAGTTTGACTTATTATGACAGCTAGTTTCCGTTACATCAGTATGCAAAATCTTAACCTAAAAAAGTCTCTTTTTATCATTTTTGCTGTAAGAATATTATTGGGCAAAGTAAAGAATAATAATTTTAAAATATGGATGCTTACAAGGACAATGAACAAAATTCCAAAGTCGGGCGTAAAATGCAATTGTTGCTGTAACGCTGCCGAGTCTCCCAAGCGTTTTGTCAAGTAAATTAACGCTGTATAGAATTTTGCGTTGAATTATTTTCCAATGGTTTAAAAAACAAGCAAATTTAACCATTTAGCGCGCTTGGAATTTGGAATGGTAGAAGAGGGTATAAGCATACTCGACCATGCCAATTATACTAGGTCTCTAAATACAAGTACTATTATTAAAATAAAATCAATTCCAAACCAGAAAACCCTAGATTTAAATTTTTTTCAAGTTCCTATAATCTTATCTTTTGACATGAATTACTCTCCTACCTACGGTTTTACATAACGAACAGAAATGCTTAAAATATATTTACTTACGAAGACTGTAATCCTTGATTGCTTAAGAAATTGGAAGCACTAGTATTAAAGCTTGCATAAGCATCTTCCAAACCAGTCTCCAATATGCTCTCATCTATAATTAACACTATCATGGCTATTAGCAGATATACCAGGCACGCTACTATGACCATTGAACGTTCTCCAATAGACTCCTCACTTTGAAAATATAAAACAGTCAAAGAAGACAACAACTTTCTAAAATAGATTAACATTAATAAGGTATAACGAGTAAAAACACAATTACTTACACGGCAAAGAAAATTACCAACAAACACCAAACCATACTCAAGTTGACCTCGTTTTTAAGAGGTACAAAATAGTGATAGACCTATAAAATTGTTACAATGAAAAATAATCGTTTCGCATCTAAGTGAGAAGTAGATTTAAAAGTCGTTACCTCTGAAATTATGTAAACAATGGCAGCATAAACACTAAAATCCACAAGCCACTGATATTCAGTAAAATATCTCAAATATATGACATCTTTGGCAACAACCGGCGTAGTTTCCAATTCTATGTCTATGCTACGTGGTATATGAAATTGACCTTCCTTAGAGTTAGCCGTACCATTCTGATGGTGTTTGCCACCCTTATGACTGCCTTTTTGTGGTTTTTCTTTAGGCACTCCAGCCTTCGTCCTCAGTTCATCGTCGGTGGGGTGTAAATAACGATATAAGCCGGTTGAGCACAAAATCCATTTGGCAAATGAAAAATATGGATTCAATTTTTGTATAATACTGACCATTACCAATGTAATAACAAGTTGAGCTCCTAAAATCGCCTGCAAACATAAGAACTTTATTATAGAACATTTTCTTACATTCTTTAAATGAAACCCCAAAAAAATTTTAGGTCAAAATCTATTTTTGGTTCATAATGCCTACACATTTTCCAATTTCCAAACTATTCTTTCGGTCTTACTTACCATTGTGTTTTACTTTTTGCTGAATGATTTTGTTTGTGTGCTTATTCTTCTATAATTTTATGTAGTTTAAGTAATTATTCAAAATATTTGTTAATTAAAAACGGAAATAGTCTTAAATAAAAATCCCTAATAGAAAATGTTCTTCAATTCAAAAGTCGTCGATCAGCTGGCACATTTGTGTTACTAAATTTAGAAGTGCGCTAAGATAGCGTTGACGAAATAAATAACGTCGATTTTGGGAATTTAAAAACCGGGGAAAAATAAATACCCCGTAATAGGGAATTTTACTAATAGGTTAGATTTCAGGTATATATAAAAAAGAGGTAACCATGATACTCCAGGAAAAATAACTATATATTTTCAAAATATAGATTTTGAAGAACATTTTGTACCAACAGTTCTTATTATCCGTCGAGTTTCTTCCGTAATGGGCAAACAAAACCGTTGCTGGTTTTCCCCACGGAAACTATGATACTCCCAGGAAAAATGACTATATATTACGAAAATATAGACTTTAATGAACATTTTGAGCCAACTGTACTAAATGTACTAAATATGTCGAGCCCTTCCCGAGAAAAGTGGCTTCATACCTAGTGGAAAAAACCATTGCCGATTTTTACCATGTAAACTATGATACTCCCAGCAAAAATCCCCACTAGGGATGAAACCACTTTCTCGGGAATATTTAGCACAGTTGGCTCAAAATCTTCATTAAAGTCTATATTTTCAAAATATATAGTAATTTTTCTGGGAGTATTATAGTTTCCATGGGAAAAATCAACAACGGTTTTGTTTGCCCACTCCGGAAGAAGACACTTTTCTCGGGAACGGCTCGACGGATAATAAGAACAGTTAGCACAAAATGTTTTTCAAAGTTTATATATTGAAAATATATAGTTATTTTTCCTGGGAGTATCATGGTTCCCATGAAAAATCAATAACCATTTTCCTCTTTTTTATATATCTATACCTGAAATCTACCCTATTAGTCGCAATTTACATAGGACAGAAACAGGGCAGACATTTTTTGAATTCTCTTTTGCTCTTGCTTAAACAATTTACATTGGACATAAACAAGACAGACAGATTTTTGCACATTTTATTTTCTGTGTTATATTCTTTACATGTTTGTGTGTTTCAAAATCTGTGTGTTTAATATAAACTCATTAAAATGAGGCCGACTTGAGAAATATAAAGTGAAGCAACAAAGAAAAAAGCGAAAAGCAGAAAAGAGAAACGAAAAAATGTCCAGTACACTAGTCATGAAATACACACTCTACCTCTTCAACCCCTTGCCTACAAATCTCGTCTGTCTGCCCATTTTTCTGTCTAATGTAAATTGCGACTTAGTGAAATTCCCTATTACCGGGTATTTATTTTTTCCCATTTATCTTCCATGGTTTTTATTCCCAAAATCGACGTTATTTCGTCGACGCTATCTTGGCCCACTTTTAAAATTAGTTTGACCGACACAGAACAGCTGATTATTTTTTGCTCTACATTTTTGCTAATGTTTCGTCAAAAATACATTATTTTATATATGCTACTTAAATGTCAAAACTGTTGTATCGTTGGAGTTGTTGCCGTAGTGCTTTCATATTGTCTTCTTCTTCTTCTTAGAAATTGACGCTCATAACAAAGCGACAATGATGGTGCCAATTGGTAAAAGGCTGGTAAACGCTAGGTTCTTGATTGCATAGACGATTGACTAGACTCGACAACTCTGCATTACAGAGTCGTTAAGTTATTATAACAGAGTTGGTCGAATACCACCATTATTGAAAAGAGATAGTTTATATATAAAATTTTATATTGCTATCTTTATTGTTTGAAAGTGGTATTCAGTGGCAAATTTTTGTTTACTGAAAAAATTATTTTGGCGGCATGGAAAAACACAGCAAAATGTAAGTATATTTTTCCAATTGTAATTTAAATTAACTAAAGTATTATATTTTAGGACCCGGCGATGCATAATGGGCTGCACGAATCCTGAAAAGTTACACAAGTTCCCGAATAATGCGTCCAGGTAAGTTATGTTTACTATTTTTTAAGTGCCTGTAAGACCAAAGATGTTGTGCATTGGGAGAAAATATCCAATGTACAACATCATTATAAATTTTCCGACTATATTCCAATTAAAATAACTATTGGACACTAATATTAATGGATACTAATAGTATCCAATAGTTATTTTAATTGGAATCATTATTCTAAAGCCTTGTATGATTGGTAAAAAATTGTCTTATCGAACATACAAAAGCTTTATAGGGACATTGGACGGTAATTTATATTTAATTATTTATATTTATAGAAATAAGGGCTTAAGTCTAGTTCCGTGAAGTTTAATCAATCAAAAAAAATTATTAGTTATACCATAGAGGAGAAAATTCTTGCGTCCGGCCGAAGGCCCGCTGTGCAAAAAACCTTTGTAAGCAAAGCCGGTGTTGGTCATACCATAGAGGAGAAAATCTTTGCGCCCGGCCGAAGGCCGGCTATGCAGAAAACTTTAGTAAACGAAGCCATTCGATGGATATTTTCAAAAGCTTTAAAATTATAACCATATTGACGTAATATGTAGTGCACAATCACAGTTTCATATGAAAAGTTCAGAGGCCTATAACTCGGAAAATAAGTGTGACCGCCAATTTTTTTATTATACATTTTTTTATTATTTTTTAATACTCTATCACCCTGTATAATTTTTAGGGTTCCGTACCCAAAGGGTAAAAACGAAACCCTTTTGTTTTCGCTACAATGTCTGTCCGACTGTCCGTATATCCATCTGTCCGTCTGTCAGCGTCTTATCTCTGGAGCCGTAATAGGTAGACTCTTGAAATTTTCACAGATGATGTATAGCTGTTGCCGCTATAGCAACAAATACTAAAACTTATAGGGTGTTCCGATAGAGTGGTGTTATTCACGAATATGTGCATATTTCGTGAACTGTAGGTGGGATACACTTGAAATTTACAAACAGTAATTAAAATTTAGTTCACTATAAAAACGACTATAAAAAATAAAAATTAAAGGGTGTTCCGATAGTGGTGTGATTTGCATTAATAAGGCATAAGTTTTGAACCATAATAGGTATATGCTAGAAAATTTTACAGAAGGTGTATAGCTGTGGCCGCTATAGTAGCAAATACTAAATCTTATAGGGTGTTCCTATAGAGAGGTGTTATTTGCCTATATATAATAGTTCTATTAAAAAAATATTTTGTTTCTAATAAATTAAACTTAAAAAACTTATCTACATTTACAGGTTATTACGTTGTCAAAGTCCCAGATTCTCGGATGTGTTTATGAAGGGTCCAAGTCCAATAAACATTACCACCAAACATATACCCCATCATTTAGAAAAATCATTAATTAAAACACTTAATTAAAATTTTATAAATTTATTTTTTCTTTTTTGTTAAAAATATATATTTTTTTCCTAATTTAAGTTAATTATAATGTTAAATTAAGATACATTTATTTTAAATTAAAACAATTTCCAATTATAAATAAAAAAATGAATACAATACAAAACAAACAAAAATAAAAAAATAAATTTCAATTTAAAAATGGGGAGAAGAACTAAAAAGGTAAATTAAAAATAAATTTTGTAAATTTATATACAACCTTAACAACTACTTAAAATTTCAAAACATTTTTAAGCCTTAAAACCACATTAAAATAAATTAGTCAAGTGCGAGTTAGATTCACACACGTAGGGTTCCGTACTATGTTTAGTACAACTTTAAAAATTCAAGTCATAATTACATCACTGTTGGAACACCCTTTAAATTTTAGGAATTGTTGTTATAACGGCCATGGTAATACACTTTCTATAAAAAAATCAGGCCTACCTATTGCGGTTCAAAAAATAAGGTAATATGCGTGAAAAACATGTCACTGATGGAACACCCTTTAGATATTAGTAATTGTTACAGCGACCGAAGTACAATATCTACTGTAAACATTTAAGAGTCTACCTATTATGGTTCAAAACTTAGGCCTTATGCATGAAAATCACACACCCTTTAATGTAAAATTTTAAATTAAACAATTATTTTAAAGGACCAATTCTTTGTAAATTTCAAATGTCTGTCTAAGACGGTTCAAAAGTTTGGCCATATGCATCAAATTACATCAACTATTGAGACACCCTTTATAACTTTAAATATTTATAAATGTTATTATACGGGACATTGTAGTGGAGATTCTGTCTAATTTTCAAGTGTTTGTCTATAACGGTTCAAAAGATAGGGCTAGATAGGTTAAATTATATCAATTATGGGGACACCCTTTAGTTTCCAAATTTAAATTATATACTTGATGTTATAAACGACTTAGATATACAGGTTCTTTGTAAATTTCAACCTCTCTCTGTTACGGTTCAAAAGTTATGCATATACATCAAATTACATCAACTATTGGGACACTCTTTAACTTCTAATTATAAATATTTACTTTCTGATTATAAATATTTGACATTCTGTCCAATTTTCAAGTGATTGTCTATAACGGTTCAAATGGTTCATATATTTAAATTGACGTCACATATGGGGACACCCTTTAATTTTTAAGTTTATTTTTTTATTAATTTCTGTTATTGGCAGCTATAGTGATATGCGATTTTTTTAAATTTTAAAAGGGTGCTCTTTACGATTCATAATACACGTAAAAAAACGTATTATGTATGGGGATACCTTTTAATTTTTAAAATTCTGAACTTCTTTTAAAATGGGACCAATCTGTAAGCATTTCCTTTCTAATAAAGAAAAAAATTTTAAATCGGTTCAGAAATGACTGAGTTATGCGGGCACAAACTAAAAAAGCAACATGCAGACGAATAGATAAACTCCTTCTTTTTTTGAAGTCGGTTAAAAAATTTCAAATATCTATGTAATATAGTTCTTTTTTTAGAAATTTGTTTTATTTAGATACTTTTTAGCATATTTTATATTATAATAACATAATTATCGTATTTAATGTTATAATTGTATTTAAATTTAAAAAAAGGTACACAATAAAAACTAACACACATAGTTAAGACGTTTTTAATTTCTTTAATTAACAAAATGCTTGACTTTGTACAATGTAAAGGCTTAAACAAAATATTAAAAAAATCTTACTCATTATATTAAACACTTAAAAAAATATTGGATATTTTTAAGATCTAAATGTATAAAAGTTTAAAAAACTATAAAATTTCAACTCAAACGTTTTACCTTTACTTTTGACTTACGTTAACGTCGTTTATAGAAGCAGTTTCAGCCATAACAATATCTTCGTGTGGACTTGTGGTCAAACCTTTGCCAGCATCTTCTTTAGGCGAAATTTGAGATGTCAGACTGCTGCTACATTCCACTGCTAAGAGGACTTAAATTATTGTCATCTACCAGAACTATTTGTATCTGCCAGTGCAACCATTCGCTAATAACATTTCCTAAATTAAATAAAAAAGTTTTAAATATATACCTTCAATTTTATATGTAATTGAATTTACTTAAGAGCCATGGGAGGATAATATATGTTCTTGTATAAACAGCATTCAACTGCTAAATCATCAGTGCCAGTATCATCATCATTTTCCGTCTCCAGTTTTATGTCCGCTGATATAGAACCTTGAACATAAACAAAAATATAGTTCATATTTGGGTTTAAGTATTAAAAACATTTACCTACTTACTATTTATTTTCGAATACAAACTGCATCTTGACCAATAGGCCAATGTATAAATTGTTATGGTATTGGCAGTTTGGATTGGCCATTACACCACGCAAATGCTATATGTATGAAGCCAACGTGCACTTCGCCGGAGAAACATACATTGAAACCAACGTGCACTTGGCCGGAGAAACATACATTCGTGCACAGAATCCCTTACACTGCAGAAACGACGTGATATATATTTTTATAATAAAGGACTTGAAAAATTTGCAAGGGACCTCTTTATCAAATAATATTTCACCATTTATTCTTTTTTAGCCACAAAATACCTTTTTAACAAAAGCCACTGGCAAAACTTTTCGTGCCAATATGTTTGCACCTTTATGCCCAAGATATTTCTTTTTATGTTTTATTTTTACAATTTTTATTAATTATTATTATATTATTTCACTTATTCGTTATTTTGTTGAATTAATTTCAAACTTTTTCAAAAAAATAAAACTTTTGCTTAAAATTAATTTATATTTTTTTGTTTTGTAATTTGTAAACAATGACTACGTATAGCTGTTTCTTTTTACACGTTGTTTCAGACGATTCATGTTTTTTTCTTATTCGTCCAAATAAAAGTGTTAAAAGCATATGTTAAGTCCCTTTTTCAGCTGTCAGAGTTGGGTATTCTGGTTATTTTGTGCTTGATTGCAGCCTTTGGTCCAGTCCATAAACGATGGTTTAAATCTTTCATATTGTCACGATTCGCTTAGGACAGTCGTATCCACTGTTTTCTTACGATTTCCCACCAAATTTGACCTAAAAAACGCTAGAAACCGCTAAAGTTTTTGTTTAGCGGTAATTGAAGCGAAAAAATAAATAAAAATATAAAAATTACATTTAAAACCCGGTATCAAGGCGAATTTATATCAGGTGGTGTTGATAGCCCAGCTGAATTTTGTTTGTTTACGTTTTTTTAGAGGCAGGTTTTGTCAAAATTTGTTTATTTAGAAATAATCTTGAAAACAAAACTGAAACAAAAAAAATATTTAAAAAAGGCGTTACATATGAATGTATGTTGATTTTTTAGTTTAAATTTTTACTACACACAACTCAATAACAGATACACAAATTTTCACCAAATTTTCACCAAATTTTAACAATTTAAAGGCGCTGCGGTGGGTCCAGATTCTTTTCTTATGCTTTTTATTTTTTTAGTTCTTTCTATTTTTTCTTTTAGTAAAAAAAAAACACATTGGGTTTGTTCTTTAATTAAAAATTTATAATAAATTTAATTTTTGTTGTTTGCTAGTCATGCAGCCAGCAGCTCTAGCAACATTGTAGGTCGTTTTAACATCCTTCAGGGATCTTTACACATAACATTAATAAGCCCTTAAATTATTATTGTGTAAAAAAATAATTCAATGCAATATTGTTCATAAATGTTGGAAGTTTCTGCTCCGAAAGTAAGCGAACCCAGCTATTTTTTTACATTTTCCTTTGATATTAATTAAGGCGAATTAATTTATTTTGACAGAGGCAGCCGACCAAACAAAAACAAAATACATGTTGTTTTTTGTTGTTGTACTTGTTGTCGTCTCGCTTTCACCTGATAAATAGATTCGCCTTGCCCAGTATATTTAAATTTATTTAATTATGAATATTATTCGATTATGAATATTATTAGCCATTAAGTGAAATTGAATAAAAATTAAATAAAATTATTCAGGTAGTCAACAGTTTGTCGCATTCTAAGCAAACTTGAAAGTAATTTTTTTCAGATATAGGAACGATTTATTCGTTTTTGACAATTAAACCTTTCTCAAACAACAACTTGTAAAACTTTTAGAAAATTTAGTTTATTATTAATACAGTTCTATTTTCAACGTTTATTAATAAAGCCCATTCTAAATGGTTATGTAAGCAAACAGAACTTGGAATGTCGAAAATACTCACAAAGTTTTTAAGAACCTATTACCCACAGGCTTTTTTGTTACAATACAGTTGTTAAATTCAAAAGTGTAGCTTAATTTTACACGAACAGTAACTAATACCTTTTACTGAAGTGACACAAATGCAACCCGCAAACTAAAAGACAAGAAACTTACTTGCCTACCGGAGCACATCCAGATAAAGTTGTTGTTTTGTTTACATCTCATCCTGGTGGAGTAATTCGTCCCATATATTTTTGAAAAAATTAGATTATTTTTGTGTTGTTACGTACGGTATTTGATACAATTTGTTTATAATAAATAAATGTTTAAAAAATACCATGTCACCTACCACATAGTCACAATCGATTTATTGTGAATAAAATTTAAACCCAGAGCTAGTTATTTAGTACTTATTCTTATTTTAACTTAAAAAAACGGAACTAAACGTGCTATTGCTGAGAAGTCGTGGTTCTCGCATGAAAGATGTAAGAACCATAAGGTCACGAAAATAATTTTTAACTGTCACTCTGTACAAAAAAAACCATGGCACAATAAACAAGGTAGACTCGCGCCGAAAAAAGAGTACAACTCTGTAATAAAAATACGTATATTTTGTTGTTGTATAAATCATTTTTGGCTGTCAAAATAAAAAATGTTAGTACATTTTGACACTGTAAGATGGTGACAACAAATAGTCAGCTGAGCTCTCGAGTTTACCTGTTATGAATTCGCCTTGAAAAAAACTTTTTGCTCCCCCCATCAAGTTTACTTTGTTCAAATGTATTGTATATTTGACAAATTCACTGTAATACTCAGTCGTATGATTTGTCAAAAATTGCATGTGTGCTCAAAAAGTGTGTGGATTAAAAGTGTATGTGTGTGACACACTTTTTGACAGTCTGTACGATTTGATAATCTTTTGAAAAAAATCATAAAATAGTATTTTCCATGCGATCAGAGTTGCAAAATCTTGTTTTGTATGATAGTGTGGTATCTACAACGCCACGACGAAACGCTAAACGATTTTTTAAGTAGGACAGAATTCTGTCAGATTTCTTTGTGATTAAATCGTACGATTGTGTAGGATAGTGAATCCTGGCCTTAAGAGACAATTTTCCCCACGATTGCCATTGCAAAAACTCTAGATTTAGCTTCAAAATATCTAAATTGGCAACAGTGGTCGTATTCTTAAACATGCGGCTGATTTCACGACTGACTTGTATTGGAACATTTGTTCATATGTTGGAAAAATATATTACAACTTTACCGTTAACTCAAAGTTTATAAATTACAATAATAATTTAATTTACGTCTCCTTTCACAATGTATGATTATAATTTAACATTAGGCTTAACCACAAGTTAAGTAAAATTCCTATTCACAAAGTACGATTAATTTTTAATAGGCACCCATTAACAAAACAGTGGCTGTAAATATAACCGAAGAAAATTAGTCGGTAAGTATTTTAAGGCCCATTATTATAACTTGCCTTTAGCTAAAGTTAGGATTTTGTTGGAACGATAAATAGTTTTTCGTTATAATAATGAGGATAACGCTCATTGGTATAACTTGTCCTTATAGTACGTGATAGTTAAAAGTGGTTTTTAGCTTACTTTTAATAACGAAAAACTATTTATCGCTCCAACAAAATCCTAACTTTAGCTAAAGGCAAGTTATAATAATGGGCCTAATTGTCACAATTTGTTAAAAAAAAAAATATTTATTTAAAAAAATATTTGAAATTTAAATAATTATAATAGTTATTGCTCTTCATAAATACTGCATGAAAATCTGGATGATCAAAATTTAGGGATTTTTAATTGAAATTTAATTTTTTGCAATGTGGGATAAATTATTTTTTAGCTATACCCATTATTTCACAAGTGATGCTGCCAATCACCCACTGTAGACCCTGACGAGCTTTCTTCGTATTTATGCTAAAAATGGAAGTAAAAGTTGGACATTCACGGATTCCCCTTGATTTAGCAGTGTTTTTAAGGGTCAACTTTCGCTGGCAGAACATGTTTAACCGATCCCAAAAGTCTATGGTTCCGTTTTTGTTAACACTATTATTATGTAAGATACTATGAACCACTTTTCGTTTGACCTCATCGGTTCCAATGATGGAGTTGTCATTAGAATAGGATACTTACGCGATTTCGCCTGTGTCACAGTTTCCCATGTATAATTACACGTGTACTCTAGCATCCAGATTTTCATGCAGTATTTATGAAGAGCAATGACAATATTACTCCGTTAACCCACTTTTTCGTTTGACTGTCTTTGGATACACATCACAAATGAAAAAGCCTGGTGTATATCCGGAAAGACCCGTTAATGTGGCAAACTTGGATAAAATTCGATACAAAAATAATTTAATAATAATTTAAATTTCAAATATTTTTTTAAATAAATATTTTAGTACTTATTCTTATTTTAACTTAAAAAAACGGAACTAAACGTGCTATTGCTGAGAAGTCGTGGTTCTCGCATGAAAGATGTAAGAACCACAAAATCACGAAAATAATTTTTAACTGTTACTCTGTACAAAACAAGTTTTTGCTCCCCCCAGCAAGTTTACTTTGTTCAAATGTATTGTATATTTGACAAAATCGCTAGATTTCCCGCTAACCGCTTAAGGGCAAGATTCAGGATAAGATATGTCTTAAGTCTAAAATAAAAAATAAATTTTTTAAGTCCAGCCAGTGCTAGACAAAAATGATGTTTGTTTCACAGTTCTTGCAATCATTTGCAGGTTATCCCCCTGATGTACGGCCAAGGAAAACAATATCTCTTTTTAGTCGAATGTAACAAGGTTCATTTAGTATGTTACGCGCCAAAGGGTTTGGATGAGATTCAAGCCTCTTTAGATATGTGACTGCTTGTTTCGCTATTTCTGCCTTGACTGATGTTTAGATCTTTGTGAATGTTTGAGTTTTTTATATACCAGGGAGCGACAGTAATCATTCGTAGAATCTTTTTGCCCCTTTGAATTTTTTCTACATTGGTAGCTGAGACAGTGCCCAATAATTATACCAAATTTAGTTTGAGGGTCGACTTGTACAGTAGAAGTTTACAATCTAAGCTCAGGGTAGAGTTTCTGCCAATAAGCCAATTTAGTTGTACTGCTTTTAACTTCATTTGTGTTAACTTGAAACCCATTTGGCTTTTTCAAGTAAGGCGCCGATAGGTCTGAAAGCTGCGGTATCATTTGATTATTTATGCGAATAGGAGAGCACGAGTTCCTGCGCAATTTTTCCAAATTGAGTATGTGGTCTTGTAAATGTTGGGATGCTACTTGGGCGCTTTCGTTAATACTTAAAAAAGTTGTGTCATCAGGAAATGTTTATACGTGGGCTCGGGTGCTAATTGGCATATCTGATGTCTACAGTAAATATAAAATGGGTCCCAAAATACTACCTTGGGGAACTCCGGCTTCAATGATTTGGGACCCGTTAAATAATTTTTAAGAGCTTATAGAAGTTTTCGGCAAATTCAGATTTAAATTTAGGCCTTCGTGCCAAACCTTATCGAATAGTTGAGAAATGTCGATAAAAAGTGCAGAACAGGATCATAATCACCGCATTCGTATCGAATAACAAATTCGATACGAGTCGAGTAAGCTAATTATGGCTTCGACATGTATCGAATCGTTATTTATATCAAATTGTAGTAGATTAATCATAAGTCAACAAGTGAACAAGAAAACACGGTTTAAAAACATATTCTTTCGAATGAAATTGCTATACTTTTTATTCGATATAGATGCGGTGATTAGACCCCAGTATTTTCTTCCTTCAAATTTCGTACTATGTTGTTTTCTAAAATCGAATTCATGGATCGGAATAAATCCTTTCGCGCTAAGAACTGGATTCAGCTTAGTTATTAATATTCTCTCAAACAACTTTCACATGTTTGATAAAAGGCTTATAGGTAGTATGATGCTACTTTTGTAGGGACTTTTCCTGGCTTACGGATTATTATAATCAAAGAGAATTTTTACTCCGTGGGAAAGCACTCCAGACGTAAGATGTCATTAAAAAAAAAGAATAATTGAGAAAATACGTACAAAAAAATCTAAGTAATAGGCAAAAATTGGCAACCATGCAAATAAAAATTCATAATTTATAGTTATACACTCAATCAGAATTATTAGCCAATAGGAAGACATTTTCGTGACATCATTCGGCCGACATACGCAGAAAAGTTCAATTTTATTTTCGTGATGACGTGACCTTGACTTCCTATCATCCTTGGTTTTTAAATGTTTAAGGTTTCTACATGCACGCCATAATGAATAATCTGATTGTGCAGTTGTGTCGAGGTCTTCCAAGTAATTTTTCGAGATTCTAGTAGCTGTCTTAACCGTTTCGTGAAATTTTTGAGTCTATATTTGAGATCTGTGTGATTGCCACTCTATTCGACTTTTTCTTTCTTTATTTGATGATTTAAGGTTTTGATCAAAATTAATTAGATTCCGATCCACGTCTACTGATACTTTTTATATTTCAACCAATTTATACATGTGCTAGTTGTTGGTGACACGATATTTTGCTGGTTTTACATATTGACAATAGTGGGTGAATGATCTGAGGATAATTCAAATGACGCATCAACTTTAATCATACCCCTTAATCAATAACATCCGATATTTTTTGCCGATCAGTAGGCCAATAGGATAATCAATTAGGCCAATAGGCTTTTCGATTATATTAAATAAATAAATAAATAAATAAATAAATAAATAAATAAATAAATAAATAGGTGGGTTGTCCACTCGATATCACATTGAGACGCATTTCTGAAATTGTGTAAAACAAAACACGACCTTTTGGAGTTATTAGGCGTGATATCCAAAAAGTATGATTAGCGTTGCAGTCGCCTGATGCTATGAAACAGAAACCCATTGATTTGTAGAAGTCGCTATATTGACTCTTATATTTGAAATCTAGGAGGTGAATAAATCGAAGATATAACGAAGTTTTTATGATATTCTTCAATGCAGATGTCTGTTGCTTGAAAGTAGTCCTGACAAAAATAACACAGTAGATGATGTTTAATCCGAGACTTTATTAGTATTGTTTAAGATGCTCTATGTAATTCTTATAGCAATTTATCTTACCTTGATTAAAATTCCCCCGCTTTTTGGAGCAATATGGCGCTAATGTATTGTTGGTGATCTAATCATTTCTCCACCATTGGTCCACCTTGGTTTGCACAGAGATCAATTTCGAACTGTGAATTTATATAAACATAAAAATAATAAGCAGTTTACAATAAAAATATTTTGTTACCTTTGTTTTTTTCAGCCAAAGATCTTCTCTGTGAATTCCTTTCGCTGACCTAATGGTGGCAGTGATTCCTTTAAAACTTGATCCAGTTATTTTCAGACAATCTGCATCAGAAGATTGCTTCATATTATTATTTAAAAAAATGCGACTGGATAAATTGAAGGAAACTAACACAATGAAAAACGTGACATTGCACTGTTAATTTAAGCACGTTCGTTGTGAAGTTGACAACACTCGTTGTCAATTCGACCACGTTCGTTTGCAAGTTGACAACGTGCATTGTAATTCGAGCACGTTCGTTGTCAAATTAAAAACACTCGTTGTCGATTAGACTACGTTCGTTTACATGTTGACAACACCCGTTGTCAAACGAAAGTGACAACATTAAGGTATCAAAGTGCCCACATTCGTTGTCGATTTTGCAACGTCGTTTTTCCCTCAGTGTATAAAAGTAAGATTCTTAAAACTTGGTGTGGATTGCTTTCAAAGCAAAATTGAACAAAATATTGTCAGGACGCCCACGACGTGGCGGGCACAGCTTGTTAAAAATAAAATATTTCATACATTGTGAAAAGGGCCGTTAGAATAATAAATGTATAACGAATGCGAGGGATATTTAATATGACGTGTGAAGTAAATTAAATCAAATAAAATAAATTATGTAAAACAAATAAGGTGTTACATTTATCCGTGTGCTGATCTGTAACTCGTTCCGTTAGCAAGGTATTTATGAAAAAGTTCGTTCACTCATCTACTGCCTGCCCCATATTGAAAATAATGACTTTATTGGTGAAAAGATCCGACACAAAGCGAATAACAACTGATTCGCGTTTAGGCTTTTAGTTCAGTGATGATGATCTTTAGTTTCACATTACTAAAGACTTCTTCTATCAAAAAGCCACCAATGCGGTAGCAGTACCTGAATCCTCTTTCTCAATGTTTGCAATCATCGCTAAGACAAATAATCGGATCTTGCCAAATTTATTGGCTCTTCAGCTTATAATATTGATTATTGCTTACCTACCTTTTTCCGACAGAAGATTCATAGTATCAACGTCAGGAACTTCAATAATAAGGACGATGTAGATCATCAGGATGACGTGATTGATGTTTATACAGATGGGTTTAATCGGACACTGGAGCTGGAACAGGTTTCAGGCTAGTATAAAGATAATCATTGTAGAGTGGCAAGTTAAATGAAGTACCAAAGGATATATAGTTAAGTTATCCTCATTTTTACCGACAAAAAGCAGCGATAAACTTCTTTTCAGATGTACATATGAGATCCAGAATGGTCCAACGAGGTTACCTTGACGAATTCACGAAAATTTTATGGACTTCGTATAACTGCAAGAAAACTACAAGTATGGTGAGACTCCCTCGGGGCCAGATCCGTGCTAGAAGATTAAATCTTCTATATAATGACGTCTGTAGAAGTAGTCAGGATGACGAGACGGAATAAACGGTGAAGCACCTCTTCTTCCAGCTCTCTTTACTTGAAGTTTAGTTTTTCTGGGCATTCCGGGGCTCCAGGCACATTGCAGATCTATCGGACTTTGACATTACTGGAAAAAAATTATTTATCCGGTCTTCAGGATAGATCAAGCTAGAACAAGTGTGGACTTGCATTTCCTTCCTTTATATCCCTCTCTCAGGTATCAGGTATATAATACATCGTAAGAATACGCATTGCGAGTTTAGTATGGATTTTAAAGTCAATCATTTTATCTTTCTTCAACTAGCTAACGTGCTAACATCTTTCCATAAAATTTGTGCAGGGATGAAAGGTTTCTTAAATTTTTTTTACTTTCTGAACTCCGATTAATTTTTCGCATTATTCGATTTTTCCTAATCTTATCAGATGTCTGGGTCCCTTGTAAAGATGATTTAAAAATTGCATGAATCGAATACAATGTGTTTTATATGAATGTACATACATATGTATACAAGTCTCTTGTTATTGGTGTTATTGGTGTTTAGAAAAAATGTGTCCCATTTTTTAACAATTAAAGTGAATATTATAAAAGCAAATCAAATCAAATACACGTGTATTTATAGAGGATAGTGCCAATTTTTTATATGTTCCTATAATATTTTTAATATGTAAAACAAAATAAACAGTTTCAAAACGTTCATTTTGTATAAATCTTCTTTATCGTTTTGGATGTACGGCCAGAATATAAGCGCATACATACATATGTATGTATGTACATATACATACATATATTTATAAATATTAATTAATTAATATAGAGTATTTAAAAAGTCTTTATTTGACAATATGTTGAATTTTAATTAATACAAAGACCGAAAAACGCCGTACAGCGCTAACAGAATAAAGGCCTGTTTTCACAATCCTACACAGTCGTACGATTCAATTACCAAAAAATCTGACAGAATTCTGTCCTACTCAAAAAATCGTTTCAAAATGGCGTTGTAGATGCCACACTAGCATACAAAAAAAGATTTTGCAACTCTGATCGCATGGAATATTTGTCCATGATTTTTTTTTAAAACATTATCAAATCGTACAGACCTGTTAAAAAGTCTGTCACACACATAAATTTCTAATCTACACTATCATACTTTTTTGGAACACATGCTGTTTTTGACAGATCATGCGACTGAGTATGATAGTGAATCATATGTCTTCACAAATAACGATTGTTAGATGTTACAATCAACGTTAGCGGTATACATAGATATTTACAAGCTTACTAACTTTTTCGTGCCTCAAGCACAGTATTTCAGACATGTGGTTTCAGCAGGATGGTTCCACCTGTAACACAACGAGCAATACAATCAATTTAATTGTACAAACAATTGGTGAACGAATAATTTCAAGAAAACGACTTGTTAACTGGCAACCTCGTTCATGTAAGATATGTAAAGTCTAGATCTATGAAGCTAAACCAGAAACGATAGAGGACTTGAAAGAATAGTCGGTACATTATTTCCAAAATGCAGCCTGATTTAGTGCGAAGGGTGTGTAACAAATCAACCTCCACGTTATGCCATGTACGCGTTAGCCGCGGATACTACATAACCATAAAATTAAATAAAGCCGCCTCTATAAAAAATTCCCTTTTCAATAAAACAAAAACATGGGAAACACGTAACTAAAAGAGAGGCGCTCGCCTTTTTACTTTACCATACGTAGTGTAAGCAGAACTGGACTAGGTCAATTTAAGAAAAAATCGTAAATTTCCCGATAAAAACTAAAAACATCGTCTTTCCAGCTTTAAAAAATCGCCAAAAAATTTGACAACTAAAAAAGTATTTCTTTAATTATTTTTTGTTTATATTTTGGTTAAAAAGCAATCAAAAAATCATAAGAAGTGAATTAAATTTAACTTAGGCATACATATTTAATGTACATACTGAATTCAATACATTATGCTTTAAACACATAGACGTCAGCGGCTACACTACTAAAAATTCCGTTAGCTCAATTGTCGCAGTGTAGTCAACTACTTAATTATATTGAAGACGACAGCTACTTCGTGAACTCTGACGTCGCATACAAAAATAGAAATTGCCATAATTTGACTACAGCCAGAATGGTGGTCGTATAGCTTTGATGACTTCAAAGTTATCGTTTTACTATAAATGTGTGTATTTTTTTTTGACAGTCTGTACAAGGTAGCCGAATGTTGTCTTTATGTTTAATGCATTAAATTTAATTTGAAATGTATAAAATTGCTATCGAGTTTGAAGGATACCGTAAATTCTATTTTTCAACACTTGAACTTCTCAACACTTGAAGTTAACAAAAAACATTTCGTACACATAATATTAGAAAGAGAACAACAATCCCACAATTTTTTAATCGTTTAAACTAAGAATATAAAATTTTATATTATCGTCACTTTTTAAGAAAAAATCGACAAATCGGAAGTATGCAATTTTTGGGACCAAAATCATCAAATCTGGCAACCGTGAGTGTAACGTATAGTAATCGTGAAAAGAATTGAGGTCGGGATTTCCACGGATTTACACGTCGAATACATTTTGGCTATTTTCGAGATGATGTCTGTGGATGGGTGTGTATGCCACTATTTTTGTGGATTTTGTACAGGTCATACCGTTTGACATATCAAAATGAAATTTAGTATGTGCCTTTGGTATATGGAGATGAAGAGCTATCTAGTTTTTGGGCATAATTGGGAGGGGGAAAGGGGTAGTTTCCCTACCCCAAATTTTGTGAACGCTCTAAAGGTGATACCGTATGACAAATTAAAATGAAATTAAGTATGTGCCTTTGGTATATGGAGATAAAGAGCTGTATAAATCTTGGGTATAGTCGGGAGGTAGCACCAACAGGTCATACCGTACGACATATCGAAATGAAATTCAGTATGTGCCTTTCGTATATGGAGATGAACAGCTGTATTAATTTTGGGCATAATCGGGAAGGGGCAAGGGGTAGTTTATTTAACACCCCAAACCAAAAATAATTAATTTTTAGATTCGAATATACTTCGAACTTATATACTTTATGTAATATATGCAAGGCGAATCTATCTTATTAGGTGGCATTTTTAAATTTAAAAAAAGGAATAAAATTGTAATTATTAAAAAAAAAATATTTCAATATTAAAAAAAAATATAAAATACTACCAGAAAAGGTAAGGAAGAAGTGTTTTTAGTTGTTGGATGTGATATTTTAATTAGAGCTTTTGGCGTCTGTCGTACATGTAACCAACAACAAAATGCATGTTGGTGTTGTATTTGTTGTTGCGGCGATGCCACCTTATATAAATTCGCCTTGAATATATCTATAAAAATATATGTTTCCATTGAGTGTAGCCAACTCCAGATTTTTTTTTATCATATCTTCACCTTTTATAGCAACTGATAACTGACAACGAGATAAGCCGAGATAAGCAATTTTTTTAATCGTACGTTTGCTGATTTTTTGATTTTCAATATAACAAAAAAAAAAAAAAAAAAACACGCCCTTTTTTTGCTATATCGTCGAATGTACTAATTTACAATGACTAAATTTTCAAAAATATGTCTGATATATTGGTATAAGAAGAAATTCTATAATCTACCTTAGGTTTGAGGAAATGACAATTTAATATCGCTAAATCGACTTCCTTATTGGATCCGAAATAAATATTTTATAATGCCAAACTTCCCTTAGGGTGAAGGTTATAAACATTATTGTTTGTTTATTGTTACTTTCTCTTGTGAATCAAGTGCATTTTTTTCAATTACATTCGTACATTATTTACATAATAATTTATTTACATACATAATTTTGATTTTATTGCAATAATTATTCCAATTCGTTTTAATACGAAAAAACAAATACAGTTGCAAATATACGTACAAGATATTTTTTTAATAGAGGTAAATTTGTAAAAATAAGATTTATTTTTCCAATTTCCAATTGGTGTTGTATTTTGTATTTGATTTGAATGCGCTAGTTTTGGACAAAATAAAATATCGATATACTTATATGTATGTATGTACGTCGATATGTATATTTTTAACGCATATGGGATTTAATTTAATCCCACGAAGTGTGCGCTTCTGCTAATAAAAACAAAAAAAAAAACAAAAAAACAATTTCATTGCAATGTTGGGGATGAAAAATGTGAAATCTAGATGCATAAACTAAAAATTTGTCAAACGAGAAATAGCCACGAACGAATACGGAACATAACAAGAAAAAATAAAATAATTTTTAAACATTTCGGTAACAATTTTTTAAAATATCTAGCAACAGCAATTAATTCAAATTAAATATTCTAAAAAACACAAATAAATGATTGAATAAATCTACAAATTTTAAAACAAAAATACAAAAGAAATTGTGAAAAAATAAAAACAAAAAATTATAAGATAATATCCAAATCCGATACGTGCAGATACATACATAATTCTGTTGTGTGCAATAGCTAAGACGTTTTAAGCAGGTCTTTTGCCTGATTCAGATTGTTTATTTAAGCGTTAAAGAGAACTTCAGGCGCTGTGGAGCTACAAAGGGATAAAGCACTTGAATTCCTGCGCATTTTAACTTTTGTTTTAATATTTTTAATAATTTCATTGTACCTGTATCGTTTTACCTTTTAAACAATTGGACGTCTTTCCCCTTCTCCAACAACTATTTTCTTTTACTGTTACTATTACACACCGCTTCGACTTTTAAAGATTTTAACTTCTAATCACTTGTAAAGGTAAAAGAAAAACATAAATTTGAAATAATTATTCGCCATTGTCGTTATGTCGTCGTTATGTAATCTATTTATTTTTGTTTTTCTTTTCGATGAAAACAAAAAAGGCCTTTTTTATTTTTAAACATGGCTAAAGCTCCTGCAGTTGGTATTGACCTTGGTACTACATACTCGTGTGTAGGTGTCTTTCAGCATGGCAAAGTCGAGATCATTGCCAATGATCAAGGTAATCGTGTAACACCTTCGTATGTGGCTTTTACCGATACTGAACGTCTTATTGGCGATGCTGCTAAAAATCAAGTTGCCATGAATCCAAATAATACGATTTTTGGTAAGTTTGCAATAAAATTTAACGCTCGTAATTTTCATAAATTAGTCAAGAGTACCCATCATTATTTTCCAAAGTCCTTTATACCTACAAAACTATTTATAAAAATGTTTATACATACGTACATATCTATGTATGTTTCTTTGAATGTATATACATACATACATGTACATATCAATTTAAAAATATACTAAAAATGTTTCACTGTTTCACACTGTTAGCAGATGCATACGAGTACAATATCATCAAACTTTAGTAGATGTTTTAAATTAGATTATTTAAATTCATTTTGCGCCAATTTTTTGTGATTTTGTTTCCGTAGTTTGTGAAGAAATTTGTGTTAAAAATTAAAAGTGATGATCATGAGTTTAATAAACGAAAGAAAAAAAAATCGTCTAAGCTAATTGTGTTAAAAATCGCTTAGTTTTGAAAGATGACAATTCTACTGTGTGTAATGTTATTCTACAGGCTTATTCTGAAAATCACATCAAAGTGATTTGAAATCTCATAAAAGCTGTTCTACACACAAAACTTTTTGGAATCACGTGATTTTAAATCAGTCAGATAAGTGACTGTGATTTTATTTCACTTTTTTACAATAATATAACATATTTTTATAATCAGTAGATTAAGTGTTTAGAAAGTAAAAATACCCTTGCCAAATATAGAAATTGCATTTGGTTCCGCAAATAACGTCTCAGAACGCCCATTTTTTACACTGCTTTCATTCTAAACCCTGAGAAGTCAAAAATGTTACCACAGGCTTCTCAGTTTTCTTTTACTTTAAGTATTCAGTAATATTTAATAAAAAACAATAAAAATCAGTGATTTGCTCGTAACTTTACAACATTAAAATCGCATAAAAAGTAAAAAAATGTGATATACAGAAGAGACTAAAATCACATGTGTGATTTTAAAACGGTTTGTGATTTGAAATCACGTTATTTTCAGAACAAGCCTGATAATCAAGTGTTTAATTCACAAACTCCTTTGTATGGTACATCAAGTACTGAAATATACTATATGTTTATTAAGTTTTGATTACTCACAACCTATTTAGGTATGTGATTTTCAAAATTGAAGTCGAAAAAAGGTTACGATATTTTTTTTTTCGTTTTGCTTATAGTATATACATTTATTCAATTCATAAACATCTTGTATTTTTGTATCTATTGTATTGAAATGCAATAGTGTAAACTTGTAGTTGGTAATTTGAATTAAAATAATTCTTGCAAAAAAACCTACTACAAAACAAATATATGCGCATCAATTCTTAACTAAAAATTTAAAAGGAAGTAATCTGTAAGAAATAGTACTAAAATCAAATACTTTTATACTTGTTGCTCTAACGGACATAGTAATATACGTTCTTTACATTCAAATGTCTGTCTAAAACGGTTCAAAAGTTTGGCCATATGCATCAATTTACATCAACTATTGAGACACCCTTTAAAATTTTAAATATTGATAAATATTATTATACGGGACATAGTAGTGGAGATTCTGTCTAATTTTCAAGTGTTTGTTATAACGGTTCAAAAGATAGGGCTAGATAGGTAAAATTTTATCAATTAAGGGGACACCCTTTAGTTTCCAAATTTAAATTATATACTTGATGTTATAAAGCACTTAGATATACAGGTTCTTTGTAAATTTCAGCCGTCTCTCTGTTACGGTTCAAAAGTTTTGCAATATAATCAAATTACATTAACTATTGGGACACCCTTTAACTTCTAATAATAAATATTTAATTTCTGATTATAAATATTGGACATTCTGTCCAATTTTAAAGTGATTGTGTACAATGGTTCATATATTTAAATTGACGTCACATATGGGAACACCCTTTAATTTTTAAGTTTATTTTTATTAATTTCTGTTATTGGCAGCTATAGTAATATGCAGTTTTTTTTAAATTTTAAAAGGTTGCCCTTTACGGTTCATAATACACGTAAAAAACACGTATGTTGTATGGGGACACCCTTTAATTTTCAAAATTCTGAACTTCTTTTAAAATGGGACTAATCTGTAAGCATTTCCTTTCTAATAAAGAAAAAATCGGTTCAGAAATGACTGAGTTCTGCGGGTACAAACATAAAAAAGCAACATTCAGACGAATAGATAACCTCCTTCTTTTTTTGAAGTCGGTTAAAAAGAAGTAAAACTTTACTATTTCATTTTATAAGTTTTAAAAAAGGGTGTTGATGATGTGAGCAATACGGTGAATCTATCTATGTATTTAAGAAGAAGAACACTAATAATAAACAAATATTTATTAAAATGAAGAACAATGTAAAAGTATTTATATACATATATTTTTTTTATTTTAAAACAAAAATTGTTTTGTTTGTTTTTCCTCTGCTTCATAATTTGGCGTTTAACCCTCTACTGTACGAGTATATTGGAATTACATATTTAAAAAAAGGAAAACAAAACACCCTGAATATATATACATACCTATATGGTTTGCAAAAATGCAAAAAGCGTAACTAACAAAAAATCCAAAATCGAGTTTTTGATTGATTATTATGAATGCCATTAAACTACTTGTCGTGACAAAGTTTTCCACTTCTGCGATTACATACATATGACGCTTTTATCAACAAATTTTCTAAAAAAAATATATTTATTCTGGCTTAAGTTCTTTATTATAAAGAGATAGAGAAAAATTAGACACTAGCAGAATGTAATGCATTTTCGGGGTCGCTACGTCCGTCGCTCAGAGGGGTATTTTGCCAACCTTTTTGTCGGTCATTATAAATTATTATCTATACATATAATAAAACTGCAACTTAAAATAAATTTTTATGGAGAGGTACATTAGTATCTAGGTTAAGATATAGGATCTTTTTTTCGTAAAAATATCTAATTTCCAAGAGGAAATAGAGAAAAAGTTGTGAAAGTACGTGATAGTACGATTCAATGTTACTGCAGACTTGGCAGCAACTTTTTTAAACACTATTTACATAACGCTACAATAATTTTAGAATTTTAAATAAATTTAGAATTTTATATTAAGTTTCTGAATAATTCCCCAGGGATGGGTACTTTTATATAAAGTAAGTAAATAAACCATATCTGAAGCACTATAAAAGCAAGAGTCTTAAAATTTGGGGTGTATCACTTTTTCGCTTTTTACATTGTACATGTTTTGTCGCTGCAATTCTTACATAGACAAAGAGAGGGTAGAGAACAATTAAAAGGGGTGGGGCACATATATTCATATACTCTTGAAATTCGTTTTGTTCCCTAATTCGTAGTTATAACGATGAAGTTTAAAATTTAAACAAATGCTGCATTAAAAATTGCACGATATAAATACAAATAAAATTTTAAAGAAGAAAAGAGATTAATTTTAGCGACATAAGTTGCATAATGTAATTGGGCTCCTTCGAATCTAAATCGAACAAAATACTGTAAGGACGCTGAAAAAGTGGCGGAAAAAGCTAGATACGCATAACTTATTTTCATATAAATTAAATGCTATAATAAATAATATTGATATTCTTGGGTGAATTTCCACATTAAAGCTTCAAAATTGATATTTTTTGGAAATTACCAAAAAAAATTTCACATTTTTACGTTTCGGGGGTGGTATTGCAGGGATACCTGCCCATAATAACCTAAAACTTTTATTTTTATGGTAAAATTATATTTTATATTTTTGTTAGTTGTGCCTTTTTGCATTTTAGCTAAGGATATGTACCTATGTGTGTACAAGACACATTCATCAGGTAACCTCACTACGAAGGGGAAATATTAAAACGAAAATTTTTTAATTTTTTTTTTATATGGAGTTTGTTAATTCGACTTCCATTTCAGGCGAAAAATTGTAAGTTTAACTGTAAAAATAAATATAAAAATAAATATAAAAAAAATAATATTTCACCTCCGTAGTGAGGCTACCTGGGTAACGTGCCTTGTGTATGTACATAAAATTTATGTTTATTAATAAAATTTTTACGTACATACTCGTATATATATTTGGCAAAATAAAAACAGAAAAATCAAGCCATAATAAAACTGATTTTTAATTAAAATATAATGCATATATTTTCATGCATTCATAGGTTTCTTATAATGTAAAATTAAATTAAATCACTGCAAAATTCAAATGCGATTACACACATAAAGTGGTGAGAAAAATTACCGGAAACATCAACTTGAAAAAAGTTTGAAACAACTGCGCTTAGTATTTCAAAAGACAACTCTTCAGAAAAGTTGACTCTTTTGCTTAGGTACACCATTATCTAAATAAAACATTTCTGTACATACAAATTTTTTTTTTTTAAATTTTGTTGCTGATGTAGATAGTGATCGAAATGGAATACCATTTCTCATTTCCAAAATAAAATAGAGAAAAAGTGATGAAAGTACGCAGTTTTACCGATTTAAAGGTACTGTAAACTTAACAGACCCTTTTATTTTTAGAAGCGATATATTTAAAACAATATTTACAGAAATCTACAATAATTTTAGAATTTTATATAGATTTTAAAATTTTATATAAAACCTTTGTTGCTGATTATTTACCTAGAGATGGATACTTCTTTATAAAAAAATACATAAACCATAACTGAAGCCCTATATAAGTGATAGTCTTAAAATTTGGTATGGTTTACTTTCAAAGCAAAATCGAACAAAATATTGTAAGGAAGCTGACGAAGTGGCGGGCACAGCTACTGGGTGTTCACAAATAAATAAACAAATGTTGTAACCATTAATTGTAAATTAACTATTTAAGATTCGCATTCAAATACTATTCAATTATTTTTTGTTCTTTTTTTTGTCCAAACTCTTAAAAGTGGTCTCTGGCTGCGGTTCTAAGCCATATGCTAGCCAGTGCCATTTTATTCAATTATTTTTCCTATTATTTTTTATTTTGATTTGTAAGACTAATTAAAAATTTAAATTACGACTAGAAAAAAGATTTGTTAAAGGTCAGGATTCACTATCCTACACAATCGTGAGATTTGATCATAAAAAAAATTACCGAATTCTATCCTATTCAAATTTTTTTTCAAAATGGCGTTGTATTATATTATACTATTATACAAAAAGAAGATTTTGAAACTCTGGATACTCCCATGGAAAAATATTTTATGAATATTTTGAAATGTTTATCAAATTGTACAGACCCACAAAAAGCCTGTTATACACATACACTTCTAATCCACACTATCATACTTTTTTAGCACATATGCCATTTTTGACAGATGGCCTTAATTTTGATTGCTCTTCTTAAAAATAGATATACAATAGATATAAAATACAATATATTAAAAACCTTAATAACGAGTGATTTTTTAAGAGCTTGAGAACTTTTTTTAAAAAAAAAAACGCATAAAATTTGCAAAATCTCATCGGTTCTTTATTTGAAACGTTAGATTGGTCCATGACATTTACTTTTTGAAGATAATTTCATTTAAATGTTGACCGCGGCTGCGTCTTAGGTGGTCCATTCGGAAAGTCCAATTTTGGGCAACTTTTTCGAGCATTTCGGCCGGAATAGCCCGAATTTCTTCGGAAATGTTGTCTTCCAAAGCTGGAATAGTTGCTGGCTTATTTCTGTAGACTTTAGACTTGACGTAGCCCCACAAAAAATAGTCTAAAGGCGTCAAATCGCATGATCTTGGTGGCCAACTTACCGGTCCATTTCTTGAGATGAATTGTTCTCCGAAGTTTTCCCTCAAAATGGCCATAGAATCGCGAGCTGTGTGGCATGTAGCGCCATCTTGCTGAAACCACATGTCAACCAAGTTCAGTTGTTCCATTTTTGGCAACAAAAAGTTTGTTAGCATCGAACGATAGCGATCGCCATTCACCGTAACGTTGCGTCCAACAGCATCTTTGAAAAAATACGGTCCAATGATTCCACCAGCGTACAAACCACACCAAACAGTGCATTTTTTGGGATGCATGGGCAGTTCTTGAACGGCTTCTGGTTGCTCTTCACTCCAAATGCGGCAATTTTGCTTATTTACGTAGCCATTCAACTAGAAATGAGCCTCATCGCTGAACAAAATTTGTCGATAAAACACATTTCGAACCGAACACTGATTTTGGTAATAAAATTCAATGATTTGCAAGCGTTGCTCGTTAGTAAGTCTATTCATGATGAAATGTCAAAGCATACTGAGCATCTTTCTCTTTGGCACCATGTCTGAAATATCACGTGATCTGTCAAATACTAATGCATGAAAATCCTAACCTCAAAAAAATCACCCATTATAATAATATAACCGGTGTGCTTCGTTACCTCTATATGCAAAGGAAAATCCAGTTTTCAATAATTTTGTTAAAATGATGTGGTGAATATTTTGCGATTTTTAAAAATAACAGTGTTGATACTGTAGGCATTAAGGTCACATTTATGTCTAATAATTCGATTAAAAGTTCGGTCATATTTAAAACTTTAGGCATTTAAGGGTTAGATACTCTAGCTGGTATAGCATGTTTAATATACTGCGATGATTATTTATTTATTTTGTATGAGATCGGACTATTCATTCCTTGACTAAATAGGTCAATAAGGAGATTACTCATACTAAGTATAAGGACTACTTATTTTAGCTCGCAATGTACATGTAGGAGGTCGACAATGTGTTTTTAAAGACAATGTGTTTTTAAAACGGGCTTCAACCCATATTTTCAGAGTTAGGGGCGCCTTAGTTTTTTTTTTATTTTTTGCGATATTTTTATAATTTGCGATATTTCTAATATTTGGTTTCGAAATTGGATAATATTTTACCATAGAAAAGCGCATAAAAATTTCCATTTAAGTTTTAAGTTATACACAGGGTTCAGCCTGCTTTTCGGCCTAGCCAAACTTCGGCATGGAGTTTCTGCAGGTTTTTCGTAATTCGATTTGGTGATAATCATTCTAAAAACATCGCAAAAATACTCATACATACAAATTTTTTTTCATCGCCTCTGAATGGATAAATAAAATTTTAAAATTTATTTCAGTAACGCTCATATGCATTTGAATCATTTGAATTTGTATTTATAAGTAAAATCTCGAAGCATGTTTGTCCTCAATTAATTCATGCATAGACACCTCGTTCAGTGCATCTCCCGCCGAATTACTTACAACTAAATTTTTTTTTCTTATTTTATTTGCACTAAATAATAATATTTTAAAAGTTTTTGTGTTAATAATGAACTAAAGGCGTCGTTGCCAGATGAAATTGCTAAAAAATTGGGTTTTGCAAAAAAAAAAAAAAAAAAAATCGTCTAAACGAATTTCAGTATATAAAAAATATAACACATTTGTACTGATATCGTTGGCTGGAGGTGCATCAGGTTGAAAAATTTAGAACCGGTTCAGTAAAAAACTATTGATTCTTAGTTTAATCAACATGTGCATGTACTTTTAGGGGGCTTTTGTAGTTCTTTATTATGAACTAAATCTTTAGACTAAAAATTGGTTTTAAAACAACTTCCGCGACTATTTGTTTTAATTGTTTTTTTTTAAATAATTTATTTTAGGCTAGAGTTCGCATTAATAAAAAAGTTGGTTACATAGTTGCTCAATAACTGTAGCTATTATAGTTGATAATTTTCTGTGAGCTAATAATGGTCAGTTTTTTATATATTTATAGTGATGCAAATAAAAAAAATTCCTTCATCTTTCTTTTCATCGTTTCGTCTTTTTCGGACTTCTACAGGAAAAATATTTATTGATGTTTCTAGCGACAAGTTACAAGATCATTTTATTATTCAAAATTTTTCTTAGGATCTGTTTTTGGTTTACATTAATAATTAAATTATAATAAGTTGGACATCACGACACTCTTAAATGTATAATATAAACAATAATAAATGGAAAATTATATAATATTGTATGTGACCCGGTCTATGAAAAGGTGGCTTATGACTCAAAAACAAAATTTCGAAAAATTAGTTGTTAAAGATAAACAATTCATTTCGTCAGTTTCTTAGTTGTATTTCTTTTGCAATATGAACAGTCATGCCCAAAAGGCAACCAAAAAATGCAAAAAAATGCAAGTATAAATTAGATTAGTTCGTATGTGTATATAAAGAGCGTTGTTTTTTTCAATGCTAAGCACAAACCAGTTTCTGACCCAGCGTTGTCTTGATTCTTGATTTTCAATAAAATTCTGTTTTTCTTTCATTTGTGCTCTTCTTTCTCTACATTTTTATTACTCTTATAAGCAAGTTAGGACTTTCTAGTTTTCATTACGTAAAAGAGCTTCTCAAAAACTATTGAAACAAAAAATAGTGAAAATTTTTTTTTGAGTCATAAGCCACCATAGGCCGGGTCACATGTATATATATATATATATATATATATATATATATATATATATATATATATATATATAAAGCACAAAATGTGTTTGTTTGTCGGAAAGCTATAGCTGCCTACACCAATGAACCGATCTTACTGAAATTTTCACAGTTCGTTAATAGATATACGGATGGTAAAATAGGGTTCTTATTTTTTTGATATTCGACATGGGCCTGGCTCCTCCCATACAAAGTAAATATATATTATAATGTTGCTTGGTAAGAGTAATGGTACCACCTTGGAATTTTGCACCAGTAACCTCTATATTAACATACTGGATGGACTGGATTGGAATATCGGACGTGGTACCTCCCATACAAAGTGAAAAATTATTATATTATATGTAGAAAACTCCACTAGGTACCGCCTTGGAATTTTGCACCAATAACCACCATATTAACTTACATTGTTAAGCTAAACACAGACTGAATTAGAATAGCGGGCGTGGTACCTCCCATACAAAGTGAAAAATAATTATCCTGTATCTAGAGAACTACAGTAGGTAGCGCCTTGGAATTTCGCACCAATAACTATCATATTAACATACATAGTCTAGATAAACACAGACTGAATTGGAATAGTGGGCGTGGTACCTCCCATACAAAGTGAAAAATTATTATCGTGTTCCTGGCGAACTACAATAGATAGCGCCTTGAAACTTTGGAAGAGTAGCCTTTGTGCTAAAGCGTATAGTCTGCCAAAATACAAAATGAATTGGGACAGTGGGCGTGGTATCTCCCATACAAAGTGAAAAATTATTATTGTATACATAGAGAACTGTAATAGGTATGGTCTTCAAAGTGGGTACAATAAACCCCATACCCATGCGTATACTCTAGAAAAATATAGGCTGAATACAAAGTAAATAAATTATTATCCTGTATCTAGGGAACTGCACTAGGTAGCGCCTTGGAATTTTGCATCAGTAACCCCTATATTAAGATAAATTGTATAGAGAAACAGACAGAATTTGAATGGAGGGCTTGGTACCTCCTATACAAAGTGAAAAATTATTATAGTTAGTTGGAGAACTACAATATGTCGAGTCTTGAAACGTTGTACCCTCATAATAATGCGCATAGTCTAGCAATATACAGACTGGATTGGTACAGTGGGAGTGGTACCTCACATACAAAATGAAAAATTATTATTGTGTACCTAGAGAACTACAATAGGTAGAGTCTTGAAATTTTGCGCCATAACACTCTTATTAAGTTACATTGTGTACGGAAACACAGACTGAATTTGAATGGTGGGCGTGGTACCTCCTATACAAAGTGAAAAACTATTATCGCGTGCCTAGAGAACTACATTAGGTATAGTCTTGAAACTTTGCACAAGTAACCCTCATACTAATGTGCATAGTCTAGCAAAATACAGACTGGATAAGAATACTGAGAGTGGTACATCCCATAAAAAGTAAACGGTTTTTATCGTGTTAATACGTATAATCTAGCAAAAAATGGATTGGCTGGGAACATTTTTGACGTGAAAATAGCGTATGTTTTCGCGTTAAAGGTTGGTCATACTTTTCTTCTAAATGTTTGTTGTATTTTTATGGATGGGTGTAGAGAAGCGCACCGGGATAGCTAGTATATAATATAAACTAATATCACAGAACTATGTTTTGAAATAATTGCTTTGAAAATTACAGTTTTGTGTTATTCTTTTCTTCTTTGGTTTTTATTGACTTCTTTATACGTTGTTGTAATTGTAGGCTTTCGAGAGTATATGTTTTGTTCTCTTTTTTCGCTCTGTCTAGTATTTTTACAACTTCAAAATCTATAATATTTCCGGTTTCTTTTGCATGTTGAGCTAAAGCTTGTCTCTTTTCCGATATTCTTGTCTCTAGCATTCTTTTCACCATTAATTCTGATTTCCTTCACAAGTTATTTCGTAAACCACATTATCTGCTTTTTTCTGGTCCAATTTTGTTATTTTCTGCGTAATAGTTAGCACGTCGATTACATGTTGACTTGTACCCGCGTTCGTATCCCCATGGAGGCAGTTATCAACCAATTTTTTTGATTTGTTTTAGTTTATATATTCATGCTAGTATATACCACAGCGCTCTCCTTCGCCGGTATTACTCTATAGCACTAAATCGTCGCACAGATATTTATGTGCTTAGCATGTTTTAGCAAAAACTTTAAGGTATACGGTGGGGAGATGCGTACCCCTATACAAAAAAATAATAATATTCCTATTTATGCAGAACTAAAAAAGGGAAGGTACTTTAAATTAAATGAGGGTAACTCTTATAACAAACTGCATGTTTTCCATGGGAAAATGGATACCCCCATACATACTCCACAAATAATTTGAAATACAAATTTAAGCAAAATTTTTCATCAAATACCTGAACTTGATGGTTGCATGATTGAATTTATTGCTTTTTCAAAATTGTAATCTTTGTAAATAAAGTTTTATTGTACAAAGTTTTACACCTTATTCTTTTTAGAACTTCATGGTCTTTAATAGAATATTTTAGTTTTCACGATACTTGGACATTTTTTTAATCCGAGAAAAAACGTAATTTTTTTAAGACAACATTACCTTCGAAGCTTTTTGCGTGTCTGCAGAAAACACCCAGAGTCTTTGGCGGGAATCGAACTCGCAACCCCCAGACTAATACACTAGCGCTCTACCCATCAGTCTATCGATAAACCAGGCATAATCGCCTGAGTGTAACTTATCTTTAAAAGATCTATAGCAGTTTTCTTGTTTAATATGAAATACTCACACATTCAAGACAAATCCATATCATGCGATTGGATTGGCAAAAAAGCTCATCATATAATTGAAATCGAAATGTCCAACTTCATACAAAAAAAATTATAAACAATTTTTTTATTCGCCCGTTCAATCACACATTATTACTAAGAATTTAAAAGTAAAAGGATATGTTTATGTGAAAGTAAGTTTTTGTTGGTATTAAAAAACTCACAATTTAGGACACACATTTTTGGCTCCATAAATCGTCAAAATAAATATAAATTATCACATCCGGCAACCATGAGTGTGGGAATGCATTGAATTCCTTCACATCGTGAACTGTTTATGTTTAAAAATTGTTGTTGATTTGTATTATTTTTAGTTGCCAAAATATTTCTGTTGCTAATGTTTATTTGATTTAAATTTTTTTCACGCTAAAAATCATAATGTTCTTCAGTTTACCCTGCAAACAAAACAAATGTTCTTATTTTAAACAAACTATTTTCAATTACGGTTGCACTTAAGAGTTAATTTATCAAATTCGTATGATGAATTCGCAAAATAAATAACACAAAATTTCACTTTACTACTCGTTTTGTTGATTTTAGAATTGATTACAAACGCAAATAGTCTTCTAAGCAGAATATCATAGAAAAATCATAGCACTTGACTTTCATTTTGAGACTTTTTTGTTATAATAAGCCAAAAATTAATATATATAAGTAAAAATTGCGATTTATCACTTGACAGCTAAATCTAAATAAGCACGCTAAGCGCTAACTAACAACTAAACATAAACAAGCGCGTAAGGCGTAAAATAATTGTCAAAAATTCTCATGTACATAAAAAATGTAGAAAGTAAACCTAAAGCCACGTCTACAATAGTCATTAACATGCCTTAACAAAAGTCAAACTTCATATATTTATTCCTCTAACTCCCACAGGAGCATAGGGCGCCAAAGCGATTCGTTAGCAAATTGTATTTTAGAAAAGAGGTTTGCTGGCCCTCCTTTCTTAGATTGGTGATAGGACTACTCTCTCTGTGTCCAATCCCACGTTGCAGTCATGCTTCAGCAAACATTCATGTAGTTTACCTACTTGCCTGAGACGTTAGGGTGTGCTTTAATCATGCAGGCTACATGACTGGGCGCCTTCTCACCCTAGCTAGCGTTCAGAGGAATCTGAAAAGCCATTGCCCGGGATATACTTGGTATAGGACCGAAAGTAGTGAGCTGCTTGGACATTCAAACTTCATATAAAAAACATTATTTTTAATACTGTTTGACTTATGTTAAGGCATGTTAATGTCTAATGGAGATGGGGGGTAAATAGCGAGCTTTCAACGCTTGGTAATTGACAGAGCGTTAAGTAGTGAAGTTGGGTGCAAACAAACTGTTATTGGTTTCTTTTGTGTAAGAGTGGTGCCATTGTAGCTACTTTCTGATTTATCTAGCGATTTTATATCTATTTTGCATTTAAATTTATTAGATTTTACTAAATAAAATCTATTAACATTACTGTTTATTACAGAGCGTTGCGCTCTTATTTAGGTTTGTTCAAAGTTATGCATTAAACACATAGACAACAGCTGCCACACCGCTACACGACTACAAATGATGTTGACAACAATCGTCGCTGTGTAGTCAGCTACTGAATTATATTGAAGACGACAGCTACATACTAAAGGAGAGCGCAAGATGTTAAAAAGTGGACAGTATTGCATGTTTTTGAAACGCAAATATTGATTGTATGTGTAGTCGAATATTACTAAACAGTAAATACAGAGAACAAGAGAGCAAACAGTGCAAAAAATCAGTGCACTTGATTTGACCGGACAGTTTTATCAAGTGCAATAAATATGCTGAGCATTTCATATTGTTCACTAGTTCAGTTTACTTAAATTTTCTTGAGAGTAAAATCTCTGATTTTTGAGATAAAAAATTAAATTAGATTTTTTATTCATCAATTAAAGTTAAACAAATTCAAGGTACTACAGTTTTCTATTTTCAACCACTCAACGCGCAAATTAATATAAAATAACTAAAATACAAAGTACAAACCCATGCTTTTAACATCATACATTTACATACATGTTGTCTGCTATAACAGTATTTCATATCAAGAGACACTATTGAAACAAAATATTCACTACTGAAATTTTATTTCAAACAACAACAAATATTGCATTGGTTGGAAGAAGAGCTAGTGCTATTGTATGCTTTTATTTAAGAGCACAACAATATTTGTATACACATGAAATCAAGTGCAAGAAAAAAGAGACCAATTCATTATTGAACCTTATGAAGTTAGTCTAACAAGACGTTTTATGCTCACGTTTACTACATACATACATCAAAACTTATAAAATGTTGTAGAATGACATATTTTTCTTTTTAAGAAACTACTTTTTAAAAAAATACTTTTATCATATCAAAACCTTTTGATTATAAATGAATTTGTATTTTTAATTTTTTTACATTATCTTCTGTTTAATAAGATAAAATTGTCGCAAACAAAAATAGAAATTAGCTTAAATTGGCTACAAGTCGAACGGTGTGCAGCCATGTAGCTAGGATGTCGTCAAAATAATCGTTTTCCTATAAACGTTTGTATTTTAATTTTGACAGTTTGTAGCCGGTAGCCTGCTGTGGTTTATGTGTTTAATGCATCAGGTGATAGACGTCGTTACGCCTTACGCGCTTGTTTAGGTTAGTCAGTAACTGTCAAAAATTCTCATGTACATGCAAAATGTATGAAACAACATAACACCACGTCCCCATTAGTCATCAATCTGATTTCTAGTTGGCAGTAGATAAGAATACTTATTGCAACTATATCGCACCCTAAATACAAAAGGGTCACAACTCAATTTTTCCCAAAACTGACTTTTTTCCACAAATTAATTCAGAGTACTTATCTCTAACCACTGCAACAATTTCTTTCACATCACTATCTTCTTTAACTGGAAAAATACAGTTATGTCTATTTTTATGTTAACTGTGTTGCTTCTGCACATAAACAGTTTTTTGTCTCTCCTGAAAATTTTAGTATTTTGAGTTGTGACCCTTTTGTATTTAGGGTGCGATATAGTGTGTATTTAAATTATGCGCGTTTATTTTACAGCTCATTTCATGAAATTGTTTTGATATTTCTCATGAAAACGCTCTCATCATAAATTTCATGGCACTGCAATTGTAACAAAGTTATCTCTGGGATTGAATTTGACATTTGTAGAGATAAATATCCAAAAATCATCCCAAGTGTAGACGCTATGTTAGGTATGATATTGAAGTATTACCCCTAGACTACATTATTCATGAACATGCCATAATTTAAGTTTTATATGAGGTTTGACTTATGTTAAGACAAATTGATGCCTAATGTAGGCGGGGGTTAAAGGCGCCAAGCAACTTTGCGCTTAGCGCGTTGATTTAGTTTTGACTGTTAATGTGGTTTAATCCTACTAGGAACTAGTGACGTAACGGATATTCGTATTCGCATTCTGCGAGTATTCGCACAATTCTTTACGTTCGTACTCGCATTCGCTATATTAGTGAGAATATTTTTCGAATATAAACGTCTGAAGAAATAATAAGTTGTAAATAGCATAAGGTATATTAAACAAAACAGTTTTTTATTATATTTTAACCGACTTCCGTTTTTATCAATTTTTTATTTTATAATAGCAGTTACGTCATCAGCGTCCTTACAATTTGATTTTTGCTTTGAAAGACATTTTCACCTGATCTTAAGTTCTTTACTTTTATAGTGCTACAGATATGGTTTATATGTACATATGAATATGTATTTACTTTATTCAGAGGTACCCATCTCTAGTTAATTACGCAGGATGTTACAACATAAGTGTATTTACTACTTGTTAATTTATCATTTCCATGTCTCTTCCATTTTCTTTCGTGAAATCCTAAATAAAATAAATTATTAATTTGGAATGTTAAATTGTTTTGTCTTTTTTTGTTTAATTTCAGTCCTGTAAAATTAATAATTGAAAAACTTCTTGTGCTCCACCTGTATCCGTATTTTGTCAATACCCTCCTCGTATTTATTTTAAGTCCCAAAACCTTTGCGTGTGATATGGTTTAAGTTTATGTATCTTTTCCAATATACTCGTATTTTAAAATATATTTTTTAAAACTAAAAATCAATTTAACAATTATTCATTTGCAAACTATTGAAGGTCTTTCCAAAAAGGCAAACAAATAGTTTGTAATTGAGGTAATTGCTCATGTTTTAATTTGGAAATGATGGGTATTTTTTACGCTCAATTATTCAACCATGTTTTATTTTTAGATGCCAAACGTTTGATTGGACGTAAATTTGACGATGCTACTGTGCAAAGTGATATGAAACATTGGCCTTTTGAGGTGATAAGTGATGGTGGAAAACCCAAGATTCGAGTTGAGTACAAGGGAGAAAAGAAAACATTCTTTCCCGAGGAAGTGTCATCTATGGTTTTGACAAAAATGAAAGAAACCGCAGAAGCGTACTTGGGGAAAACTGTGACCGATGCAGTTGTAACTGTACCAGCCTACTTCAACGACTCCCAAAGGCAGGCTACTAAGGATGCGGGAGCTATAGCGGGCTTAAATGTTTTGCGGATAATCAATGAACCTACAGCAGCTGCTATAGCTTATGGCCTAGATAAGAAGGGTACCAGCGAGAGAAATGTGTTGATTTTTGACTTGGGCGGCGGTACTTTTGATGTCTCGATCTTAACCATTGAAGATGGCATATTTGAAGTAAAATCCACTGCTGGCGATACTCATTTGGGTGGAGAAGACTTTGATAATCGCATGGTAAATCATTTTGCGCAAGAATTTCAACGTAAGCACAAAAAAGATCTGGCCAGCAATAAGAGAGCTTTAAGACGCTTACGCACTGCTTGCGAGAGAGCCAAACGTACACTATCAGCGTCTTCACAGGCCAGCATTGAAATCGATTCTCTCTTTGATGGCATAGATTTCTATACATCTATTACTCGTGCCCGTTTTGAAGAGTTGAATGGCGATTTGTTTAGAGGCACTATGGAACCGGTAGCTAAGGCTTTGCGTGATGCTAAAATAGACAAGGGCCAGATACATGATATAGTTTTAGTGGGAGGTTCTACTCGCATCCCCAAAGTTCAGAAGCTTTTGCAGGATTTTTTTAATGGTAAAGAGCTGAATAAGTCAATTAATCCAGATGAGGCAGTTGCCTATGGGGCCGCTGTACAGGCGGCCATATTACATGGTGACAAATCCGAGGCCGTACAAGATTTATTACTATTAGATGTTACTCCCTTATCGTTGGGCATAGAGACAGCCGGCGGTGTAATGACTGTTTTGATCAAACGTAACACCACCATACCGACCAAACAGACCCAAATATTTACAACGTATTCTGACAATCAACCGGGCGTTTTAGTTCAAGTCTTTGAAGGTGAAAGGTCTATGACTAAGGACAACAATTTATTAGGAAAATTTGAATTGAGTGGCATACCACCGGCTCCCAGGGGTGTTCCTCAAATTGAGGTTACATTTGATATTGACGCCAATGGCATTTTAAATGTTACTGCTGTTGAAAAGTCCACCGGCAAGGAGAACAAAATCACCATTACCAACGACAAGGGACGCCTGAGCAAGGAAGACATTGAACGCATGGTCAATGATGCTGAGGCCTATCGTAATGAGGATGAGAAACAGCGCGAACGCATAAATGTCAAAAATGCTTTAGAATCCTACTGTTTCCAAATGAAAGCTACCATTGAAGATGAAAATATAAGGTCGAAAATATCGGAGAGTGATCGGAAATTAATCATGGATAAATGCAATGAAACCATTTCGTGGTTGGACACCAATCAACAAGCCGAAAAGGAGGAATATGAGCATAAACAAAAGGAATTGCAAAATATTTGCAATCCTATCATAACGAGGTTATATCAAGGTGGTGCACCTCCAGGTGCAGGCGGGGGCCAAGGTTCTTCAGCTGGAGGTCCCACTATTGAAGAGGTCGACTAAACAGAGCATATACATACATACATATATATACATACTATATTTATTTAAATTTTTGGTTATATTGCTTAAATTTTTTATGATGACGAAACTTAATATTTGTTCTATTTTTTATTATTATACATATGTACATACATATGTACATACAATCGAATAAATCCTGTAATCAATTTATTTTTAAAGAATGTGATAATTGATTAATGATATTTAAAGATTTGTTAAAATATACATACATACATATATAGTACAATAATATTTAATTTCCGAGTTTTAATGTAAAATAATCATCTTGTTTTACACTGGGTGGACCACATCCAGTCACGAACTTAATAAGATAAAGTTTACGAATAATTCTAACCCACTATAATAATTTCATGTGAGAAATTTCGCAGATAATTTAAAGTCAAACCTAAAAAAGCGCGTCAAGCGTAACGTTGTGTAGTTGTGTTGTCTAGCTTTATTTTAAGAAGATTACATATATTTTTTACTTAAACGCTGCACAGTGGGGCAGAATCAAAATATATTGAAAAGGCCTTTAAGATCATGTATAATTTGCAAAAATCAGAATAAAACTGAAGAAATGGCAAGCTGTGAAAGAATTTAAAGGTGTGAGGTTCCCAACTTTGAGACCACATACCGCCACCCCTGGAGGGTGTATGGTATCCACATTTAAAACATAAATTCTGATACTCCTCTGTAATGCTCACGTCAATTTTGGATCAATCGGCATAGCATATTATAAATGACTAGGTTATTTCCAAAATATTTTGATTCTGCCCCACTGTGAACTGTCATTTGCCAGTTGCCATCCGTAATGTAATTTTGGCAACGCCACTAATCTTAATTTTATAATAAAAATGTAAATTATTTGTTGGGAGAAAAGCTAGTTCCTATACGTATTTCAATGGTTGCTTACGCCAGTTCGAAAACTTTTTCTTAATTTTAAAGATTAAACTATCAATATCCGATTTTCCAATTGCAAAGCGTTGACGCCGCTCTATTTGGGTTTGCTTGATTTGCTTTGTATGTATCGGCTGTTTCAAGACGAAATTATATAAGGTTGCATCCATGGCACAATAAACAAGTTAGACTCGCGGCGAAAAAAGAGTACAACTCTGTACATTTTGTTGTTGTATAAATCATTTTTGGCTGTCAAAATAAAAAATGTTAGTACATTTTGACACTGTAAGAAGTAGTCAGCTGAGCTCTCGAGTTTACCTGTTATGAATTCGCCTTGGTTGCATCCTCCCCTTCGTAGTGAGGTTACCTGATGAATGTGCCTTGGTTGCATCGCCGCGACAACGAATACAACACCAAAAAACACCCACATGCATTTTGTTGTTGGTTACATGTAGAACAAGCGCCAAAAGCACTTATTAAAATATCACATCCTACAACTAAAAACAATTCTTCCTTAAATTTTCTGGTAGTATTTTGTATTTTTTTAATATTGAATCGTTTTTTGAATAATAACAATTTTATTTTTATTTTTTTAAATTAAAAAAATAAACGAATTTTTGACAGCTGCCATACACAAAGAAAGTAAAACGAATATAATTAACTTCGCCGTGCTGCCACCTAGTAAAATATATTCCCCAAGGAGAATTTATATCAGGTGGTGTTGATAGCCCAGCTGATTTTTGTTTGTTTACGTTTTTTGGAGGCAGGTTTTGTCATAGATAACACATAGATGGTGAACTCTCCAAATGTCAAAAACGTGGCTACAAATGTCTTCACACATACGGGTATGGTGTGGATTCAACACACTTAGGGGAGTAAAATTTTTATTCACGTTTAGGCACTATTACGCTTTATTCCATTTCACTTTACAAATATTTAAACAATTTTGAATTTTTGCATAAAAAATTATTTAACAATTGATTGCATTTTAAATTTTTTAATACAAAATAAATTTAATTTTGTTGACATTTCATTGGTGAAATTTATTTCTACACAGTATTGTATTTTTTTGTCTTTTAGGGGATGAAAATTTTCAAATCAATATAATAAATATTTAAAATTAGCATTGAATGTGAAGTTTTTCGTACATAAATATATTAGCAAAAAATACAAAATTCATATTTTTATTAAAAAGCAAAAGAATTATTTAATTTTAACATCTAAAATTGCATGTAAAAAAATATTTTGTTTTTACAAAATATTTTATACAACTATGTGCAGTTTAGGTGCTGTGGGGAATTTTTTTTAAAAACCAACACTTATACAATTTTGCCTACCACTGCATTCTTAGACTTAGGTTTTTTGACAAGAGACTTAGGTTTTTGACGTTTCAGTAGACTATCTATGTGTTATCTATGGGTTTTGTCAAAATTTGTTTATTTAGAAACAATATTGAAAACAAAAACAAAATTGAAACGAAAAAAGAATTATTTACAAATGCGTTACATATGAATATATGTATATTGTTTTTTTATTTAAAATTTTTACTACACACAACACAATAACATATACACAAATTTTTACCACATTTTAACAATTTAAAGGAGCTGCGGTGGGTTCAGATTCTTTTTTATGCTTTAATTTTAATTGCTCTTTATTTTTTTAGTTCTATTTTTTTCTTTTAGTAAAAATAAACAAACACATTAGGTTTGTTCTTTAAATAAAAATAGTTAATAAATTTATTTTTTGTTGTTTGCTAGTCATGCAGCCAGCAGCTCTATAAACATTGTAGGTCGATTTAACATCTTTCAGGGATCTTTACACATAAGATTAATAAGCCCTTAAATTATTATTGTGTAAAAAAATAATTCAATGCAATATTGTTCATAAATGTTGGAAATTTCTGCTTCGAAAGTAAGCGAACACAGCTATAATTTTTAAATTTTGCTTTGATATTAATTAAGGTGAATTAATTTATTTTGACAGAGACAGCCGACCAAACAAAAACAAAATAGATGTTGTTTTCTATTGTTGTACTTGTTGTCGTGTCGCTTTCATTCGCCTTGATATTCGCCTTGGGCTGTTTTAAACCATATTATTTTGACACTTTCTTTTCTTCTCCTTCATTTCACACATACAGTGATGTGTCCAATCCGTAGTGGATTGTTAAATAAAAAGCGACGCTGGACACTAGGTATATATTGTTACTTCACCTCCTCCAGAATCTGCAACACGACCTATTCCTTCGCATAGTAAAAAAACCCAGATTCAAATTGTTTGCACGTGGCTGATTAATGCAACCACCAATAACTGTACCTCAGTACAGCTATTCGAGAAAGCGAATCAGACAGTGCGAGAGGGAGACAAAAACCACTCGAGGGTCGAGCAACAACCCAGAGCTACTTTACAACTCTCATAGTTTTTTTTCTCTCCGATATATTGACTATCAGTCAGTGCGGACCAAAATTAGTTGCTTTACACTTGACAACTGTGGAAAATTTAGAAATGCGGACTTCGAAAGTTTCTGAAAAATTTAATTTTTTAACGTAATAATTTTTATGTCTGATAGATCCCCATAAAACTCGTACTCCTTTCTAAAATGACTCTAGATCCTCAGTAAAAATAGAGGTTTTCGACAGGGTGACAGCTTATAGTGCAACTTCTTCAATAAGATAATAAAACAAGCATTCTCGCATATGCGGAAGACATAAATATTGTCGAAAAGATAGAGGGAGATGTAATTGGTGCTTTTTCCAGAATCGCGAAGGAATTGGCGAAGATGTATCTTTTATAAATGAGGACAACACAACAAAGTTTTGGAAAATTGGACTGCGAAACCAGTTGCATCCGTCATATGAATGAAATCGTTTTCTATAAATAATTGGAATATTTGTTGTTTTTAATAAAGCCATACTGCTAAACCTAAACAAGCGCGTTGAGCGTAAACTAACAATTTTGACAGAGCGTTAGGTAGTGAAGTTGGATACAAACAGACTGTTATTGTTTTTTTTTTTGTTTTTGTAAGAATAATTACATTTTAGCTAATGTCTGCATTATCTAGCGACTTTATCTGTATTTTCATATAAATTTATTAGATTTTATTATTAGCGTTACGCCTTGCTCGCTTATTTAGGGTAGTCAGGTACACTTCAGAAGGAATTAAGTTCAGTTCTTTTTATTTAATTTTTTAAAATATGCTTGTATTTGGACCCATTACATGAGACTATTTGACAGATAGACAATGCTTGTCGCAATTATTTAGGTTTGGTTTGAGCGCAAATTTCGGCGTTCGATATTATACAAAAGTTCGAAAATTTTTGAATAGAAATTGCCTTTGATATCGAACGCTTTAGTTATCCCCTAGTAATATGATTAATAAGTGAGGATTTGAAACAGGTTGTCGTAGATTTTAAATTGTAGAAGCACGTATTTTTACTTGAACACAAGAAGACAGATTTTTTAATTTCGAAAAAGTACCTATCCACGAAAAATGAAGAGCTTGAAATAACTATACATAAAGATTTTACAGCATGATTTTAGGATCATTCAAATATCCAAGGTTTGTGAAATTTCCTGTCTGCGAAATTCTTTCAAAAAAGTGAGTCTAAAGATGGTGATTATTGTTGCAAGTTATTTGATCCTTTTTGATATTAGCGGTATCCAATTTGTCTCGCGTTTAAGAGTTTTTGTTCTCTTTAACTGCTTTATTCTGGTTTAAGTAACTATTCCTGAATAAGATTAATAAATACCTGTTTGCTAATTGATAATAGAAGTGCTGTTCATTAAGTTTTCTATGATATGAATCATATTGAAATCAGATGGATTTAACTTTTTAACTTCCTGATTTCCAAGTTCTTATAAATTTGCTATGATTTGTAATCAGGAGATTGTCACAGCCGATTCTGAAGATATACATACCTCTTAGTTACCCAGAAATATACGAGCAAAGAGAATTTAGTGTTTGGAATTTTTCTCTTTTTGAATTTGTTTACTAGACTGTGATGCCTCCTCTACAAAATCCGCACCTAACCGTCATTATCTGTGGATGCATTGGCTTGGCATGTCGCTCATTCTGGTCGGTACGCACCGTACGACCACAAATATTCTTCATACAGCATTCAGGGTAGATGCTTTCTTTTCGCCAAAACCTCTTTTTATCAAATGCACAGCTTAGCAACACAGCACACAAACATTTGAGAACTATTTAAGTCTGCTAAAAACACAGCCAAACACGATTTTTAGCTAGAAAAGGAGCTTAATTTACAAGATAAAGCAAACATTGCCCACAAATTCTTATAATTGAAGTCAAAGTTCCCTAATGAAGTATTTTGGGGCCTATTAGATACTTATATCTGTTTCTGATATATCAATTAGTCCCGGATTACATTATTCAACTGTTGTCGCTGCAATTCCTCATTAGTAGGCGAGAGGGGGGAGAAAAATTGAAAAGGGTACACATATTTATGTACTCTTGAAATTCGTTTTGTCCTCTCGTTCGTAGTTTTAATTTGAAGTTTAAAATGTAAACGAATGCTTCAATTGAAATTGCACGATATAAACACAAATGCAATATTAAAGAAGAAACGAGAAAGATTGCAGCGACAAAAGTTGCATGATGTAATTTGGGACTTATAAACTCTCGGAGGTTAAGTACCTAGGCATACATCTTGGTCGGGGTCTAAACTAGATAAGCCATAAAAGCAAAATTTTCACAAACAAAGTTAAAAGCAGTGCAATTAAACTGAATTATTGGTATTAATGCTACACTTATTTCAGTTTGCAAACTTTTACTTTAAAATATATTTCTTAGAAGAGCTTCAAGAATTTTGAATCGCATTAGAAACCTTGAATTTTTAATTACACCATCGTCGCTTTAGCTGCCATACCCACCTAAATTCACCAATGTAACTGCTGCCTAGAACCAACCGAATGATTAAACGAACTTTCCGAAAACACGATATCGGAATTTATTCATCTAGTTATTTGTAAAAATGTTATAACTTAGTCACGAACCCGCTATAATGAAACACCCAGAATCTTTGATCGGAACAACCTACAGCCCCCAGACTGATAGATTAGCACACCACCTACTAGCCTACCGAATCACTTAAAATACTATAATATTCATGGGACTGAATTATTTCGTCTGGGTGATTTTTTAGCGGCATCATAGTACAAGATAGTTCATTGCATTTATTTTTTAAATATGATTTCCAGAATATGTCCAATGTGCAATTTTTGACTACTTTTTCCAATAAATCTGGTCGTCTGATTCAATGGTAACTTAAATATTCGCTTCCAATGCTTCAAACGTTGCTGGGTTGTCGGCATAACATATCCCTATAAAAAGTAATCCATAGCCATTAAATACTACTAACGTGGACCAGTGAACAGGACCACTTCTGGAAACGAAGTTTTTACCAAATTGATTTTGTAATAAATCGATTGTTAAGCGCGCTGTATGGAAAATTGAAACGCAACCATTTAACCAGAAAAGAGCTTCACCAGTAAATAAAATTCTTTGATAAAAATGCTCACCTCCGGCCAGTTTCAAATGAGCCCAAGCTGTATTTTATAGTCACGTAAAACAAGATTATTCGGTAAAATTTTCCACGTAGTCGAAGGATAAAGGCCAACAAGTTGAGAATAACGACAAATGACATTATATCGTTTATCGTGAAGAGTAAAATTAGTGCGAAAACCATCAACAACTGCACGAATTTCTTGCTGGGCCGATTATGTTGACCGTAAAATGGATGAAGTACTCTATGAATTTCGCGGACAGAGTTTTTTTCAAAGTAAATATCCACAATTTGAAATGTTTACAGTGTGATATTTTTTCTTTGTCCTCCTGCCCTTGCTAAGATTGCCTTTAGGCTTATCGCTCACGAATGTATGTATTTTGTTCCCACCATGTCAAAAAATTGTTGCTCCCTAGTATATATAAAAACTCTGATATCTACAAAGACCTAAACGTGCCAACAGTTAAATCAGAAATAGCGAAACATGCGGTAACTCATCCAAATGCTTTGGCGCGTTCTTAATGCTCCTGGCTACAATCGATTAAAAAGAAGAGATATTGCTTTTACAGACCGTAAATTATAGGGATGATCCGTAAATGATTTCAATAATAGTGAAACATACATTATTCTTGTGTAGCACTGGCTGGACTTATTAAGTATATTTTTTATATTATGAGTAATTATTGTTAGTTCAAATATATTGAAGATACAATAACTAAAATATGAATAGAAAAAATTAGTTTTTTTGTACTTTGTTTTTAATTTTATTTACCGAGAACTTGGAAGGAAGGCACATTCATCAGGTAACCTCACTAAGAAGGGGAAATATTAAGGCGAAAATTTTATTTTTTTTTATGTGGAGTTTGATAGTTCAACTTCCATTTAAGGGGAAAAATTATAAGTTTGACTGTCAAAATCCATGTAAAAAATTGATTATTTTAGCCTTAATATTACCCCTCCGTAGTAAGGCTACCTGATTAATAATATGCATTGCTTGGAAGTTTATGGTGATCATGCTCCAGCTGAAAAATAGATATGAATTGTTTGAAGAGAGGATTGATCAAAAAAACGGTGAAAATGTTTTGCAACCTTCCGGAGTATCCAAAATCTATTTGGGTATTCAGTTTTTTTGTTTATGCGTCAGTTATGGTTAAATGTCTGAACTAATTTTAATATACGGCTGAACCGATTTTAATAAAAATTTAAAACACAGCTACATATCGCACTTAATAAGCAAGAGGGTATTCACTCAAAATTTTTAAATATTCACGCTTTGCAAAAATATTCACATTTTGCGAGATATCGACCAACAACATCAATATCGATCTACTGTAAAAATTTCAACATATTCTGATTACTCTTTCATCTCAAAACCCGCATATGAGACCATTTTCGTGATAGTGTCTTGAGTACCTTTATATCAGAAAAAATGTATTATTTTTATTTGGCAATAATTGTAAAAAATTTAAAGGAAAAGCAGTGTAAATATATTATTAAATGGAATTTGCTTACTATAACATGTTCGTATTTTTAAATTATCTTAAAATGTAACCACAAACAGTTTTTTACCTCTACTGAAAATATTAAAATTTTGAGTTAATACCCTCTTGTTGATCAAGTGCGATATGTATATCTCCCCTTAAAGCTTTAGTAGGATATATCTGTTGTTATAATTCGGTCCTAGAGCAGTTATTCGGCTGAAGCAATTGAAATAAAATTTGAAACGAAGATAGATCTCTATCCGGGTTCAATAGGCTGTGTCAAAAACACCATGTGCAAAACTAGGACTCGGATATAAAAAAAGGAAAAAGGGCCTATAGAATAATTTCGTTTTTAGTTCATTTATATCAAAAACTGCCCGATGTTAATATTCGATTAAAAATTGTTTATTTTGTGCTGGATAGAGTTGAGCCTTATTTTAAAACGAAAAAAGAATACATTAAAAGCTGTTTTCAATGTTTTTGAAACATTATCTTCAGTCTGTGAGAATTTTGAACCAACGATTAAAATATAAAATGAAAAAAAATATATATATGTATGTGTCGAATTCAGTTACAAGGGACTTATTGATAAAAAATGAGTTTTGGAGAAAAACGATTTTAATGTTATCAAGTCAATTTTGAAACGCCTGAACGTTTTAATAGCTCGAAACCCGTCATAAGGGGGTTTCGGTTGTCGCTGATTACGAATCTGTTATTGGATTTTGAAAATTCAAAATGGCGGGTCCAATATGGGGGAATATATTTTGTAATGTTATTGGATTTGTTTAAAACAAGTGAATTTTGATACGCCTGAAGGTTTTTATGGCTTGAAACTCTTTACCTGGTTGTTTTTGGGGTCGAAGACGAGTCTGGTATTACATTTTGAAAATCCAAAATGGCAGATTCAATATGGTGGACTTTTTTTAAGTTTAAAGAGTTCGTTTTGACACACCTGAACACTTTTATGGTTTGAAAATTATCATCCGGCGGCTTTTGAGGTTGATGATTACGAAACTGCTATTACATTTTGAAAATTAAAAATAGCCGATCCAATATGGCGGACTGTTTTTTCTAAAGTAAAAAAATTCATTGTGGTACGCCTGAACGCTTTCATATCTTAGAGTTTTCTACTCGGAGGTTTTCGGAGTCGTAGATTACGAATCTGATATTAGATTTTGAAAATTCAAAATGGTGGATTCAATATGACGGGTTATTTTTTACAGCATTATTGTATTTGCTTGCGGTTTGTCACTCAAGGGTTCTCTGGGCCACTGATTACAAATCTGTTATTAGATTTTGAAAATTGAAAATATTTTTTAACATTATTGGAATCACACGAAATTCGTCACATGGGGATTTTCGGGGTTGCTGATTACGAATATGGTATTAGATTTTAACTATTTTTCTATTTTTCAGTAAGATTATTGAGTTTGTTTGAAACTTTGTTTGTAAAATATAATTTAAATCAAGTCAAAAAACCCCCGGATAACGAGTTTCCATAAAAGCGATCAGAAATATCAAAATCGACTTGCTAACTTTACAAAATGAGGTCCACCATATTGGATTTTGAATTTTCAAATTCTAATACCAGATTCGTAATTGCCGGTCCCGAAAACCCAGAAAGGTGAGCTTTAAGTAAATTAGATCAACTACAAAAATTTTGTTACACCGGGTTTATTCTTTTTCTTTTCTTATCAAAGGTGTATTTTAAAGCTCACTTATGACAAAAGTAATGCAATTAGAAAACTGATGTTTGCTGCATGAGAAAGAGCGTATTGTTTATTTTAAGAATCACCAAAAAAGTGAAAATCGATTTTTTCATCAATAGGTCCCTTTTAACTGGATTCGACACATATATAAAAGCATTTGTATGAAAAAATATACCCTTAAATAATGCGGGAAAGAAATTCGAGAATTTAATTGATTTAAAACTATTTAAACAAATCTTTTTATTTAGTTTTATTTCCTTTAACATTCATAACTCTAAAAACAATAAATTAAATATTTTCTTTGTTTAAATTGTACCTAAAAAATATAATACGAATACATTTATATATAAAAATTAATAACTGAAAACATTGTATTTTTATAAAAAAAGAAAAAATAAATAAATACAAGTAACTATTTTCGATATGTACTAAAGAGTTGGATAATTTGCTTCAAATTAATTTTTTATTTTATTTTATTTCATTTTAAAGTTTTAACCGGTTTGTTTTATATTATTTAACTTAATTATAATATTTAACACTATACAAATACTAAAAATAAACATAAATATAAATACATACTATTTGTTAATCAATTAAATAATTAACCAATACAATTTTAATTAATAATAATTTCTTTTATAAATAATACTTTTTATTATATTATATTCTGTTCGTTTACATTTTTTTTTATTAAATTTTTTGTTTTTTTGTATATTTAATTTTTTTTACTTTTGTTTAAGTATCCTACACCGAAAATGTAACACAATTTGGTTGATAAAAAAAACAAAAATACATTTTTTTGATTTCATTTTAAAATTAAATATTAATATATATAAACCATTTTTAATCTCTATGAAGGCAGTTTTTAATAAACCACGAACGGTTTAAAATATGTTTTTGAAGCACAACCACAACATCAACATAGAAATTAATTCGAGAGATTCCTTATGGATAAACACATTGATGTTATGCTCACTTATGAAAGTCGTAAAAAAGCTTTTTTAAAATCTCGGCTATATATTTTATAACAATAAGGACCCTCATGATAGAGTTTGGCTCGGCATTACTGATAAAGGTCCGACTCAAACCTTCTGTTCACTGTGTGTGAGTTGGTCATCCTAGACTTTCGACACCAGAGAGTCAGTCAGTCCGAAAGGTCGTATTTTGTTTGACGTAATTTCAAAGATGGTTTTGAATGTGTTTTCGTCTACCAACATCAGAAAATACCTCGTATTATAGATTTTGGCGACGTAAAATGAATGAAGCTCAAGAGTCACTAGAATTATCTTAAAATCATGACGGCAAGTACTCACTAGGAGATATAATGTTATTTCAAAGACGAATTTATTTATCAGGTGAAAGGCATATTAAATAACATGAGTTGTGTTCGCAAACTTTTCTATTAAAATTATTTATTATAATAAAAAATTATTAAACATTACAATAAAAAAATATTAAACATTATTTTTAAATTTTTATTGGGAGCATTTCTTCTTTATGGTTTTACCAACGTCGCTAACTAAAGATTTTCTGCATATTCGGCCAATAATTCATGTTGTTTTAGATAAAAAATGCTTAACTTCCGTTTTCAAAGTTAAACTTATTTGAAACCTGTAAAAGTCATAATATAAAAATAACTATCATTATTCTAACGAGCTTTTTTTTAAGGGTATACCTATTTTTTTAAGCTAATTAGAGATTAGTGAGCCTGCCAATGAGGCTTTAAACTCGTGAAGATACATCTTTTTTTCTTTATCATAAATAAAAAGAATGCGAGAATTGTATTGCAAAATTTGAATGCAATCCTGTGATAAAACTTTTTGCTAACTCCTATTAAAATAATTTAATTAAAAAAAAGCTAAATATACACATATGTTCCAATGTCCCTTAAGAGGTTAATATGTTTAGAACACAAAAGCTGGATTCCCCCATTATGTCCGGATAAAATTTTTGTAGTTTGACATTTCTCTCCGAGATTGGGAGAAGTGTAAGAGAAGTGATTTTGTCCAGACAACTCTCAGCTTGATTTGCTTTAATTTTAATTTTTATCCAGAAAAAATTGATTTGAGTTACCACTAAAAAAATTTTTGTCAGAAAAAGCTGAATTGAGTTGCCACATCATATATACATGTATGTAGTGTTTGAATAGTATGAAATTGTGGCATTTTTTTGTGTTGATTATCAATAAAGAAATATTTTTTAATAAAAAATACTTTGTGAAAATGGAGTTCAACGAATCAAGTGCCCTTAAGCTTATAATAAAAACGAAAAAGCCCCGAATAGAATGCATGTACGACTTGAGCAATAGCTCATACAAATAATCATGCAAAGCAAAACATTTGGAAGACAATAGCTAACGCCATTGAAATTGAACGTAATTAAACGTAGTGGGGTCCATGCGATGAAAATTAACAAAGGATTCCCATCATTTACGCGTATCTCAGGAACCAATGCGTGAAAGTTGCTCTTTTTTCCTTTAATATTTCTTTTACTGCAATTTTCTTTTGCATTTTAACAGCCATTAATAGAAGTAATTTTCTAATCCATGTTTTAATAAGCAAAATGTTAAAATAATAAAAAATATGCGATTTCACACTAAGATTTTAGTTTTAATCACTTGCTGCTTTGTTGCCACGTTGAAAAATTAATATGACTTGTTTACTATGTATTCATATGGCAGCTAGTTTGTCCAGACAGAGTTTTCGAAATGGGTGAATCGTATAATACTCTCAGAAAAATAATATTTGTTCGCACAAATATTTTGTCCGCACAAATATTTTGTCCGCACAAAATGGGTGAATCCAGCTAAAGGGTTTTTTTTACACAACCAAAATGCCTGTGGTTGTAGTTGTTGTACTAATGAGTCTACCTTGTTAATATGCCTTGGTTTTACCTGTATAAATATAGTTGACGACAACAAAACAAAAAATATCATGGGTTTTGTTTTTGCTTTGTTGACTTGATATGTCAAAATAAATGAATTCGCCCCGATTGCTATGAAAGCAAAATGTAGTAAAAAATAGCTGCAAGAGGCAAATACTCGAAAAAATATTTTAAATCCAACATGTATTAATCTAGAGTAAGAAATTATTTATTACAAATTAGTTTTTTTAATGCTTTGGAAATATAATGGAATTTTTTTTTCATGGGGGGATCTGAAAAATTAAGGTGTTATAAAATGAGCACTTAAATCCCGCAAAAACGCATATTTTTTGTTTTCATCGCAAACACAAATTTTAGTAGTTTAATGTCTAAATTTTCTATATTATTAACAATTTTGAAAACATTATTTTTTACAAAAAGTATTACCGGATTTTTGAACGATGGAAGTGATTTTTTTGTGAGAGTTCCGTAGCACTTCACAATATGTTTCTCAACATTAAAAATACAATTGAAAGGGTGCTGAAATTGTAAAAATTATTCTATTGGTTTATAAGGAGTTTACAACACTTATTTTCGTCTGTACTAAAGATGAAAAGCGAAACGCAGAATATGGTAGAATGATGTAGGATACCGTACAGCCCAATATGACTGATAATTCGTTTTTTAAGTAAAATGTAAAACTTATTATTAAAAAAAAAATATTTAATTATTAAAATTGTGGCTTAGTGTTTTTAGTTTGTTTTATTATTACTTTTTAAATACTATTGAAAACTTAATTTTGTCGGAAATTTTTTAAATATTTTTTTGTGTTGTTTTCGTTTCTATTAAGTTTTTGTAAATTTTTTCTCATTTATTTGTTTTTATTTTGAACAAGAGTGTTTGTTACATTTTATTTTTCGTGGTTAGTTAAAATTATTTTACATATGTATGTCTGTATGTCTGTAGTTCCTTGAAAATTTAGCTTAGTTTTAAATTTAGATTAGTTTTATTATGTTTTTTTTTTGTTTTTTTGAAGGACAACCAAATTTATTTTGAATTGTTTGTTCTTTAAGGTGTGTAAATTTAATTTTTTTTCTACTTGAAATAGTTTCATTTTTGGTTTTAATTCTAAAAAGTAGTTGTAGTAGGGGGAGGCTATAGTTATTATTGTTTTGATTTAGAAATGAAACTCTTGAAAGAGGTTTTTCTTTTCGTTTGTATTTTTTTTTTTTTTTTCAAAAACAAAAATCCGTAATAACACAGAACAAATTTTGAACATAAATAGTATGAACTAAATTTACAACTTTTTAGCAATAAAAAATGACTTTTTTTCATTAATAGTATGATTTCGTAGTTTTTATTTGAGAATAAAAAAATGAAAATTGTTGAAAAAATATTGTAAAAAATTTTTCTAGAAACATGTTTAAATCAGGGACCGTAAAAAACATCAAAACAAATTAAACTTAAAAAGTCTTTATTTTAGAGTCATATATCAATAGATTTGTATTGACGAGCTCTTTCAGAATCTATTAAAAATTCGATGTCAACTATATTTAAGAGGTTTTTTTTCTACGAAAAATTAAAAGTTCAAATGAAACACTTAAAAAAGCTTTATTTTTCCGTCATAAAAGAATACTTTATTTTGTTTATTTATGTACATAATTTTTTTGTGGACAGATTTAAACGGAGACCGCTTAATACTAATATAAGAGCTTCCCTGTGTTGCAAGAAGAAACTGTTGACGTTTCTATGCCAATTTATGGATATGGATAATTTATTTTTTTTGTCCCAGAGAAAAAATTATCAATTTCCAAGAAAACTTTTTTTCAACCTTATAGTCATTTTCTTCGCTTTGTTGTTATGCTCTAAAAGTGATGTATGAGATGTATCATAAAAATCTGGTGAAAATGGGAAAACATCCGGTGAAGATCCTTAATCAAGTAATAACAAATTAAAAACCTACATTATTTTAATGACGATTTATTCAATTGAAATGCAAGATGATTGTATTGGTTATCAATTTACATAAAATTATTTTCTGACGAAAAAAATAAAATTCCAAAAAAGTGTTATTTTTTTACGAAAAAGTAAAATAATTTTTTTAAAACTTTCATTTGAGTTTTTATTTTTGCGTTGAAAAATAAGTATTTTTAAATAAATGTTTTATTTAATTCTCAAAATATCTGTTAAAAAGTAATTTTTTTTAACGATAACTGTTATTTACGGTCCCTGGTTTAAATTAAAAAATTTTTTCTTTGAATGTGATCACGTCGTTATGCATTAAAATGAACACTTTAAATTACAAGAATTCAATATATAAATGTGTATTGATGTACAAGTATTGATTCCCCGCAGCAGAGTGTGAAAATAAACAAAAATTTTCGCAAACGTTCGTATTTTGAATCATCTTATTGCAGAGGGTGTTCCTATCACTTTCAATGTAGAAAAATTCACATTGAATTTTTACAAACACTACTCCCTCTATCCTCCTTTCCGTTACCTAATTTCCTAATTCTGCCATTATGAGTAGAGGTCATCCCCTAAGTACTGGTCCTAAATAAAATACAAATTTGCGAACAAAACAAAAACAGAAACGTAATTTTTTGGGTGATTGCTTTAGTTCGTTTGATTTTCGAATTCTGTGTCTCGTTTCTTTAACTTAAGCGATAAATTTCTCGCGTGAGATTAATATAGTCTTCTTGTTTTACACATGCTGGTGTAGAGTTGATCGTGGACTTTTTTTTAAGTTTTTGTTAAAATATTTATGATTAGATCAAGTCCTACCTGGCACAACAGGATGAATATTATATTTTTAGTTGTGGAAACTAGGTACTGATTTTTTGTATGATTTGTTTTCTTTAATTGCTTTTTTTCCTTTCTTACTAGTGTAGTCTAAAAAAATAACAATAAAAAAATTTCAAAGCTGTCTTCAATATCTCCCAATAATATATAATATTAATATAATTTGTATATCGCTTTGATACATTCTCTACCAAAATGAAAATATAAATTAGTAAACGTTTGCAAAAGGTTTTTGTCCAAAAGTTTTCGTTTTGTTTTCACTGTTTTCTTTTCCACCTAGGTACGTTTAAATAAATGTACATTTTGTGTTCACGACCGTTCTCATTGTTTCTGTTTTGATTTTGTTTTACTCACTGCAAAGAACAATACAAAACGAAAGTAATCGTTTCATTTTGTTTATTTTCGTACTCTGGTTTAAAGTTTATCTTTATACATAGATAAGATACCTATTAAGAAGATTTGTAGCAAAGAAGAAAATTTTGTATTTATATACATAACATTCATATTGCTTATAATTTTATATAATTTATTTGCAATTTTTAATCATTTGAAAACGCACTCGTTTTGAGTTATTCATAAATGTTTTATTACGATGTTTATAAATTGAATGATAAAAGTTTGGGAAAAACACATGTTCTATTCATATAAATTATGAAAAAATTCATTGTTATTCATTGATAAGAATTATTTTTATTGTGTGAATTTAAATTATAATAAAATTATTTTCATTTCCCAAATATGTAACATATAACTCTTATTATTTACTTTTATCTAATTTTTATCTAATTTAAAAAACTTAAGAAAAAATAAAATAAATAATATTTTTATTTAGTAAATTCATTTTTTGTTGTATTTTTATTTATTTTTAAGTCTTTACAAGTCTACACGTTGCTTAATTTACATAAATACATTTGTGTCAAGTTTTAAAATTATTATTTATTTAACAACTTTTTTTAGGTATGTAATCAATTCAATAATGACATCAAATGGATAAGACTTAAGTAAAATATGTGATGTAATGTGTTGGTTTTTTATTTGTATACTAGCTGATCAGGACAAACGTTGTCCTGCCACCTATCGGACTCAATAGTATTCTATATTTTGAGCCAGGACTAATAAAGAAAATAAAAAATTAATAAATAAAACAAATTATAAATTTCATAAGAATTTAAAAAAGTTAGAAACCGACAACATCGTTCCTTTGAAAAAAATATATATAGATCTCGCCACCTATTGGTGCCAGAAGTATTCTATATCTCAAGCTATAACCAACCATACACACTTACAAAATTGCATTGAAATCGGTTGGACGGTTAGAAAGAGAGATAGGAGGTACATGTGATTTTTATTATGTCACGCCGCTAAGATATTCTCAGAGAATATATAAATTATAAAAAGTAGCACTGTTTTATTTCTCTAGGTTAGGTAAGGTTAAGTACACCGCCCTCATAAAGTAAATTTACACGGAAGCCATTGATAACCACAGTTTCCTAGAGTGCCTCGATAGACCGATTGGGTACCGCGCTAGTCTATCGGTCTGAAGGTTGCGGGTTCGATTCCCGCCAAAGACTCTGGGTGTTTTCTGCAGACAAGCAAAAAGCTTCGCAGAGGTAGTGTGTGTTGTCTTAAAAAAAAAACTGTAGTATCTTTAGCCAGAAAGAACCACCTGGAGATTCTCGCGAATCCTATTAGGATAGTTAGTGTCACATCTCGAAGAATGTCCATGTTTTCAAAGAACTTCGACACAATTAATTGAGCCTCCGTTCTTGCAGAGCCAGACATCCGTAGAGAAAATATACGTTAGTATTTATGTCAAAGTTAATGTCAACATTGTATCTCTCTTCTTATTGCATTAAAAATATTTTCATTGTATTTTACTTTTCCCTCTGGCCCGTCAAATATCTTGATATACTTCTAGATCAGCGTTTAACTTGAAAAAGCCATATTGAAGCAATTTTAACACAGATAAAATTGCAAGCAGTACAAATGAACTGGCTGAGCGTCAAGAATACAAAATATTAGGTTTTGATTTTTTGACAGCGAAGTATGTTTTCTAAGAAAGCAATTTTTTGGGCGGTTCTTTTCGATCGTAAGAGGTAACCAGTGATGAAGTACAAATATGGAGTTTGTAAATAGGGGGTCAGTTGTAGTGAGAGATAAATATATTAAAAATATTCAGCTGAGTTTGTTATGTACATTAACCCTTGAGCTCAATTACAATTACCCCTAGGTTCAATAGATTGTTTCCATTAACCCCCGGGGCTCAATGGAAGATTTCCATGAACTTTCGGGGTCAATGAACCATTAACTTCTGGGCTCAATGAGCAACTTGCGGTAACTTCAGAGCTCGATGGACCATTTCTATTACCCGAAGGCTCAAAAGATTTTTTCCATTAACCCCGGGGCTCAATGAACCGTTTCCAGTAACTCCTGCGCTTAATAAACCATTTCTATTAATTCCTGCTCTCAATGGACCGTTTTAATTAACACGTGATCTCAATAGACCAATTATAATATTCATAAGCTCAATAGACTGCTTCCAATAACCCCTGGACTCAATGGTCCGTTTTTCCTGGACCATTTCCAATATATTCTGGGCTTAATGGAACCATTTCAATGGATCGTTTCCGATAACCCCTGGGCTGTTCTAGACTCAATCGACAGTTTACAATAATTCCTTTACTCAATGGATCGTTTCCAATAATTCCTGGGCTCAATGAACCGTTTCCAATATTTTCTGGGTTCAATGAAACCGTTTCATTGGATCATTTTTAATAGCTCCTGAGGTCAATGTACCGCTTCCAATATTTTCTGGGATTAATAGACAGTTTAGAATAATTTCTAAGCTTAATGGACCGTTTTCAATAACCCTTGGACTCAATGTCCCGTTTCCAATAACCTCCTGGGCTCAATGGGCGCTTGGGCTCAATGGGCCGCGTGTTATTTCCTTAGTTTTATTTCCGTACAGAAATAAGGTCACAGTAGAATTGGTGTCTGTTCACGAGATATAAAGTAGAGAGGTTACTCTGTACGGCAAAATCTTTGATACAGCGTCAAATTAAAATTAATAAGTGAATAAAGGTTTTCATGTGGGTAGATTGGGCTCGGAGGAAATAATTTAGAAATAGTAGAATCGGTAAAGGCACCGATTAGTTACTACTATATGCTACAATCTAACTGGGTAGTAAGAAGAACTGAATGGTTATGGGTTAAGGGGTTAAGACTGCAAGGTATCACAAGCCATTTGACCTATTTAAGACAAGACAAGAACTTATTTACTTCTGGGAATAAACAGAAAAGTTCTACTAGTCATTGTAGCTGTGATCACTGGCTACTGCATCATTAGAGCAAGAACTAGTAAGTGTGTTAACGATAACAGATGTCTGTAAAGTGTATAACGGGCGAAAAGGATTAGTAACCATTATTCACTTTATATATCCCGATATTACGAAGCCAATAGCTTAGATGACTAGGCGAATGATTTCACTAAGCAACAATCAAGAGATGTCTTCGGATCAAGTGTATAAAGTTATCTTTACACTATCAACTTAATATTAAAATGGGCAGGCAAGTGAGGCCAATGTAATGCCATAAATTAAAACAATATTTAAAAAATATTAGAAAATTTATGTATTTTATGAGAATTTCTATATAATTCTTTTTTTTATTTTTTTATTGAATACATATTTAAATACTGATATAATTTTACTTAGTTTTTTTGTTGTTGTTGTTGTCTTTTGTTGATCAGTTTTCTATAAATTCTATAAGTTTGTATAAAAAATATTACAACTTTTTCAATTGATAAACATAAAAACAATGTTGCAATAATAATTATACTTATGTTTCTCATTTAAGTTTTTTCTTTTAATTCTATATACAAATATCAAATGCAAAATAGCATTATTTGTTAATAATTTTTCTATTCTATTCTTAAAACGCAATTTAAGATTTCTGTTTATTATTATTGTTTTTAACATAATTTTTATTTAACATTTATCGATTTTTCTCTATTACTCTGCTTTATTTATTTTTGTATATAAATATTTAATTGTTTTATTTTTATTTATATTTTTATTTTTTATTTTATTATTTTTAATTAACTTAAAGCGCTTCATTTGAATAACTGCAGGGTCCAATGTAAGCAGCAGCGTTAGCCAAATCCATACCTGTATTAGACGATGACGAAGAAGCAATGGCGGCGGCATTTGTTGCACTGGTCATGCTCGAAGAGCCGGCAACATTTTTTATAGCACTTATGGTAGCAGATGCAACCGATTCTGCCAATTGAGGTTTTGAAATCATTTCTGACTTGGGTTGATACTGAAACAAAGAACGCTTATATTAGAAAAAGTATAATATTTTAAAATAAGCTTTGATTTTATTAATGAAAGAAATCTTTATATTAAAAAAGTTTGAATTCTTATGAAATAAATTCGTAATGCCATTTACATATCATATACTCGTACAGTGGGTGACTTAAATTAAAACTTTTATTGAAAACTCTCTTCCTTGATTTTAGTTTCAAACTCTCTCAGTGTTAAAAATAATTTAGGTGAAGAAAAAATTGTGCTTAACTTCTTCTTGCCACCAGACAGACATAATAAAACGAGTGGTTACCGATAATAACAATCGACGTCTTAAGTGAACTTTTTTTTTAACAGAAACAACAATAATAAATTTCTTACAAAAAAAACGACTTCAAAACAGATAGAAGGGCACCAATTCTAAACTAAAAATGTAAGAAGTAATCTGTAAGAATTAGATTTAAACCAAAAAAAAAGTAAAGACTAAAAAAGTTAAGCTATTTTCACCAGCATCCGTCTTTTATGGGGACACTATTCAAGCCTCTGTCTATAACGGTTTCAAATATAGTGTCACATAGATCAAATAACATCACCTATTGGGACACCCTTTAATTTTAAAATAAAGACCTGTTGTTATAGAGGACTTGGCCACAAAGATTTTTTGTAAATTTCAACTATCTGTCTATAACGGTTCAAAAGTTTGGCCATATGTATCAAATTACATAAACTGTTGGGACACCCTTTACATTATAATTCCAAATATTTATACTTGTTATTATACCAGAGAAAGTAGTGGACATACTGGTTTTTTCAAGTGTTTGTGTTTAATGGTTCAAAAGATAGGGCCATATAGATCAAATAACGTAATTTATGGGGACACCCTTTAATTACTAAATTAAAATTGTATACTTGTTATAGTGGACTTCGCAATATAGGTTCCTTGTAAATTCTAGCTGTCTGTCTGTCTATAACAGTTCAAAAGTTTTGCCACATACATAGAATTACATTAACTATTGTGACATCCTTTTATTTCCAAATTCAAATTTTATACTTTTTGTTATAGTGGACTTAGCAATACAGGTTCATTGTAAATTTCAGCGGTCTGTGTACAACTGCTCAAAAGTATGGCCATATACATCAAATTAAATGAACTATTGGAGCACCCTTTAACTTAAAATTTTGAATACATTTTATTATAACGGCCATAGTAATCGACATTCTGTCAAATTTGCAAGGTTTTGTCTATAACGGTTTAAAAGATAGGAAGATATAGGTCAAATTACGTCACCTATGGGGACCCCCTTTAAATTTTAAATTTATTTTTTTATTAATTTCTGCTGTTGGGAGCTATAGCGACACGCAACTTTTTAATATTTTAATTTGGTGCCCTTTACGGTTCTTAATACACTTAAAAAACATGTATGTTGTATGGGGACACCCTTTAATTTTTAATATAATGAACTGTTTTTAAAATGGGACCAAACTGAAGGCATAACCTTCAACATTCAGAGGAATTGATAACCTCCTTCTGTATTGAAGTCGGTTAAAAATGTTAACAACTGTTAACTCTGTAATTGTAAAAATCCATACAACATATTATAATCGACGCAAATGCCTCGCTTGTTTCTCCTTGGGTTAATAACAATTTTTTACAATTTTGACATTTAGTCCAGCTGTCAAAAAAGGCGTTTATTTGAATAATGACCTCTTCGTTTGACATAAATTCCTTACCATCACCCAGCTTCTTCTTCCAATTTGAAAACAGGAAATATTCGCAAGGCGCTAAATCTGGAGAGTATGATAGACATGGTAGCAATTCGTACTCCTGCTCATGGATTTTTTGCCGTCATAACTTTATCTTTTATATTTTCTAAATTGCAGCTCTCATCTACTCCAAGCGTTCTTCCTATGTTGTTGTTGTTGTTTTTATGTATGTTATTATTGGGCACGTTCATAAGACGTAACTGTTGCGCAATGGGTTGTTGTCTAGTTGCGCTAAACTCAACAGTTGGGTATTTTTTGTATCATAAAATATTTTACCTACCTAAAGTCAACATGTTGTGCTCAGTTTAAGTAGCTAATAGAAGAGAGTTATACCGTTTCTTATCCATAATTTGCAGCTAAAGTAATTAATTTAGTTTATTTAAATTATTTCTTTTGTTCTTCTTTTATTTTCTTAATTGTTTACATTTATCAGCTCTTTATTTTGCAGTAAGACGTAACTGTTGAGCTCAACAGTTGGCAGTTGAGTTCAACAGTTACGTCTTATGAACGTCCCCATTGTGTCTGCTGATTACGAAAATCAGAATTTTACCGAACAATCGAAATTTCATCATAATATCATTTTTTTTTTGTTGCCATGTCGGCCATGTCAATTATCAAGGTCCACTTGTTCAAGTCATATAGCCTTATAACAGACGGACACGTTTTGACGGATGGTTACGTTTTGACCCTAAAGGAATTTTTTTTTAATGTCTAAATGAATAAAGTTTGACCGACAAAAATTTATATTTTTCGTATCATAAACAAAATAGGAAAGTTACCAAAAGCATAATTAACAATCTTACCTCTTGACTTTCATCGACCGCTGGTAAAAGCTCATCCGTTGAATTGGGTGTTAATGGACTTGGTGTAGCCATGGTTATGCGATTAAATGCAACGCCATGTTGCATGGAAACAGCAGTATCGCCAATAATTATTTGCGGTTTATATTGACTTAAATGTTGTTGATGCTGTTGCTGTTGTTGATGGTGTTGCAAGCGGGCCAAACGTAATTTCATCTCATGACGTATTTCTTTCTGCTGCTGTTCCTTTTCGAAACGCATCATACTATAGCTACGTACGGATGAACTCGTACTGTGTACCGACGCTAAACTTGGTCTTCGAGAACCTACATTTATTTCAGTTATAAAAAATGACAAGAGAGACAAAGTAGAAAGAGAAGAAAAATTAAAATAAAATAAATTTAAAATATTTTCTATTTGTTAATAAATACAAATGGAATTGAAATAAAGCAGTATTAAAAATTGCATTTGTTGTTTGTTTCAAATTGAAATATTTAAAATTTTGATTTTTTAAAGCAACAAGCTAAAGAGGCTTTTTTTTAATATTCACAGCTGATGTGGAAGAGAATTTAAATTTGGTATAGAAATTTTGTGACACAAAGAGAGAATGAATTGTTGAGAAAATGATAAAAGTTTATAAATTTTGTTTTCGAATACAAGATGCAGCTTATTTCAGTTTTTTTTAATTTCTTATTATATTTTAGAAAGAGAAGGCAAAATTTAATTTCAAAAAATTTTTGGAAAAAATACAAAATATTTAGTACGAAAAATAAAAAAGGAAAAGTATTTAAGACAATAAACAATTACAGGAAAATGTGTTGAAAAAATAAATAAACTTTTTAAAGTTTAGCATGTAATAAATATAAAAATAAATAAATTGTGTTTGGTATTTGTAAATGTGTTTTTAGGAAAAATTATTATTTGTTAATTAATTTATTTAAATTTTATTAAAAAGAGTTTTTTTTATTAAACAATTAAACAAATAAAAGTAGTTTTTTAATTTGTTTTTATGATTTCCATAAAAACTACTTTTATTTGTTTAATTGTTTGTTTCATTTATTTGAGTTTATTAATATTTTTTAATAATCAAAACAAGCAATTTATTATTAAAAAATTACATTCTTAAAAAAACATCACTCAATAATAAAAATCAAGATTCATTATAGTTTTTTTTTTTAATAAAAACTTGGACTCTGTCACCGCCATATTGCTTTTTTATGATCACTAACGCTTTTCTTAAAGTTTAGGTGTTTCTTTTACCTTTTTTTTATTTGTTTGACCTGTGTTAAAATATTTTTTGTTTAAAAATTTTCATTTAATTTTTTTCAAATTATTTTTCATGTTCCACATGTTGGTGAAATATCATTTGTGTTCAGGGTTTTGTAGTGTTTTTCTTTTTAAAAATAATTAAAAAAACATTAATTAAACAAATTAAATAGTTACAAGTTAAAAGAGAATAAAATTAGTTTAAGAGTTAAAACATCGATTTGAAATCAGAAGGCAGCAAATAACAAAATTTACATTGATACTGTTCTACTTTAAAACATATATTAGTTTTATGCTTAAATGTATTTTTTTTATTTAACATTGAATTATGTTATTTGTTAATAATAATTACAAAATTTTAAAAAAGTTTCCAATGTTCAACATGTGTGTTTTGAATCGTGTCAATACTGAGAATCTAATCTACAGATTATAATTAACAACATTTTTTTATACAATTATTAACTAAAAAATATTATTATTATACTGGTAAAGCCGTGAAGCCTTGCCCAAGTCTACTCTTAGGGCCTTTCTGTAAAAAGACTTTATAGCTTTTCTATTCTCTCAACACAGAGGAAATATTTTTTGAAACGAATGGGTAGTTTCGGAGATGAAACTAAAAGTAGTCTAAAGTGTGACGCATAAGAACGGTGAAAAAATGGGTTGAGGCATCGGATTAGTAACCCACCCTTATAAAAACTCTTCTACTATGAAAAAAAACCAAAAAATTAATAAAGCGTCTAATGTTGACGGCCCAAGCAAACGTTGTAAGGACAACAAACTGCGAATCGGCAGCTGTAATGTCCGGACTCTATATCGAGTAGGTGTAGTATGGCGGATGTACTTGAGAAGTACAATGACGATATTACTGCCTTATAGAAAGTGCGATGGAACACCCAAGGGAGACGTTCTGTACTATAGCTACCATGAAACAACGCATGAACTTGGCTGTGGATTTGAGGATAGCTACAATATGTATAAAAGCCAAATTTTTTGATAACAGACTTATCTATGCCCATGCCTCGACCGAAGACAAGGACGAACAGACCAAAGATATATTCTATGAGCGCCTATACAGAGCATCTTACGGCTGCCCGACCATGACATTTAAGTTATCCCGGGAGATTTTAATGCAAAAACAGGAAGTGAGAATATCATTGGTCCAACAGTTGGAATATTTAGTCTCAACGAAGTAATATCTATGGACGAAAGGATAGCCACAATTCGTATAAAAATCAAATTTGATGATATTAGTCTTATCTGTGCTCATGCCCCGACTGAAGGCAAGGACGAACAGACTATACATTCAAAGAGATCCTAGCAAGAGCATATGACTGCTGTCTCGACATTTTAAGTTGTTCTAGGAGATTTTAACAAAAAAAAATAGGAGGAGAGAATAGCTTTAGTCCAACAGTCGGGAAATTTAGCTTCCACGTCCAGTAACGTCCGATAACGGAATTAGGCTAACAGGCTGTACGGCGGCAAAAAAAACATGGTAGTTAGAAACACCAAAGGAATCAGATTGATCATGTTGTGATAGACGAAGGGCATTCATCCAACATGTTGGATGTACGATCGATCCGAGGAGAAAATATGGATTCGGATCATTACCTTGTGGTCGCAAAGGTCCGCACCAGGTTAGATGTTGCGAGAAATATACGACATAACACAGCGCGGTAGCTGGACGTCGTAAAGCTGCAAACACAATAAACGGCAACGGCATACTCTACATAATATTGCAGCACAATGGCAAACTATTGCCCACTACATGGAAAAGGTTAAAAGATCCTTTGAAATCTAAAGTTGGCGAATTAATTGGGCCATGTCAAAGCGTTTTTATACCTGGCAAATCCACCACCGACCAGATATTCAACTTAAATAAAATCCGGGAAAAGACTGGACTAATAAAACAAAATTAAGTTAATAAAGTAAAAATTAATAATTAATATTTAGACGAGGTCTTACATGATAAAAGTACTACGAAAGTATCTGTCATAACTGTGGTCTTCTAACATGACATATTAAAAAGAAACTGAGCCACTAACCTATAACTCTCGACTGTAGTCGTTGCAGCAATGTATAAATTATAATTATAAATTTAGATTGTTCTTGATACGGCAACAATGCAACGTTAGGGGGAATGATATCACTAATGATTAGATTCTGCCATTACCTCTCAAATGAGGAAACCAATGATGAAACTACTGATAAGTCACTATTACAAGGAATTCACTTAACTTATTCTAGGTGGGACAGGTCAGTCCTGGTCAAGTAGGGAGGGGTGGAAGTTTTTGAGGTCCTTATTAGTGTTATTATTGCAAGTGTTATTGATTGAAAAATATCACTGTATTTTTGCCGGATGTGCGAGGATGAGAAAAAACTGGGTACTGTGTAGTCATCGCCCTAGATTGCAAGGCCAAATGCTCCGTTTTCTAGGTGAACGATTTTACGATTGGTTAGACGATATCGCATCACGTAGACTTTGTGATAGAGATAGATTTGTTATGGGACTTGACAGTTCTTTCAAGAAAACTCAGAAGGGCATGATATTGGACCGCTAGGTCTTTAAATGGAAGAATCTAGAATATCTAGCACTACCTTTATTATGCTAAACTACTAGTATATTTTAACATAATAATGATCCGAAGCACATTATTATTGCGTATAGTCTCAGAATAAACTAGCTAGATCGGAATAGTAGGCATGGTACCTCCTATACAAAGTAAATCCTTTGCTAACGTACATAGTCGAAAACGGGCTGAATTGAAACAGTGGGCGTGGTACCTCAAAACAAAATGAAAAGCTATTATATTTTAATATATAATATATAATAAGTAAAATTATTGTGCATAGTAGAGTAAAAAACTGGCTGCATAGACGAGTAAAATATTGGCTGGAATAGACAATTTATTGTTGTCTACCTAAGTAAGGTAGATACGTGACATTCTGTAGGAGAAATCCATATTACAGTAGGGCAAAAACCATAAAACTTGGTACCCCCATTCAATGTAAATATTCCTCATATTGTAACTCGGACACCATAAAAAGCAGTTTTTGTTGTACGCGTATTATTTCGCATAGTCGAGCAAAAAAACTCACTAATATGCGTAGTCATTCAAAAATTAGCTGGATTGGAATAGTGGACGAGGTACCTAACATACAAAGTGTAAAATTATTATTGTTTACCTAAGGAACTACAATAGTTTGAGTTTTGAATTAATAACGCCCTTTTTAATGTGCAAAAAAAAATATATAGATTGGAACATTAGACGTGTTACCTACCATACAGTGAAACAAATTATAATGGTGAACTTGGGGAACTATGTATAATAAGAAACGTCTTGATTTTTTTTACTCCGGGAATAAATTGAGTTTGCGAGTTCAAGCTCATTGACATAGGACGGGTAGCCGGATACTCTCTATACAAACTAACTGTTAATTAATTAATTATAACTATTGTGTATCTATCTCTCTCTCTTTCTCTCTACTGATACATTTCACATTGGCAACTCTGAGAATAACGCGATACAAATGTGCTTTATTTTATGTTGGGTGGCGAAGACCACCGGGTATGGCTTGTGGCTTCTACGAACTACTTTATAAGAGATCAGATTTTGTTAATAGACGATATAAATTAAAAGGAAAAGTAGAAGCAATTTAAACATCAAATACAACAATATAGAACAGATGTAGAACAATAAATCTTAAAAGACTAGAATAGAAACGAATTTAACTATTATTAACAGTTTTTTTTATAAAAATATTTAGTAAAAATTATAATTTAAGTATGCAGAATGTATTGTCATTGTTGTTTGAATTAATTAAACAATTAATTAAATTGAAACGTTTACATACGCAAATACAAGCACACACTCACACAAAACAACAGCAATTATAACAACCAAATATATATTTTTTCGTAACAAATAAATAATTAATTTTAAAACACAAACAACACACACGCACGCACGTACACAAACAACTGAAATTCGTTCTATACAAACTACTGCCAGTACGAACGAACGAACGAACGACATCAAACAAATTTGTTTAAATAGAAATGGTTGTTGCTGTTGTTTGAAATAGTATAATGTTGTAAAGTAAAGGAAGTTAGTTAATTATGTAGTTTGAAAAAGAAAAAGAACATGTAGGTATTCAAGAATTTGTTTTTGTAGTAGATAGAATTTAATTGAAAATGAACATTTCAATTTGAGAGAGATTTTTGGTGATTTGACGTTAAATTAAATAAAAAAAAGAAATGATTAATTAGAATTTTGATTGTTTGGTTGTTTAGTTTTTGATTGTTTGTAAAATTTTTTTTAGGTGTTTTGTTTTTTGAAGAAATGTTTACCGCAAATCTTGGGGTTTCACTGGCCGGTGTAGGAAGTGCACCAATTTCTAAAAGACCATTATCTAAACTATTTAACGCATCATCATCGCTTCGATAATTATCGATTCCATTAAGGCCCAATAATGCTCTAACTCTATCATGATTCTTTGTTTTGGCCGGCGATAGTTCGAAGCTTAATAACTGACGCTGATGATTTAATTGCTTTTGCAGATGCCGCGTCATCGATAGTGTACTATCGCAACTTTGACTACCCGGATCTGAACCGTTCTCATCTAGATTATCACGAGAGTTGGCACTGCAACCAGCGCCAGAAGTTTGACGCGATGAGACGCGTGACGTGGCCGACTGTTTAGATAAGGTTGTTAAGTGACACGATATAAGCAATATGGCGGCTGATCTAGCCGCACCTGTGCGTGATGTTGAGACAAGTATGCCCTTGGAACCAGCTGTCGCACTATTATTGCCGCCTACGCCTCCCGTTGACGAACGACGATTGCCATAGGAACCGATTGATCCGCCGCTAGAGCGTATACTTGAGCGTGAGGAGGGACGACCAGATTGCACTGTCAACGGAATACCTGGTAAATGTGAAGGCATATCAGATTCACAATAGCCATAAAATAACAATAACAATAATAATATTTTTAATAGTGTTTAATAAGAAAAAAAAATAAAAATAAATAAATAAAACGTAAAAGTTATAATGACAACTGAACGACACAACACCACCTTAATTATATGGCTTAGTCATTGTTTAAACTTTAAACATTCGAATCATGGATTAATATTACCTGTTTCACTTGAATACATTATAGGTGGCGGTAGATTAGCATCACCAAAGTTACGATGACGCGGATATTTCGTTTTACTAAACAGATGCAGCACCATACAGATGAGACCAGCCAGCACACCGATACCTACACATACGCCCAGCAGTGTTGGTAAATCAGAATTCAATTCGTCAATATCTGTGGATAAGATTTTTTGAAAGAGTTGAATATGATTTTGAAATCTATCTAATTATTGCAATTCTTTGATTATAATTAAGCTGTCGGAACTTTAACTAAAGTTTTTAAAAGTTTTCCTCTCAACAAAAAAAGTTTTAAACCCTGAAAGTTATTTTTGAAGTTAAATATATTTTTAATACATTTAAGCCGGCGATGTTCTAAAAGCTTAAGTCCCTAAGTACCAAATTGTCGGCACACTAGGCCCGTGTAAAAAATGTATGCTCATTTTCAAAAAAACAAAATTGTTAGCAAATCGGAAGATTCCTAAAAAAGGAAAACTTATCGTTATATCATAGTTTTATCAAAATGTCACCGAAATATTTATATGAATAGAAAAATCTCATTCTGAACAAATCGAAAAAACAAAAAATAAGAATTATCAACAAATCAAAAGTTCACTAGAAAATCGTAATATCACTAAAAACTAAAATGTTCACTAAAATATCACCAAATAAATTAGTCAAGTGCGAGTTAGACTCACACACGTAGGGTTCCGTACTATGTTCAGTATAATTTAAAAATTCAAAAAGTAATATTCGCGAAAATTGCATCATAATTAGAACACCCTTTAAATTTTAATATATAATAGATTTTATAGCGGACATGGTAATACACTTTCTATTAAAATATCAGGAGCCTACCTATTGCGGTTAAAAAATAAGGTAATATTCGTGAAAAACATGTTACTAATGGACACACTTCAATTTTAAGTATTTGTTATAGCGGCCGAAGTAACACATCTACTGTAAACATTACAAGAGGGTATCTATTACGGTTTATAAAATCCTGTCACTGTCGGAACACCCTTTAATTTTATTATTCATTATAGTGGCCATGGCAACTTCCTTTCTATAAATATACTAAAAGTCTACTTATTGCGATTAAAAAATAAGTCACTATAAGTGAAAAACATGTCACTGTAGGAACACCCTTTAATTATTAGTAATTTTCATATCGGCCGTGGCAACACATCTTCTGTACAAAATTTCAAGAGTCTACCTGTTACGGTTCAAGAAATAAGGATTTATACATGCAAATCACGTCACTGGCGGAAAACCCTTTAATTTTTATTATTTGTTATAGTGGACATAGTTATACACCTCCTGTAAAAATTTCAAGATTCCACCTATTCATTCAAAACTTAGGATATATACATGCAAATCACGTCACTATTGGAACACCCTTTAATATTAAAGTTCAATTTTGTATACTTGTTTATAAAACAAACATAGTTTTAATTACAGTCTGCAAATTGTAAGTGGTTTCCTCTTACAGCTCAAAAAAAAAGACATAAACGTAAATAATTCGTCACTTTTGGAACACCTTACGTTTTAGTATTTTTTGCTATTGTGGCCGCAGTTATACATTTTTGGTAAAATTTTCAAGAGTCTACCTATTATGGTTCAAAACTTAGGCCTTACACATACAAAGCAAACCACTATCGGAACACCCTTTAATTTTTAGGTTTATTTTTTTAGACTTGTTTATAAAGCGAACTAAGTTTTAATTACTGTTTGTAGGAAATAAACACATATTCGTAAATAACACCTCTCTATTGGAACACCCTATAAGTTTTAGTATTTTTTGCTATAGTGGCCATAGTTATACACCTTTGGTAAAATTTTCAAGAGTCTACCTATTATGGTTCAAAACTTAGGCCATATACATGCAAATCACTTCACTATCGGAACACCCTTTAATTTTTAGGTTTATTTTTTTCAGACTTGTTTATATAGCGAACTAATTTTAATTTAGTGCTTGCATATTTTTAGTGAATTCCTCCTACAGTTCAAGAAATAAGCACATATTCGTGAATAACACCTCTCTATAGGAACACCCTATAAGTTTTAGTATTTGCTAGTATAGCGGTCACAGTTATATACTTTCTGTGAAAATTTCAAGCGCCTACCTGTTACGGTTCAAAACTTAGGCTTTATAAATGCAAATCACTCCACTAGCGGAACACCCATTAATTTTTAGTTTTATTTTTTTATACTTGTTTATATAGTGAACTAAGTTTTAATTACTGCTTACATATTTTTAGTGTATGCCTCCTACAGCTCAAGAAATAAACACATATTTGTGAATAACACCTCTCTATCGGAACACCCTATAAATTTTAATATTTGTTGCTATAGCGGCCAAAATTGTACACCTTCTGTAAAAATTTCAAGATTCTACCTATTATGATTCAAAGCTTAGGCCTTATAAGTCAAAATAACACCACTATCGGAACACCCTTTAATTTTTAGGTTTATTTTTTATACTTGTATATAAGGCGAACTACGTTTTTATTACAGTTTGTAAATTTTTAAGGATTGTAAAGGATTTTTATTTTTTGTTAAATTTAGATAGCCTTAAAAATATTTACAAAAAATTGTGCGTACACCTTAACTTAGTATTTTTGACGCGTTCAACTTATTTTTAATCGGATTGTTATTTATCGGCTGTACTCTAGATAAAATTTGTTCTGACAGCGAGTTTCGTCAAAAAGTTACAAGCCTCTGAATTGGGAAAAACACTATCGTTTTTCAGGATTTTCCCCAAAAAGGTGGTATGATTTTTTTGCTTATATAAAATAAAAGAAAAATTGGGTCATATTTTGTAAATATTCTCCCTCCAGCCCTATCCACACATAGCCAATTTTGAAACAAAATTTGTGAATTGTAAAATTCCTCCGAGTGCAGATTAAAGTATCTAAATCTGTCAAGTGCGAGTACCTCTACACACGTAGGGTTCCCCTACTACCTTCAATATATAACTTTAAAAGAACGATTTTTTATGCCTTATGGAACACCCTTTAATTTTTAATTATTTTTTTATTTTATTTTTATTTTCATATAACTATGGATCTGCCTAAATTTTAAGTGACAACCTGTTATTGTTCAAAAGGTCATATATGCAAAATCATACCACTATCGAACACCCTTTAATTGTTGGTTTTATTTTTGGTACTTGTTATAGTTGCTTCCTATTTATATATATTTAAAGTGTCTACCCGTTTCCGGTTCAAAAATAAGGCCACATACCTAAATTTGTGTCACTTTCGCAACACCCTTTAATTTTTATTTTTAGCTATACGGGACATAATTTTATACACTCTGTATAAGTTTACGGTTAAAAATAAAGTTTTATTCACGAAAATCGCGTTACTATCGGTACATCCTTTATTTAATTTCAGTTAATGTTGTTATAGCGGCAAATATAAAGAGTGTACCGATTATGGTTCAAAAACAGGGCCTTATACGTAAAAAACATGTCACGGAATACCCTATAATTATTATAGCAAGTGTTGCAACACAACTTCTGGAGAAATTTCAAGAGTGTACATATTACGGTTCAAAAAACAAAGCCATATACGGGCTAATCTTGTCACTGCCGATACACCCTTTAATTTTTATTATTTGTTATAGTGGCCATAATTTACATTTTCACAGATAGAAGGTGCTGGCAGATGGAGAAATTGAAGCGAAAACAATGGGGTTATGTTTTTACCCTTTGGGTACGGAACCCTAAAAAGTTACCAGATTTTTAAAGCCAGGGTAGCCAATTTGAGTTGTGATTGTTTATGACTTACTGTACGATATATAAATAATCAAGTTTTTTTCCTAATCAAATATTTGCTAAAGTGTGACCTGATGGCAGGGCAAACATGTTTACCAGTATTAATGTTTGCTCCTGTTTGACGCATATTTGTAGAAACAAAAATTAGCAAAGAAATATGGTAAGTGTGACTACAAAACATTGTTTTAAGAGAGTTTTGATCAAATACCAACAAACAACTTTGTGTCAACCATTTGCCCAACATTTGTGACCGTATCTTAACGTTCGCTAGCTATTAAGATACTTTGAAAAAATGCCATTCAGTTTTTCGGATCACTTCCAAATTCATCAACCAACTACTTCGCGTTGAGTTTTAATGCCAGGATGCACTATCCAACACAATCGTACGATTCAATCACAAAAAATCTGACAGAATTCTGTCCTACTCAAGAAATCGTTTAAAAATGGCGATGTAGATGCCACGCTATCATACAACTCTGATCGCATGAAAAAATACTATTTTATGAATGTTTTCAAAAGATTATAAAATCGTACAGATCTGTCAAAAAGTCTGTCACACACATACACTTTTAATCCACACTATCATACTTTCCTTTATCATGGAATTTGGTAATTATTGATATGCTTTTTTGCTGGGATATTATGATTTCAAAATAACTTAAATGCGTCCTAAATGTATGCTTTAATAAAAGAAAGTGTAAATAAAATTTAGTTGCAATAACTTGTAGTATCAGCAAGCGGTTGGTTAAGTTACCACGCTACTACTGTCACTTGATTTTTATTTTATGCCAGGTTTTTCTTAGTATACGTGAATTTGTAAATAGCAAACTTACCTTGAGTGCAAAATACTCGTCGTGTTGGTTTTGTATAACTAACAGAATGAAAACCACTCGCACACTGACACATGGCATTGTGGCGCACCTGAACACAAAGGGAATTTTCATCATTGTACTGGCATGTCTCATCGTAAAAACATTGTTCACCTATTTTTTTAGCTGTTTGCAATGAAAAATTGAATAAAAAAACGCGATTCAAAAATAAATATTGAAAACAATAAAATAGATGTCGAAGCAATAGCCACCAGCAAGCATCATCACCTGCCCATCTCGTACCATTTATCATCACAAAGATAACGGTTGTGTATGAAACGTGGGAGAATGTAGGATGTGATGGTTGCCTTGGCTGTTTTACCAAACTGTAAAATACTTACGCTTATCGCATCCCCTGGTTAAACCCAGTTGTACGGGATAATTTTTTTCACAGCCGCAGGTATTTGTATCCTTTTCACAGACCACATGCAATAGAGTGGACTCACATTTCGTTTTGTTACATGGAGCTCCAATATATTTACCTAAAGCTGAGAAAGAAAAATAATAGAAATAGAAAAAAAAGTTGAACTAAATTTTAAACATCAACATAAATTTTTAATATTTTTAATAAAGCGAGTATTTAAAAATTATTAAAGATTTATTAAATTTGACAATAATAATTTTTTAATAATAATATGACCTTAAATTTTTCTGTTTTAAGTTTAAATGCGATTTAGTAAATTTTATTTTTTAATATTAACCGGTGAAACTCAATACAAGTGCATACGCGACACTCTTCTTAGCATCGGTACTTTACCACCGAGTATCAAGTAGGTCATATTAATACCCTGTTCAGACATAGGCTTTAATTGCACAATTAGAGAATTTACGCAATTGCGGGCTTAATTGAGCATAATTTACCGTACGAGAACTTAATTACTAAATGAAGCAATTGGTACAAAATTGCGTCAGTAATTGAATAAAATACGAAATGCAACCCTGCTGAATGTCTACTGTGAATTATGTTCAGTGAGAAAAATTGAGTTCACTGCATGTTACAATAATAAGGCGCCCTGACATTCACTACATTACGTGATGGAAGAATTAAAGGCCCTTATTATGATTTGCATTTGATTTTCGATCTTCGCTGCATAACGAACATCGAATATCAAATTCTTATTAAGAGTCGGTAGCACTGTCAAAGATTTCTTTGTATAACGAATTATCAATCGAACACAATTTTGTCTTCGATGCTTATTTAAAATGCAAATATTTGTAAATTTTCTATTCAAAAGTTCAAGCAGCAATAAAATGGGAAGAAACCACGCATGAGCTTAATTGTATGGGACCACCGGTTAGAACAACAGCAAAGAGGTCATATAAATTAATAATTAATTTTTCCTTTATAAATTAGTAATACAATAATTATTTATAGGGCCAGCTGATAAAAATTTACTATTTTGAATAATCCAATTGAGTCAAATTCACAATAGCGGTATTTTTGTCGAATGTGTGCCATAATACCAAATGAAAATTTGTTCGATCAGCTTTTTCGATTGCAGTCAAGAGTTGCTCATAATAGGCACCATAGATATTTCGATAAGCTCATTTGGACTTCTGATTGAAGCTACCCCAGCAAATCCTGAAATAGTGAGCGACCACGAACTCAAAATTTTAAAACAAGTAGTCTAGTTGTTTAAGCCATTTAAGCTTGTCTCGAGGCCAGATTTTCATAAACTTAATAAAGATTATACCAATTATAAATTGTCTTTGATCGAAGCTTTAAAATGTTCCTTCACCGACAAACAAACAAACAAACACATGTTGTGCTTTCTATATGTGACCCGGTCTATGAAAAGGGAAAAGGTGACTTATGACTCAAAAACAAAATTTCTAAAAATTAGCTGTTAAAGATAAACAATGCAACAACAACAATAAAAAGTGGAAAATTTTTTTTAAGTCATAAGCAAGGCGAATTCATACCAGGTGTGAGCAGTAGAGAAACAACTACAACAAAATAACAACTTTGACATTAGATTAGCAGATATGAAACAATATATTTTTGACAAGACATTAGCAAAAAAACGAGAGCAAAAAACAATCAGCTGGGCTATCAACTCCACCTGGTATGAATTTGCCTTGGTCATAAGCCACCTTTTAATATGCCGGGTCACATATATAGATAGATGGGAATATTTGTTATTTCTTATAAAGCCATAACAAAGATATTGAAAGAAATTAAATTTACATTCTTTTGTTTAATTTCTTGTATTTGAACCACTCGTTAGATAATAATATGCACATCCCAACAATTTTTTGACATAACTTTACCAGGCGATTTGAGCGAGAGGCATACTCTTTAAATGCGGTCATCTGCCAATTTTTCTTGAGGGTTTTTTTATTTCAGGCGAATATATTCATTATGTTAGCGACAAAAAAGTTCTACATTAACTTTCTTATTAGTCACAAGATTGCAATCCTTATTTTATATTACATTTTACTAGTGCCTAATTACATTATGCAACTTTTGTCGCTGCAATCTTTCTCGTTTCTTCTTTAATATTGCATTTGTGTTTATATCGTGCAATTTTTATTGCAGCAATTTGTATCGATGTATACATTTGTTTACATTTTAAACTTCAAAATTAAAGAGTACTTGCATATGTGTACCTTTTTTAATTCCTCTCTTCCCTCTCGACTGCTAATGAAGAATTGAGGCGACAAAAGTTCCATAATGTAATTCGGGACATATTGGTTTAGAAATACATAAATCTAACAAACTAGTTAAGCTAATTTATTTACCTTACCAAGTTATCAGCTGAAAAATCAAAGCTTCCATTGAAATTTATTTAGGGAAACGCCATAGTTTAGGTTAGGTTAGGTTGAGAAGGTTTGCGGCCATGAAATTGTATAAAAAAGCCATGTACCGTTAATTCATGTACTAGTTCTTGCTCCAATGGCGAAATGCTACTGATCACAATGAACTTAGAACTTTTCTGTGCAAAAACCCAGTAGTTTTGAGAGACCGTGAAACCTTCCAATCTACCGTAACCTCCCAGGATTGATTTGTTGTTTATACTATTAGTCTATAGTAGTGACTAATCGATGTTCTTACCGATACTACTATTTCTGAATCAATCCCCGTCGGCAATTTCGTTGTTCTTATCATTGCAATGGCCCAGCACAATATAACTATAATTTTCCGTCAGCACAACCGTCTTGCCCAGCCATTAATTCTATGCTGAAGGCCATATACCGCCATTAACTCTACCTGGAATATACCATACAAACACCATACAAGCACCATTCACCTGTACGATCTGCGTATACTACATATATTCATATGTAGTTCCTAAAATATGAACTCACTTATATATTTATGACTATAAAGTCAGGTATATACAAGCAAATTTACATACATTCATAAATATGTATGGGTGTATTAGCATCTTCTCAAAGTGGCCTCCCACTGAATGTTAAATGTTCTCAAAGTAAAATCTTTCTATTTCCTTTCCTGTTTAAAGTTTGAAAGAAAGAAATGCAAATCAAAAGCTGTATATCTTTTGAGATAAAATATTGCATGACCTAAGATTGAAATCCTATGCTTTTGTTTAATTGTGATTTTATTTTCTTTTCATTGAATTAAACACATTAGAGGAATCATAAATCACACAGAAATTAACAATAGTGAACCATTTATTAGGAAAATTCCTTACAAATGCCATTGGAACAAAACAATTTATTTTTAAAAAATTCTCTTTATAGAGTTCAGAGCTCAAGTACAAGCACATGCATGCTGTGTAGCTTTATGTGTAGATATATATGTATGTACATATATTTGACTTAATTCAAGTAAACATTTATAATCCTTTTATTGTCTTTTGTTAAGCTTTTTATATTCTCTAAATTTCTTATCTGCATAATCCTATTTTTGTTTTTCGTTTGCTAACTAACGTTTGCTTAAATATTTTTGAATTATTTGCATATTTGCCATAATTCCTTGAACTTTAGAACAAAAGAAACCCATTTTGAGATTTTGAATGTTTTGATTTTACATACGAGGGCAATTGTAAAAGGATTTTTAAATTAGCAATATATTCGATGTTTTATTGCATCGGTTTGCTGCTGCTATAGAACTCTGATTTGATTTTGAGTGTCCCTATAGACTGCTTGGTAGTGGTCCAGTCTATCATTATAGGGTTTTGGGTTCAATTCCCGCCAAAGACTCTGGGTGTTTTTCTGCAGACAAACCAAGTGTTTCGTTTAAAATGAAAGCATTAGTTTTTAATGTGGTTTTGTTGTCAGCTAAGGTAGGTCAATAATATCGCACCCTAAATACAAAAGGGTTACAACTCAAAATACTAAAATTTTCACGAGACAAAAAAAACTGTTTATGTGCAGAAGCAACACACTTAACATAAAAATAGACGTGACTGTATTTTTCCAGTTAAAAAAGATAGTGATGTGAAAGAAATTTTTGCAGTAGTTTGAGATATGTACTCTGAATTAATTTATCGGAAAAAGTCAGATTTGGAAAATTTTAAGTTGTGACCCTTTTGTATTTAGGGTGCGATATGCAGGTTTAACTTACAGATAACCTTAAGTGCTAATTTATTTTCTCTTAGCATTTCTGAGGTGAACAACATATATTTGGATAATCCATGCCCTCATTTGTTGTCATACGAGTATATTGATACACATCAAAAACATACTTTACAAGTTCAAGAGATATCGATTTTTTTTCAAAACTACTGTTTTTAAACTCCATCCAACCATTAAAATTTAGCACTCCAAAAAGAAAAGGTTTTTGTGTGTATAAATTTTTATTTCATACAGGAGCCCTCAATCGAAAATTTGAAACAAAAATTAACGGCAGGTGCAAAATATTTTCACACACGTAGGGTTCCGTACTATGTTCAGTAAAATTATTAAAACTACAAGTTGAAAACTTTCTTCACGTCTTATGGGGTACCCATTAATTTTTAATTATGTTTTTATATTATAGCATAGTACTAAATACTCTGTGTAAATGTCAAGTGTCTGCCTATAACAATTAGCTGAGAAGGCCAAATTCCTCAAAATCGCGACATCTAGGAAATTCCCTTTTATTTTTTCTTAATTTTATTTTCGTTACTTGAGGTTATAGAATATATTGTTAAATTTAATCTGTGAAACTTTAAGTGACAGCCTATTACTATTCAAATATAAGGGGATATATGCAAAATTGTGTTACTATCGGAAGACCCTTTAATTTTTGGTTTAATTTTTTGTACTTGTTTTAGAAGGAAAATTAAACTTTACTTGTATAGATTTATAGTGTCTTCTCATTTTGCTTCAAAAATTAAGCAAAATATATACGTAGATTTGTGTCACTTTCGCAAAACCCTTTAATTTATATTTTTTGCTATAGCGGCCATAATTTTACAAACTCTGTATAAATTTATGTTTAAAAATTCATATTCGCGAAAATCGCATCACTAACGGAACACCAATAAATTTTAGCAATTGGTGTTATACCAGCCATGGTAATATGAAGAGCCTACCTAAATAAGGCAATATACATGAAAAATATATCACTGTCGGAACACCCTTTAATTTTTAGTGATTGTTATAGGTGCCGTGGCAACACATCTTTTGTAAAAATTTCAAGAGTCTACCTATTATGTTTGAAAACTTAGGCCCCATATCGCAAATCACTTCACTGTGGAAAACCCCTTTAAATTTTACTATTTGTTATAGAGATCATATTAATTCACCATCTGTGAAAAACTTACAGAAGGTGTATTATAAATACATATATGTATATGGAAGAACGAATATATATATATAATTGTAATTGCAAATTTTTAATTAAAAATTACAAGTAATTTTAATTGTAGTTAGGCAATAATTATTACTTGAAAAATTCCAATTACAATTACATATAATTGCGTAATTACATGTGTAATTAATTACAAACTGTGCTTGAAATACCCCAAGTCTGGGCGATAACTACGATTAAGTCATAGTAGTCTGCTGGAGTCGTTAACATTTTTCCAATAGAGCTATAGATGATTTTACATATTATGAAACATTTACTTAGAAAACTCTTTTCAGCTTGTATTGGTTATTCGTTTGTGCCAAGCAAGCTGGAGACGAGTCCCAGTAGATGTTAAAACGAAAGTTGGTACAAGTTAGAACAGTGATGAAGTGATGAACGTTATTTTATTTTTAGTATTGGTTGGTTATTGTAATTGTTGTATGATCTAACTATAATGAAAATTATGATTTATTTTTTATTTTTATTATTAATGTAGGGGAAATATCGAAGCAGACCACTTCCCTAATCAGTTCCCTTTTCCATCCTCAATGATTATAAGCAACCGACTTATAATTTAGTCACGTGCTACAACCAGCCTTTACTCTTGACTTTATTGATTTCAGACTGTAGACAGGTTACTGTCGGTCTTCTATCTTATCACGGAGTCTCTACTAATTGCTTCCCCAATGATTTTTTTTTTTGATTTTCAAAAAATTTTTTGTTTGGATCTAAGGCATGTAATTCAGGTAGCCTCACTATTGAGTGGAAATATTAAGGCGAAAATTTAAAATTTTTTATGTGGATTTTGATTTTTGATGAAGTTTGACTCCCAGTTTAATAGTTCAACTTCCATTGAAGGGGAAAAACTGTAAGTTTAATTGTCAAAATCCATTTAAAAATTAAAAAATATCGATTTGAAATTTCCCCTTCGTAGTGAGCAAGGCATATTAATCAGGTAGCCTCACTACGGAGTGGAAGTATTAAGACGAAAGGAATCAATTTTTTATATAAATTTTGACAGTTAAACTTACAATTTTTCGCCTTAAATGGAAGTCAAACTATCAAACTCTATATAAAAAAAATTTAAAAATGTTCGCTTTAATATTTCCTCTTCGTAATGAGGTCACCTGATTAATATACCCTGGATCTGATAATATTTTTGTTTGATTTTTATTTTGCGGCAAACGGAGTTGCCATAATACAAGCTAAGTGATAAAAGAATTATTTATATTAAAATGCTATGATCATTAATAGAGAAAATAAAGCGATTTTATAATTTAAATAGTTTCTTATTTAATTTTGGTAGGTATACAACATCATCTAATACACGACATCACAACCTAACACTGTTGTTTGCGGAAGCATTATTCGATTTTGCACCGCCAAATTTATATGTAAAATAACTCAAAATTATATTAAAAGCTATTTTTTTGAGTCAACCATTTTTTAACTTTTTATTTTTACATACATATGTATGTTAAATTTCTTACCGAATTCTCACTCTTCTCATTTATTGATAACTAGCTGTGGCCTTAAAAAAAGTTTACATTTCTGTAAAAAAAATAAAGAGTTACACTCAGTCATGTGTGATCGTATGCAGAGCATTTTTTGTTGTTCATTTATGACCGTGAAAAAAATTTAAATGAAAATAAAATTTCATTTGTGAGAAATATCATAAATATTGAAACTTCAACGCTCATAAATGAAAAATTCTGAACGCTGATTCTGAAACCAAAGCGGTTTTGCAAATATTGATTTTAAGCCCAACCCGCATGTCACACATGACATATGCCTTATGTCATGCAAAACGCTTAGTGTATTATTTTGTTTATTGGGTATTATAAAATGCACATACACTTGTTTGTACAAACATATAAAACGATTATAAATAAATTGGTCGGTAAACAAATATTTATTACAAATTCATGTTTTTTAATATCCACAAAATTAAAATATTGCCAATTCCCTTGCAAAACAATACATTTCAACATTTTTACTAAAAATTATCTGCAAAATGTATTTCAAATGTTTTTCTGTTATTTTTACTTGCCTGCACAGGTATTGATGTGTTTTTTATTTTTATTGCTTTTTTAGCATTAAAACCCACCAAACATTCACATATTTTTTAAGCTTACAAGCTTGTAAGTGTGTCAGCCAAAAAGACTTACACAGTGAAACACATGTGCATATAAATTAAATAAAAATATAATAAAAAATATTTGGAATTTGAAGTTGATGACGGTCGCTATGATATTCTAGAATTTAATTTTTTCCGCCAAAATAATTTTTAATAAAACATTTTGATATTTGCGTTGGGGCAAAGAGAAAAGACACAAAAGAATTAAGCCGATTAGTAAGAGTCAGAGTGAAGAAACAAAAAAGAGGAAACTATGAAGGTAAAGGTATCATCTATCTATCTACATACATATAGTAAAACTGTAATAGGACCATTTCTGTACATGAAATATTTTTGGACAACTTTGTTGTTGGTGCAGATAGTAATCGAAATGGAATAAAACTGCAATTTTTAGAATTTTTTGTCTGTCTGCCTGTGTTCACATCACGTAAAAACTACAAATCGAATTTGAATAAAATTTTGTAAGGAATTACCTTAGTATCTCGGTTCAAATATAGGATACTTTTTTCTCGTAAAAATATCTCATTTCCAAGAGAAAATTGGTGAAAGTAGGCAATTTTACCTATTCAATGGTACTGCAAACTTGGCAGCACCTGTTATTTTTTCAGCAGAAAAGTTTTATCACGATTTGTAGAACTCTACAATAATTTTAGAATTTCATATAATAAATATTAAACAAGAAGGAAGCTTTAGGTGGTACACTTCGTTCTCACCAACTGACGATTGTATGCAATTTTTCTCGTATTCCTTTATATGAGTTTGCTTGGTTAAATATGTAGATGACATTTACTAAAACACTACCCAAAGTAGATAGATACGAAGAGTGTTGATGACGAACGTAGCTGTCTAGGAAATGCATTCCATTCTGCTGGTGTCTAAATTAAATTTTTCAAATTTTCATTTAATACTAGCTGTGCCCGCCACTTCGTCAGCGTCCTTCAATATTTTGTTTTGAAAGATTTTGCTTTGAAAGCAATCCACACCAAAGACCCTTACGTTTTTAGTTTTTTTTTTTTTAAGAGAAGTAACACTCAGGCAATTAATGCCTATATTAACTGTGTTACTTCCTTTAGAAAGGGATAGTAGTAGATAAGACAGAGGGTTAGTGCGATAGTAAAGCTTCGCAAGAGCTTCTGGTTTTCTTTAGGCGAATTAGCATAGCCAATTAATAATTATTTTACTTCGTGGTAATACCGGCGTTTTTAGTTCCGCCTTAAGATATGCTACATATCAATTTTTTACTTTATAAAAAGTGAAGTATTCATATCCGGTTAGTTCAACTGCGTGCTTTCACTGCTTTTTCTGCACTTTCTAAGATATTTTTGCGGAAAAACAGTATCCTATATTGGGACCAGGATACTAAGGTACCTCCTCACAAAATTTTGTTAAAATCCATCCAGTAGTTTTTACGTGATGCGAACGTAAAGAAAACCAGACAGACAGACGGATATGATATTTTATTTTATGTTTATATTAATCGCCTAATGTGTAATTTAAATTATTCTTTCTTAGAGAGAATAAAAACGAACTTAAGCTTGATTTCTAACTTCATCTGTATGTAAAATAAATATGTAGTTCAACTGATAAAATTTCAAATTTTAAATTTCATACAAATTTATATAAAGCCTCTGTTTCTAAGCAAATACCCAGGGATGGATACCTTCATATAAGCTAAATTCACAAACCATATCTGAAGCACAATAAAAGTAAGAGTATTAAAATTTGAATTTCAAGCAAAATCTAACAAAATATTGTAAGGACGCTGACGAAGTTTCGGACACAGCTAGTTGTAAATAAAAGTGAAGAATGTCGTAATATCTCCACTATTTGGATTTTTTATTAAAAAAGTAGTTACAATTCCTGCTATCGAAAATTTGACGAGGCTGTAAAGGTGCGTGATCCCATACACTTCAGACATAAATTTTCCAGGGCATGACAATTCTGTAGAAGTTGGCAACTGTTAAAACTCTTATTCTTTCCACAATGTCCTTTAAAGGCTTTTGTCGGAAACTCAGAAGACCCATGGTGTAGTTATGATCAAGTCGGCATTAATCAGATCTGCCATGCACGCAAAGAAAAACCATGGTTATGGTATGGTCACAGGAACCATATTATGTTCTCTGTAACAATATATAGTTGCGATGACCAAATTTAAGTTGATTGTAACATTACTTTGGTCCCGGTAAAAATATTTTTTTTAAAACTTTATCATTAAATGGTTACTACGTAAAAAAAATTCAACATGGTTGGTTCTAACTATTTAATGTTTACTCCACAACCAAAGTTTTTTCGTAGGTACCCAAAAAATGTTTAAAAATAAAAATTATTTGTTTGTTTATGTCAATGGAGTTTATTGGTTTGTGCTTTAAAAAAATAATAATAAAAAATGTATAAACAATTGTTTCGGGAATTCAATTTAAAATTAAATATTTAATTATTTGTTTTTCGCTCTGAATATCCGCAATTCGAGTCCTCTTGGTGTGAGACTGTAATTTATTTTTAATTTTTAGACCAGAAAAATTAATAAAACCTCGATATCATGAAAATCAACAGGGATAATATTACTGATGATGAAATGTTCGCAGGTACAAAATTTCGTTTTGTATGATGTGATGTAATATACAAGGTGACATTAAATGTGAAGATTTCTATACCTGAGCTGAAGAAGCTGATGAGGGTACAGACTCAACCGTTGAGACCGGCGTTGATGTTGTTCTCAATCACCGTTTACAAGAATGCTTTGCTTTCGGAGACAAAATATACTTTACTTTTTACTGGAAATACTACATGAAAAAGGTGTTGGCTGAATTGTAAAAGAGATACCCCCATCAAATTGATGTCTTCCTGAACAACCTAACCTAAGTAATGAAAGAAATCTTGAACCGTTTTAAGGATTTACAATTCTTTACTGGTAAATCCATGAACTGCGATGGCCCATACCACCATGTGTGAATGCCGTGAAATTGATGGCCAAAGTGTTCCCTCCTTGAAACATGGTTTGGAAGAAAAAAATTGCTAATTAAATTTATTTATCTATGTATTAATAAAATCATCTTTTTTTATATAAAATCATTAATAAAAAATATTAAATAATTCTGTATTTTAAAATGTAAAAAACTGGCATATCCATTTCATATTTTTTAACCATACTATAATCGCTAAATTAACTATAATATTATAATGTTAAACAATATTATGGCTTCACTACAACCATTCAGTTTAACCATAATATTGTAGCGGCAGATGTCAAAAAGATTGTTACCTTAAATTAGGATGGCCAGATTGTTAGCGGTGCTGGCATGCTCGCTTATGCTCCGGCTATTGCTCGCCGTCTTGGGCTGGTTCTTGCTAACGTTTGGCCTGGTTTGCCACACAAAAAAAAGTATCATGCCAGACTTAAACAAAATGAAAAAAATTGAATGGAGCCCGAAGCAAGCTTGAATCGTTCTCCCTGCTTACACACACACGACGATCACCTTCTGGCTGGTGTTATGCCAGGAATTATCCCTCCCCATATGAGATAATAAAATCTCACCATGACATCTTGGACATTTGGTAGATGCCCCTAAAAACCTCTTGCAACTCAGCTATCCTACTTACCGCTTGTTGATTTAAGCTTTCATTTTAAATGAATATAAATTTATATTTTCATTTTAAAAATATAAACATTTTATAAATTTATTTAAAATGTGAAAATGATTATTAAATTTACTAACAATATTAAATGAAAACTTAAATAAAGAAATATAACGAATACAAAAAAATTGACTATAAAATGAATACAAATTCTATTTCATTTAAGATCAAAAAAAAAAATTAAAATTTAATATTGTTATTTTAAAATGACAAAAAAAAGGAATAAAAGGAATCTTAAGATGGCGGCCTTGTTTTCTTTTTGCTTCTGCTTAGGCTGGAACCGCAGCTCAACTGGAATGCCTTTTGTACGTTTGTCTACGTTCAGTAAAGGGTAAGTACACAGAACAAAACTTTTCTTTCCTATATATATTTAACTTTTTCTTTTTAAGTTAAGGAACACATTAATTTTTTTTTTTTTGTTTCGGGAAACTATTCCCTAACGCGATACCGAGTTTTCAAGGACTGAGCTCAACCCTATGTTCTTCGCGCACTCTCGGGTCGAATCACCCGAGAGGAATGGCTTTTATAATGGAAGCAGGTAAATAAATGTTATCCCTAATAAAATTTTAAGAAAAATATATATATCTATAATTATCGTTTGTTTCGTCCACAGGTCGTCTGTATAGTGTGTCCTAAGTCTAAGGCAAAATACCTGATGACCTTTGGATGCTGAGGCTTAGATGAATTGCTGAAGATGATGTTCCCTCGTTGGATGTGACAGCGCAGAGTGGCGTGGCTGGAGTGGCTGAGTGAGTTTATTTCTTTTATTTTTTTTTTTACGATTTCTTCGATTTACAAATTTAATTTTGTTTTATCTTAAAAGTTCTTTTAAAATGTTTTCTTTGGATTGTAAAATTTGAATTTAGTTTTAGCACACTTATGAGCTTATTACTTCACTTTTCGTGTGTTGAAGTATTTTAACTTTCACCTTTTTTTTAATTTTAAATGTAGTTTTAAGTTTTTGGTTTTTTTTTTTTTTGATTTATATTAATTTTATTGTTCAATAAAAATAATAAAAAAAGTTGAACTCAACAGCAAAAACTTGTTTAAGATTTTTTTCTCAATTTTCCTTTTGGTGAGTATTATACACTTTTTCACCGGCCACTTGTCACACCTTTTCCTCAAAAAACTTCCACAAAAAAAGAGGCCGACATTTTTCCTTGGCTTCCCAAGAAGCCTCTTTGACGCCACCAATTCTCAAAAAAAAAACATCTATCTGGACCGCTAATTTCTCTTCAGCAATTCATCTTAGCCGGTCCAAAACATTTGTTTTTGTTTACAATTGCCTACTCTAGTCGTCTTCTTTCTTTTAACAGCTGATTGTACTGCCTTACCTACTTCAATTAAATATGCACAGGGTGCACACGACAAACCCAACCATTCCTTGGATCCATCAGTGGATCCAGGATGGGAGGGAAAATTTATCAACACTGCTAGGTATGCGATTTTCGGAATTAAAAAAAAACGCCAAAAAAAACGACAAAAAAAAACAAAAACGTTCTGGTAACGCTTTTTTTTGTTCTACAAAATTTGTTGATCTGGCAACTCAACTTAGTTAAACACATTCATGAATGAAGGAATAAAAGAAAAAGCAAATTGGAAAAAATACTACGCGTGGGTTTACAACTAAAAGAAGCTGCAATGAAACGGTAAGTTCTAATGAAAAATATTTAATAATTTATTTAATTTAATAATTAATACCTATGCTAAACTTTTACAACTCTTTTTTTTCTCTTCCACAGCCGGCTGCCAACATGGGACAAAGGTGAGTAACGAAACCAAATATTTTTGTAACACGGCTACGTAACCTTCATTCATATTTTTTTTTACAGGGCCTAATTTAGCGACAGCGACTCTGGAGAGGAATCACGCCATTTTTCTTTTGACGAAGGTAATGGTAAGTACATGAAAGTGACTTACCAACCTAGAGTAAAACTATATTTGAACCAGACAAAAAGATGGCTGCAGACAGCTGGAAAATTCGAATGGCGATTTTAATTTTGACAGCGAGTAGCCGAACATGGTAAGTTTCCATAGGAATTGAATAAAATTTGTGTTTTTTTTTTTATGTTCATATTTACATATATTTAAACTAACTTCCCTCTCTTTTACAGCAATTAATTAATCCCTCCATGGATTAATTGATGGACAATGAAGGCAAACGGACAACCAAAAAGAAAACACAACCATTTCATACCTTTTGGGACAAAAGGGTAAGTTTAATCATAAGTGGAAAACGTAAAAAAAAAATGGTGTCATTGTTGAAGTGTAGTTAACCAAAAGTGAAAAACGAATTGCCAAAGCAAATAAAAGCGTTTGTATTATAATTTACTTAGAAAGTGTGTGGGTTTTAAAAAGTTAAAAGAAAATAAAATATGTATATAATGAAAAGATTTTACAATGATTGTAAAATGGATTACCTAGTACTATGGTGGCCCTAACGAAACGGATTTATTTGATTCAGCGCCAAATTATACAAATAAAACATATTTACTCACATATTCATAATAAATAAAACGTATTTAAAATCTAATTTAGAACAAATTGTTCCTACAAAAGCTGTTCCACAAAAAAAAACATTTCAAATATGGTCCATTTATTATAAATATGGGGGTTAATCTTTTTGCTTTCTAACTGAAACTACTTTGCCAATGAATTAATTTTATTTTCTTTTTTCTTTCTAGGCACTTCACATAGGATAGAAACTGGCCCATAACCTTGAAGACAGGTAAGCAAACCAAAGGAAGGAACGCAGGGACTAAAACCACCAAAGATTCTAGTGCTACTGCTCTAGAATTTTGGCGAGAAGTACCCCCTGACGTTCTTCTAATAGAAAATTAAATTTAACAATTTAACATGTTTAAAATTTATAATGCAATTCCATCGTTTATTTTCCTTTCTACAGGTAATATGTTTAAGGCTAACGACTTTCAGGCACCACCAACTACTACTTCAACTGAGTGAGTGGATCAACTATTTATTCTAAAATTAAATTTCTATTATATTTTATTAATTCATGACTACTATTATCCTTATGATTAGCATTATTATTATTATTATTAATATTATTATTATTATTATTATGATTTATATATATTATATATGATTTTATTATCTTTTATATATATATATATAATTCACGTTTTTACTTTTTGTTTATTTATATGTAGGTATGTATATGTTTTTGTTCTTAAATTCCAATATATTCATTTTTATTATATTTTAATTCTAATAGTTTATTCATTCGACTTTACATATTTATTTCTGATACTTCATTATTTTTTTATTATTTTTATATTTCATTACTATTTTTTTTTTTTTTTTTACCTTTATTTTTATATTTCATTATTATTTTATTTTTATATTTATTTTTATAATTTATTAACTTCATTTATTGATTTGATTTTTATTTGATTTTATCATTTTTATATTTTTATATAATTTTTAATAGTTAATTCAATCTTTATATATTATTGTTTAATTCATTTTCTTATATTTTATTAAATTCATTTATGTATTTCTTTTATATTTAATTTATATTTATTTATTTCTTTTATACTTAATTTATATTTTATTTATTTATTTCTTTCATTTATATTTTATTTTTTTATTATATAATTTATATTTTATTTTGTTTATTTATTTATTTCTTTCATTTATATTTTATTATTTCATTATTCCATTCATTTTACTTATATTTTATTTGTTTTTATATTTATATATATTTATAGTTAATGAATTCTTTGATTATTTAATTTTTATCTTATTTCACTTAATATAATAATATTTTCTTATTTAACTATTCTTTTCGTTTTTTTTTTCTTGTACAGGCTAAGGATTTCTTAAGGAATAGATTAAGCTACAGGGGACCACATTTTACTAATTCAACTGAGTGAGTGGACCACCAAAGAACTCTATCTATTATATTATTCTATAAACTATATATACTAAAGTCTTTTCTTTTCTTTCAGATATTCTTCATAAATACACCGGCCACTATATAACCGATGCAGCTACTTAACCAACAAAATGGACCAACAACAAGGAAATAGTTTTGAGGTAAGTGAACATATTTTATTACTTATGTGTATGTTAGGAAAAAGGCAGATTATATTGCTTAGCTGAGTTCGTTCCCATATCCTTCGGTCAATCTACGCAAGAAAAACTTTTACCATTGTCAGTAGACCTAAGATTTTTTAGACAATAAATACTTTATTTGTGCTTTAATTCGCTGTAAGCCGGGCTCAGACAAGTTCTTCTCCAGGTGACTAACAACCCTTAGCTCTTTATGGCATAGTTCCCCAGAGTGACAATGGGGTTGCAACAATGGAGTCGTAACAGTTACAAACGTAACTTAATTAGAAACAGAAACGCCTGCTTGAGTTAGCAAAATAAAAGAAAAACAAAATTACATAAAGAGGTTCTACTGGCCAATAGTTTCAAGCTTTAACCTGCGTAGAAACCGATACAGGTTATGGAATTATAATAAAAACTTAGCTAAGTATTTTTAATTTAAATTTTAATCTATTTTTATAAAACTAAACCAGGATATTACTATATAGAATATTATATTATTACTGATGGTTTTATTTCAATATTCGGGTACGCATGTATTTTTGGTCGCCTTAGAAAATTATTGTTTAAGGTCCTTCGCGTGAAAGATTCCTAGCGATTTACCCTTCAGGTCTTCGACTTCGTACAAGCTGTTCCCTACCGGCCTGACAATTCTGCATTTTAGAAACTTGCGCGCGAGCTTAGCATTAAAACCATTTTTAAAATCACTCTGCTGAAAATTCTTACGGTACACTTCTTGTCCCGGGACAAATTTAACTATGCGGCAGCGAGTGTTATACGTTTTTTCGTTCCTGAGGTACGCTTTGTGCAGCGTCTCGCGCATTTTCTGCCTTATAAAAGACATTTTCACCGATTTTGGGCAGATATTAAGCTCTGGGTCATCCAAACTTTTTAACTTCCTAGCTAATCCATACAAGCTACCGTGTCCAAACATGTTCATCCCAAATAAGGCAAAATATGGTGTAACACCAATTGATGTCTGCACAGATGACCTAAGAGAAAATTCTATTTCGGACAAATGCTTGTCCCACTCTGATTGGTCATCTTGTAAATATGAACGTATTGCGGCCAAAATCGATTGGTTTACGCGTTCAGACGCATTGGCCTGAGGTGCATGTATAGCGGTTCGAACATGTTTGACACCGAAGTTTTTCACTAAATCGGCAAACTCCTTACTGACAAATTGTTTACCATTGTCGGAGACTATGGTTTCGGGAGTGCCAAATTTGTGAAAAACCTCAGTAATTAAAAACTTCACGACGCTTCTAGTATTAGCTTTTGGCAGCACTTTAAGCAATACAAATTTAGTTAAATGGTCTAAAACTATAAAAATGAAAGAATTACCGTTCTTTGAGCGAGGATACGGACCGAGAAAATCGATAAAGATTTTTTGAAATGGACGCTCACTGATAGATTCTACTCCCATAGGTGGACGTAGCGTTTTGTTTGTCGGCTTTGTTTCCTTGCAAATTTGACAATTTGCAATGAAATCGCGAATCTGGGTGTTTTGGTTTGGCCAATAAAAGTACTCTCTGACTCTGCGGAGAGTCTTCCCAACGCCACCGTGACAAGCTTGCGGAGAATTATGTGACTTGTCGATGATGGATTTAGTCAATTCATGAGGAACCCATAGTTTCCATGAGAAATCCTCATTCAAGACTAACCCATCATAAGGTCGAACTCGTTTATAAGCGAAACCATCAACTACCTTTAAGTCAGGCAACTGCTCAGAATTTGCCTCTATAGTAGAAACAAGTTCCAAATAGTCACTGGACTTAAAAGCACTTGAGGTTAAATCGACCAGCCCTTCTACATCTGCCGAGACTTCATCCATTTCGTAGCGCGATAGGGTATCGGGTACTACATTTTGTTTCCCCTGCCTATGCTCTATTTTGAAATCATATGATTGGAGATGTAGGCTCCACCGAGCTAAACGACCACTCAGATCCTTATGTGACATAAGCCACTTAAGGCTGCTGTGATCGGTTATCACGGAAAAAGGCATAAGTTCAATATAGGGCCTAAACTTCTTAATCGCCAGAACCACCGCCAGACACTCACGTTCAGTCACAGAATAGTTTTTCTGTGCCGGCGTTAATTTGTGTGAGAAGTAGGCGATTGGGTGCTCTTCTTCAGAATCATCTTTCTGAAAAAGAACTGCCCCAACTCCTACATCTGACGCATCACACTGTACATAGAAGTGTCTGGAGAAGTCCGGATGATTAAGAAGCGGACTCGAAATCAAAGCCGTCTTGAGGCGATCAAACGCGGCTTTAGCTTCATCTGAAAACTTGAACTGCTTCCCCTTCTTTAGCGTTTCAAAGATTGGAGCTGCAATGGTGGCATAGTCTGGTATAAATTTTCTATACCAGCCTGTTGCCCCCATGAAGCTCCTAACCTGCTTAGCTGTTTTAGGGTAGGCAAAACGAGTAATCGTTTCAACCTTAGCCGGATCAGGTCTTAGTTTGCCCCCACCTACAATATAACCTAGATATCGTAACTCCTTAAAGCAGAATTTAGATTTTGCCACATTGATGGTCAATCCTGCTTTTGTGAGACTATCGGCTACCCGTGCCAACAACTCTAAGTGCGTAGCAAAATCTGGAGATACTATCAAAAGATCATCCAAGTAGACGAAAACTCTATCACGTAGCGCCGCGGGGATCACTTTATCCATTAAACGACATAACCTTTGAGCTGCATTACACAACCCAAAAGCCATGACTGTAAAATGGTAAAGTGGTCGCCCAGGTACCGTAAATGCAGTTTTTTCTCTACTAGCCTGATCTAGTGGAATCTGCCAGAATGCGTCCTTAAGATCGACACTAGAAATAAATATCGTGTCCCGCAAGCGGCTAAGCAAACCCTCAATGTGTGGCAGAGGATAGGCATCCTTGACCGTCAGTGCATTGAGCTTTCGCGCATCCAAGCACAACCTGTTCTTTTCGCCCTTGCGGACTAAAGTAACAGGATGGCTCCATGGGCTTTCGCTGGGCTCAATGACACCAAGGCCAAGCATCCTATCGAGCTCTGCATACATTAGTTTTTGTACTGCCGGAGAGACAGGATAGTGTCGATCTTTGACTGGAGTTGCATCACGAGTATCGATGGAATGAGTCTCTAAATTTGTTTTTCCTAGGCCTCTCTTACTATAGCAGGGGAACATCGATATGACGAACTCTAATTTCTGTCGCTGTTCCACTGTCAACGCGTGAGTTACGACCTCTAAGTTATTTTCAGTATCTTCCCCAAGGCTGATACCATTTGTCGCAATACTATCTATATGGGCAAACATTTTAAAGACCTTCATAAAATCAATCCCCAAGAACAACTCCCGACTCAAAGTAGGCACTAAATAAAACGTTATACCTTGCGTTGTCTGACCAAACGTAACATCCGCTCGCACACGACCGACAATGTGGTGTACTGTACCGTCTGCTGTCTTGATAACAGTAGAAAAATCGTGGATTTTAAGCCCCGTTTTTTCTACAAACTCAAGACAGTTACGGCCTAAACACGTTACTGTGGCACCGCTGTCTAACAGACCCTCAATTTCGCAGCCACCTAAATTTATACGGGTGTAAAGACGAGAGTCTTTACCCTCATAAAGGGAAGCCGCTGAAATTTCGTGCCTTAATTTTCTTCGAATCTTATACCGTTCTCGCGCTTTCTTTATTTTGTTCGAGACCGTACCGAATATCCTACGCTTGGCTTCATTATATTCTATAATCCTAACGTGCAAAGGTTTAATTTCTCTTAATTTAGGCTCAGACTTAAAATTTTCTATTCTGCTTTTATTTTCTAAAATCCTAAAACTACTCTCATTTGTTCCATTTTGTTGGCTAGGAACTGGGTCTAAACCTCCGTTGACCGCGTCTCCCCAGTTCGAGACGGGTTTCGAGGCCGGTTTCCCTGGCACTTAGGGCATTTTGGTGTTACGACATTTTCCCTACCACACCTAAAACAAAAAACTCGAGTTACCGGCTCAGGACAGTCAACGAAACTATGACCTACTACCTTGCAGTTCCAACAAGTGTAGTTACTTGTTGAACGGATAGCGTCTACCTCCATATCTACCACTTCTTCCTCAGTGTATGAAACTTCATTCACCCTTGGTGCAAAATTCGATCGCTGTTGATACAGCTGTCGCTGGCTGGCTAACAAATTTTCTGCTCTTCTTACTTCACGGCAGAACTCGCACACGGTTTTTAAATTTGACGAAAACATCATTTGAGCCAATGAAGGTTTCAAGTTTGCCCTCATAATCTCTACCAGCTGCTCCTCCTCATACGGGTTTTCTTGCTGGTTGCGCAATTTAATTACCGCATTATAAAAATCGTCAAAGGATTCTTGTGGTAGTTGGCGGCGGTTTAATATCTGCATTTGCACTTCATATTCTTTAGCAAATCGACGATATTGGGTCAGGAGGGCCTTCTCCAGTTCCTCCCAGGTGCTGACACGTACTATTTTGCGATAGTCCCAATACCAATCTAATGCTGGGCCGTCTAACAAAAGATGAAAAGATCGCAGGATTTCACTATCGGAGCAGTTATAATCCTTTCTCAGGGCTCCTACCCGAAAAATAAATTCTTGGACATTCATGGTCTGCTTGGTGCCATCGAATTTCACCCCCCACTTAGCAAGTTTAAACCTGTCGAGTGGCTCACCCTGATTGGGCGTTGCCATGGCCAGCTGATACTGGGGCTGTTGTTGCTGAAAAACTGGTGCAGACCAGGCACATTGCGGATAGCTAGGCTGTGAATAATTATAGCTTGGTGGCATGTTTATCTGTGGTAAATTTTGTTGTGGCAAGTGTTGTTGCGGCATGTGTTGTTGCGCCATATAAGGTCGTGTTGGCAGCTGACTTTGCGCTGGTTGTCGATTATGTACAAAAATATTTTGCTGCGACCCATACTGCGGCTGCTGATATGGTGCCGACATTTGTTGTCCCTGCTGAGCACCTAACAAACTTTGGTGCTGCTGTACAGCGGGCTGTTGAAGTTGTTGTTGTTGTTGACAAGAAGCTGGCCTAAACTCTGGCCGATAATTTTCACTCACACTATTTGGTCGTAACGATGACTGCGGTTGCTCAATAGGAGAAGATATGACCCCAACTGGTGCTGATTGTACATTTGTTACTGTACCAACGTATTGAGGTGCAGGAATTAATGGTGGCGGCTGTGCATAAACCTGCGGTGCAGATACACTTGGCAGTGCTGACTGTGGGTAAACCGCTGGCTGTGGTCTTGGAGACGGCAACTGGTTAGAGGCTGCTTGCGATGTAACAACCTGCTTTATTTCGAGCAGGGCCTGTTGAATCCTATCATTTACCTCCTTCATAAGTCGTGCTTGACATAAACCGACCGATGCCTCAACAAAGTTTTGCACATTATCTACACTGACAACGCCTGCCTCACTTTCACGTACCTCCCGACGTATATTCTGGGCTGTAGTACTCAGAAAAGTTGGTGATACCACCGTTTGATCAGCAATATCTGAGCCACTAGATAAATCATGCGATTCTGCAACTGAAAATATGGGATCAGCGGAGACAGCAAACGTTGTTACAGTTGTTACGCTACACGTCGGATTAGCGAGTGACGGGACTGTGGCGGTGGTAGACGTTTCCGTGCTACAAGTCACACTTGCTCGGGTCGTCGGCGTATTTTCAGTGTTAGACAACATCTGGCTTGTACGACGGGTTAAAACCATTAAAACGACAATAGCAACCAAACTCAACAAAAACAAATGTTTATATAAAAAGGAAAAATTCAAAGTAATAAAAAAAAAATATAATTCAACGAACCCAGCCTGCTTTCCTGACGAAAATCAAACTGGATAAAAAAAATATATTAATAAAAAAAAGCGAAATTTAGCGTTTTAATTAAATAGTTTCAATGCAGAAAACTAATCAAAACAATTGGTATCAAAACAAATGAACTAAAATAATCAAAACTATTGGTATTAAAACCAATCAAAAAAGTTAATCAAAAAAACTATGTATGATTGTGCGGCAGTATTCGGATAGCTAAAGTTGCAAGGTAAGTAATTTTGTGATTTACTATGAGTGTGTGTACATTCCTAAAAAAAAATTTAAACTATATTTTCAGGAGACGATTCCAAAAGATGAAAGAGAATAACAAAAAAAAAAAAAAAAATGGCAAAATAGTGGGATCTGCAAACATCAAAAAGCAGAAATTGCTGCAACAAATGAAGTTGAGCAGGAACAAAACTCGTCACTTTACGGACTAGCAACCCCTCTTTTTAGATATCCAGTCTAATCTGAAGATATAATCTCAGAAAAAAAAACGTAAATATCTCCCAACTATTCTTTGGTTTATTGTAGATGAAATCTATAATGAAGTCTTTACCATTTCCTTTCAACTTGAGCAATTAAAAATCTAATATTAGCTAAACATCAACTTTGATGACCAAACCTTTTAAGCCTCAAGCTGAATGAAAATGATATAAACTGTATAAATCAATAAATCATCGCGACCATATTACCTACACACTATGTCGCAACGCGACCTGAGGTTCTAAGCCTTGGATATCGGGACTTACATAGGTGTGAGAAATATGTGCCGTGACGCTTTAAAAGATTCACCTAAAAACAAATTGATTAAAAAAAATGAATTTAACGACAACTATCTTTGGTAAGACGTCGCATGATTAGGGACTCTTAATTACCTAAACGACATACGTCTTAAATCAAAAATAGAAAAGAAATTAACAAAAATAAAAACTAATACACGGATTTTCATCTTTCAGAGCTTGCTTCGGGCCCCACGTTGGGCGCCATTTTTGTAGCGGCAGATGTCAAAAAGATTGTTACCTTAAATTAGGATGGCCAGATTGTTAGCGGTGCTGGCATGCTCGCTTATGCTCCGGCTATTGCTCGCCGTCTTGGGCTGGTTCTTGCTAACGTTTGGCCTGGTTTGCCACACAAAAAAAAGTATCATGCCAGACTTAAACAAAATGAAAAAAATTGAATGGAGCCCGAAGCAAGCTTGAATCGTTCTCCCTGCTTACACACACACGACGATCACCTTCTGGCTGGTGTTATGCCAGGAATTATCCCTCCCCATATGAGATAATAAAATCTCACCATGACATCTTGGACATTTGGTAGATGCCCCTAAAAACCTCTTGCAACTCAGCTATCCTACTTACCGCTTGTTGATTTAAGCTTTCATTTTAAATGAATATAAATTTATATTTTCATTTTAAAAATATAAACATTTTATAAATTTATTTAAAATGTGAAAATGATTATTAAATTTACTAACAATATTAAATGAAAACTTAAATAAAGAAATATAACGAATACAAAAAAATTGACTATAAAATGAATACAAATTCTATTTCATTTAAGATCAAAAAAAAAATTAAAATTTAATATTGTTATTTTAAAATGACAAAAAAAAGGAATAAAAGGAATCTTAAGATGGCGGCCTTGTTTTCTTTTTGCTTCTGCTTAGGCTGGAACCGCAGCTCAACTGGAATGCCTTTTGTACGTTTGTCTACGTTCAGTAAAGGGTAAGTACACAGAACAAAACTTTTCTTTCCTATATATATTTAACTTTTTCTTTTTAAGTTAAGGAACACATTAATTTTTTTTTTTTGTTTCGGGAAACTATTCCCTAACGCGATACCGAGTTTTCAAGGACTGAGCTCAACCCTATGTTCTTCGCGCACTCTCGGGTCGAATCACCCGAGAGGAATGGCTTTTATAATGGACGCAGGTAAATAAATGTTATCCCTAATAAAATTTTAAGAAAAATATATATATCTATAATTATCGTTTGTTTCGTCCACAGGTCGTCTGTATAGTGTGTCCTAAGTCTAAGGCAAAATACCTGATGACCTTTGGATGCTGAGGCTTAGATGAATTGCTGAAGATGATGATCCCTCGTTGGATGTGACAGCGCAGAGTGGCGTGGCTGGAGTGGCTGAGTGAGTTTATTTCTTTTATTTTTTTTTTACGATTTCTTCGATTTACAAATTTAATTTTGTTTTATCTTAAAAGTTCTTTTAAAATGTTTTCTTTGGATTGTAAAATTTGAATTTAGTTTTAGCACACTTATGAGCTTATTACTTCACTTTTCGTGTGTTGAAGTATTTTAACTTTCACCTTTTTTTTAATTTTAAATGTAGTTTTAAGTTTTTGGTTTTTTTTTTTTTTGATTTATATTAATTTTATTGTTCAATAAAAATAATAAAAAAAGTTGAACTCAACAGCAAAAACTTGTTTAAGATTTTTTTCTCAATTTTCCTTTTGGTGAGTATTATACACTTTTTCACCGGCCACTTGTCACACCTTTTCCTCAAAAAACTTCCACAAAAAAAGAGGCCGACATTTTTCCTTGGCTTCCCAAGAAGCCTCGTTGACGCCACCAATTCTCAAAAAAAAAACATCTATCTGGACCGCTAATTTCTCTTCAGCAATTCATCTTAGCCGGTCCAAAACATTTGTTTTTGTTTACAATTGCCTACTCTAGTCGTCTTCTTTCTTTTAACAGCTGATTGTACTGCCTTACCTACTTCAATTAAATATGCACAGGGTGCACACGACAATATTTTGCTCTCAGATTATGGTTACCTCAACCATGTTTTTTCTTTGCGAGTGGGAACTTTAATATATGTTTCGCATATTTTTTAACAACATTTTTTCCATTTCCGGGTATCACAATATTTGTTATTGCTAATATCTAGCCATCCATTTTAAGGTTTTGCACTATTAGTTTTTTAAAAAATCCGACGAGTATAAAATTATTTTAAAACAAGAAAACCAATTTCAATGATAAAGAACTGGTGTATTGAATTCCGTTGCGGCCGTACCAGCACAAAAGACGTCAAACGATCAGGTCGCCTTAAACAGGTCGTTACAACAGAAATAATTGATAGAATGCATCGAATGATATTAGACAAGCGGAGAATCAAAGTGCGTTTAGTGCCTGAATATTTAGATATGAAAAAAGCAATCCGCGCGATATATAAGCACAAGTGTTGACCACTTCAAAGGAGTGTGATGTTCAGATCTAATCAAAATGAGTTTTTTCGCAGTATTTTCCCAACACACTAAAAATCAAAACAGTATGTTTCTCCGAGTAAACGTCCGCCAAAGAAGGCTAAGTGGGTCTGTCGTTCAAAAAGGCCATGTGGCCATAGTTTTTTAAGCATTTAAATCGATTACTTTGAAAATTCTACAACTATTACCGGCGAATTGGAGAGAATATTTTATTTTGGAGAGAATATTTAGTTGAATTAAACACGACCCCATAAATTGGCAGCTAAACACCTACCCCATCCGGCTTACTCTACCCCCGGGGGTTCCAATTGTCACTGCAGTAATGGCAAATGCTTTGACGCGGTTTCTAGAGCCTAAATCTGGAAGAAAAGGTCTGTTGTTTTAACACGGGTCCTCTTCGAGGCCCGACCAGTGCCCAAAGGACTGGTACCACGGAAATCGGTGGCCCCACAGAGAGCCTATCCTCTCTGTGACCGGTTATTGGTGAGGTCCCCTTCGGGGGTACACGTGGTGGTTGTGGTTTAAGATCGATTATTGCAGATGTGGTGCAAGGTCGATCAAGTGTGCTGTTGCACTCTCAACAGATGGAGTTTGGATAGTCTCCAAACCCCTAAGCAAGAGGTTATAATATGGATCTAGGCTTGCCTTGGAAAGGCTTGCCATATTGTATAAATTGCTACTCATTGTGACTGTATACACACAAATTGCGATTGGTGGCAATCGTAAAGTGTTGTTATACTACACAATGGGGGCGCTAGTCTACGTCTTTATTTCACTCGGTGTTAAGAGCACCGTGGGATAAAGCCACCGTGGCAGGAGCCCACGTTAATCTTGAACACATCATCCGGCTTACTCTCCAGATTAGCTACTAACGACTTTTTTCAGTTTCCAAATTTGACGAAATTACTATATGGTAGAAGATCTGAGTCAAACGAAGAGGTCAACATTAAAACCATCACCTATTTTCTGGCCTTGAGAAATCTTATTTTTTGCAGGGAATGTAAAGATTAGAATGACGTTTGACTAAATGTATTGAGATTAAAAAAGACTATGTTGAGAAATAAAGCGTTTTTTACCGAAAAAATATCCTTTATTCAGAAAGCCACGGAAATATCGAATTGCCTCATAGTATAGTTAATTCGCTGTTATTATTATTCCGATAGTTTAGTTTGATGGATATTAAAACTATTAAGAAGTATTTAAAATTTTAGTTAGGACAAGTTATAACTTCTGATATAGACCATCTGTAGATACTATCTACAGTGCGAGATCCCGGAGAATTAAATTTTTCAGAGCTATACGGAGTCACAGAACATGAAAAATCCTTTCCTCTATCTACCTTGCACTTGTCATTTTAGATTAAATTTTTTTCAAATATTTTTTTTAGACAAGAATTAGTATGGTCCTGTCTTGACCAAATAAATTTCATGATTCTGTATATAGGTTTGTCCACTTATTTGAGTTATGCAGATATCAGGTTTTTGCAGATTTGAAGTTAGATAACAAAGTATTTGTTCACTTGATTGTACTGTAAAATAATTTCGCCTCTTAACTTAATCTACATCATTCATTGGAGAAACCGATTTTCACTAGAAATCCGAAAATTATAAAGAGGAGGAACTGAATTCCCTCGCGGAGAAAAGCCTATAGGTGTATAACACATGTCTCCATAAACGATGGATACTTCAACTCATCCCTGCACTTTAATTATATTTAAGAATTTTACGAATAATTTGTATGGACCATACTAATGGCCAAAAGTAAATACACAAGTGGAAACACATATCCATACATATACATATGTGTGGAAGTATGCACAAAACTAACAACTTTGTCCGTTACGTTGCAGTAGAGTAATTAAACAAAAGTTTTAGATGGAAAAAACTGTAAAATCTATTTATTTTGTTGGCCATAGACAGCGTTTTTAATTTGATACATCTGTAGAAACAGAGTGAAGACGAGAGTTGCCAAAATCAAATTAAACACACCTACAAATGTAATGGAATGGTATTGGTAACTATTTTTGTATATAAAAGGTTAAAATAAATTATTATTGATGTTGTATTTTAAAAATTTATTTATTTCATTTTAACCACTCAGAAATAATTTACCAACTGCATTAAAGCTTTTGAGTATGATTGCGTGCACCAAAAACCAAATAAAAAATATATATTTTTTTTTTAAATTAGAAATTTTGTATAACTTTCTGTTTGTTTTTAGGTTTACAATGAAGTGTCAAATATAATTATGTATTAATGGATTAACCAAAGGAAGCCAACTATATTAATAACCATCCGATGTATATCACATGGCGGGATATCTTGCCTCGTGTTATAGGTACATATGTACCTAAAAAATTTTTACACAAGGAGTTTTACTATGGCCGCTCCATTAAATAAGAAAAGTATAGAAGAGTGGGAAAGCAAGATGTGTCTACATATAAGCAACTTGCTGTGTCTTAACATAAATTTTCCTCAATCCTAAAATCATGCTTTTAATAATGTGTTTTAAATAATATAAATTAGCATTTAAAGTTGCCAGATATTGTTAATGCAAAATCGACAAATTATACAAAAATATTCGAAATAGCGTAATTCTTCAAATTGGCAAATACGCATCAGAGTAAGTCGCCAATAAAACGTTAATATATAGTATTTCAGTTTAGTTTAAACTTAATTACTGTCCGGAGGTATGAGTGAGTCCCACTCTCACTTAGGCAATATATTTGAATTATATTTCTTTTGTAGAGGGAATATCAAAGCACACCACTAACTTTATGGGTCCATTCTCGCCTCCATTCGCTTATTAGTAAGTTCTGTTAGCCAATTAGTAAATTATTACCAGCTTACTTTCATTAAATCTCGTACTGTCACTAGCCTCTTATCCTTGATTATAATGATTTCAGACTGGCGATTGATAACACAGGGCAACAGCAAAAATATGCTCGAGTAACTACTATATACATTTGATGTATCATGGCTACCTTAGTACAAAAATGGTAAAATTTTTAAATTCTATGGATAGATTTTTTTTTAAAAAATTTTTTTTTAAAATTGCAATTTTTTTGAGACGTTTCTTCAAATAATTAATGATAACTCAAAAACTACTAGTCCGATATTATAAATTCAGAAAAATTAAGATTTGCATAGCCTTTAATTCGTCTATATATCGCGTTTCAATCGGATCAATAGTATCGGAGTTATAATAAAAAACTTAAGAAAAAAATATATTTTTTACGTAAAAATGGCAAAAATTTTCGTTTTAAAAAAATCATAAAAAATCGAAAACGGCAAAAAACTTCCAGATTCATTTTTTTATCGCATAGCGACATATAATAGCAACAAAATGAGATATCGACCATAAAAATCGATTGATTTTTTTCGAATTTATTTACATTTTAGTGAATTCGCTCATTTTCACAAAATTTTAGTTTTTTGCTTGATATACGCATTATAGCGGGTTTTCAAATGTGTGAAAAACATAAATTTTCCAATTTCAAGGGGTGCATGTCGGATAAATGTTAGATTTGATGAGAAACTTCCACCCACAAAATTTTAGTCGAATTCGACAACGTTAACACGTAGCGCATAGGCCCCAAATATGAAAAAAGCGTTTAAATCGAAAATAATTGACAAATTTTCAGTTTTTGCAAAATTAACGCTATTTATTTCCCCTTTTGCAAAAAAGTGGATCCTGGTCCTTAGGGCAAACACAATGAGATTTACAATAAGCTACATATCTTTTAAATCGGTTAAACAGTTTTCAAGTTACTTGCCGAAGGCAATTGACAAAAAAATGTAACTAAGTCAAATCGATGGAATAGATCGAAAATGCATTTCATTGTTTTATTCATGTATTTTCTTTTATTTTATTTTATATTTTATTATTTAAATTTATTACAACATATAAAATAAGGAAATAAATAAATAAATATTATAAACTACAAACTTTGGAATTTTCTTTTATGACATTTTCTATTATTGAATAACGAAGTGTTGCTCTGAATACTCCAGCAAAAATCTGCCATCATGTGTGCATCCCAGCGACCCTGGTATCTTTCCTCCATTGTCCGAATATCTTGGTGAAATCGTTCGCCCTGTTCCTCACTTAAGTCTCCTAGATTTTCAGGAAAACGATCTAAGTGACTGTGAAGGTAATGTAACTTGATGCTCATGTTGCATCCAAGATTCTGGAAGTGAGTTAACATCTCTTCAACGTGCGCAACATAATCATCATCCTTGTTATTTCCTAAGAAATGTTGAATAACCCATACAAACGAATCCCATGCATTTTTCTCAATTTCTGAAATTGAACTGAGAAAATCGGTATCTTTGACCAATTTGCGAAATTGTGGGCCGTCAAATATTCCTGCTCTCAGCTTTTCCATACTCAAACTTTTAAACTTCCTTGAAATATACTGGAAACATTCACCATCTTTGTTAAGTGCTTTAACAAATTGTTTCATCAGACCAAGTTTAATGTGAAGAGGGGGTAATATGATGCGATCTCGGGGCACCAGAGGTACATTTATAACATTCCTCATACCTGGGTCCAGTGTTTCCCTATAAGGCCATTGTTTTCTCTTCCAGTGTTCTGACTTAGCTCTGCTGTCCCATAAACATAAAAAACAAGGGTATTTGGTATAGCCACTTTGTTGACCTAATAGGAAATTTACCATCTTAATATCAACACAAATTACCCAGTTATGTTCATTATACTTTATCTTCTTCATGACCAATGCAATTACAGAGTATTCTTCTTTTACCTTGGTTGAATGTGCGATTGGCAAGGAGTGAAATTTATTTCCATTGTGCAAAAGGACACACTTCAAGCTGCGTTTTGATGAGTCAATAAATAAACGCCATTCGCTTGAATCATATCTATGTAAGCCCATGGCAGTCATCAAACCAGGAATATCCGTGCAGCAGACAAAATCGTCCTCTTCTGCAAAATAGTGAAGTAAGCCTTTTTCTCGGGTACGGTAATACGAAACTTTAGTTTCCTCCGTTATGAGATTTGATTCCTTCATCCGGGATGCAAGTAATTCCGAAGATGCTTTTGACAATCCAAGTTCTCTTATTACATCATTTAGCTGGTCTTGATTCCATGGTCTCGGTGAGATATTTTTGTGTGGGATGAACTCGTCATTTTCAGATATAGGTAGTTCTGGATCTGAACTTCCTGATTGAGAACACATGCTTGAGGTTGAGTGTCCTTGTGAAGATGAAAGCACTTGACTACAGCTTGGTCCCTGATCTTGTGCATCCATAATTTCCTGTGAATGTAGAACTGCAAGTTGAAACCCATCAGCAGACCTCGTAGGGTAAGACCATCGCAAATGTTTTCCAAAGCCGGTTTTTGTAGTTAAACAAAAATAGCAATCAGATTCATGATTCGTTGTTTCTCTCCATAGCATAGGCTTCGAAATTCCCCAGTGTGGTCTGAAAAATTTTTATAACAGAAAATTAAAAATTTTATAAAATATTCCAAATGTATTAACCTATACTTACTTTTTGTTAGATGAGCTTAGAGTTAAATTGAATCGACATGAAGTACATATAGTACTCGGCGTCCAATGTTCGTTAAAATTCTTCGGATTTATATTAAAGCAATCTTCATATGACTTTTGAAATGAAGCTGAGAAGCATTTCCGTTTTTTTTTCGTTAATATATTGGCCGCACACATAACAAAATGAGTCCGGATTGTTTTTACATAAAAATGTTCTAATTTTCTTGCTCATGGCTGATTGAAAATTATGCTTCTGTTACCGCAAACACTTGTTGAATGAATAGAAATGGCTCAAGGAGCTCTTATAAATAATGATACTAAAATTTCGAACAACCCTTAATGTGGTCCTATTTTTTACCTATTCCCAAGAATCGTAAAAAACATTAAGGAATGCTATGCAAAAAATCAATCTTTACAGGTAGCCAGCGGAAAAACCCAATTCGGCGTGCACGCAAATTTATGAACGTTTATTACTTTGCCGCCGCAATTGTCAAAATGAAGCAAGGGCGACAGGTAGCCAACAGAAAAGGAGCATTTCATCGTTTATCAGATTTCTACTGAAATCGTAAAAATTAAAAAACTTTTCCTTTATTGCTTACTTTTTTAATTCTGAAAATCATAAAAATGCCATAAAGATCTGTTCCAAACAATTTTCTACATTCAATACTGTATTTCCACAGTAACACGTGTCCCACAGAAATACGTGTTTTGCCCAAAACAGTATTTCGCGCACTTGTTTTGCCATACATTTCTCATTCATCCAAAACACTTTGGCAGTACCTGGATATTGTATAGTGGTTTCAAAAGCATCTAATTTTTTTATTTTGTTGCGTTGTGTAATAGGAAGATATCAGTCAATTTTAGCGAAATTTTATATTTTATTGTTAAAAAAGAAAAAAATAAAAAATTTTAAAAGTAAAATGTTTTTGTAAATTGTCTTCGGCAAGTTCTCAAGGACATATAATGGCCAGTGAAAATTGTAATAACTCGAAAACTTAAAGACATGTAGCTTATTGTAAATCTCATTGTGTTTGCCCTAAGGACCAGGATCCACTTTTTTGCAAAAGGGGAAATAAATAGCGTTAATTTTGCAAAACCTGAAAATTTGTCAATTATTTTCGATTTAAACGCTTTTTTTCAGATTTGGGGCCTATGCGCTACGTGTTAACGTTGTCGAATTCGACTAAAATTTTGTGGGTGGAAGTTTCTCATCAAATCTAACATTAATCCGACATGCACCCCTTGAAATTGGAAAATTTATGTTTTTCACACATTTGAAAACCCGCTATAATGCGTATATCAAGCAAAAAACTAAAATTTTGTGAAAATGAGCGAATTCACTAAAATGTGAATAAATTCGAAAAAAATCAATCGATTTTTATGGTCGATATCTCATTTTGTTGCTATTATATGTCGCTATGCGATAAAAAAATGAATCTGGAAGTTTTTTGCCGTTTTCGATTTTTTATGATTTTTTTAAAACGAAAATTTTTGCCATTTTTACGTAAAAAATATATTTTTTTCTTAAGTTTTTTATTATAACTCCGATACTATTGATCCGATTGAAACGCGATATATAGACGAATTAAAGGCTATGCAAATCTTAATTTTTCTGAATTTATTTTAATAATATCGGACTAGTAGTTTTTGAGTTATCATTAATTATTTGAAGAAACGTCTCAAAAAAATTACAATTTTAAAAAAAAAATTTTTAAAAAAAAATCTATCCATAGAATTTAAAAATTTTACCATTTTTGTACAAAGGTAGTCATGATACATCAAAATTATATAGTGGTTTTAAGAGCACATGAAATTTTTTTTATTTTGTTGTGCTGTGTAATCGTCGATCTTCAGCCTAATCAGAAAGGTTTGTAATTGGTAACATTTGTCAAGCCCTATGGTTCAAAATTTATTTTTTGCTTGCCCATGATCGTAAGCATAATGTTAGCCCTTGTTCTGGACCTTAAAACACAACGTGGGTAACCGCCTCAGCCGCTTCCTGGCGACTATGATTTTTATTTTGACCAGATAATACTTGAAGAGTACATGACCTGTCATTTACGCCGTTAACCAGTTTAAGCTACTTTGATTTCATGCAAGCACCTCATAACCTCATATTAAAAAGAAAATCTAGTAAATCTAAAGATAATTACACACGACGCCTTAATAATGGAATTGTAAGAAATGGAAAAAAATATCTGGAAAACCCTTAACCAACTTCAACTCAACTTCAACTCGGATTATTCATTATGGCATATTTAAAAGAGTAATAATTTTCAATGCTATTTTACGCCTTGAGAACTTTTCGTCAGAGTGGAAGGTGTCTTTGATAACCATGATTCCTAAGCCAGGAAAAATTAGCAAAAATTTAGATCTATGCAGAATCATAACTCAATTATATAACTTGTAAAACCTATTTGGGAAAATGCTTTTAACTTAGCTAAACCAAATTATTATCGGAAAATCGGGAAAGGATATATCGGGTGTTTTTTTTAGCTGCATGGGAACTTAAGATGATAATACAAGACAGAAATTTGTATTGTTGGAATGCATTTGTTTTTTTTTATTATAATCTGGACGAATAGCGTCACTAGTGGCTTGAATATTCGCATTCAATGCTTCAAGAGTTGCTGATTTGTCGGCATAAACCAATAACTTTACATAGCCCAATAAAAAGTAATCCAGAGGCTTTGAGTAGCACGAACGAGCGGGCCAGTTTACAGGAGTACTTCAGGAATAACAACTAAAGTTGTTATTAAATTGATTTTGACATAATTTGATTGTTAAGTGCGCTGCATGGTAAGTTACACCCTCTTGTTTGAACTAAATCATGTTTAGCTAGTTTTGTCATTTTTGAAAATAAAAATTCAGAGCTCGCCATTCTCCGTAAAGCTAAATTTGGCTATTGACCTAAAAATTAAACCAGACATGAGCTTAATCATTTTACACAATTCTTTAATAAAAATGCTGATTTTCGGTCAGTTCCAAATGAGCCCCATCAGTAAAAATGCAACACATAAGCCAAGATCCTTTCGTAAAATTTTTCCCGTAGTCAAAGTACAAAGGCTAACAAGGTAAGAAGTACGGTGCGCACATCCCTTTGTCTTATTGCTTTTGAATAGAGAAGAGCACAATTAGTGGGAAAGCAGTCAATAACTGCACAAATGGTTTGCTTACTAGGCCGGTTATGTTCAACGTAAAATAAATTAAGTGCTCTATAACATTCGCGAACAGATATATCTTTTTTTAAAGTAAATTTCCACAATTTGGAAGCGTTATTCTGGCTGCTAAACGATTTATATATTTTACCAACCCTTCCTAAACAGAATGTTTAATAGACTAATCTAACTGTTTAACCCGTTTCAGTCGCATCAGAATTCTTGCTGAGGATCGACTATGCTCAAATCGTCAGAAATTTTCCATTTACATTACAAAAGGTTGATTATTACAAATGCTTTACTTACCGGATTTATTGTTAATTAACAACTCATATTCATCGAGTTCGTCATCATGGTAGCTGGAATCATCATCATCAAAATCAGGCACATTGGCGGCTTCACGACGCAATAGCAAACGTCGCTGGTAGTTGTTTAAAGTATCATCTGAAGAGAGAAAAGAAATGGGAAGATTTAAGCTGATGTTAGTGGCCAATAATGGCTGGGTTGTATCACTTCCCGCGCTATGCTCTTCTACAAAACTGCCTGCATTGTCGCTAATTGTTAAGTTTGTATGAAACATTGCTGTGGTATTTAACGTTTCCGCATGGCTGGTCGAAGTTGGCGCTTCCGTGATGTTTAAATTTGTAGCTACAGCAGCTCGCATCATAACACCCCAGTAGAAGATGGCCATCAAAATTAAATAGCAAATGCTACGCATATCTGGATGACCGCTTACATGCAGCAGTTTATTAAATTGCGTTTTACGCTTCAGTTGCAATGTTGCAGCCTCAGCATAAGCCGTAAACATATTGTAGGTTAAGACACAACATGTTGAATAACTCGAGTATGTAGACGAAAGATTGTGATAGGTGGTGGTGAAGTTTGAAATGGTAGTAGTGAATAAATGAGCAGTTGAAGAGTGAGCTGGGGAATAGGAACATGTTGTTGACGGTGGTAATATTGATGGCGATGTTGAAGGTGGGGCTGATGAGGGTAAAAATGTTTTGTTAACATTGTGTGAATTATTGATTTTGGAATTTCGATTCTTCAAAATACTAAAGGAGGAAACAGACGTTAGCTGTTGAAAATTTGCGTTGCTAGTGTGAAAATGTGGCTGCTGGTCGTTAGCAACATGTTGCTGTAATTTTGTATTGTTGATAAATTCATTGTTGTTATTGTTGCTGTTATTAATGAATTGCCTGGGTTTGTTATTAATGTTGCCATTTTTAACGTTACTTTTATTAGTTTGTATTTTTATTTTTATTTGTGGTTGTGGTTGTGTTTGTCGTTGTTTTTGTTGCTGCTCTATTAGCAGTAGCTGTTGTTCTATTTGTTGTTGTTGCTGTTGCTGTTGCTGAAAATGCTGCTGTTGACAGTGATGATGACGATGGTCTGCTACATTTATTTTATGATATTTTGTATAATTTAAAAGTTGGGCCATCGCTCATTTACGCTTCACAACGGGCCATTTATTGAAAACTTTTTGAAGACCTTTTACTTCTCCCTAACTCAGCCCCTAGTAACTGTTGTCTAGTTCTTTGTATTCTAATATTTTGAGCATTTTTTTTATTTCTCGTGCCAAACCATTTGCTGGCTATTTTTGCTATTTTTGTTCTTGAGCTGGTTGAGCCTGAAATGGTCTAGATGATTGTATCTCCGTGTTCAACTGCATGTGGGTGTTGCTCATAGTGAGAAGACGTACAACCATTTAGTTCAATTTATTTTTTGGCCGACGTTCAACAAAGACTTTTATAAAAATTCTTTTTGATGGTCTTTGGGTTTTCTTAAGAATATTTTTTTGTTTTGTATTGTTGTGTCGTTAGTGTTGTATAGTTGTAGTTGTTTTATTAATTCCTTTGTTCATCGTTTTGGTTTGGAAGTCTCGTAAGTGTAGTTCCTTTGGCTTTTGAGGTTCTACTAGTGTGAGGACTTATCGTTTCAATATTTCACACTTCATAGGTGTTCGTTAAATTTTAAGTTTTTCAGTATTTTTTTTTTTTTTTTTTAGATTCATTTCCTTATTTCGATTTTTCTGTTGCTATTTTCGAATGTTGCTGGATGTTGAAGCTGCACTGTTTGATGTTAAAAAAAAAATATTGTGTTAAATGACGTAGATACAAATTATAAGAATTCTAACAGTTAAGTATTTGAAAACAATATTTCATTAAAAAGATTAAATAATTAATAAATAATTGAAAATCACTTCTTGTATAGGAAAACCCTTTGATTTTCAATTTTATTCTTTGTAATGGTTGCTATAGCGAATAAAGTTATGTACGCTATGTAAATCGAAGAGTTTGATTGATATAATGTTAAATTAAATCACCCATGGAACATCATTAAATTTTTAATTTGTATTCTTCTTGTTATTTCCAATATAGTGATACAGATTCTGTGTAAATTTTTAGTGTCAGTTTTAAAAGTTCGTATACGTCACTTAAGGAACACGATTCAAATTTTTTAAAGAGGAGTAACACTTAGGCAATAATGCCTACCAATTCATTATTTTACTTTCTTTGGGAAAGCAAAAGAGTACAGTCAAGACTGGTGGTAAATTAAAGGAATAAAGTTACACTTTTGACAACTCTGTAATTCCACGCCACATTATTTTCGAATAGTCTAGCAGCGCCTCTGGTCTCAAGTAGGCACATTAATTTTGAAGCTGTATTAGCCATTTTATTAATATTATATAATTACATTACACCGAAATCTATCACTTATGAGATTACGAGCAAAATATAGTTGTTTTTACTAGATTTCCTGGACAAAATAAAATCTACGAAATCTACTCAAAACCTAGTAGTAATTAGCCATTTCCACACTATTATACTGAGTATTAAGACTTGTCAAATACTTAAATCCAATGAGAAAGTGTGATAGTGTGAAAGGAGTATGTTATCAAAATGTGAAGTAATACGGAAAGAAATTTGACATCCCATAATATTTTTTTTTTTTTTTTTTTGGTTTCTCTCCAAAAAAATTGGTAAATGGCAAAGGTACGAAACCAAAGCGCCAGGGTATGATTGCCTTAGCTTCCTCCAAAATCTGCACAGCGACCTATACCTTCGTATAGGAAGTGAGACTCCAAATTCAGCTAGGTAAAATTAATGAGAGTTTAATGGTGCTCCTCCAGTGAAAATCTTGAGTTTATTGGTACTCCTCCAGTTAAAAATTGAGTTTAATGGTGCTCCTCCAGTTAACAGTTGAGTTTTTTAAAATGGTGCTCCACCAATGTCCGACTTATTTAAATTAAAATTTATAGGTTATAAACGATAACCAAACGATTACACGTGGCTGATTAAACAACCACCAATAACAGTACCGTAGTACAGCTATTCGAGGACGCCAATCAGCCAGTGTGAGAACGAGACGCAAACCACTCGAAGGCCGGGCAACAAGGACGGCCTGATTGACTTTAAGCGATAATGACAATGACGCACGCACGTGTTCCCCGACCCAGAGCTACTTTACGACTGACATCCCATAATACCAAACCATTTTCTATTTTATCAGGGTTGTGTTTTTTTTAAAACAGAGAACCAAGCTGAGTGAGTCGCAGCCGATAGTTCGCCGCTGCCGATGATATTTTTCTTTGTCCTGCACCTGCCTTAAATTGTCATCAATATTATCGCCTAATTATATACGTTGTTTCTGCCATGCGTAGAAATTGTTAAATGTAGGTAGCATTATTTTTATTAACCGAAAACTTGAACGACCAAATAAACTTAAGATCCAGCTTCTCTGACGTCCACATAAAATTGCTCAGCCGACGCCGTTTAATGTCTCGTCTTGGCTTGTGCGTTTACTATTTTGATATTTTTGATGATTGATATTTTTCATTTTATTTGAAGTGTGATAGTGTGAAAACGTGAAAATGTTATGTTACGTTAGATTTTTGACAATCACGCAATTCTCAACAGACATTTTGACAAGTCTGTACGATTTGATAATCATTTGGAAATATTCATAAAATATATTTTCCATGCGATCAGAATTGCAAAATTGTATTTTTGTATAATAGTGTGGCACGTTCAACGCCATTTTCATTTCATAATACAGATGGGAATAACATTATTTTCTTCTGTTGAAAAAATTTTATTTTTTTTTAATTATAAATATTCATAAATTAAGTCTATATATTAAGTCTATACTTAATTTATTTGTTGTATAAAATTTCCTAATGTACATTTATTCTACTTCCAATTTTTTCATAGCACCCATATATTATTTTTGGGATTGAAATCAGGAGATTGAACGGGCCACTTAAATCATAACCAATATTTTCTTATTGTTTTTACGTTGACATCCACTAAAGAAACATACCCTGAGAAAATGAAAAATTTCTAGACCACTCCTGACGACCTTCCTTGCTTAACCATTTTTTTGGTTCACTTTGGGTCACAATCAGTGTTAACTTATAGACTCTGCCATCGTTTACAAAAATATAAAACTTTTTTCCATCGCTCAACTCTTTTATTTCTAAAAGTTTAGATCCTTATTGATCCTTATTTCTAGGCATGTTTGGCAGTATCCAATTTTTTTATATTTTTAAAATATTGTGCAAATGCACTTGCTACTTCACTTGAAATACTTTTTAACAAATCTTTAAAACATGGTTACTGCAATGTGTTAAATTTAACAATGTCACTTCCAAAAATATGGCGGTGAAGTCCGGAGTTCCCCAGGGATTCCACTTGGGTCCTATTTTGTTTTCGCTTTTTATTAATGATATGCCGAGCGTAATAGAATTCAGTAACATTTTAATGTATGCAGATGATGTTTTTCGAAAATTATCATTTTTCAGACGTGGACACTAGACTATAACTAGACGGTTGTACACATCGTTAGTGAAGCCCATTCTGGAGTATGGATCTATCGTATGGGATCCCTATACTGATTATCAGAAGAACTACATTGAATCTGAACAGAAACAGTTTCTTTTATTTTGTCTGGGTAACACAACATAGAATCCAAATGTAAACCTTTCCACATATTCTATAAGACTTACTTCAATTAATTTGCCGACATTGGAAAACAGGTGATGAGTGCTTATTGTATCCTTTTTATAAATTTGATAAACGGCTTAATTTATTCAGAGTTTCTACTGAGAAATATAAACTTTAATGTATGTACCTTCTAGATGTACTTGTAATTTCACACTGCTGCAGCTTAAGTATTTTCAAACAAATTATGCAAACGCGGATCCATTCAGAAGATTATGTAAAACTTATAATAACTTTTACAATTTCATCGATTTCTCCGGAAATGTTAATAATATAAAACGTGACATTATTTTGTTTTTAAATGTTATTCACTGATGATGTTAGTTCTAATATTTTGTAATTATATTATTGGTCTGTTAAGATATTTATCTATAGACCTTAGGCACATAGGCCGCATATGGTACATAACCAAAGCACCTGGGTATCCCAGATATTATTGAAAATATTTGTAATTATTTCAACGCTGAAAAAATACTTTCTTTGAAATTAAATTTGCATACGAATCGAAAACAAAGCTGTGTTTCATATAGAACACAACCTTTTAAAATATTTTTAAATTGTTCACTCTTCCGGGCCACCGAACCAAAAACACGTTAATTGCAATCAACTTTAGTGACCCAAGAAAAAATAAAAAACAAAACAAAACAAAGTTGAAAATAATAATGTTTAATTTTTCATGTATTTCTTCAGGTTTGTAGTGATTGTCGTTTAGTTTCTATTATTATTCACCAGTGATGACGAAATATATTGTCAGGGGTGGTAGAGTGTTACTGTTTTTTAATTATGCCGTCTTCAGTAAAAAAAAATATTTTACTTTATATTTGTGGAAGTTTTAAACTACAATTAACCTAATTAAAAAAAATATTCTTTCAATTAAGTGGGGAAACGAAATCGAGTCTTAAAATTATTCAATTGATTGTAAAGCCTAGTCTTCTGTTCAGTTTTCCATGCGGAATGCTGTCAAACTACATACATAAACAATTTGTATGAAAAAGTCATGAAAAAATGATGCAGAAGTAGCACTTTGTAAAATTTGTTGTAGAAAATTTTGTAAAACAATTAAATCATATTTATAAGCAATTAAATCGTAAAATTCTTTCAAATCGCGAGATAGACACCAGATTTTAAATGTCAAATTTTCCATGTGAAATAATAAATGTTTTTCAACATTTTCGACAAATTCGAACAGAGTACTAGGCTTAATTCAAAAATTTATATTTAAGGTAATGCAGTTAATAGGTGTTTCCATTGGTTTTGGCATTTTTCAATTTCAAAATACATATGTATCAGGGATGGAAAATGAAATATTTTTTCGGTATAATAGTATTTTTATGTAGTGAAATAAATTAATATTGTGTATTCTTTCTTTTATTTACTAAACTTAAATTTGTCTATAATCATAGAGGATGGAAGGGGGTCGAAAAGGGACCCGTTAGGAAGTTAGAAGAAGCTTTGATATTCCCCCTACATTAATATCACTCACTGTGTTAATTTTATGCACCTGCCTGTTACAGTTCAAAAGATGAAACCATAAACGTCCAAATTAATTTTTAGTTTTTGCAGACACCCTTCGAGCTTCAACTTAATTTTATTATATGGACTATTGCCTGGCTATATCGGGAAGTTAGACAATTTTATACTTTGCTCTCCATCAGCAAAAGTCAAAGCTGGTGGTACCAGAATATTTCGTTTAGGCGGAATTATTAATCAATTCCAGTGTCAGATGCTTAAAACAAAAAATCGAAGGCAACTTAACAAGGGCGTCTTGCTTGTCCTTAAGAAGTAATGACAATGACGCGCGGTTTGTTTACCAACGCAGAGCTGCTTAATGGCTGCAGTTTATTTGTGTTATAATTGCACTGACTGTGATTCTTTGATACAATAAATATTGTATGTCACTTTGTTGTTTAAATTGTGTAATGTGTTGCAGTTGCTTATTTTATTTTCTTTTGCATTCGTGTGCGTACACAAGCATGTTGAAAGTAAAAAAGAATATTCCACAAATGCAAATGCTTGTAATTTAATTGTAATTAAGTTACTTTTTGCTAAAGAGCGAAAAACTAAACACTTTGAAAATAAAAATAACATTTTTATTTTTTTGTCGTTGAAAAATGTATGTAGTGTCCAGCCAAATGTGGACTTTCACAGGGAAGTGCGCTTGGACTATTATTATTCAAATTTTTTATCAACGATATAAAAAGCATACATTTTAATGAAAGGTTGTATATGTATGCTGACGATGTATGTATTCTTTACCGATATAAATACCAACGAGTTTTGCAAACTCAAATTGAATATGATGCAGTTATTTTAGGCGACTTTTCACCATGTTAGGTTTAAACCATACCGAGCAAGGATGATGGAACTCCAATAATTAAATACATAAAAGACCCAGTTTTTAAGTTTACTGTGTGACGATCTGACGGTCTGACGAACTGTCTCATGGTCTCACTGACTGTCTGCTGGTTTGTCTGACTGACGGTATACCGTAAAAACATTAAATAAACATTTGTTGTCAACAAATAAATTTGTTTTTTATTATAAATGATAGTTTTAAATTAAAAATATCAAACATATAAAAAGGTAAGCAGAAAATATCAAAATATGTATGTAAGTCTAAATATTCGCGTATCTCTTTTTTGTTATATAATAAATATATTCATGCGTTGTCACATATTTACATGTTTCACATTATATTATAGTATGTTTATATTATAAACATAATTATGGTTGTATTTTACAATGTTATTTTTATATAAGACAATAATATGTTTCAATTACAACAATATTATTATTATGGTTTAAGATAATATGGTTTGAATATAACATTTTGCTCTTAGATTATGGTTACCTCAACCATGATTTTTCTTTGCGTGTAGAGTACATAAATTTATTATTAAATCACTTTTTAACCTATTAGGTCTTAATAGGTTCATTAGATTACTAATAAAAGTTACAATAAAGATATTGGTTAATTTTGCGCTCCTTAATTTTATGATAAAAATATAGAGCGGAATTTTACATAAAGTTTTATATATCAAATAGATCGTTCTTTAAATAAAAAGCATTCCATATGACTTGTATACATAATGTAAAAACAGTTGAACAACAAGCAGAAAATTCTGCTGGGTACCAGCTCATTGCATCATAGTCGGGAATGAAGTGCAGACGAATTGTTATGCACGGGTGCGAATTTGGATTTAAGTGTCATTTGTGGGGATGTGTGTCAAGAGATAAAATCAGACGCGATGCTGATATAATGTAGCCTCGAGACATCGACATAGAGATGTATGCAGACGAAATCCAAGCTTTTATAAAATAGTTAGTCTGAATTGAGATATTATGACAGGACACAATGAATTCCGGTATTTTTTAAAAAAGATTCGACTTTATGCTGACGATGTTGGCAGATGATGTGGCGAGGAAGAGAAAAACAATTTTACTCTTTTTCTTTCAGGATACAGAGAATCTTAAAGGTGTGGACTCTAGCCTAATTGTACAATGTAAGCGAAGCTTCCGAGACTACTTGAGATGAAACGGTGCTGGATGGATCAAGAATCGTCCTGTGAAATTATACATATAATTACGTCTGACCCTCTTATAATCTGATCTAACCTAAACTTCAAATGTATTTAAATTATACATGTATTTAAATATACATATATAATATGAGATGTTTCTGGAGGTTTCCGAAAGTTTCAGGCTATTTCCAAATATTCCAGAGTATTACGGCAGGTTCTGGTGGGATGATCATGAATAAACTCGAATGCGAAATTTTCTACCCTTGTATTTTTTAAGGGACGCCCTTTAGGTTAAAGCGCGAACCTTCTTCATAGATGGGGGATAAAGGCCCATCACACCATATAACCCCTTCGTCGTGGTGGGGCTCGTTTCTTAGTTTTAACAGGGTTAGTTAAATGACTGCACAGCATTGTGAAAAATATTCCGATATACAATGGGTGAAAAGTCAATGAAAATATTTTTGAAATTTGTATTCCGTAGTTACAATTTAAAAAAAAAAAAAAAAAAACTAAAGCTACGGAATTAAGTTTAAAAAAAATATCCATTAAATTTTCACCCATTGTTTGTTACGCCAGTCAAAATTTGACCTGAATTTAAAAACTTGTGTAATTATTTAAATTAAATTTTTGCATACGGTTTAAGCCTTTGCTTCTAGTTGCTACAATTAATATTTTGTTATTTTTCTTAGCCGGTAGAAAATATCATTTCAGTAATTCTTTAACATTTATTTTTATTACACCCTGTTAATTCCAGTACATTGTCAACATAAATTATATACAATGTTCTTGTAGGCATTTAAGCCTTTGCGTGTACTGTTTGATTGTTAAACTATTTTTTGTTAATACTTAATGGTATTTTGTAGCATGTTCAAATAGAATTTTAGTCGTGATGGCGTTAATTAAATTAATTTTAATCTATTTACGCATCACATTGTTTGTCACACAGCGATACTTTTATTGCTAACAACAATTTAAATTAATGAAGGGTCTTCATGAATTAATTGACACTTTAATTAAAAAATCAGAATCTACTATCAACACTTATGTGGGCATACAACTAAGTCACTTACGCGGTATTGCTACTGTTTGTAAAAATAAAACAGATTTACCAAAAATGTGTAAACGAAAGCAACTTCAGAATCATCAATAAAAAATTCTCCTGAAGACGTCCGAAAAAAGCCGACGATACGTTGTGGAAAAAGATGAAATAATTTATTTTATTTGCATCAAATTAAAAAATATATATATAGAAACAACGTTAGGTGACGATGGTGACAATGATGTGAGTTCAATAATTTTTCTTCAACCAAAACGAGCAGACCTATGTATGGAAACCAATAGTGACGATGATGCGAGTTCAATCATTTTTGTTCAACCAAAACGAGCAGATCTATCGAAACCAATGTTAGGTGACGATGGTGACGATAATACGAGTTCAACAATTTTTCTTCTACCAAAAGGAGCAGACCTATGTATAGAAACCAATGTTAGGTGACGCGGTTACCATTGTGATAATGGTAACGACAGTTACGGTTATTGAGTTCAATAATTATTCTTCAACCAAAGTGCTCAACGAAGAAGTTTTCACTTCAAAACACGGACCATGACTAGCCTAGTTAAACGCAATATAAAGCCACTTCTCTTTATTGAGCGTAAATAATTTTTATATTAAAAAATATTTAATACAAAAAATATTTAGTACAAATTATTGTCAGTATTATAATACGCGTGAAAATATAATAAAAATAATTATTCAAAAATGTCCGCCCTATCAGTAGAGGGGGCTTGTCAGCGTAGTATCTACGGTACAATAGCTGCACCTTATCCTGCATCGTAGATTTGCTGTCGGTAAACAAAACATAAAAAACGGTAAAGCCACCTATCGGCAAAATCCGCAATCACTAAGTTTCAAACCAAATAGTTGCATGAGGTCATAAGCTTATGACCAAGTGGTCATACTCGAACACAAGCTGTCTTACTGAACACATTCCTTCTCATACCATACTATTAGTGATTTGTAGATAAACGCATTGAACTGATTTTCTGTACTAGTAAACGCCGTGTTTACTCGTCTAAAGTTCGTAACACTCAGTGTATTTTGCATCGCAGTTGTGTATAACTTTTGGATAAGACTTAGTGCGTTTTGCTTGCACTAGTGTTTTTTTGTTTTTTTTTTTTATTTCTTAAGAAATGAAGATTCTCAGAATGAACGTAAGCAATGTTGTTAAAAAATTCTGTGTTTTTTTTGTGTACACTCAACTGTGTTCGTGTTTCACTCAAAGTATAAATCTTCAAGCAGTTCTCGCTCAAGTTTATTGTTATAATGTTCAACGTTGGTGTTTGCTGTTTATTATTGTCCACTCATCGTTACTCGTGTGAAATGAACAGACATGAGTTCAATGAAATATTATAATGAGCGTCTTATAAGCTTCGTATTTTTGCTCATGCAGTGCTTGATTGCAAACCCAATACAAAAGATCTCTAGGTCTACGCTTGATAGTTTTTACTAGATTGCTATTTTTCCTGGGAAAATATCTAAGTATTTACATGTTTAAATCAAACTAAAAAACATTAAAACACTTGATTATTTATTTACCAACAACTTGATTACATCAAATAAAATCAGCAAGAGCTCTCACATCCTGTACAACGTTGGTAGCGACATAATAGTGCATTGATGATGTTCCACATTCAGTTAACAGGTTTTAAAATTAAAAATTTTATGTCGTTTTTTCTGTTTTTCTATTAAGTGCAATTAGTTCTTGTCTCTATCATCTACTAAATATACCTTTGAATGGAGATGCCAACAACAACAACAACCATCACAATAGCAATAATACCAACAACAAAAATCATATCATATACTTTGCACGTACTTAGTCACAGCCATTCCTAAACAAGCATTAAAGCTAAAAATTATAACAAGGTGTCTGACAGTTTTAACAAGTGATTGATATTGAAAAAAAAATAAATAAAAACACAAACATACTTAAAAGTATAACAACAATAAGGACTGTTAAACAATTGTCAAGTGAAATGGTAACAGTGATGCAAAATACAAATTGTATTGCAACATGACGTATTGTACTTTTTCTGCAGCACAATTGTGCCCATATTGTTTACAAAGTAAAGGAATTCTTACAAATTTGTCATTATTGAGACTTAGGTATCCCAGTTGTATTTCTGATCGGAGGATATATATGAAATTTAATACACAGATATAAATTGATTTAATAAAAAAAAACATATGCAAAATCTCATATTCTAACTTCTGGTTACAATATGTGATATTTTCCATAACTATTGTCCACATATTTTGGAAATTCGTATTTATTTTTTTTAATGCAAACAAGGGCTAAAGCCAATGTATGTGAGAATGATTTTACCGATAAGATGGCTAAATATAAATATATTCACCAAATTTTTAAAAATTTTTATATATTTAGTGCAGGAACAGACAATTTTTTGAAAATAAAAAACTGTTTTATAAAAGAACGTATTTTTGATTTTAAGGCCACCAAAGCAAAAAGGATGTCTTTTAAATGAGATAAAATAAATAGTACTCCTGATTATGGATCAATTTGGTTGATTTTTCTGTTTGTGTTAAATAAAAAAAACTCTTCACTACAGGTGTGACCGCTCAAGTAGAAATGGATATATATATATATATATATATATATATATATATATATAAAGGTGGCTTATGACTCAAAAAAAAATGTTCCACTTTTTTTTGTTTCTATAGTTTTTGAGACGCTCTTTCACGTGGTGAAAACTAGAAAGTCCCAACTTCCTTAGAAGTGTACTAAAAATGTAGAGATAAAAATGGGGATAAAATCCCCAAAAACCTGACAACGCTGGGTCAGAAACTGGTTTGTGCTTTGCATTGAAAAAAACATCGCTCTTTATATACACACACGAACTTATCTCACTTATGCTCTTTTGCATTTTTTGGTTGCCTTTTGGGCATGACTGTTCATAATACAAAAGAAAAACTACTAAGAAACTGACGAAATGCATTGTTTATCTTTAACAGCTAATTTTCCGAAATTTTGTTTTTGAGTCATAAGCCACCTTTTCCTAGACCGGGTCACATATAACTTATGTACCTGTTATGAGTCCGAAATGATCGATTATAATCGAAAATTTTTCCGGTGCTCAAATACATTTCATAACATTTCTCACTAAATTTTACCTAAATAAAAAATGGTAAACCTTTTAAGACGGTTCACTGAAAAAATTCAAAGGTTTCAAAAAATTTAAAAATATATTTTTTTTTTCTGTTCTCGACAAACATCCAGAAAAAGAAAGATTTTCGACACGAATTTGGCTACGGCGGGATCCGGGACCATTCCCATTCGATTTACCTCAATTTCACCTCAAAAAAACAAATTTTGGTCAACCTACATGCGTGGTCATATATATGTATACTTAAATATCCCCCCGATGGTACAATAATATCACTGTTGCATTTCCAAAGCCTTTGACAATGTGCTCTTCGGAAAAATGGGGCACTAGACGCCAGGGTTCCTGGAATCTGAATTTGGAAGAACAGGTCTGTGTTATTACGGGTGGTTTAAGATTGATGTATGCAGGGATGGTGCATTATTGATTAAAGTGTATTGTTGCACTCTCAACAGAAGGAGTTGGATCATCTCCAACCCTTAAGAGGTTAGAACATATGTCCATGGTTTGCCATGTTCAATAAATTGCTACTCATTGAAATTGTGCACAATGTCTAGTGCGACATGGGTGCCATAACACATGGTACGTTATAGTAAAGTGTGCTGTACTAGACAATGGGAGCGCTTAGTCTACGATTTTATTTCACTCGGTGGTAAGACCACCATCGGATAAGTGCCTACGTTAATCTTGACGCAAGCTGACGAAAGGGACAGGGTTAAATTTTCAGTACGGGACAAAACAAAACTTCATTTTATCTTTTGCACCAAACTACATCTTGAAATCAACTACAAAATATATTTTGTGTTATATTAAACACATTTATTTAGGCAGGTTTAACAACTGAAAACTTGCACACATTAGTTTTCGAACTTTAACCTCAATTATCTTAAAACTAAACTCTTTTGAACTAAAAACATCAAAAATACATAAATTCGTAATTTTTTTACATTTTTGTCCGATTTTTTGCGTTCTGTTCAGTATTTTGGACTTTACGAAAAACATTGAAAACTCATTTTCGATCCCTGGCAAAATAAAATCACCTTCGTCAGCTTGCGTCACATATAAGTTTGGCATGCGGTTTGAAATTTCTACAATACTTATTTCTGATCCCATAAAGTATATATGATGGATTCCACACATCTGTTCGTCTGTTCGAGCGGCTGTCCGTGTTCTTGTTGAAATTAGTTTTGCTACAGAAAATATAAGCCAACCAATCTGTCATTCATAGTTTCGAGGATTTTGCTACTGAAAATCAGCAAAATCGATCTATAAATGGTTTAGACGAGTACCTCGATTTTTCTTGCGTTTCTTCCATGTTGTTGCTTTTTGGAAGTTATCATTGATTTTGCTTTGTTGTATTGAAAACCTTGAATACAAAAAAATCTAAATTACCAGAGTTTCGGAACTTCACTTTTTCACCAAAATTTCAATTAAAAATTTAAATTTTAGGAAGAAATTTAAATGTTATTGAAAACCGAACATGAATAAAAAAAACTAAAAATTATCCATAATTTCACAGTTCGCTAAAACATATAAGTTTCGTCAGAAAATTTTATTTTCACCCTAAAACGACAAAGTAACTAAATATTAAATGTAACATTCTTATTCAAACAGAGAGTTTTTATATTGATCGAAGTTCGATTCCGACAAATTAAATTTTCTTTAATTAGGTGATTAGTTGTTCCTTATATTTTTAATAAAAAATGGAAAACCAACCAAAAAAACTATTGATGAATTTTTTACAATATAATTGTACAAGTGTAGCGGAAAACCACAAGAAGCAAAATCCCGAAAATTTACAAAAAAATCTTATAATTATAAGCAATTTAAAAGAATTACAACCATAAAATTTATACTTATAATGGGTGATTTTTTTGAGGTTAGGATTTTCATGCATTAGTATTTGACAGATCACGTGAGATTTCAGACATGGTGCCAAAGAGAAAGATGCTCAGTATGCTTTGACATTTCATTATGAATAGACTTACTAACGAGCAACGCTTGCAAATCATTGAATTTTATTACCAAAATCAGTGTTCGGTTCGAAATGTTCAAATGTGACAAATTTTGTTCAGCGATGAGGCTCATTTCTGGTTGAATGGCTACGTAAATAAGCAAAATTGCCGCATTTGGAGTGAAGAGCAACCAGAAGCCGTTCAAGAACTGCCCATGCATCCCGAAAAATGCACTGTTTGGTGTGGTTTGTACGCTGGTGGAATCATTGGACCGTATTTTTTCAAAGATGCTGTTGGACGCAACGTTACGGTGAATGGCGATCGCTATCGTTCGATGCTAACAAACTTTTTGTTGCCAAAAATGGAACAACTGAACTTGGTTGACATGTGGTTTCAACAAGATGGCGCTACATGCCACACAGCTCGCGATTCTATGGCCATTTTGAGGGAAAACTTCGGAGAACAATTCATCTCAAGAAATGGACCGGTAAGTTGGCCACCAAGATCATGCGATTTGACGCCTTTAGACTATTTTTTGTGGGGCTACGAAAAGTCTAAAGTCTACAGAAATAAGCCAGCAACTATTCCAGCTTTGGAAGACAACATTTCCGAAGAAATTCGGGCTATTCCGGCCGAAATGCTCGAAAAAGTTGCCCAAAATTGGACTTTCCGAATGGACCACCTAAGACGCAGCCGCGGTCAACATTTAAATGAAATTATCTTCAAAAAGTAAATGTCATGGACCAATCTAACGTTTCAAATAAAGAACCGATGAGATTTTGCAAATTTTATGCGTTTTTTTTTTTTAAAAAGTTCTCAAGCTCTTAAAAAATCACTCGTTACAAGGAATTATTGTTTTGATTCGAGTTTGATCTCTATTTATGTCACAGAAGATTCGAAAAATACTTTTTTTAAATAGGTCATTAGTTTAAAATTAATATGTTGTTTTTTTTTTACGAAAAATATTGATTTCACTAAAAATTGACAATGGTAATATTAATGTCTGACTTTATTCAATAATTTATTATATGTGTTGTAATTGTGCAATGATGCACAAGAAGCAGAGTTATGACATAAGAATTGTAACAGTAGAATATAATATCAAACATCACTATGATGGAGATAAATATATAGGATTCCGCACGGTCGAAGTAGCTCTCTTACTTATTAAGATTAAAATAGTACCAACGATCCATAAAGGTACCAATATAGCCATTACAGGCCTGTTATCAGTTCTATAATTTGTTTACAATAGTTTGTAAGTACAAATCATTGAGGACATAATCGTACATACCCGTACATGTATTTCTGTAAAAAACCATTAAGCTTTTATTTTCTATTGATTACACAATATAGAATGTATGCAATTAATGTACCTGACTGTCATCACTGCAACACATTAATGCTCAATACGTGTATTTGTTGACAAAACAAAAAAGTGCATTTATTTAAAATGAATACGGTAGTTGCTCATTTAACTAAGTTGCACAGTGGGGGAATCTCAAAGAAAAAAAATTGAAATAAATATCCAGTTACTAACGGTTACAAAAAAAAACCTTTACAATGCTACAGGATTAGTAAAATTGCCTTTGATATTTAAAAAAAAGTAGTATTGATATCTTTGCCTGTAATAAATAATTATTTATGAAAAACAAACAAGTAAGAGTGCTATATTCGGCCATGCAGAATCTTATATAGCCTTCATAGGTTTTGGGATTTCCCGGGAAACGGGAAAAAAATATTCGCATTCTCGGGAATTCCCGGGAAAATTTCATAGATTTAATAAAACATAAAAAGAACGAAAATAACGACTAAATATTAGTATTAACAGTTTATAAAACTTAAAAACAATTCAGGTGACAAAAATAACAAGATATAAGAAAGATTTATAAATACTGAAAAATTATTTCAATAATTATTTTGTTACAAAATGTGATTTTAGAACTGTTAGTTAGTGCGTTTAACAAATCACTGGACATTATTTTCCTTGCTTTTGTTGCGAAATTCTCTCTTAAAAGTTGGTTTCATTTCGTTAACAACACAACTGCTGGATGACGGTTCAACAGATTCGAGTGGCTTGCTTAATTAATCTGTTGAACAATTATGCTGAAGATAGTTTTATGACATATTTTGACACATTAGCATATTTGTAAGTTTCTAGAAATATTGCAATTTTAAAATTGCTTGTTTTTTATTCAGCACAATAACGATGAAATATTTGTGTGATAGCAAAAGAAATTCTTATTTAAAAATAAGAATCACTGAATTTTCTTTAAAGTGCTCATACACAAAAATCTGACAAGTATTGAGCGAACACGTAAGAAAAACGCATGTGGTTTATAGCGTGTTGTAACGTAGTATTATAGCTTCGCTTATAGTGCGCACTCTTACATCACCCTTAAGACAGAGAAAATTTTTTTCTTAATTTTATCAAAAAAACTTTGTAACTTTTTGTAAAAATTTATTTTGTAAGAATTTTTTAAGTTTTGTTCAACGTTTTTTTTTTGAAAGTTATTATTTTTTTTTTTAATAAGGACTTTCCTGCAATCTATATTGCGCTAGAATGGTCAGACTAAAGCAAAAAATTCTCATGTTGCCCTGGTTACCAGTGGGCTGTCTGGGAGTCTAATCAACCAGAAAGCGAGCAGACGGCTAGACGGGCAGACGGACATCGCTTAATCAATATATACTTTATGAGGTCGGAATGACAAACTTTTACATATGTAGATACCCATTCTACTTGTGGTGATCGGTATAAAAAGATACAAAATAAAGCATTTCCACTACTCTATAGTTTGGATAAAATCGAACCAACTGCAGAATTATTTTAATTTCTTCAAAACTCTCTACTATCTGTGCTCTTAAGTAAAACACACTTTTAAAGTACAGAACTTTAAGTTTGACAGCTAACAATTATTTTTTTGTTTAGTTTGGTTTTCCATTTCACCATGAGTAGAGTGTGGCATGGTGCACTCCTGTCAAAACTTATTGCTTTTGGTGTCGGTGATAGCTTTTCTTTTTTAGCCGTAAAGTTTGCTTGTGGAATCATCTTCCTTCAGAGATCTTTCCTGTCAACTACAATGTTGGAAAATTCAAATCGAATGTCCACAAACATTACTCCCTCTATCCTCCTTCCCATAACCTAATTTCCTAGTTCTGGCACAATGCTTTGCATGAGTAGGGGTCATCCGCTGAGTGCTGGTCCGAAATAACAAACAAAAAAAAAATATGAGTAGACTTATACCTGAACAACACCATACATTTAATAAGTGAATTCAAAACGAAATTGTTGATTCCGAAGTCATTAGCGAAAGTCACTTTGCTTTGGAGAGCCGGTGGAATTATTGGTCCGTATTTTTTCGTATACAAAACCTCCAGTTCATCATCAATTTGGGACTTGTGGTTTGAGCAAGACAGTGCAAGTTTTCACACAGCGCGTCCCCCCAAATGGGTTTATTGCAAGAAACATTGTGTGACCGAATAATTTTCCGTGATGGACGCTTAAATTGGCTTTTAAGAGTATGCGATTTAACCCCGCTGGAATATTTTTATTTGTGCTAATAAATTTTAGTTCAGTTAACCTTTTTCTAACTTATACACAATGATGTCCGCCTTTACTACAGAACATTTTCATTAAAAACATGACTTTATTTACGAAATTTATGCGATCGAATTCTCAAAATTTTAAAATAATCAGCAGAATTGTTTCATAAAAAATATTATTAATAATCAGCGAAACTATTAAATGAACAACTTTAAAGACAATTTGCCAAAAAAAAAAGAAAATATTTGTAACAAATTCCATTAAAATTTTGTTTTATTCATGAACTCTCCGTACGTATGAGTAATATCAGCACTTATACGTAAGTATTTTTGACGGGAAAAATTTCTTTTGTCAAACGCTTTTGTGTTTCTGCAATTTATTAAGATTTAAGCTACAGAATACTACACGCTTATTTATCTTATTTATTTTCCAAATATGTACTGATTCCTACTATATATTTAGGTTAAAAAACTTAAAACAAGGAACATATTTATTTATTGAGATTTTAAAATAAAATTTAAGCAATATATAATTTTGGAAACTTCAAATTGTAAAGTATTGTTTTAATTATAGTAAAGATGAAAAAGTACAACATGCAGAAACAATTAAAAGTGGTAAGTTACAATTATTTGTAAAAAAACAGTTCCCGACACTTTCAAATAATGATACGTGTCATATGTATCTAAAAGGAACATATTTTTAATAAAAAAAAGATAATTAAATAGTCATATATAAAAAATATCAAAAGGTTTGAGAATTTCAAATAAGGCAGACTTGCCAAATATTAAAGGCGTTTTCTTTTCTGACAAAAATGTTGTATATATTTTACACTTAGTAAAATGTCCTGTTCTTTTCTTAAATAAATGTTGGAATATGAATAAACATCATGTTTTTTTTTCAAATATGTCGCACCAAAACCAGGTAAATATGCCACATTTTTTACATTCAGCCATTTCTGTAAATGCTTAGGCATGAACTTTATTTTAGCATTTAATTTTTAATCTAATTTTAAAAATTATGTTTTAGTTCTAATTTGTCACTGATCAATTGATCCATTTCAGGAATTTTGTATGGACGATAGTAGCAATTGTACAATAATTAATTATTTTTAATATAAAATATACGTTAAACTGTATCATTAGTTTAATGGCAAAAACAACTATAGAACACGAAATTAGTGAAGGAGCGAGAAGACAATTTCCTTTTCTTGTTCTTCGTATATATTGGCTCTTATTTCTTTTAACCCCTTTTCAGTTTAATAATATATTATGATGATGTTTGATAATTCCGAGGCTTTTTGAAAATACAAAAAGCAGAGTAACTTTAAATAAAACAATGACCCGTTGATTTTTATATACTACTGGAGAACTGTCGGATTTTAAGAAAGATGCATTTATACTTCGTTTTTGATAGCCACTGAATGGAGACAACCTGATTAGTTTTAACGAAAATCGAAAAAACTTGAATTTCGTGTGCTGAATAATCATTGTTTTTACGTAAAAAACATTACCGAAATCAACAGAAGCCCTTATAAACACTGTGGAGAAATACCTATTTTGTCCGGGTTATTCGTATTGGAAAATCGGACTAACCGGATCAGCTACTACGAAGCCTGCGGTGGCAGTCAGAAATTAAATCGTAAAATCATAATATACTAAAAGATTGTTCAATTTTAATTTTAAGGAAGATATCATTTTTAATTTTGGACCACCCATTGTCATTTGCAAGATCGATTAAGAAGAGCTAAAAAATTGCATTCAGAATTTGTGAAAGGTAACCTTTTGCAGATATTTTTCAACTCTTTTTCTTTGCTCATTATTTTGTGGACTTGCCATTTTATGATATTTATTTGTTTTTATAGTAGTATATTTCTCAGCCTTCGCCAGTACAACTCTATAGCACTAAATCGTCGGCGAAGAGAAAGAGAAGTTTATCTCTCTATTAATTTTTTTCACCTCTAGGCATAATTGCCTGAGTGTTACTTTTCTTAAAAAACATTACCTACTCCTTAAATTTATTGATACAGAATATTCACAGTACCGCAGCGCTCACTGCGTTAAAGCCGTTGTGCTAGACAACAAGCCAGCCCAAATTTATTTTCAAAGAAAAAATTAGCAATAAATGCTGAAAAGTTTTTTTATGGATGCATTACAACTTGGTAAACCTTGTGCAGAAAGGTGTTATTCAGTCCCATAAACATCAATTTATTTTTAGGCCAAGCCATTTACCCTAAAATATAACTCGTCGCTAAATTTTCATGCAGTGCTAAAACCAATATGTTTAATAGGCGGCACCAACATGTTAGTGTCCACAGAATGTCAACATCGACCCGATTTATAGGAAACCCCGATATTTTATTTTTTTCTCTGGATCATTGTGTATTTTAGCAGGAAAACTCATCGGCATTCACTCAGATCGAGAAGAGATAGAGATTTTGTAACACAGATATTCTTGCGATGTGTTCTCCAGTTTATGCGATTTAATTTGGCCAGCACTAAAGAAATCCAAGATAATTTAAACAAAATGCAAGGCACATCTGTTCCAGCACTTCTCAAAACTACAAATTGATTAAATGATTTCAGATGTCGTCGTACAAATGATGTGCCTCACAGAGGCAACTATTTTTAAATTTTTTACAAAATCGATAATATAAATTGGAATGAACACCAAGTTAAAGAGCAAGAACTAATTAAGAACATATTAAATATAACAGTGACTTTAATTTAAACAATAGATACAAAAAAAGATACGAGAAGCATATTATTTATTGATAGTGGACCAACTGCTCTGGAAAATAAAAAAGGCAAGGAAAAAATGCCCTAAGATAAGAAAAAAGAATTGTAAATAAAAATAAATAATAAACGATTACTTAAACATTCCACAGTGGTGAAGAGAACTACTAATATTTAATTTAAAATGTAAACAAAGCAATATTACTTAGTCTTAGTGGACACTTCTTCTTTCACTTCATTTGAATAAATAATCACTATAAGCAGTTGGGTACGTACAAAATGTGTGAAATAATCGCTCCTAAGTTCCATTTAGCAAATGGATAATGTAGATTATTGCCAACCGGAAACGGAAGCACTATAAATTAATTAACTTGTATCATGAAGTACTGCAAATGAAATAATGTTTCAATAAAACGAATAAATTGTTTTCACAAAAATGAATTTAAAGAGACGTTAAATTGAAGAAAACACTCGTCGTATTGTGTGGTCGAGATATAAATTTTAAATGTAAAACTAACCAAAAGCCACAAAACATACAAAAGTTTGCTTTGTTATTTTTTTATTTTTTATTTGAAATTTATTTAACTACACATGAGTCGAATTTGAACTAAAAGAAAAGAAGTGTGTTTGTATTTGCTTAAGCATTTAAGGGTGGTCGTCCAATATTCAGTTTTATTTTTTACAAAATACAAAATACAATAACAACAAGAAAAAAACTCAAATTTAATCGATTTCTGACGTGCTTTTTTAATCCACACATCTACACTTTTGCCACACTTAATCGTACTCGTACATATGTATGTGTGTTTTGGTTTTTGTGTAGTGTCGGTTTTGTTTTGTTTTCGTTTCTTTTTCTAGTTTTATTCAATGCTTTCAAGTCAAGTCACTTTAAATAGTGCACGAGTATTTGTGGCTCGCAGTGCACCATTGTGCACAGTCGGTAAGTCAGTTAGTCCTTTGAGTTTATAGGAGAACGAGATTTTTAAAGAGCACTTCTGTTGGCAAGAGAACTTACAGTTAGTTTATGATGAAAGCGGTGTATGTCACATATTAATTTATTTTGAAAGAAATTCAATTCTTTTGTATTTAAAAATAAAATAAAAACTGTTTAACATTAATAACTTGCGAGTCATTCAGATTAAAAAATCATTGAATTTTACAACATTAAAATGCTTTGAGTTTTACAACATTAAATGCTTTTTAACATGTAAGAGATCTTGTGTAAAAGAAAATATTTAAATTGTCACCATTGTTTGCATAAAATTTAATCATCTAAACCTACAGTTAAATCAAAACTATCGCTCACAATTTCCTCTTCCGTTATTTAAAATTTTTTTATACAATTTTCTAAGGAAATTTCGTCACATCTCATGCCACATTGGTCATTCTACACGGGCTATTTGGGGACATGGTTATCTTATGTGAAGGTGATTTAAACTAACCACCGAGATTCTGCGATTTGACCCCGTTCGACTTTTTCGCGTTGGGGTTTGATAACCCATTTGGACCCAAATACAAACTGGAACTAGAATTTTTAAAATAACCTTATTAATGTTTTTGATTTTATTCGAGCAAGCAGATTTTGCAATTTATATTTTCAACGATTTTGGTTTTTAAATTACTCGAATAATTCGAATTAATGCGCGATTAAAAAAATGTATCCAATGAGATAAGACAACCAATTGTGTGGTTGCCCTTTTTAATAATATATTTTTTTAATGACAACTTGTAGATGATTTTTAAAAATATTTTATTGATTTGTTAATTTCAGTTAGAAAATTATTTTCATTTCTCTCTCCAATACGCATAAAAAAATATAAATAATATAAACTGATTTCATAGCTTTTCGATAATATAAAATATGAATTAGGTGCCGCAGTCTGGGGGTTGTGGGTTCGATTCCTAAAAAGTGTTTTACTACAACGACTAATGATCTAAGTTACTATGCTCGATAGTTAAGTTAGAATATAATTATTAATTTTTTCATGAATAGTATGAATTTGTAGTTGTTCGAAAAGGGTGTGGAACACGTTTTAAACATAAATTTTTTCATGATGTGGAAATATTAATTGTTCACTTTTGCACTTCAAAATGGTAATCGAGTGTGGAATTAAGGTTTTTTTAGTAGAAGTACTTCCTAACTCGATTACCAACTTAATGATTTCAACAAGGCGCACAGTCTAGTCAAAAAAAAAAAAATCCAAAAAAAAAACTTTCGAATTTATCAATAAAATACATATCGGATGAAAGCTGAGACTCCCACGATTTATTATAGGAGTGTTTTCTGAAGATGCTTTAGAATGCCTATACAAAACAATTAGAAAGAACAGACTTGAGCACATTCTAAAAACTGGCAGAGAAAATTGTAATCAAGATTTAAGGAATAAACTACTAATTTCTTCTGATCCATTAATTTCATCTAATAGAAATACAATAAATACAAGCAGCTCTTACAACAATAATCAAGAAACTAGTAATTACATTATAGTAGATTAATCTATTAACACTGATTCATATTCAGAAACTTATTTTAGTGATTAAAAAATTACTTACAATTGTTATGTTATTTGAATTTAAAATAATGTTATATGCAAAAAATTAATTAGAGATTGGTTATATTTTATATAAAAAAACTATCACGCTTTATCATTTGGCATGTGAATTAACAGATTAAAATTTAATAAAAATAATAATTACTGAAATGGGGAATTTTGGGTATTCAATTGTCCCCGCACCGGAAAAATAAAAGGATTTCTAAAAGTCTTAATTCATTTTTGAAAATAGTAGGCCAAGAGAGATATGTGCCAAAAATTTCATTACGCTACCATAACTCTTGCCAGTTTTATTATGGGGACCGCTCACTGTGAGGGATGAGACTAAAATAACTAGTTCTTCTTCATTGATTACGTAATGTATATTAATGGAATGTGTTTTGTAATCGAGTAACAGAATTTGGTAATCCCAAAAGTAATTCATTATGTAGCAAGTACTTCTTTTGGTAAATCCTAATTTTTTGCTGGGCACTTATGTAAATATTTTAGATACATGGAGATGCAGGGAATACTCGTTGTAAAAGGAATTCTGAAACATGATTTAACTGATACTTACTTACCCACAGGGCAGTTTACAGTTTATCTATTAAGATAATTTCTAAAGATAAACTATGCACTACTAAGAAGATTTAAATTGTGTAGCATATAAATAGTAAAAATTTTAAAAACACATGTCAAGTATTTGCATATTTGTTATTACAATGTTCGTTCATAATTAAATAAAAACAATATTCGATTTATAGAAAAATCTTATTTGATTTGTGGATATATGTAAGCACGTCTAGTTCAAAATTATTCTTAAACACATAAATAAGAAGTAAAAAATCTGTAAAAATTGGATATCTTAATAGAAATTAATTTTAGTCGATTAATCGATATAATTTTTTCGAGCTATTTTTTAATCGTAATTTGCAATTTTTCTTACTCGAAAAATTAATCATCTTAAAATTTTATGAATAATCGAGCGATGATTGATGGAGTAGATGATACTCTATTAATTACCTATTTAACAGCAAAAAATTAAAAAATTCAGATTTGCGTAAATAGTCTAGAAACTAAGGGCCTTTTCGAAACTACTGAAAAAATTCTTTGGGGCTACGCTAAAGTTATAATGGTTATTTCATTACTTGCTAAAATTAAGGAAAACTGTTTTAGCAAAATAACATGTAAAAGTGCCCATGTAATTATAAAGCACTTATGTAATTACAAAAAACAGAAGCGCAAATTTGATCTAAGGCCAAGATTCTCAAAGGAATAAATTTAACCTCCGAATTCAATACCGTTATGCAGTAAATCCCAATCATAATTTTTATTAAGAAGTCATACGCCTTAGCAATTCGAATTAGCATAAAAAATTAATATATCGCACCAACGGTAAATTGTGTGGATACATAAAGAGGTGTCCCGAAATGAGGATAGCGGGCTTATATGGGTTAAGTTGCAGGTACGCGAGTAAGCCACAAAACACAGTAGCCCTCAGACCTATATTATCAGTCAAATTCACATTAATTTATAGGACAGATGCACGACGTTATATTTCATAATTCTAATGGCATCAAAAGAATTGAAAATTTCGATAATATTTTACACATAATTTGTTTTATTTGAATTTGAAGATTAAAAGTTATTATTTGAAAGTAAATACCAGCGTAACTCGGGATCCAAAAAGTTACTACTCTATTTCAATTATAACACATCGAATAGGGTGATCCAAAATGGACGTTTTAGGTATTTTGCTGAAATTAAAAAAATCTTAGAAAGCGTTAATTTTTAAAGAACTATAATTCTTTTGTTTTAAAAGAATTTGATTTAAAATAAATTTTGTATAATTATGTAAATGATAAGCGATTAGTTCCAAAAAATAAAGTCTTTGCGTCTTTCAGAAATTGTTAAAATTTTTTTAAAAAAAAAAGGTACACATGGTCCTAAAAACTTATACTTAATAGAGCATAACTTTTTGTCGTCAAATTACGTCAAAATAAATCTTGCACCATTTTATAGCCCGATCCATCCCCTACACTCTTATACTCCAATATGTTGTGGCCAGATTCACTAGAACAATTTTTCTGATCCACCCAGGTGAGATATTTTGTGTAAAATTTATGAATACAAAAGTTTTTGAATTTTTTCTTTACCCAGCTTTGCAAAGTTCCATTTAGTAGTTCTTCGGTCTACTTAATACAGATCTAAAAACAAAAACTTTTTATCAACTCGTCCTCTTGAGTGTTGGGTGCTATCACTTTTGGCGGACCCAGCCAATACATACAACATGTCACTCAATATTAGACTAATTACTACAAAAATCATATCAATATTCTCGTGAAATGGTCCACTGTGCGCCGGGCCATACATAACAGTTGTATTCCATTTCCGATCGGATATAGGTGGTATAAATATTAAGAACATCAGATTAAGTGAAATATATTTTACACCGTTTCAAAGTCTTGAAAGCTTCTTTAGCTGTTTGAATAATATTTTTAGTCCATCGTCATTGAATAGCCACATGCAAGACTGCTCTGTAAAGTATAATTTTTATTGCTTTAAATTCTTTAGAACTCCTTGCAAGGATCTTTCCTTTCCCCAAACAATACAGGGACTGACAATTTTAGTGCACTATTTGTACATAACCACTAAAGTATTCAATGTTTATTGGTCGAGGCTGTTCTAGTTAATTGTTTGCTTTTGTTTTTGTTTTATCATAAATTATTTATGTATATTTTAGTGTGTAGATTGTGGTCTTTATTGTTGGTTCAATTGTTATAGCAAAACGTCTTCATTCATTATTTTTTCATATTTTGTTGTTCGTTGTACATGATAGAGATGAGAAATAAAAATTGTAAATTGTACCAACGGAATAAAATAACATTTATTCATCCGCTCTAAATAATTCGAGGTCCTTATTTTAGGCACACATTCTTAAAATTATTCTAACCTCAAATTATTCATATCATTTTCCGATTGACTCTTTACATCTTTTTTTCTAACTCGTCTTTTCTACAACATTTCTCAAGACCTTTTATAATGACTATTAACAGACAATAGTTTAAATCACAAGCTCTTCTTGTATATAGTGTATCGTTTAGTGGAATAACCTTGTAAATCGGTGCATCGGTGTATTAGTTTATCGCTTGTATCTTATATTAATAAAAAACGAGACCAAAAAAGCTAAAGTATTTCAAATTGAAGAATTGAATCGAATGAGAGTGATCTCGGACCGCGCCGAAGTTGAATTCTCGTCGAAAATTTCTTGTTCTTCATGTAAGTCGAATGCAGAAAAAAATTAAAAAATTTTTCAAAATTTTAAAAAAGTGTTTCAATAAACAGTTTTGAAGGTAACCAATCTTGTTTGAGTAACGGAACAAAATTGAAAATCGATCATAATCGGTCATTTCATAACAGGTTTGTTAACAACATTTATAGTCGTAAAAAACGTTGAAAATTTTCTTCTTAATGAATAGTTGGACATGAAAAAGCTATCTGCGCTAATAGGCTTTTTACACTGACCAACATCTTAATGAAACGTCTGGAAGATGTTAAAAATGTGAAAATCAGTTTACATTTGCAACATCTTCTTACATCTAACATGTACCATACCATACTCAACTGTTGAAAAATTAAAAACAAACACGCTTTTAGCTAATAAAATAATAAAAATATGGGTTAACAACAAATATTTATAATTGGAATAATTGTTGTTTTGCTAGAACAAACCCAAGTATTAATGTAGAGTATTTAAATTATTGAAAGCATTTTAGAGAAAGAAGATGTAAAAAAAATGTTGTGTACCTTCGTATGATGCTCATTTTTAAAAAAAATATTGGTTTATATTTTTTCCACATAAATGACATTTTTTCAGTGATGCCAATAATTAATCTAGATTATTGCCATTTTTCTTGTGATGATACTCAAATAATTGAAAAATGTAAAATGGAACAAACAGAGATAGGAACATCTTGTGAAGATGTTGAATATTAGGCCTGTGTATTTCTTATGGAAAGATGTCATCATGGTAGATGTTAGATATTGATCAGTGTAAAAAGCCTATAAGGGTTGGCCATAAGAGTAACCGTGTGACCACTTTATAGGAGTGTCTGGGAGTTTTTAGCCGCAATCTGAAATAGTTTTTGGAATGTTTGACAACAGTGCACTCAACATGGGTAGAATACAACAATAAGCAGTACATTTCTTCTTCGTTAGCCTGCACCAAATTAGCCCAAGGCTGGCCTACTGGCCAACAATATCATGGCGATAATATTCCTTTAAATGTAAGTGATATCATTTAATTAATTACTCTTAATGTTGAGTCAGAATTTGAACAAATTCACTTGGCGGCTGCATGCAAAATGACCCTATGAATAATCGCCGAAGAGCATAAATGAAAAATAGCCCAATAAATCTTCATACACAATTGAGTAATTTTTCATTTGAAAAGTAACCCAACAATTTTGGGTGTTTTTTCGTCATTTTTGAGGAATAATTCATTTTTATATTGGCCATGATGATGTCAAAATCTTTTATAGCTTCAAGAATTATGCAGATCATATAAATTTGCAGAGTGACCTCAACAATCTTGTTTTATGGTGTAGACACAACATGATGGTTTTAAATATTAAAAAATGTAAATGCATGAGATTTTCAAGGAGTGATTTTATCACTGTTAACTACTTCTTAGGAGAACATGAGTTGGAGGTAGTTGATTCATTTTTGGACCTAGGAATTTTGCTGGATCCTAAACTTAATTTTATATCTCATATTACAATGACTGTCAACAAGGCTCGAGGTGTTCTTGCATTTATTATGCGCTGGTCAAAAGAATTTTCCGACCCTTATATCACAAAACAGTTATTTGTGGCTCTGGTTAGACCTATCCTGGAATATGGGTCAGTAATATGGGATCCTTATTATAACGTATATTGCCACCTTCTTGAATCTGTTCAAAAACAATTTTTGCTGTTCTGCTTACGTGGTTTAAATTGGCGTGACGATGTGAGGTTTCCTTCATATACTAGTAGGCTTGCTTTAATTAAACTTCCTACTCTAAAAAGTCGTCGTATTATGTTAAATGTTTCTTTTATGTTAAGTACTATCAATGGTAATACTTGTTGTGAATTTCTGTTAGCCAATATTAAATTTAATGTTCCATGTCGTAATATGCGTAACTTTATGCCTCTTTTTGTTCAAAATTGTAGTACGAATTACGCTATGGCTGATCCTCTTGTGCGATTATGCAATCAATTCAATAATTTTTATAAAAATATTGATTTCTCTTTAAATTTAAATATAATTAAAAGAAATTTAATTGTAATTTTAAATACTGTCTAATATAATAAAATCTCTACTAATTTAAGTTCTTATGTAATAGTCTGTAAGGATAACATCCATTGACTACAATAAATAAATAAATAAATAAATAAATAAATAAATAAAAAAAATAAAAATTATGAAAAATCGCCCAAATGTTTTCATGAAAGATGATCACCCATTTTTGAGCAACTTTATATGATGAAGAAATTTTTCAATAAGAGTGTAAAAATAATGTTTTATCTTAAAACCGATATATTTTTACTAAAAAATTATCAATAATAATAAATAGTTATAAAGTTTACCTTAAACCGCAGAATTGTTAACATACAAATTTATCACGATTTCTGTCTTTGCTTTACAAACAAACAAAAAATGCTGAATTAACAAAAAATATATTGACATCACATTTAAAGTTGTACCAGTGGCCGTCTTCAAAAAGCTTCTGATTATTTACGTAAATTGTTTTGACGAAAAAGTAAAAGCTATTTTGTTTCTTTTATGCTAGAAAATATTTCTAGTTATGATTTTATAAATAAGATAATGATATACATAAGTTGAAATATATGTATGTGTCATAATTGTTCCTGTATAACTATTGCTACTGAAAAGGCGTCGCGTAACTAATACTATAAACATAACAAGGATGAACGACTAATTTTTCGTTGCGAATATTCGTCGAAAAAAATGAAAAACATTTGTGTATATGAAAATGCATACAAACAGTGCATCCATGAGTATTGTCGTACGTAACGAACTCTGCGATAGGTTTATTTCTATTTCCTATGTCGACGAACGACGATCATATTGGTAGAGAGGGTCTGTCTTTCCTTACCATTTTTGTAGTCTTTTTGTAAATTAAGGTACTTTTTATTAAAAGAATTGATTTCTTCTTTATTCATACATACAATTAAAATAACCCTATTTTTAATTGCATAATTTTATTTTAAAGTAGCTGTACCCGCTTGCAATATTTTGTTCGATTTTGCTTTGAAGGAAATCCACACCAAAGACCCTTACGTTTTTAGTGCCGCCTTAAACTGTGCTGCATAACAGTTTATGTATTTTTTACTTTATAAAAAATAAAGTATGCATATCCGGTTAGTTCAACTGCGTACTTTCATTGCTTTTTCTCCACTTCCTCTTGGAAATAAGATATTTTTGCGGAAAACACTATGCTATATTTGGATTAGGATACTTAGGTATCTCCTCACAAAATTTTGTTAAAATCCCTCCAGTAGTTTTTACGTGATGCGAACGTAAAGGAAAAGCAAACAGACAGACAGACGGAAATGAGTTACTATTTTACTATATGTATAAATATGTATATATTTCTTATTTGTTAAAATTCCTTATCTTTTAAATTTGTGTTTTTTTTTTAAATATGGTCACACTATCAGCTGACAAATGTAAACAAAAATGTATTTTTAAATTCATTAATTTATGCAATTTGGTGTAAATGTCCAGAGCGAACCAGAGATCTAGCAAAGTATACATATGCCACTTCTTTAAATTTTTGTTGTCCTTATTGTGTTATAGTCGACGAATTTCTTTGTCGGCGAAGTTTGTCGTTCGCCCCAGTTGTGTTTACACCATAAACAGTGTCTTTTACTAATTACCGCATTCCGTTGTTTTGGAAAACGACTTAATAGGTGTAGCTCTCCCCGGGGGTTCCAATTGTCACTGCAGTAATGGCAAATGCTTTGACGCGGTTCACTCGGGGAAAATAGGGGCACCAGACGCTAGGGTTCCTAGAGCCTAAATCTGGAAGAAAAGGTCTGTTGTTTTATAACACGGGTCCTCTTCGAGGCCCGACCATTGCCCAAAGGACCACGGGAATCGGTGGCCCCACAGAGAGCCTATCCTCTCTGTGATCGGTTATTGGTGAGGTCTCCTTCGGGGGTACACGTGGTGGTTGTGGTTTAAGATCGATTTATGTAGGTATGGTGCACGGTCGATCAAGTGTGCTGTTGCACTCTCAACAGACGGAGTTTGGATAGTCTCCAAACCCCTAAGCAAGAGGTTATAATGTGGATCTAGGCTTGCCTTGGAAAGGCTTGCCATATTATATAAATTGCTACTCATTGTGACTCACAAAAGCGATTGGTGGCAATCGTAAAGTGTTGTTATACTACACAATGGGGGCGCTAGTCTACGCCTAAGTTTCACTCGGTGGTAAGACCACCGTGAGGTTAGGCCGAGTAGGCAGGTACTCACGTTAATCTTGTTCCACAATTAATAGGTGTAGCATTACAATGCTAATTCAACGGTTCGGTGATATATCGGTATCGGATTCAAGCCATCACCCTTTGGATACATTTTTTAAACATGGAACATTTTTTAAAATATAACAAAATATTTTAAAGAATTTTGATAAAAAATATTAAATTATTTTTAAAATTTTTTATATTTTTCAAACTTGCTATCAAAACAATGTTTAGAGCTACGAGTTGCAATTGTACCGAAATAAGTAGTAAAGTACCAAAATATCCATCCTCTGACTATTATTTATGACATTAAGCCTTTGCGATTTTCCTTTGTCTCTCGTTATTTAATTTTTTTATTGGTACTTGGAATAATACAATCTCTTTTTTCTATCATTTAACAATGAAAGGAGCAATAATTAAACAACAATAGTATCGATAATAACTTAATATAAAAATGTCATTTAATTAATGTCTCTTAGTGGCTGCCATTGTGATGTTTTATAAATTATTTTTAATTGGTCAAGTGAAAATTGTAGCAGTAGTTATTTTTCATTTATCGATTTTAAAGCAAAAAGAAAAACAAAGCCAATAATAAATTGTAGGGATACAAACACGAACGTAATATACCCTACACTGTTTACGGTTGAAAAGTTCGATTAACGATACTTTAAGTAGTCTGCTAGTGAGACTAGTTAACCTTCTTTAGAGAAAAAAAATCGTTTATGAGAACATTACTAACTAAATTGGCTTGTTGGCAAAAACTCTAACCTTAGATTACAAACTTCTACTGTACAATTTAATCCTCAAATTAATATGGTGTTACGGAATTCAGTAATGGGGGACACTGCCTCATTGGTAGTTGAAAAAATTCAAAGCCGCCAAAATATGATTCTACGAATGATCACAGTTGCACCCTGATATATAAAAAAAAAACTGGAGCATCCACAAAGATCTTAACGTACCATCAGTTAAAGCCAAAATAGCGAAACTTGCGTTAACGTATTTAAAGATGCATCCAAATCCGCTGGGTCGTAATATACTAAATGAACCTGGTTACAATCGACTAAGAAGGAGGGATATTGCTTCCCTAGGAATATTAGGTGAGTTATATTTTAATAAAGAATTTAGGGTCTGTGAGAATTTAAGGGCCTGTGAGCACTTATATAATCTCAACGAGGCTCTCGCAAAGAGAACAAAACATATACAAATTTTTAATCAGTACTATTCGAGCTTTCAATAAGGTGGGTTTGTGTCGCTTTGTTTTATGAAAATGGTACAATCTAAATATTTAGAAATAAATTATGAAGTTTATATGAATTTTATTTGAACTATTTTTAAATGAATAAATAAATTATTTAAGCTTAAGTCCTTAATTATAAAGAAAATATATAAAGAGAATAAAGAGTACATAAAGAAATGGTGTTTAAAAGTGTAAAAAAATTCAAAAGAGATCTATCACCTATGAAATATAATAAAAATTTAAAATTTCTCCTATCCTATTTATTTTATAAGTTTGTTTAAATAGAAAATTAACAACAGTTGAAACTACCTTGTAGATAGATGCGAAGAGAGCTGATGCCGGATATTAAGAACTTAAGCCTAAATAGTTAATTTATTCATTATGAAGTTTATATAGGCAACTAATTTTGTTTCTTTTTATTTTAGTATTTATTATTATTATTATTATTATTATTATTATTATTATTATTACACTTAAAAAAGAAAATTTATTAAAATTAGAGTGCAAAAATAATTTTTAATTTTAAAAACTACATTTTACACATCAATGCATGCTCATCTATATGTAAATATTAAAGTAAAAATAATAAAAACAAGAGGGAAGCTTTAGTGGTAGACTTAGTTCTCACCCACTGACCATAGATGATCGAATGGGATTTTTCTCGTATTCCTTTATCTGAGTTTGGTTGGTTATATAGATGATGTTTAAAACTTCACACTACCCAAAGTTGATAGATACGAAGAGTGCTGATGACGGACGTAGCTGTCTAGAAAATGGGCATTCCGCTCTGCTGGTGTCTGAAAATTAAATTTTCCCAATTTTTCTTTAATACTAATCACCTAATTTGTAATTTAATTTATTCTTTCTTAGAGAGAATAAAACGTATGTATAATTAAGATTTATATTTGCAATGCAGATTTTTTCAGTGCAAAATATTAAACATTTTCTCTGGTTTAAGAAAAATTACCCATTTTTGAATTATGCATCTTTCGTAGTTCTAGTACAACGTACACTACAGTAGCAGCCACTTCCAGACACAGTCTGCAAGTATAGCATTTTTAGAGCTGTCGGCTGAAAGACACAAACATAGTCCTCCTGGTGGCGACCAGTAACAGACTTCTAGTTAAATATTGTCTCTGCTAGGAGGATGGCAATTTAAGGCGACTGAACTGTCGACCTCCAGTTTTTATCTTTCGACTTGCCTATGCATATCGAGCTCTGTGTAGGTGAGGATTTTTCCTCTATCTAAAGGGAATATTATAATTTTAATTTTTTATCAAACCAAATCGAACCATGAGTATCCGACAACAATGGTTACTAGTCCTAGCCTCGCAAAGGGTATACAGGTCGGTCTCTGAATAAACTCCGTTTTTATTGGGCGCAAGAGATGAACACGAATACTTTACAAGAGGTAGACTTTAAAGGCACTCCTGTGGCATTAACCTGTCGGCACAAAGTCCAGAAGATTGCTTTGATATAATTAAAGTGCTTGAAGCTGGATGATTGCACCAGCGACAGAAACATTAAGTATTTAGTAGAGACGGTAGCGCACATATTGCGTGAATGTCTAGCACTGGTTGGCAAAAAGCTTAACTCACGGGCAGAAACACGATTTATTTTGATTCCATAGTTGATCTAAGTTACAAGTGTTAAGATAATTACAAGAGACTACGTAATGAGGAAGAAAGTCGTGAGTCAACCTGCTCAATGTAATCATTGAGGATAGAAGGTCGTCAAAAGAGACTCATTAAGTTAATAATCTGCATTATTAAAAATTGTCTTTTTCGACTGTGAAACTTAAAGTTTTCATGATCTCTCTGCTTGTAGAAACCTTAAAAGACCAGTCGTACGTAAGCCTCCCTTACGAACTTCTTGTGGAGGCTGGGCAAGAAATGAAACCAAAAAAGGAAATCTATTTGTTGGCCATTTAAAAAATGTTTTTACTCGAAATGTACCGACTGATATAGCTGAGCTGCCACCTGTCAATGTTAGTCCGGTACTTACCCTAAATTTTGAGCTTAGAGATATTGAAAGGGCAATAACTGATTTAAAAACCAAGAAAGCTCCTGGCATTGATACAACTACCAACATGATGTTATTTGAATTGCCCTGTATAGCCAAAAAAAATATTCTATATGCTTTTAATGTCATTTTACGTCTTGAGTACTTTCCTACAGAGTAAAAGATTTATTTGATAACTATGATTCCTAACCTAGGAAAAGACCTCACAAAGGTAGAATCATACCGACCCATAAGTCAACATATCGAAGCTATTTGAGAGAATATTGATAACTAAGCTGAATCCAATTCTTAACGCGATGTATTCCCAACCATCAATTCGGCTTCAGAAAACAACATAGTACGATCCAACAAGCACAGATTAGTAAATGTAACTAAAAAGATCTTTGAAGAAAGAAAATACTGTTCTTTTTATCGACGTTTCTCAAGCATTCGATAATATTTGCCACGAAGGCCTAATATATAAGTTAAAGCTGAACTTGCTGTTAGAAAATTATTTAACTGATCGAAATTATTTAAAACAAGAAGATTTTTTAAACTCGCCTCAGCTCATTGAAGCCGGAGTTCCTCAAGGTAGGATTTCGGGACCGGCTGTACACATCAGATATGCCAATTAGCACACAAGTGTATACATCAGCATTTGCTGATGACACAGCTGTCTAAAGTATTAATGAAAGCACCCAAGTAGCATAACATAATAAATTTGGATAAATGGCTGAAGAAATGGAGAACAAAAATGTACTCTCATAACTTTTACACTGCTTAGGGACTCATGCCCCCCTATTCGCATAAATAATCAAATGAACCTCAACCTTCGGACGTCAAATAGCTCGGTATACATCTTGACCGGCGCCTTACTTGGAAAAGCCATGTTGGATCCAAATTAAGACAAATGAAGTTAAAAACAGTGCAACTAATCTGGCTTATAGGCAGCAATTCTACTCTCGCCTTAGATTGCAAACTTTTATTGTAAAAGTGAATTCTAAAAACAAATTGGTGGTAAGAGCATTCAATTGTGGGAAACTGCCTCAGCTAGCAATGCAGAAAAATCCAAAGGCGCCAAAATAAGATTCTACGGATGATCACAGTTGCTCCCTGGTATATAAAAAAAATTCGAACATTCACAAAGATCTAACCGTGCCATCAGTTAAAGCAGAAATTGCAAAATAAGCAGTAACGAATTTAAGACAGCTTGAAACACATCAAAATCCGCTGACCCGTAACTTACTAAATGAACGTGGTTACATTCGTCTAAGAAGGGATGACCCGCAAAAGACAGCAGCAAACGTGAAACCGTGGCTGGACTTAACAAGTATATTTATTTTATCTTAGACTTAAGATATGAGTAATTATTGTTAGTTCAAATATATTGAAGATACAAGCAACTATATGACTTTCTGCTCAGAAGCTCTTTGAGCACTATTAGGTCCTATTTATATGTAGTAGCATAGACCCGCACCTGTTTAGGTGGAAATTTTACTCGCAACACGACTTTCCCCAATGCAAACATTAATTCTAGTATAAAAACGACAACTAAGTTGAGCTATCCATCCATTAGTAAAAATGCTGATGTCTCTCTCCAACCACTTCCTTCAATGCAGGATTTATACTACTTTCCCTCTGCTCATACGTTCCATGAATTATAACTTAATTTTCTTCTCAAAATAACAGCAATAAAATAAGTATAAACATAAATATTTATATTTATTTATATTAATTAAAGCTATTAATTAATGCCTAGAAATCAATCACAGTTTCGGTTGAATAGTTTTGGAACAAAGAAGATAAATCTTTCACTTTTTTACATGAACATGAAAAAATATTTTATTTGTTTCTTGTTCAAATGCTAAATGAAATTAAAAAGAATTTATTTCACCAACAGCTCTAGAAAAACTCGTTTATCAACGTTTATCAAATGAATGACAATAAAGTTTTTTTTTTGATTTCGAAGAAATAAATTGATGTTATAAATGCCAGTAATTCTTTTTATCACTGGTATATTCAACAACACTTTCTTTAAAAAGATTTATGCCAAATTGCTGGAAAAATATTCTTTTAAAATTTTATTAAATATTTTTTCTCAATGCAATGCTTTATATGATGTTTTCCTCAATTATAATTGAACTCAAAATAAGAACATCAACAATTGGAAAAAATTTGTCAGTGCAAAACTAGGAAATTTGGTTATGGGAATGAGGAAAGAGGAAATAGGGAGTAGTGTTTGTTGACATTCGGTTCGAATTTTTCTACATTGAAAGTGACAGGAAAGGCCTCTGGAGGCAGTTTATTCCACATCTTTATTCTAAATGGATGAGCTCGACCACAAATGGATGTGCGGTTATTGGGAACAAGTTCCCTAATTTCATTAGAGCACATACCATAGTAGTAAAATAAATAAAAACAGTGATATACACCCCACATTGCGACGATGCTCAAGTGAATCAATAGAGTTGAATACCCTACTGTCACCAATGAGCTTCTTGGCCGTCTCTTGTACGTGGTTGAGCAGCTCTAAAATAGACCTTGGCGCGCCGGCCCATACATGAGAGTTGTAGATCGGGTAGAGTAAAGTATCTTTTACACCGTTTTAGGAAACCGAGGCACTTAAAAGCTTCTTTAGAGACTTGAAAAATGTATTTAGTCCATTGAACATCACACTGGATTTTCATGCCAAGAATATCAAGAGCTTCCGATTCCTTAATATCTATATCACCCATAACAACAGATAAAGAATCATCTCCGAACGTACGCCTATGCGTAAGCACGCAACATTGAGTCTTACGGGCATTAATATCAACTCTATTCACATGACCCAATTAGTGATTGCGCGTATCATTCATGCTTTGCCCTTTCATTCATGCTTTGCACCTCCAACTGGTTCGGTCTATTACTAAATGCATACGAATGGCAAATGGTGCTGTTATCTGCGAAAGAGTAGATAGGCTTTAAAGTTTGACAAATAAGGTCATATACAAAAATGAGAAATATGGTAGTTAAACCACTGTTAAAATTTTTGTTTTGGAAAAATTTCGAGCGATATTATCGTATAGGCAAAAGGTCCTATTGATGCATTGCTAACCATAATATTGTTACGTTTTTACTTTACGTTGGGTTCTTTTAATTGCAAAATAAATACACACTACTTTTACTGTAAGTCACTTTATTTATTAATACCACTGTTTAGAAATACAACAAACTGTTAAACACTCTTAAAATTTTACAACTTAACTCTTTGACTTTTAAATTAATACTGCCATACTACTCGCCAGCACGATTCACTTATATAGGTGATTAAAAGCACCAGAATGTTCTATTCCAGACAGGTCTGGCAGGTTCGATTATTATTGCTCTTGTTTTCTGTTTGTGTGATTGTTTATTTCTTTATACCTGTATTTGTGGCTATTTATTTCTTTATACTTGTATCTGTGGCTATTTATTCCTTTATACCTGTGTGTGAGGCTGTTTATTTGTTTATGCTTGTATTTATGTATGTGGCTGTGTATTTAACAGAAGAGTGTTTATTTAATCTGTGTGTGTGTATGCGTAAATGCGAATGTTTGTATGAGGCGTTTCTTTCTTCCATCATTGTAAGAAAATAAGCCATTAATGTTGTTGTTGTTGTTCGAGAGTATTGTTGTTCAGAGCTTATATTGAATAAATTCTTCTTTCGTAACAATATCAATTAATACAATGTTATGGTTAGGATCAAATTGTATATAACAAGTTTCCAATTTAAACTAAGACAAGATTTTATACCAATCAGCCAGTTTATTTGCACTGCTTTCAACTTCATTTGCGTTTAGCTTGACTTTATATGACACGAAGCGCCGATCAATAGTAGGATTCCTGAGTTGTTTTCTGAATCCGATTCGATGATAAGAAAGAAATACGAAATACATTAAAACAAATAATAGCGAAAGTTTTTCTTTAAAAGACAAAAAAAAATCTTCTTAGAAACTAGTGCTTTACAAGAGAATGCTTGCATTAATCGCGTTCGTTATAACCGAGTTTTACTGTATTTATCTTTACACATTTATATTTATACGTGAAATTTTATACAATTTAAAATATACTTACTTATATTTAAGGCGTCATCTATTTAAAGGTGATTATATGTTTATGTAAAAAAGTGTAAACTTTAACACGAACACCTTTAAAATATAAATGCTTTTATAAAGAATATACTTATGTATATGACATACATACATATGTACATACTTACAAACAGACATAAAAATATTTCAGCCAAATAAGGAAACTCATTTCAATAAAATTATATACGTATCTGTATGAACGAATGTATGTGAAATGTACCTACACACCTACATAAATATGTATGTGGACGGCTAAGGTTGTATTATAATACGGTACGTCCTTATATACTTTTGAATAATAAAATGTTTAATGTTTACAAACCACTACACATGTATGCAGCCGTGCTTTAATTTGACATTACTAGATGAGGCCGTTTTTGCTTTAAATTAATATTAAATTGGTCCAAAATTTTTGAATAATATTCGCCGGTAATCGTTTTAACCTTTTTAAGGTAATCGATGTGACTTGCCCCGCATGCATACCAAAGAAACTATGGCCATACCTTGTTAGTCGACAGACCTAACAGTAGGGTGACCTAATTTCTGCTGGTACGACCACAAAGGAACTTAGCAAACCACTTTTTAAGCCTTAAAATATGCTTGGTTTCGATGAGGTGCTCTTAAGTTATTTTTTAACCTACCACTCTCGCTCAAAATCTGACAGCAGTGCTGTCATAAAAGTTACTGCTCTGGAAGTACACAAATTACGGTCATTATTATAATATTGTGCTTTTTACATACTTTTGAAAGACAAAATGCTGCGATGTTTCTGTACAGCACTGAGTCAATATTAATATATATGTAAACTAGCTGTACCCACACAATTTGTGTGCGTCCTGACAATATTTTGTTAGATATTGATTTGAAAGTATTGCACACCAAATTTTAAGACTCTTACGTATTTACTTTATTTCAAGGTATAAAATTCTAAAATTTATATAAAATTCTAAAAATTATTGTAAAGCTCTGTAAAAGACAGACAGGATATGAGTTACTCATTATTTTAAAACAGCGCCATCTGTTGCGCAACATTTATTAAAATATACTGCTTTCAAAAATTAAAGATTGTTTAAAGTATGCAGCACCTATAAAACGTTAAAAAAGAAATCGTCGTACTTTTACTGCTTTTTCTCCACTTTCTCTTCGAAATAAGATATTTTTGCGGAAAAAAGTATCCTATATTGGAATCAGGACACTAAGGTACCTTAGACAACTAATTATATGTGCAATGCTTTAACTTTAATTTGAATTAAAAGAAACAATGGAAATTTGGCAAATATATATTTTTCGAATTTTCAGTTAAAGCCTGGTACTCTGTTAAGTTTTTCATGCGGAATGCTGACAAACTACATACATTAAAAATTTGTATAAAAAAGTCATTAAAAAATGTTGCAGAAGTAGTACTCTGTTTTTACTGTGTTAAAACATTGAAATGTTTTTGGCAACATTTTATCAAAAATGTGAAATAAAGCAAATGAGCATTATTTCATGTGGATTTTTTTGTAAAATTTTTGAGGAAAATTTTGTAAAACAATGTGATATATTTAAAAGTAATGAAATCGTAAAATTCTTTCAAACCGCGAGATTGACACAACATTTTAAATGTCAAATTTTTCTTGTGAAATAGTAATTGTTGCTCAACATTTTCCACAAATTCCAACAGAGTACTATGAGTCATTATAAAAACATACATTAGTCTCATCGATTTATTCGATTTCGTCAGCTAAAAAATGCACTAATGCGAATTTAAATGATATTAAATTCTAATTTGTGTAGAATTGTGCTTTAACACGTTCGCGAACGTGGATCCAGCTATTACAACTAATAGCTGAATGGCATTCGTGCCTATTTTTGCATCTCCCTGAAATTTTTAGCGTCCGCGAACGTGTTAAAAGACTTTGAGTCTTGAAGCAACTTTGCTTTAAATTTATTACAATGTTACCAATTAAACAAACATTAAATGCTACTTTACGCTGCACTGTCGCACATATTTTGATTATTTTTGGCCCCTTCTCAATATATGTGCCACAGTGCAGAGGCCAACGTTTGGCATTTTCTCACAGATTAAAGTTAAACAGTTATAAGTAAGCATTTGCTACAAATATAACTGACGATATAAGATAAAAACCCCGTTTTATGAATTCACTTTCTTAATAAAATTAAACTAAAAACTAAAATATATTTGAAGTCCCACCTACTAAACAAAATAGAACTGGAGTGGCCTACACTAAACTTTACCATACTCAATGAAAACAGATATTTTTATGGATATATTACATAAAGAATATAAGTTCAAAGTATATTCGAATCTAAAAATTAATTATTTTTGTTTGGTGTGTTAAGTAAACTACCCCTTGTCCCTTCCTGATTGTGTCCAAAAACTATACAGCTCTTCATCTCCATACACCAATGGCACATACTAAAATTAATTTTGATATGTCCAACGGTATGACCTGTACAAACTCTACAAAAATAGTAGCATACACACCCACCCACCCACAGACATCATCGCGAAAATAGCGGAAATGGATTCAGGAGACTTCAAAACGTATAAATCCGTCGAAATCCCGAAATCGATTTTTTTCATGATTACTTTACTTTACCTTATACTACGTATGGTAAATGAAAAAAAAACGCGTATAAAAATTCCAATCCAATAAAAAAAAATTTTAGCGATTACTCGTAAAATAGTCTACTGTGAGCTGGTGTAAACGGTATTTACACTAGTACCAACATCTTTCTGGTAACAAAGTCCTTACAATATTAAAATTTTAAATCATACACTGTGCTTTGCAACAAATTTCATAAAACAAGGATGCGAACAAAGAAAAGCTATTTTCAATAGCTTTTCGAATATTAGAAGCACCATGCTTGTTACAAGATATTTTATCATAAAGTGTCCTAAATTTACATACATTGAACTTATAAAATTTAAATCCACTTGACCAACAATACTTTCTATCGATCGACCGTAAAGTAAAAGCTTTTTTCTTTGTATGACGTCGATACAACTTCTTACAAAAGATTTTTATTATTAAGAAAAATATTTGTGTCATATTTAATTTGATTGTACTTGAACATACGACCAAATACTACCATAGAGGAAGACATACACAAATAAATGTTTATTAATCATGCTGTGAGCGCTGTTGGTATCTTTGTTATAATGTTTTTATTCACTTTCATTGTACGAATATTAAATGTACTTTACATAGAAAAATGCGTGTTAATGTAAGCATTATGTTCACATATGTAAATGTACATAAGTAAAATTCAATATAAATTCAATATAAGTATGTTGCTATTTGTTATAGAGGCCGTAGTAATTTATCATCTGTAAAAATTACAAAAGTCTACCTATTTAGTTCAAAACTGAGGCCATATATGTACATACAGTCACGTCACTATCTGAACACCCTTTAATTTTTAGGTTTACTTCTGTATACTTGTTAGTTAGTTTAAGTGGTTGCCTCCTATTGCTCAAAAATAAAGACATAAACGCAAATAACACGTAACTTTCGAAACACCCTATATGTTTTAGTCATATAGATGCAAATGCACGTCACTATCGGAACACTCTTTATACAACGAACTAAATTTTAATTACTGTTTGTAAATTTAAAGTGTACACCTCCTACAGTTCAAGAAATAACCACATATACGTGAATAAGACGTCTCTATCGGTACACTCTACAAGTTTTAGTATTTGTTGCTATAGCGGCAACAGTCAGTAACATCTAGTGTGAAAATTTCAACAGTCTACTTATTGCGGTTCGAGAGATAAAGGCGCAGATAAACATTGTAGCAAAAACAATAGGGTTACGTTTTTACCATTTGGGTACGGAACTCTAAGAATTAGTGATTTAGTACCCTAGGGGTCAAAAAAGTGCTATTAAAAAATATTTTTGTAATGACAAAAAAAAATTCCATCTCTGATAGGAATGTTTTATTTAGAAGATTAATTTTTATTTTTTTTTGCTTTAATTAGAAATTTTCTTTTCGAACATACTCGTACCTCAATATATTATTGAATTATTTTTATAAAAATAATTTTTTTGTTTTTGCTGTTGTTTTCCTTAACAATAAATCTTTTTATGATACTTGTGATGCGATTTTAGAGTGATGTCTCTGTGTTTGCAAATTATAATCTAATTGACATAAGTATTTTAAATTGAGTAGCAAACAATTGTTTCATTTAAATATTTTCTATTTATTCTGAGACTTAACTGTTTTGCATTTATCATTAAATATGATGATGCCATGCCGTTGACATCTTTTAATTAAAGTTGTGGAAACAATAAAAGTTCGTTTTATATAAAATAACGTATTAGTTCTGATTCGTATTTTGAATGTTCAGAACTAGGCATGCTGTTACATGATTGTTAACGACGTATAAGTGGCAGAATTCGAAAATTTGATTTTAAATAATTTAAGTTGCAAATTAAACGTACATATTTGAAATACACTTCAGATTTTATAATTAAATTGACAGTTTGTGATGTGAGATCTGAAAATGATTATATTTTTGAGTAACAATTCGGTTAAATTGTTTTCGATTTTAAGTTATAAAAGTTTCTTTTAATGCAAAATAGAATTACATTGTTTTAGCCAAATCATATTATTATAGTGTAAGAACTTGAACCAATTCTTTCCTCTAAGCATACAACAAGTATAAACTGGGGCTCGAAATACTACTTTAAGAACTATTTCACAATCTGGAAAGTGATTAAACACTTGTTCGCCTTTACATTGTCTTGACTGCTACGTTGTTAGCGCGGATAACTATTTTATATCAAAATATTCATGTAAAATTTGATATAACGGCTCAACTATTTTCGTTAACGAGGTTCTAAGCTTCCAATGGCTATCAAAAACAGACTAATAGACGCATATTACGTAGTATAGCAATATATAGCTGCACTGATATAAAAAATTACCGGAATTATCAAAAAAGAAAGTATTTTTTCTATTTCTTTTCTACTCAGTACTGTTACAATGGCTTCAAACGGAAAATTAAATAATTTCTTAATATTTTCCACACAAATTTTGCATTGGATTTTTGGGTATTATTTTACATTTTTTGGGAATTTTTGTATTTTCATTCAGTTTTAATAAAAGTAGTTTCACTTCGTTTTAAAATATTTTGATGTTATTTTACGGTTCCCTAAACTTTCGGCCTTTAACAGGACGCAAGAATTTCTTTCTCTTAGTTTGTAAAAACCGTCTTCTCTTACTTAAGTTCAACTTTTACCGAACGTGAATTCAGAAAAATTTGATTATGTAAAATGAGTTTTGGACATATCCAAAGAAAAAACTATTCACTCCAAAACGAAGATTAAACTTTAGTAAGAGAAGACAGACTTGAAAATAACAAGAGCAACAATCCCTTTCGCCCGGCCAAATGACTTCAATACAGCCCAAGCACGGCTGGCAATACAGGAAATTTTTCGCAAGCGAAACCAGTTCTGAAGAATATACCATAAAGAAAAATTCTCTCACCTCTTGAATTTAAAATTATTTAATTTTTTGTTAGGAATAATTTCATGCCGAAGTTATATAATTTTTCGGTTACGTCTTTCGAAACAGCGCTTTTTAAAATTTTTTGTTTATTTTCTTAATTACTGCAAAAATAATAAAATTTATTACATTTCACGATTTTGGTGTTATCTTGTTATTTGTGGCTAAAGGATTAATTTAATTTTTGTTGCTTAGGTTAAGCTCTGTGGTTACACTTGTCCAATTATATATTTTTTTAAATAAAATTTGTATAGCGTTGCTTTTAATCGAAAATATTGCCAGATTATTTTACTTTTTGAATGATGCTTTTCGCCTCCTCCATTATCTGCACCCCAAATTCCCAAAATCAGCTTTTATTAATTATGTTAACGGCGATGTTCACAATGAATGATTAATTAGTTTTTAATGGAAAAGGAACTCTATAACCGACGGTTACCGAATTGGTTTTCACCATCATACGGTTACTTAACAAAACATTATAACAAAAAGTATGGCAATACTGTGTTCATTTGTTTACGAAAAAGAAGATTGGAAGATTGAATTTTAAAAATTTAGTTTTTTTCTTTTTAAAGCAAAATGCAAATATTCGATCCTCTTGTATGAAATCAAATAACACGGAACTGTATGTTGCCTATTAGGATATCTGCGGCACTGAATTAAAATATCCCCTCCGCTTTGTTTAATAATGAAAACTTTATTTTATACATACATATGTATATATTTTTGCAGATAATTATGCAAACTTTTAATATTATAATAATTACAATATAATTAAAACAATATAAGTTAAGCAAAATATTAGAAGCCTTACAATAGAAGAATAGAAACGAAATATCATAATGTTGATCATTAAAATGTAGGATGAGATAAAAATGCAAAATTCTTTGTAAATTAAATTGCACATCGTTTAACAAAGTGACTTTCATTAGCAGTGTATGAAGCTGGTCTTCCATAACAATTGCTCACTTACGCTCTACAAACACCTCAGTTTTTAGAAACACCTTTAAATTCGTTGCTGATCAAATCGTACACACTGAGCATGGTAATAGAGACACTTGTGCTTTTTGCGACCTTATTGTTACTAACTAGTTATAAATGTGCATATATATACATACATACATACATATATATTTGTGTTGCCTGCACAAATATTTTATTTAAATGTTTTCGTGTACTTTTCATCATATCGTCCAGGTAGCGATATTGGGTCATCATTGATTTCGTCCATACGCTTCGGAAGTGGTATGACCAATTACTCAAGACTCTGTTGAACATTCCCCGTTTTCATTTTAATAGTGAAAATAACAGATGCACACTCACAGATTCCTTTTACTTTAGCAATGTTTTTTACGATCATTGTTCTCATGTTTGGGTTTAGGGTTGAACGTTCGACGTCAAAACATTTTGAACTAACGCCAGTTAATCTATTGGACTGTTTTGAATAACAAAATTTTGATTGCACCAGGCGCTGTGTATGTAATATACTGAAAACCACGTTTCGTTCGACCACATTTAAGCCAATGAGGTGGAGGTGTCGTGGGATTAGATTACTTAAGCCATGTTGCCTGTTTCAAAGTTTCCCATGCATGATTAAACGATTGTTATTCATATTGCAGATTACGATATGTATGTATGTATCAGACATGGGGGGATTCAATTACATTTCAATTACAATTACAGGTAATGTGTAATTGAAAATTTCCAATTACTAATTACAAGTAATTGTAATTGAAATCAGGGACAAAATCAATTACAATTACTTGTAATTTGTAATTGAAAAATTTCAATTACAATTACTTGTAATTAGTAATTGGGAATTTCCAATTACTAATTACATGTAATTCTAATTGAAAAAGTTCAATTACAAATTACATGTAATTGTAATTGTAATTGTAATTGTAATTGTAATTGTAATTGTAATTGTAATTAGGCAGTAATCATTACTTCCAATTGAACGAAATTCAATTATATTCCTAAAAATATCAAGCTTATCTTGCGTTGCATGATCAACAGTATTATTTAAACGAGCAATACGAAAACTGTATCCATGTTCGATTACGGTGAACACCTTCATGAAGGTAATTATCGCTTACAAAATTTTGAAAACTTTGCGGTCAAATATACATTTTTTTATTTAATATTCCGTAGACATTTGACATTGTGAAAAAGAAAATAGTTTGAAATTTAGTCTAAATTCGTTTCAAAATTACTTCAAAAACTATCCTACAATACTAAAGGTTTTTTTACGGTCTAATACTCCCTTAACATCTTCAGCACCAGTGGAAAGGTTATTTTTATTCGCTAGTATTATGTTAACACTAAGGCGACAAAGATTAACGGAGGAATGGTTTTGTTTAAAGCCAATAAGAATTTTTTATTAATAAATAATACTATTTCTATAACTTTGCAAATAATGGTATATTATGTAAATATACATGGAAATGTTTAATATTTAATTACATGTTATTCAAAATTATGTGCATTCTTTTAGTTTTTCCCTACTTTCGATATATCATTAGTTTTACTGTGTTTTTGTTTTTAAATATAACGCCTAATTTATTTATTCAACTAGGATTGTTATTATTTTTTTAAATTTATTTGTAATTGAACATTTTTGTAATTAAATATTTTATGATAATAATTACATAAAAAAGTATTCATTACTTAAAATTTTCAATTACATGTCATTGTAATTGAATTTTTTCAATTAAAATTACATGTAATTAATAATTAAAAATTTCCAATTACTAATTACAAGTAATTGTAATTGAAATCTGGGACTAAAATCAATTACAATTACAAATTACATGTAATTTTAAATTTTCAATTACAATTACATGTAATTAGTAATTGCATGTGTAATTAATTACAAAATGTAATTGATATCCTCCAAAACTGGTATGTATGTATGTATGTATATGGAAAATATTTTTGTTAAAATTCAAATTCATATAAGTATTTTTATTGAACAAAATTAGACAATTCAAATACTAACCTGCAAATTTTCTTCGGTTATATTTATCAGACACTTTTTTGTTAAATGGTGGCAATTAAAAATGAATTATACATTGTTAATTTTTAATCATACATTGTGAAAAGGGCCGTTAGTTGACATACTTTTGATTTAAAATTTTAAGGTTAAAAACGATTATAAAACGGTTGGTTGATTCATGGAACTCGTCTATTCGAGGCAGATCAATCAGCCAATGCTATAGTGAAAAAATAAAATCACTGCAAGAATGACAAGAAATACGAAACATATATATATACATATACATATATATATGTATATATATATATATATATATATATATATATATATATATATATATATATATATATATATATATATATTTTCTTTTTTTTAACGTTAAACAAGTTAACATGAGCAAATAGCAAAATGACGAAAGTTTTATACAAGTGATATTTATGTGTATCGATACACTACCAGTAGCGTGGTAAACTTCCGATTTTGTTATTTAATATTATTAAAATTCTGGGAACTTCAACCATTTTTATTTTAATTTTATTTAATAACAAACGAAAAATGAATGCAATTGTTCGTTCCCATTTGTATTACGCCTGTCATTGAAAATGGAAATGAACAAAAACTTTTAAAAAATATTTTCATTTTTTTTCTGTAACGATACCAAGAAAGAATTCCTTGTGACATTTACTTTAATATTGATTTTAAGCCATGATGATGGAATACACAGGATATTCTAGAAATCTTTATGATTTCATATTGCAAACACTTTGAGAACCTTAAACAACAAAAAGGAAGTAAATAAATCAAAAATATTCTTTGAAAAGACAAACTTTGTTTCAAATAATTTATTTTTTTATGCAAATAATAAACTTATTTACATTTTGTAACCTAAAACACTTTTTCCATAAAATTGAATTATTAAACAGAAAGAATTTAGCATTTTTCGTTATTTAAAGATTGTAAATGTGAAAACACAAATGTACTCGTTTTAAATATATATCTCCAGAGGCATGATGGCAAGGTGATCACCTCTCTCCCCATTATGCGAAGATATAGCGAAACCAGTACTCCAGGAATGTCAACGGTGGGAAAGAGGAAGAGAATGACAAGACGGAAGTTTAAAAAGCCAACTTCTACATGCTAATGATTTATAATTTAAAATATATATGTATCTAATCTTATCTAATCTAATCAATCTAGTTTTTATTTTTCCATTTTAAAATTTCCAGGTATGTCTAGACCTCTTTTGCAAATAACAAAATTTACTCAAGGGGATTCATTCGGAAAAATGAGACGGGTCTCAGAGTGGATTTAAATAAAATATTTTCAAACTAAATAAGTTTTTTTTTAATTTTTTAAGATTTCATAAGAGCTCATTGATTTTTTTAGTTATAAAAAAACTTAGTTGTATAAAAATTTTAAAACTTTAAAAAAGTGTAGAGAAATAAAAAGATAGGTGATTCTCATTTTCAGTTTACATTTTTTTGATCGCTTACCGCAAGGCTAAAAAGGTAACCCTATTCTTTTCGCTATACAACACCTGTCCGTCTGTCAGCCCCTTCTATATTTTAAATCGTAAAAGGTAGACTCTTGAAATCTTCAAAAAAGTTTTATTACTATGGCCGATATAACAAAAAATACAAAAACTTATAGGGTGTTTCGATAGTGCAATGGTTTTCACGTATATGGTATAATTTCTTGAACCTTAAGAGACAGACAATGAAATTTACACAGAGTAATGACAACTATGTTCGCCATATTAGGAAGTATCTATATATATAAAGCACAAAATGTGTTTGTTTGTTTGTATGTTTGTTTGTTTGTTTGTCGGAAAGCTATAGCTGCCTACACCAGTGAACCGATCTTTCTGAAATTTTCACGGTTTGTTATTGGATATACGGATGGTAAAATAGGGTACTTATTTTTTTGATATTCGACGTGGGCGTGGCACCTCCCATACAAAGTAAATATTAATCATCGTATATTTCGGAAACAGTAATAGGTAGCGTCTTGAAAATTCGCACCCGTATGTAACCTCTATATTAACGTTAATAGTATAGCGAAACACAGACTGTATTGGAATAGTGGGCGTGGTACCTCCCATACAAAGTAAATATTTATTATCGCATATTTTGGAAAGGGTAATAGGTAGTGCCATAAAATTTTGCAACAGGAACCTCTATATTAACATGCGTAGTTTAGAGAAAGATAGGCTGGATTGAAATAGTGGGCGTGGTACCTCCCATACCAAGTGAAAAATTATTATCGTGTATCTAGAGAACTACAATAGCTAACACCTTGGAATTTCGCACCAGTAACCCTCATATTAACGTACATAGTCAAGATAAACACAGACTGAATTGGAATAGTGGGCGTGGTACCTCCCATACAAAGTGAAAAATTATTATCGTGTTCCTGGCGAACTACAATAAACAGAACCTTGAATCTTTGCACGAGTAACCCCTATGGTAATGTGTATAATTTACCAAAATACAAAATTATTTGGGATAGTGGGCGTGGTACCTTTCATATAAAGTGAAAAATGATTATACTGTATCTAGAAAACTGCGATAGGTAGCGCCTTGGAATTTCGCACAAGTAACCATTATATTAAAGTACATAGTTTAGCTAAACATAAACTGAATTGGAGTAGTAGGCGTGGTACCTCCCATACAAAGTGAAAAATTATTATCGTGTTTCTGGCGAACTACAATAGATAGCGCCTTGAAACTTTGCATCAGTAACTCCTGTGCAAATACGTATAATCTACTAAATTACAGAATTAATTGAGACAGTGGGCGTGGTACCTCCTACATAATTGGAAAAATTATTATCGTGTACATAGAGTACTAATATATATATGATCTTAAAAGTAGGAACAAGTCACCCGCATACCAATATACTCTAGAAAAACATAGGCTGGATTGGGACAGTGATCACGGTACCCCCCATACAAAATAAAAATGATTATCCTGTATCTAGAGAACCGCAATATGTAGCTTCTGGGAATTTTGCATCAGTAACCCCTATACTGTATCTTCGTATAGGGGATACTAATAGTCTTCCAGTCGTCGTGGTACCTCCTATACAAAGTGAAAAATTATTATCGTGTACCTGGAGAACTACAATAGGTGGAGCCTTGAAACTTTGCACAAGTAACCCTCAGAGTAATGTGCATAGTGTAGCAAAATACTGACTGGATCGGGACAATGGACGTGGTACCACCAATATTATGTTAAAAATTATTATCGTGTACCCAGGGAACTACAATAGCTAGAGTCTTGAAACTTTGCACAAGTAACCATCATACTAATGTGCATAGTCTAGCAAAACACAGACAGGATTAAGATTGTGGTACCTCCCATAAAAAGTTAAAAATTATTATCGTGTTGATATGTATAGTCAAGCAAAAAACAGAGTAAGCGTCGTACCTTGCATATAAACTAAAACATTTTTGGTGTGAGAATAGCGTGCGTTTTCGAGTTAGAGATTGGACATACTTTTCTTTTAAGTGTTTATTGTATTTTTTGTTGATGGGTGTTGCGAAACGCACCGGAGATAGCTAGTATAAAATAAACGTAAAAACTAATGGGTGACCCGATAGGAACATAATTTATGACCATATTTTGAACCGTAATAGGTATACTTTTAAATTTTTCACACCACAACATGACCGCATAACAACAATTTCTGAAATATTAAAGGGTAGACATTTGAAATTTATGAGGCAGACATTTGAAATTCATGTTTTATAATGTCTACTGCAACAAAAAGTCACAAAAAAAAACATATAATAAAAATGAAAGGGAGATCCGTAGAATTTAGATTTCGATAAATTTGGCCACTTCAAATTTACACTATGGTCACTATAATAAAAACTATTAAGAATAAAAAAGGTTTGAAAATAATAAAAGTTAAAGGGTGTCCCATAGTTAACATCATTGTGGCATTTACTAAGTAATAAAAACATAAAATTGAATATTATAGGTCGCCCTAAATAAATCATAAACGTCGTGAAAAAATTTAAATCTTGTACTTTAAAAGTTATTTATTCTACATGATACGGAAACCTACGTATATGAATCTTGATTGATTGTGAGAAAGTATGATAAATAAATAACATTCAATAAATTCTAAAATAGCTACATTATTTGACCCTTTAACGCTAAAATGGAATTTTCAGTATTGAACGTTACCGTAGCTTTGTAAATAAAAATGATCAAAACAGGAATACGTAAGTATATTTATATAAAAAGATATCTAGAGTTGTTGATAAAGACTGTTGTGTAAAGGATACCTTCAATAATAGTTTAACACTAGGTTTTGCTTTGATAGTGATCCATACCAAATTTCAAGATTCTTACGTATTTACTTTTATATAAAAGTACTATCCCTGGATAATATTCTAAAATATATATAAAATTCTAAAAATTATTGTAAAGCTCTGTAAAAGACGCCTTAAAGTATGCCTTTTCTTCACTTTCTCTTGGAAATAAGAAATTTTGCTGAGTTTAAAAAAAACTCATTAATTACAAAATTAGGCCCATTATTATAAATTGTCTATAGCTAAAGTTAGGATTTTATCGGATCTGTAAAATATCCTTTAGCTATTACGTACTTTAAAGGCAGTTTATAGTAACGAGCCTAACCCTCGTTATTGTAATGAAAAACTACTTATCTCGCGATAAAACTCTAACTTTAACTATTACCAAGTTATAATAGTGGGCCTTAATTGTACTTGCAACCATATACATATACCTGCACATACGTAAGACAAACTGGATAAACATTACACATTTACAGTCAGGGACATTCACCTAGGGGAATAGATAAATGTATTGACACTACTACATCCTAGCAAAAGACTAAACCCTCGAGAAGACATGGAAACTACTGGAATACTCCAACAAACAAAAACACCCACAGACGGAAACAGACGGACACAATTACCTATAAGATACCTTTAGATTAGAAAACTCACATATATATTACAGGCAGCAACAGTTTACTTGCATGCCACCGTTTAAGTAGACCCAATGAACCCCAATGAACAAATTACCTGGACCCGACCCTATTCGCACTTAAATACCTAAGACTTGATAATATTGTTCTCATATCGAAAACGCTTGCCAACTGTACCGAACAAAGTCAGTTACGAAGGTCCTCAAAAGGTATGACTACAGGAAAATATGAATAAACTTGGTAAATTTTTTTGGCTATACACCATGATCAATTAATTAAACATTTTTATAATAGTTTTTAATTAGTCCGCAAAACTTTTAAATATTTAGAATCCAAATTTATTTCTAATTTTATACCTGATGTTTTTAATGAAATTTCTGCAATCAAAATAAAGAATTCTTGAAAATAGTAACGTTCAGTGCACAATACTGTGGGCAAATACAAATTATTGGAAAAGTTATACTATTCATTATTTTGCAATTGAAATTGTTATAAATCTCGATTGTTGACAAATTTATAGTTTCTTTATGAGAAAATAAGACAGCAATTAATTTAGACAAGTTGTGTATGAAGAGAGTAAAAACAGAGTAAAACTAAAAATAAATATGTATGTATGTACCTTTACTGATAACATTTTGAATTAAGGTAAAATTAATGTTATTCTCAAATTTATGAGGTCTTAGCATAAAATAATGAACACTCCTTTCAACGGAAGCGAAAAAAGCATTTTAATTGCGAAGCAGCCATTTTGTTTGATTGAATTCTTTACACCCTATTAGCCCAATTGAATTTTTATTTCTTATATTCTGTGATAAATTGAATGAAATTGACTGGTGGACAAGCTCACCTGAGCAACCAGAGAAATGAAAATTTGTTTCCACAAGAGATAGTTAGTTTCCGGTTCTGTTATATAATATTATGCAATAGAAATTCAATAATTTATATTTTAATTTTATTTAATACCAAATTATTACTTTTTTACGCCTGTTATTGAAAATAAAAGTGAACAACAAGTTTTCAAAAATACTTTTTTCATAATTTATTTATTATATCTTCAAGTATTAGAATTAACAATAAGTACTCATAATTTAAGTCTAAAGTAAAATTAAAATATACTTGTAAATTCCAGCCAGTACCAGTCCCAGAAAATAATATTTCATCAGTATTTAATGGAATGTTTACATCTCTATGAATATTCGAGTTTCAGTTTCTTATATACCTGGATGCCCCAGTATATAAAGCTAAAATTATCGTACAGTTCTCTAAACAGTGTTTCTGCTGATCAAAATAAAAGTTGCTATCAAGTTTGTAGTACCACTAAATCGGTAAAATAGCGTACTTCCTTTTATTTTTCTTTATTTTCTCTTGGAAATGAGATGTAAAAAAGTATATTATATTTGAACCGAGATACTAAAGTACCCTTCCATAAAATTATAATAAAATTCATCAAGTAGTTTTTACGTGTTGCTACCACAGACTTTCATGCCCATTAAAAAAAATCTGCACGTGATAGATAATAACTGAAAATGGATTTCAATTTAGGAAATTAAGATCACTATATTCCACATGATAATTTATAACAACCAATTTTGTTTGCATACCAGTGTAATATGTTTTAAATACCATAAGTTCTCAATTACAGCATAGTGTTGCCTGATAAAATTAGATCAATATCCTAAACTATCTCAAAATAAGTCTCCAAAATAGAAGCCAGGCTTATGTTCTAACGGCTTATAGATGATTTCGGGCAAGTTGAGATTTAACTTATATGTTAAAAATCTTATATGTTATGTCCTCGAAAATAATTTATTCCTGTACTTTTTTTTAAGAAAAACTAAATTTTTTTATTAATATTTTTTTTGAATTTTTTTAGAAAAAAGTGTAGGGATAATTTTTTTTGTATAAAATGTATATCGAATTTATTAAAAAAAATCCTCGGCTTCTTTTTCGCCAAAAAAAGATAACCGCTATCACCTACTTTGAATGAGATATTACACAAAAACTGATGATACCGAATCTTTCGAGGCCCATAAATAAAACTTGGTCACCAATTTCGCCAAACTGAGTATAGTGTTGTACTACCCTTTGATAGTAGAATCGGGAATAAATTTGAGGGAATATTTTTTTTATTCCCATGAACAATAAATTGGCATCGCCAATTGTTAGGGAACAAAATAAACATCTGTGTAATTCGAAGATTCTATTGTGAATTAATCCAATTTTATTTTGTGCTAGTATTATTGTAAATTTCTAGTAAATTGAGAGAAATTTTTAATAAATTCAGAAAAATGCATAGTATTTCCCTCCGTCTTAAACTTTTAGAAGAAAAAAGCAATTCAATAAAAATAAAAAAGACGAAGTTTGAGGGGTGCGTCAAATCCACTGGTAAACACAGGAAGAAATGCAAATGAAATCATGAAAAATTGTTGGCAGTATGTATATTCAACAACATTTCCGAGTTAAGAAAGCAGAACAGAACAACTTGCTAAATAGAAAGTCGTCAGCGATAACGCCGGTTGTAAAGCTGGCACCAGCTAAGGAAGCTATCAAAAAGGTGTTTTCTTTTTCTCGGCATTTCCACACATAAATTTCACCAACGTAGCCAGCTGTTGTTTGTTTGCATTGCCACTCCTTTTACAAATCAAATTAAAAATGAAAGAAAACTACTTGCATTGTGCTTCCTTTCGTATTCCCAATAAAAATGTTTGGAATAAAGATCAGCGATGCCATATTTTTTTCGAACATGCGAGTTTTTCCACATGGAAATAATTCACGATTGCAACTTTAGGGAAAAGGGAAAAATTACGAGGGAAAAAGATTCACGATAGGACTGATTACTGTTAATAGTTTTTTTTTAACAACTGAAAAGTATATACCCACGCGTAAGTGAGGCCAAATTGAAGGAAGGCATATTTGTTGGTTCCAAATAAGAGAAATCTTTAAAACCCAATTGTTCAAATCTAAATTGGCCAATAAAGAAAGTGGAAAATGGAAAATGGATAGTTTTCCAAAATATATATCACAACTTTCTTGAAAATAGAAAGGCTGCAAATTACAAAGAACTGCTAGAAGAACTTCTTTTTCCATATCAACAACTCGGATGCGTGTCATGTCATTAAAAACACACTTTTTGCAATCGCATTTAGATTTTTTCCCAGAAAATCTTGTTGCCACGTATAATGAGCATAGTGAAAGATTCCACTAAGATATTGCGCACACAGAAAAAAGATATAAAGGCAAGTGGTCCCCAAAAATGTTAACTGATTTCAGCTGGGAAATCAATCGTAAAACAACAGATAATTTTGTTTAAGATTTAATTTATATTATAGACCTCACATAAATGTGTAACATTTTTACTCTTCTAATAATATGTAAATATGTACGTATTTAATATTTCAATATCAGTATTTTATTTAAATTAGACAATGTCAGTCTGTCAACAGATTTGGATTTAGCAGACTAAAGTCCATATTAATTACGAAATAAAGTTCTTGCTCCCGACTTATTTTTGCTGACCAGTGTTATTAGAAGCATAATTTTAGGATTTATTACATTTTATATAAAAAGCCCGAAAAGGAGCTTTTTAACTTTAAACGATTTATTGTCACAAAGGAACAGACTTCGAAGTCATCTTAACAGGGTTCCATTGGTATTCTCTAGGTATCAAAGCACAATATTAATCATTCTTTAAAAGTTATGAACACTAAGTTTTGCACAAAAACAATGACATTTAAATATTATTATTTAAAAATGTATAAAACAATTTATCATCTTTATTTAATTTTCTTCTGAATATCATGAAAAAACATCCTCTAATGTGCAGCGGAGATTAACTGCAAATTACTCACTCTACTCGTAAATTAAAACACACTTTCGTATTTTATCTTGCTTAATATTTTCACAGCCAGAAACATATTTCTTTACATACAGTTGCAGCGAATTATAACGAACAAGAATGGAAGTTAGCAACAACAACTTTGAGTTAGATTTTATATACGTTTTTTAAATTTAATAATAATGAAGTTTGACCCTGACGATTTTTTTATAAATTTAAAAAGTTTTAAAGATTTATTTGATATTTTTATAATTTGACGATTTTGTACTAATTTTATCTGGCAACTGTGAATTTGAAATTATACACGTACGTGTTTTCGAAACGCTTAAATTTTACATTAATCTAAAATTTGGTTTATTCGAATTATTGGAGCTTTTGTATTCTGTTTCATATAAAAAACATTTTTTTTTGTATTTAAAAAGCTCTTATTGTTAAAATAAATTCCATTAGATTAAATACTAGAGTTGATATATTTATACTTTTATTATACTTCAAAGTACTATTTTATAGAAACAAAAGCGTATTCGCTTAGTTTTCACCAACCTACATTTCACTGAAACGTATACGAATTTGCTTGATCTAAAGTGAAAACGGGAACAGCAAATAAATGTGAAGCGCTCGTTTTCCTATTTGTGCTTGTGAATTCGGAAGCCAGAAAGTATACAATTATTTAATGCATTATATAAGAAGCATGCTTTTAGGAACAATTTAAATGTATATTGGATCACATTTTATCATTATTTGGCATTTTCGGACGGGTATAATTTTTTTCATTAGCATGGAAATAAGCTTGCGAATTCACAAGCACAAATATGAAAACGAGCGCTTTCAATTTTAATAACGTGCTATTAACCCAAATTATAAATTCACTGAAATACGAATACTGTTCACTGAAAAAAAGGTTGGTGAAAACAAAACGAATCAGCTTTCTAGATGTGATAATTTTGATACATACATATAATTTTTAAACATACAAAGCAATTGTTAAGTAGGCTCAAGTTCTCCTGAGCAACTATCCTTTTGGCACGATCTCCAGAAAATTGCTGGGATATAAACAGGGTACCTTAAGTTTGATAATTGCATCAGTAACAAGTTATGGAAACATCAAGCTTCATCCGGCCAAGATGAAAATCAAAGAAGATGAAACTTACAGACTGTGCCTGGAAGAGGCGAAGATGGTAGAGCACATACTGTGTAAATGTTCAGCACTGGCTAGTATAATTCTTAGAACCACATGCAGATAATTGTTTAATGAGGAAGCCATAGAATTACAAGAGGCTCTGTAATGAGATATAATGTCAGAAATCAGTACAGTCTAGAGTAAAGGGTACTCAACGAACGTAAGGTAGTCGTAAATTACCAATCGCCTGCCAAAATACATTAAGAAGCGAAAGGGGACCCAAAGCCATTCAAGAAAATGAATCATAAACAAAATCAGCTTTTGTTTTGTTTGCAATTGTACCCCATATTGTGCTCTTTGTCATTCAAAAAGTATTTGTTTTCGTTTTGCACAAAACGAATAAACAAATTTGTAAAGATTGCGAAAAGTTTTGTTTGTTTTCAAACGCTAGGCATCAGTGTGATTTCACCCACAATTGCTACATTTCGTAAATTTTGTGTCATTTTCTGATTTGTCGGATAGAGCTGTACCATGCAGCTCGCCACAAGCAACGCAGACTGGCGGTAATTTATAGTAAGACACAGATTGACCAAATTTTGGTATACTGGAAGGTACTGAACTTTAGTTATTTTGTGATGTTATAGGTTTTTCGGCCTGTAAATAAGGTTTTATTCTTATCAGTTTGATATCTCCGGGTTGCAACTCAACTTGAAACAGTGTTTGGTTGACGCGTTCGCGATTTTTGAGATTGTCTACACTTTTAACATTCAATTCATTTTTATTTACACTATTACTGCATTTATCGAGTCCTATCTGCATCTTGTTTCTTTTTTTTTTGCTATTTTGGCATTATAAAAATAAGTTTTTTATAATTTGTTTGTTCAGTAGTCGGCGACTTCTTTTCCTTTATTTTATTTTCACTAAAATGTTTGTGAAAATTTTCACCGTCTACCTTTTGCGGTTCCAGAGATAAAGCGCTCTATTAGATGGACTAAAATAAAAAGTTTACGTTTTGAAATAGTTAATGTGATAATTTTTAGGGAAATTTTTTAAATTACAAAAATTACAGTAGAAAAAAAATGGGATTAAATGTCTAACAAAATTAACTTTGTGTAACAAGTCAAGAAAATAAATATCAATAATTGTGCAACAACGTGAAGTGTAACTGTGCATGTTCACATCATTTGATATTAACGTCAAAACAACTTAATGTATAATCAAGGTCTTTTAAAATCTTTACCAAAGCTATTCAAGGAATTCTCATGTTAAAACTCATAAGCGGCTAGTTTAGGATACAAAATATAAAAATAAAAAAACAAAACGATGAATTTTATTTTTGTGCTGATAGATGATTATAATTTAATTTCTATTTTAAAGTTTGCATTTGCCCATCTGTACATCTGTGCAAAACTTTCATTGCAACATTATGCTGTATCCATCGTGTATCCATCAGACTGGATACACGACTGCAAAGGCAAACTAAAAATAGCTTCTCTTTTTAGATTTTGTTCTATTTTTGTTTGTATAAAAAAAAAATAAAAAAAAGCCTTTAAATTCAATTTTAATATTCACAAGGGCAAGGTCATTATGTCATTATTATTTTTTTTTTTTTTTAATATAATTGAAATGTGTTGACTGATAGTAAAGGATTGAGAAAGAATAAATAAATGGACACATTACGCAATTTGTATAATGATGACATTAAAATAAATGCAATAAAAACAATTATAAAGCTGACTGCGTTACACAGTGAAATGTGTGCAGCATGTTTGTACTGACACTCTTCGTATAAGCAGTGAAGGATATAGAAGGTATTTTTTTTAAGGTCTTCAACAACTTTAAATTTAAATAACATACTGCGATTACAAATTTAACTTTAATCTTAAACACTAAATTGGCTTCATTTGAAGGTTAACCTAATGTTATTTAAATATGAGTTAAACACGTGAGCGCCTCAGCGGAATCCTACGCAGACAAAAATATTTTCAGCAATTAAAGGATTTAATTGGTTTCAGGTTAAAAATTAATTAAATAATTAATTGATTCAATTATTTGTTTAATTAAGATTTTTTTCTTCTGTATTCAACAAATATATATTTTAATCAATTAAAAAATTAATTGAACTTTAATTTAAATCTAATTAAATGGGTCAACAAATTTTTGTCTGGGAGATCAATTATCGACTACTTATTCACTTATTTAGAGCGGTTTATCGGTAATTGTTATAACTATAATGTTGACGTCTAGTTTACCTATAACTGCACGTTACTTCAAAGAAACTAAATCAAAGGCGTTAAATCACACGACCTAAATAGCCAACTAATCACATCGAGAAAAAAAGATTCCGAAAATGTTCTCTTTACTTTAAGACTCTGTTACTAAGTCACTGTCTTCTTGAAAAAGTCTGCCAAGCTTAAACTCGAAAACGCACGATTTTCCAAGAGAATCTAATGTCAAATTTAGAGAGTGTCACTATTGCAGTAATCTAGATAGAGGATAATTACTTTGAATGGAGGGTATCCTCAGACCCACTACAATAATTTTTGACTTTGTAAGCGAGGTACGACGCCCACTATTCCAGTCAAGTTTTTCGCTTAACTATGCGTTAGCATATAATATCAAGACCTTACCAGATCTAGTCTTTCAATCCAGTAAATTTTTTGTGCAGCGGTTCGCATTAATAAGGGAGTTCCTCGTGCTACACGATAATAATTATTTTCTTTGTATGGGAATTACCTGTCTCATTTTCCAAAAATTCTTTAACTCATATCAATGTTACCTTATTGACCAAGGCACATCTGTCAAGTTTTCCAGCACTAGTTAGGAGTACACTTATACGTTTTATAGCCGACTGGCTGTCAAGTGCAATGAGCACCTTACTCCTTACAAACGGAGACTACAGGACAAGTTCAGCTCAGCTGAGTATACACCTGCTTCTGCTCTACCGTCCATAAGAGAACCATCAGTAAAAATGCTGATGTCGTTCTCCATACACTCATTGTGTATAACGCCTTCCGCAATGAGTATCCGATGCAGTCTTTCGACTATTACTAACTAGGTCCGATGTTCGGCTTAAAGCTATGCCAAATGGCATCGCAAAGCTGACATTTCAGGGGTTGACGGGATGAATAAGTCCAATGGCAGTAATTCCAGCATTGCCATTATTGCCTGTACTGAAGCAGTACGTATTGCACCACATATACTCATACAAGCAATCCTTTGAACCCCATCCAACTTACGCTTAATTGTTATTTGACAGGCTACCAAACTACAGAAGCATAAGTTATTATGGATCGCGCCATCATTGTGTTATTCCAGAATGCAACCTTTGGCGAGATTTCCCAATTACGGCTACAAACTCGTTTACATTCATGAAAGATCCTTTTTGCTTTCTGTATCTTTGTTTCAATATGTTCAGGTAAGTTCCTTATCCAGAGTAACACCTTCCTAGACAAACTGATTTCCGATCCGAAAAGCATTAATGAGCCAACCTCTATACCTCTAACTGTAAAGTAAAAGTCTATAGTTTTTCGTCAATAAGCTGCTTTCAGCTCCCTTTGTGTTAACTTTGATTAAGAGACGCCGATCAAGATATATACCAGGGTATTTGACTTCTGAAAGGTGTAGTATCATTTGGTTATTATCCGAACAGGGGCATTAGACCCTCTTTCATTACACTTTATTCTCCGTCTCTTTAAACATTTTTATAAATTTTGTTGGGGACTTTCGTGGATGCTTAATAAAAGCATTGTCGCAAGTATTTATAGAAGACGAATTGGAGGCTTCGCTTGCTCAAAAATCTTATCAAATGACAAAAGTTCTTGCAGTATCTATGGAAGAAGATAGGCATATATTTTGAAAACTTTTCAAGCCCTTGAATTTACCCAAAAGCAAGAAATTCGGGAGTTTATAAGCTGCTGTCAATTGAAGTAAAGAAACATCGAAACATTTATAGCCCTACATTGATATACTTTGATAACACACTGTGTAATTTTTTAAGTCATGGCAAAATAACGATATACGGACACCACTGCGTGATAAAAGACCAAAAAAAAAAGACCCCTGTCTCCCAGTTTTGCCCAAAGTCCTCCAGGTTTTTTTTTATGGGCCCTCAAAGATGTGGGGCCTCGATGTCATTTTTGCAAAAAATGATATGTGGTCTAGTAAAACTAACGTACATTTAATTTTATTTCACGGAAGTGATGCTATAAAATATTAAAATTTGCCAATAGGTACATATGTATGATTTAGAACAGCTTTATGATAATCAAATAATAAATAAATAAACTGTCTAGGCTAGTTGTCGGAAGAAGCACTGGGAGAAATCATATCATAGTACAGTTGCCGCATACTAGGAAAACGTCTCTAATAAACATGCATAAAGAATTGATGACTCACATATTAATATCCTCAGATCCATGTCTTTAAGATGTAATATAAAAATTGAAAGTAATATAAGTTTTGAAGATGTTTCCAAATTAATTAAAATGAGAGCGTTTCAAGTAGTGCCGAACAGCATTTATAATTAAAATTTAAATGTAAAAGAATGTGCTAATAGATATTCACAAAAATACCAAGTTCTTTTATAGTGCAAAAGATATGATATATCTTTGCTTTATACAAAGGTTCCCATCTCTGGATAATCTCACTCACGATGTTTGTACAGTACATAAATAAAAGGTGCTGTCAAGTTTTCCGTATCAGTCAATCGGTAAAATTACGTACTTTCGCCATTTTATTTCTATTCTCTTGGAAAAGCGATATTTTTACGGGGAAAATATCAGAGGGATACTAATACCCCCTTGGCCGAAATTTCTGGGACATAACACAACCTGAAACGAAATAGGAAGTTAGCTCCGTACAAAATTTTATTAAAATTTATCCAGTAGTTTTTACGTGATGCGAACACGGTATTCCATATCGACTAATCTTTCCACCAGCAATAAGATTTTTTTAATATTCCATGTATAGAATTGGTCCTGTTACAATTTTATTATATAAATAGACTATCGGTGCCCACACACGTTGCGTGCGTGAAAGTAATCAACAGCAAATTTTAAGGCTCTTTTCGTATTTACTTTATACCCATCTCTGGATAAAATTCTAAAAATTATTGTAAAGCTCTGTAAAAGACAGACAGTAAATGAGTTACTATTTATTTTTAAAACAGCGCTATCTATTTAAAAATAAAAGATGCCTTAAAGTATGCAGCACCTTTAAATAGGTAAAAAAAAATAGGCGTACTTTCACTGCTTTTCACCCCTTTCTCTTGGTTTTTGCGGAAAAAAAGTATCCTATATTGAAATCAGGATACTAAGGTACCTCCTCACAAAATTTTTTTAAAATCCATCCAGTAGTTTTTACGCAATGCGAACACAAAAAAGAAAGACAGGCAGGAAATGAGTTACTATTTTATTATATCAGACAGTCGGAAATGAGTTACTATTTTATTATATGTATAGATTAAGCCTTTTGTCATTGTTTTATTTTATGCTTTTTTAAAATATTTCAAACTAATTCAACTCAATACAAAAACATTTCAAATATAAAATTGTTCTTAAATTAGGTTCCACTCCTTCAAATAACTAATCCAAAGTCGTTCCATTTCCTTCCAGATTTCCCTGATAAAACCAAAGACATTTTTTTGCATTTGCGTCTAGGGATATTACTTATGAAATCCTTTGCCTACACATTTTAGCCTGTGGCTTTGTATTGCCGGGCAGTGACACATAATGTATTCAATGGTTTCTAATTTATCATCCTCCTCGCACAATGTACACACTTTTAGCAATCAGAATTTTTGGTAGAGTACTTCGATAAATACGAGCCTACCGAGGACTATCCTAAGGTCCATTTAAAGAATAAGCGCAAAGTGAATCAGAAATTTAGAATAGATTATACAAAATGAAACTATTTTGAAATAAATTTTCTATTGATATGTTGCCCACTAAATATTGATAGATTTTGACAAAACCAAAAAATAAAGTAAGGCAAAGTAAGAAATTAGAGAAAAACACACAAACACCAGCTTGCATGTAATACAACAACTTAACAATGTTACGAACTCCCCCGAGCGTATGAGTATTTTTGAAACGATGTATAAAGCATACGCTACAGTGTTCATTGTATACAAAATGTTCTTAAATTATATAGCAGTCTGTCTACTCGTGTGTGCAAAATGAAAGTAATTTACTTAAATTACGAATTGTTTCAGTTTAAATAATTCAATTTAAATTTTATTTTATATTATTTACAGATTAAGAACATTTTGAAACTTTTAATGAATGCAAGTTTAACCCTGTCTGGACTTTAATATTTTATTGGTTGGTTACATTGGATAGTGTTTAGCTAAAAACATTATGTATTTATGATTGATACGAAGAATGCTGAAGAAGGCTGTGGCGATCCAGATAATCCATTACATTCTGCTAGTATTAAAAATAAAGTTTCAACGTATCCTTTAACAATAACCTACCACGTTATTTGAAAAGAAAAAAAAAATATTCTTGCAAGAAAATCTGTGATGTAGTTAGAATATACGAACTATAACCTACTTAAAGTAGTTCATTTAAATTATTTTATTTATTTTAAAATAATTATTTTTAATTTGTATTAAAAATTCTATTTTGCTGCTGCAACTACTAATTCTTGTACTTTTACATTCTACTTGAGAAAAAAAGAAATTCTATTGTATTTAATTACACTTTTTTTCCATGACAAGTATGGAGTGGGTGTGTGCATATTTTTATATTTTTGTTTTTATTGTTGTATACGACACAATAATTATATACGTATACATGTACACATAGGCATATACGAGTGTGTACATAATATGTCTGTATTTATTAAATATGTGTTAGTGTAAGTAACTTATGATATGTATAAGCACAAGTTAAAGAGTATATATATGTAGCTGATAAAAAAAAACAACATTTACCTTATTTTTTGAGAAGAATAAAATGTGGGTTACAGCAAATACATAAAGGTTTCTTTTTTCCGTGAAAAAATTTTTTTTTCTTATTTAAGAAAAGTTGATTAGAAAATTGCCTGAATATTGTAGAGAAAAAACAACAAGAACAAAAACCAACACAGTTTTAACGTTTTAGCTTATTACACAATAAATTTTATTTAATATATTTTCTCTCGTGAATTTAATAAAAAAAAAATATTTTTTGTTTAATTATTTCTGTTATTTAATTTAATAATATTTCGATTATTTTTTGCAAAAATTGGCTTAAATATTCACACTTATTCATATATACATATATGTATATAGATTTTCAAATCGAATTTTAAACTTAAATACTTTGCTTAGTCAGGCATTTTTTTTTTTATTTCATTTTATATCTCATAAATTTTCCTTTTCCTTTTTAAATTTCCATTTTATTTTTTATTATAAATAAATAATTTTTATTACCGTTTTATTTTAACGTAAATTCGGTATTTAACGTTGCTTGTAGTTTCATTTTCAATTTAATACTGCAACACTAGTTTCGCAATCTGTATGTAATTGTCACAGGTTCGTTATATATTTTTAATTCTCTCTTGTTTGTTTTCCGCTTCCTTTTTCAATTTATATTCACTTATAGTATACATGCGCAGTATTACTTCGTTATGTGTATGTTTGTTTGCTTGTATATATGTATATGTATGTATGTGGCTCTAGAAAATGAAAACTTTTGATGTTTAAAGAAAAATTCGTTATTTAGAAGGAAGCTGTGTTTATTGATGATAATTAGACAGCTACTTTGAAAGTAAAAGCTTGATAGACGGGGGAATTAGATTGTTTATATGTACTTAACTTAGTGCTATAAAGAAAACAATTAAGTGTAAGAAACTAAATTTTAACAAATATTTGTGTTTTTCAAGAGAGCATCAGAAACGTATAACGGTAGATTTATATCGGCAGCGGCGATATAAGTAATGAGACTTATTTATATAATTTTCGAAATTGATTGATGTTTTTCCGCTCTTCACTTCGACCCTGCCGACTCGTGGAAAGCAACTTTACACAATAGTACCACAAGTCACTTTATAGCTTATAAAATTTTGTCTGCGGTTTCAAAAACAACGGTAGATATATAAATAAATAAATTTATTGCTAAAGTTGGAAATGAAAGTGTAGGTAATATTGTTGGACCTCATAAGAGAAAAGAAAAGAGGTGACTTGCTTGTTGAATTTTGACAACTATTAAAATCATGAACACCTGGTTTCAGTTAACACCAAGAAAATAATAATCTTAGAAATCCCCCAGAGATATTAGCGGTTATAAGTGCGAGTCAAACTAATATCCGTACAGTACCTTACTACCTTAAATATAAAATTATTAAAGTACAAGTTTTAAATTTGTTCGTGTCTTAAGGGACATCCTTTAATTTTTATTGTTTTTATACCCTTCACCACAGGTGGAAAAGTTTGTCATTCCGTGTGTAATTTCTACAATATTCCTTTCCGACCCCATAGTATATATTTTCTGCATCCTCATACATAGAGAAGTTGATTAAGCGATGTCGGTCTGTCCGTCTATCCGTCTGTCCGTCTGTCCGTGTTAGTGTTGTAATGTCATTTGCCAAGGCACGAGAAGAGATACAAAAAATTTAAGCACGCCAATCTATCAGGCATAGTTTTGAAAATTTTGGTATTGCAATTCAGCAACATCGGATCATTCCTTTGGAGGCTGTGGGCCAAAATCCACGCCCACCTATATTTTTTTCACGTTTTTTTTAGGTTTTTTCGGCTTTAATGATTCTGTTTTGCCTTTTTTGTCAAATAAATATTAGACTGCGACAGGTAGATCGCAAAGAGTGCATACAGATCTCGGGGGCTCAATAACCCCCTGTGAGGGGCAATTTTTGTTCGTTTTTAGATTGGTAGGATTTTTCTGCTTTGATTTGCATTAGAGACATTAATAGAAAGCAATACACATAGATGTAGCCAATGGACCCACAGGGTACCCACTGATAAATAGGAGTAGTTAAAAGGACCACCCATGTGTCAATATGAGGAATTTTTTTTTTTTTTTTGTAAGGATTTCTTTTTGCTTTAGTCTGACCATTCTAACTCAATATAGATTGCAGAAAGGTCCTAAATTTAACAAAAAATTTTCTATAAAATTTTTAAAAAAAAATTTTTGAATAAAATTTTACAAGAAAATTTCGAATAAAATTTTACAAAAAATTAAAAAAAAATATTTTTACAAAAAATTTTTACACACAATTTTTGAAAAATTAAAACAAAAATTTCAATATTTCTTTGAAAATGCATATCATGACTGTAACATAACATATATTTAATATTAAGTATATATGTACATATGTATGTATGTGTGTATATAGAGTAACATATTTTTTTAAATGCGTTTGATTTTTAAATAGATGAGATCTCTGTTTTAAAACTATGTGCACTATGTGCATTAAACACATAGACATCATCAGGATACCGACTACCAACTGTCAAAATAAAATACACACGTTTATAGGTAAACGATTATTTTGAAGCCAGCAAAGCTACATGGCTACACGACCATCGTTGTGGCTGTCGTCAACTTACGCTAATTTCTATTTTATTCAACAAAAGAAAATGTCACAAAATTATAAATTACAAATTCACATACAAACAAAAATTTTGGAGGAAATATTTATAATTTTTTGAAAAAGTTATTTAATTTTATAAAAGCAAAATAAGTATTTCTACAACAATGTCAGAGTTTACGTTGTAGCTGTCGGCTTCAATATCATTAAGTAGCTGACAACACGGCGACAATTGTAGAAAATGAAATTTGTGTTCATTTGTCTTCTATTTCTTTAACTCATGAATAATGATATTTTCTCATACGACTTAAGTAAAGAGTCAACAATATGGATAATGCTGTACATGTCTGTATAAATAAAATCACCGTGGTGAAAGGTATAGAAGATTCGGCACGGCCGAATATAGCACTTTTACTTGTTAATACTAAATCATAGTACTTCATACCCTGTGTAGGTATCAATAGTCTGCTTATAAAGTTTAGAAGAGAAGCCCAAATTCCTCAAATTCACGGCATCTAGGTAACACTCTTTCATTTTTATTTATTTTATTTTTTAACTTATTGTTACAGTCGATATTGTAAAATATAATCTGTGTAAATTTGAAGTGTCAGCCTATTACTATTCGAATATAAGGTCATACCCGTATATGCAAAATCGTGTCAATATTGAAACACCATTTAATTTGAATTTTTAATTTTTGTTCTTGTTGTAGTTGTCACATTTATATATACTATGTGTAGATTCATAAAACAAGGCTACATACGTAAATTTGTGGCACTTTCGCAAAACTATTTAATTTTTATTTTTTATATTTGTTTGCTATATGGGATATAATTTTACACACTCTTTATAAATATACGGATAAAAAAAGTATTATTCTCGTTACTATCGGAACACCCTTTAAATTTTATTAAATGTTGTTATAGCGGGCATGGCAATACACTTTCTATGAAAATATTAATAGTCTACTTATTACGGTTGAAAAAAATCCCATATGCGTAAAAACCATATCAATGTCGGAAAACCCTTTAAGTTTTAGTAATTATGTTAAAGCGGCTGTGGCAACACATCTCTCGTCAAAATTTCAAGAGACTACCTCTTACGGTTCAAAAAATAAAGCTATATACGTGCAAATCATGACCCTGACAGAACACCCTTTAATTGTTACCATTTGTTATAATGACCTTAGTAATACACCTTTTGTAAAAATTTCAAGAGTGTGCTAAACACATGCAAATCACGTCACTGTCAGGACACTCGTTAATTTTTAGATTTATTTGTTTATATGTATTGCAAACGTAGTTTTAATTACTGTGCCTAAATTTCAACTTCCTATCTCTTACGGTTTAAAATATTAAGACATATACGCGTATAATTCGCCACTTTCGAAACACCCTATAATTTTTAGGATTTTGTTTTTTAAACTGTTAAAATTGAAATTGAGGTTTCAATGAATGAAAATGTTGATTCCATCTGCAATAATACAATACTTACAGAGATATCTAAGCATGTACTAGGACCCAGAAAATATGCACGTAAACAATGTTGGATAACAGGTGATGTATTAAAGCTTATGTACATATGTAAGACAAAAAAAAACACCCAAATAAATATAAAGTGAAAAATCAGGATAGCAAAACCCAGCAAAAAATTAGGCATTACCAAAAGAAGTACCTGCCACATAATGACTTACTTTTGGGATTGCCAAATTCTGTTACTCGATTACAAAACATATTACATTAAACTTCACAAAAAATAATTAGTATTTGAACTAGCTCTTATAAGGTGCGAACCCGTACTTTTTGGGAAAAGTTCGGTAAAACTAGAGACAAAAATACCCAAAAGTACGGGAACACTAAAAACCAACTTTATATCCCAAAACGTGATGTCAAATAATAAAAATAAAACACAAATATTTTGTATACATGACATTTTTTTCTAATATTTTATGAAAAAACTTTTAAATAATATTTTTTGTGAACATAAAAACATACAAATATACATATTTTTTTTTTAATTTTGTTTGTTTATTTTCAAATATTTATTGGTCTGTATTTTCACAATCAACCCAAGGTATATTTATCTTACTAGGTAGTGTCGTCCGCCCAGCTGATTTCATAGTTCGACATGTCAAAAGTTGTATGTGTTTAGAAATATTATAGTATAGAAGTGAGAAAGCAATCAAACACATACACGCCTTCTCAATTTTCTTCTATGTTTTTTGACATTTCGAACTACAAAGCAACAACAAAATGCTATGTCGTTCCCAAAAGAAAAAGTTTGGGCTGTTTCGTGCAATAAGAACAAGAATACTTTCTCTCAAAATTACTCTATTTTACCTAATCTTGCAGAACTGAACAGTTTTCGGTATAATTGGGATCCCGAAGGTTCCCAATGTTGAGTACGGGATCGCACCTATAGTTTCAAAGAGAATGCCTTGTAAATATTTACGAAAGAATTCATTATTTGATATAATTTTTACAAATTTTAAAGTTACCTACTTAATTATTTAAAACCAAGAAAAAAGTATTTGTATTACATTTTATTGCGTAATAAATATTACGTAATCATTTTTGAAGAACAAGTTATTTTACTCTCACGCCTTGTTAAAATCATTAAGTTGGTAATCCAGTTAGGAAGTCCTTCCACCAAAAATGCTTAATTCGACACTCAATTACGATTTTTTTAATTTTGTTTCTGGGAAGTTGAGTGGCTTACTTTTTAGTGTGAGATAATCAAAACCTAGAAAGCAAACAGGACGACTTTAAACTACATAAAATATTAAGAACATTTGTAGCACAAAAGTAAAGAAATAAAGTACCTTCTGTCCTGATGAACAATGATACTCAATTTTTAGTAGACAAATATTTAAGAAAAACTAGGTGGGAATATTATATTCAAAGTTTATTGATGACTCTCATCGAACGGTCAACATAATTATGTGGCCGTAAAATCTAACAGACTTCCCAATCACCAGAGATGAAGTACAATATGCGGTGAATATATCTGATACCAAAAAGACACCAACATCTGATGATTTGTTCATGGATATAATAAATTTGATCGGTGATAAAAACCTTAACATTATAAACAACATTTTTACCAGATTTACGACTCTGGAATATATCCGACCAGATGGTTATAAGATTCGTAAATGGTCCCAAGAAAAACCACCCGAAAACTTATAATGATTACCGATTGATAAGTGTGATGAAATAAATAAATAAATATTTAAATTCCCGAACAATTTTATAAATGTATATGCTGGAATCTATTGATGTCGAAGTCAAAAGTGGTGTGCGACAAGGTGTATTCTTTTACCGCTTTTCATAAATATTAAATAAAGCGCTGTACGAAATAGAAAAGAGCATCAAAGTTAACGGCCAGTACATAAATAATTAAAGGTTTGCAGATGACACACAGACAAGATCTTCAGATATTACTCAATAAAAGCAATAAGACAAATAAGACCTACAGATTAAAAATAAACATTAAAAACACTAAAATTATAATTATAATAGCCAAACCTAAATAAGCGCAAACTAACTGTCAAAAATTCTAATGTACGTAAAACATTGCGCGGCGTCAACGCTTGATAATTGGAAAATTCGGTTTTGACAGAGCTCGTGAAGTTGGCAGCAAACAAACTGTCATTGTTTTTTGTTTGTGGAAAAGTGATGTCATTTTAGTTACTTTCTGTTTTATCTAGCGATTTTATCTCTATTTTGCGTTTAAATTTATTAGATTTTATTAAACAAAATAAGTTAACATTTCTATTCATGACAGCGCGTTGCGCTCTTATTTAAGTTTGTCATTGCAGCATCAAAGCTATGTAGGTGCAATAAAGCGTTACGCTTTACGCTTTTCTGTAAGTCTAACTAATCCACAGCACTAATCTACACATCTAAAATAAAATGATGCGCAAATTGAGCGTGTAACAAGTTTTAAGTACCTGGTTGCATGGCATGATAGAGATAATCCGAACTGCTTTTTCAAAACATAAAAATATATTTGCTGATCACGGAGTAAATATTAATCTTCGACTTCATATGGTGAAAGACTTCGTTTGATATTTGATATTTTGCTATATTCAAGAGAATTTGGAAAGTCTTAAAATGTGTTCTTATCCAAAGCTTCTGCGATTTTCATGGATTATCATCTCTTATATTGAGGTCTTACAAAAATTGTACACTGAACTCATCAGATTGGCGTCGGATAGGGAACAGTTTTCCCATTTCATCCAAAACATTTTATATTGCGATTCGCTTACATCCTATACAGATTAAGCAATCCTAGAAAGAGAGAGACGAAGATAGAAAACGATTAATGATTTAAATATTATGCAGTTGATTAGAAAAGCCGACAGTAGGTGGTAATCTACCGAGATAATTTCCTTCCCATCCTTGATCAAATGCAATATCAACAGAGGATACGTAGTAACTTTTAACGAATCAAGCTATCAAAACAAAGTTTCATACTTTTTCTAAATACCTCTGCCACATCAAAAATACTAAGGTTAAGCTTCGCAAAAAATTTAAAAAAAAATCTTTGCCTATTTACTCCCAAACTAGTAGAGGTAACCCAGACATGTACAATATTTTTGTAGATATTTTTAGAACTATCTAAATTTAAAAAATTTTAGTATTTGAATTATTATTAAACATAAAGTGACATTTCGGAAATCATGCTAGCGGTACCCAACTTAGGAGGCATACCCATAAGCACCCTTCGCCCTAAATGTCCGAACTTCCGATGCTCCACTCGAAAATACCTTTGCTTTGTCGATGCTCCACTCGAAAATACCTATGCGTTTCTCTCAAAAAATAAACAAAAAACTTACCAAAAGTCGTAATCATCAAATTACCAGTCGCTTTTATCAGTTATTACTTGGTCATTTAAATTCCCCATTTTAAACAAAATCACCGTTTTGTTGTCATTAACATGTTGAAATAATTTGTTTTTTTTTTTTAAAGATCAAGAAAAAAGATTAGTTAAAAATTTTTAAAGGAATGCAACAACTTTATTTTATTTTAATAAATATTATTTGAGCATTGCATATATGTATGTATCTATGCATGTACACTTTAGACAACGCTCAGAGGAGCCAAAAGCCTTTTTTGAAAAAAAAACAATAAATTTAATCATGCTGCCATCAAGTTCAGGTATTTAATGAAAACTTCTGCTTAAATTTGTATTACAAATTGTTCGTAGAAGTGCTTTTGTTTTAACTGTTTATATTAGAAAGACAAGAAATAAATGGATTTTCTCAGTTTAAGTGGACGTAATGTTATTAGTTGAGCTGAATTGAGATTTTAATTTTATTTTAAAACCCCAACAAATAAGCTTTATTTTAGAAAAAATTAGGCTGCGCATCGGTGCGCCTTATCAGTTATTTGCGAATAAGTAACAGTTTCACGCGTGTAGATGCCCTTTGCGGTATCTACTAACACTTGTATTGTTGTTGTTGTCATTGCTTTATGTATTTATTCTTCTTCTTCTGGATTGCTACTCATACAGAGCAACAATGTTGATGCCAAATGGTAAAAAGCTGCCTTAAACACTAGGTTCTTAGTTGCAGCTTTTGGTCATGTCCAGAAACGACAGTTGGATTTTAAACAATGTTTTTTCTTCTTTGTATTTATTTTAATAATATTTTATTGTTATACCCTTCACCACAAGTGGAAAGGGTATATATAAGTTTGTCATTCCGTGTGTAATTTCTACAATATTCATTTCCGACCCCATAAAGTATATATATTCTGGATCCTTATACATAGAGAAGTTGATTAAGCGATGTCCGTCTGTCCGTCTATCCGTCTGTCCGTCTGTCCGTCCGTCTGCCCGTGTTAGTGTGGTAATGTCATTTGCCAAGGCACCAAAAGAGATACAAAAAATTTAAGCACACCAATCTGTCAGGCATAGTTTCGAAAATTTTGGTATTGCAATTCAGCAACATCGGATCATTCCTTTGGAGGCTGCGGGCCAAAAACCACGCCCACCTATATTTTTTCACTGATAAATAGGAGCAGTTAAAAGGACCTCCCATGTGTCAATATGAGGAAATTTTTGTTTGTAAGGATTTTTTTTTTGCTTTAGTCTGACCATTCTAACTCAATATAGATTGGAGAAAGGTCCAAAATTTAACAAAAAATTTCAATCAAATTTAAAAAAAAAAAAATTTTAAAAAAATTTTAAATTTTTTTTTTCAAAAATATTTACAAAAAAATTTACAAAGCATTTTCAAAAAGATATTTTACAGAAAAATATTCGAAAAAAAAATTTTTTTTTTAACGTCTGAAAGCTGTGGTATCATTTGGTTATTTATGCGAATAGGAGGGCATGAGTCCCTGCGCAGTGTGAAAGTTATGTGAGTGCATTTTTGTTCATTCACTTTTATTCTCCATTTTTCTAGCCATTTTTCCAAATTGAGTATATGGTCTTGTAAAAGTTGTGAAGCTACTTGGGCACTTTCATGAATACTTAAAAAGCTGTGTCATCTGCAAAAGTTGATGTGTGGACTAGGGTGCTAATTGGCATATCCGATGTGTACAGTAAATATAAAATTGGTCCCAAAATACTACCTTGGGGAACTCCGGCTTTAATGAGCTGTGGCGAGCTTAAAAAGTCACCTTATTTTAATAAAAACTTGCGATTCGTTAAATAATCTTTTAAGAGCTTATACAAGTTTTAGGGCAAGTTCGGCTTTAGCTTAAATATAAGGCATTCGTGCCAAACCTTATCGAATGCTTGAGAAACTTCGATAAAAAGCGCAGAACAGTATTTTTTTTTTCTTCAAAGGTTATTTTAATTACATTTTCTAATCTGTGTGTTTGTTGGATCGTACTATGTTGTTTTCTGAAGCCGAATTGATGGTTCGGAATGCATCCTTTCGCGCTAAGAATTGGATTCACCTTAGTTATTAATATTCTCTCAAATAACTTTGACATGTTTGATAAAAGACTTATAGATCTGTATGATTCTACTTTTGTGTGGTATTTTCCTGGTTTAGGAATCATAGTTATCAAAGAGACCTTCCACTCTGTGGGAAAGTACTCAAGACGTAAGATGGCATTAAAAACAAACAGAAAAATTCTGCGACCTATACGGGGCAACTCAACTAACATCTTACTTGTTTTATCAACGCCAGGGGCTTTTTTGGTGTTTAAATCTACTATTGCCCTTTCAATATTGCTAAATTAAAATTTTAGAGGTACTACGGCACTAGTCTCTACTGGTGGCAACTCAACTATATCAGTACACATATTTGGAGTGAAAACCTTTTTCAAATGTTCAACAAATAAATTAACTTTTTCGGTATCATTTCTTGCCCAGTCTCCACAAGAAGTTCGCAAGGGACGCTTACGTACGACTGGCCTTTTAAGGTTTCTACATGCACGCCATAATGAATAATTTGATTTTGCAGTTGCGTCGAGGTCTTCCAAGTAAATTTTCAGAGATGCTACTTTTCGATATTCTAGAAGCTGTCTTAGCCTTTTTGTGCAATCTTTAAGTCTAGATTTGAGTTCAGGAGATCTGTGTGTTTGCCACTCTCTTCGAATTTTCCTTTTTTCAGCCAAGAGCCGCTCGACATCTACAAAGTAAATTTGATTGTATCTAGCTGATTGCCGGGTTACTGTTGCATGTTGATTTGTTGTTGATGGTAGCTGATTTAAGGATTTAATCAAAATTAATAAGACTTTTATCCACGTCTTCTGGTGTTCTTAGCGGTATATTTTGCGAACAGTGAGTACTGAGATACTTTCTATATTTCAACCAACTAATGCTTGTGCTAGTTGTTGGTGACACAATATTTTGCTGGTTCCATATATAGACAATAGTTGGTGAATGATCTGAGGATAATTCAAATGACGCTTCAACTTTAAGCATTTCTCTCGCAATACCCTTAATCACGCCAAAATCAATAACATCCGGTATTTTTTGCCGATCAGTAGGCCAATAGGTAGGTTGTCCACACGATATCACATTCAAACGCATTTTTGAAATTGTATCAAACAAAACACGACCTTTTGGAGTTATTAGGCGTGATCCCCAAAACGTATGTTTAGCGTTGTAGTCGCCTGATGCTATGAAACAGGGACCTAGTGATTTGAAGAAGTCGTTATACTAACTATCTGATACTGGAAATCTAAGAGGTGAATAAATCGAAGAAATAACTAAGTTTTGATGAAATTCTTCCTGGCAGATATTTGTTGCTTGAGGGTAATCCTCACAAAAATCACACAGTAAATAATGTTTGATTCTGGCCTTTATAAGTCTTGCCGATCCACCACATGCTCGTCCGCGAGGGTCCTTGAATAATGTAAAAACTAATATATCCTATTTTATTGTAACATACATATGCATATATATAATCGTCAGTTTTGATGGGTTTATGCATCATTTTTGCATTTTGCCCATAAGAATTGGATAGAAACGTTGGTTTACGCAATGAGGGATACATTCATCAACAGTGCCAGTCAAATGACCGATCTAATGACTGTCACTGTTCATGTAGGGATGACAGTCGTAAAGAAGCTCTGGGTTAGGGAACACGTGTGCACGTCATTGTCATTATCCCGTCCTTGTTGCTCAGCCTTCGTCTCACTCAAACTGGCTGATTGGCTTCCACGAATAGCTGTACTGTTGTACTGTATTCGTTTTGGGTATCGTTTATAACCTATTATTTTTAACTAAATAAGTCGGACATTGGAGGAGCACCATTTTAAAAAAACTCAATTTTCACTGGAGGAGAACCATTAAACTCAACTTGTTCACTGGAGGACAACCATTAGACTCAAGTTTTTATCACTGGAGGATCAACATTAAACTCTTATTAATTTTTACCTAGCTGAATTTGGAGTCTCACTTCCTATACGAAGGTATAGGTCGCGCTGCAGATTTTGGAGGAAGCTAATGCAATCACACCCTGGCCCTTTGGTACTAGACCAAATTTACCAATTTTTTGGAGAGAAACCAAAATCAAACAAAAATTAGGGATGACATATTTATGGTTAACAAAGGTTACTCACTTTTATAAAAACTACATTTTTTAAAACTTATTCTTCATATTTTTAGGACTTCAGGCGTTTTAATATAAAATATTACCACTTGTTTAAAAGCTCTCTTATCCATATTACTTTAAACAATTTCAAGGACATCTCAATCTGTTTCGATTTTGTGTCAATTCAAATTCTATTCTATAATTTATTTACCAAAAAGTCAGTTTTTTACAGTTTTAACTGTAAATGATATTTGAAAAATGCATTGCGAAAACTTTTTTTTTATTAAACGTTAATCTAGAAGCCATATACTTCTCTTCAATGCCAATTACTTGTGTATTTAAACTGTTGGAGACACACAAATCTTGCCGTTTTTCACTTTGTGTGTAAAAATCTAAAATGTGTATAAACACATTTGGTATGAACTGAAAAAAGCGCAAAATATACAAAATACATAAAGAATGAAAGTTCAAATTATATTCGAATCAAAAAAATAACTATTTTAGATTTGGCCATTTGGCCGATTATGCCCAACAACTATAGAGCTCTTCATCTCCATATACCAAAGGCATAAACTGTAGAGCCTTCACAAAAATAGTGGCATACATACCCACCCATGGGAGACCTTAAATGGTAAAGATCCGTTGAAATCCCGGTATCGATTTTTTCGCGATTGCTATTCTTTACCTATACTGCGAGAAGTTCGATATTCTTAACTACTTATTTCGCGATCGGCCTACTGTGCAGTGCATCGATCATATCTCTTAAGTTATTTATAATTTGTAAACTGCAAACAAATGCATCAACTGTTGTTTTTTTCCATTTTTTATTACGTTTTAAAAGTTTCCTTATCATTTTTTTGTACAGAGATCTAAATGGCTGCATTCTTTATACTTTTAATATTTTGTGAATGGAAGTGTTTAAATACTATAATTAATAATAATTAACGCAGAAGTTTAAAACAAACAATTTTCTGCTTTAAATATTGTGAACTGTTAACGCAAGATGCGTTGAAATATAAAGGTATAGTTTAATTAAAATTTAAATATTTTACTTTCTAGGCTGAAGTATAACATCAATTGATCACATTAATTCATAATTTCATAAATAAATAAAAATAAATTTCATTCATTTAGAAAAAAAATGTTTTTAAACTGCTGTAAAATTCTGTTTAATGTATGTTTGTGTTTTTATCATTATAGATTCAATTTATATTCAAAGCTCGATTAACAATGATCTACATGAAAATATTAAAACTAATTTTAATAATAATATTAGTGACAGAATCAAACAGTTCTTGGCAACCAATGGTGAAGCGCAAAAAAGTTACTAGCACAAGGTTGAATTGCGGTAAATACGGCTGTGGAAGATATTAATTTAGGTCAGACATCCTAATAAGTGAAAGCAACAACTAACTATCCATAAAAGAGGCCTCCATAGGAAAGGTTAACAACAGAGCGTAACGTATGTTTATTTCGAAGCAGGCTCTATTCGAGGTTTAAATCTTAAGTAAAAGCGAAAATACTTTCACTCGTGCTAAATACCATCTGCTACCATCAAATATAAATAAAAAAAAACAAAATGCTTATATCCTACAATTATTTCAAATATTTCTTAATATTATTGATAATTTATCAGCATTATGACCAAACGTTTCCGCAAAAGGAAACCAATCGAATTACGAAAGTGAGATATAATTGCGGAATATTTTGCTGTGGAAGAGCTTAATAAAATATTTAAAAAAATGTAAAAAATATAATAAATAAAGTTATCAATAACTTAAATACTACAAAAAATATTTATTCATTTATTTAATGTTAGATAGTTACAAATTATATCAAAAGAAATTATATTAAAACAAATTATATTAAGACCTTTACTCGTAGCAGTGAAATACCCAGTCTTTGTTTGGAACCCACTGACTGGTAGACTAACACACTACTTATACTGATGGGCAAAAAAAAAAGTCGGGAAAAAAAGCTTTTAATTGACATAGATTGATTCTAAAACGTCTAGTTTTTTAGATTTTCTTATTTAAATAAAATACTGATATTGAAATTAACATTTCAATATCAGTATAAGTTAAATACGTATAAGTAAATGGCTTCTGTGATATAATAAAATATAACATTGAAAATTAATTACTGAATAACAGTTGAAATCCGAAAAATATATATTAGTTTAGGTTAAAGGAAACATTATCCCGCTCCCTATGTGTTTAATTTATTTAAATCGGACAAACCGTTATAGAGTTATATTCAAATAAATTAGCGTGGTCGCTTTATTTCGGGGCCATATTAGCCATGCCCATTAAAAAGAAATTTTACGCGATGGATGAAAACTGAAAACTGAGGTCACTATATTCCACTTACATATTTATATTTAATGATCAATTTTTTTTTGCACACTAGTGTTATTAGCCTAGCGACTCCTCGAGTGTGCTTGGCTAACCCCACTGTGAAAAAATAAAATAAACATTTGTAAGTAAAATTATGTACCGGTACATAATGAGCTTTTTTCCCCTGAATACTCACAAAAATATAAGGGTTGCTTTGAACATACCCTTATATTTTTGTTATGTTTTGTAGTTTTCGAGATATAGATAATTAAAAGTTACTTTAAATCGAGAGTACACATTTCCCACCTTCTACACCTCTAGACTATTACTTGAAAGTAAAAATTATTCGCAGATAAACCTCCAGCCTTTCACATGAAAACACATTTTATTCTCAGAGTGACCTACATCAAATTTGGGGAGTCCAACAATTGTAGTGTATGGTGATTAACAATTTCTTTGTATGGGAAGTAAGGCTTAATCTTGGATTGGCATATGTGAATAAGTTCCCAAAGCTGGGTACCTGGAGCATACATTTTCTTTTAAATCTCAGCACAAGATTATTTACAATTAAATGTTAAGATTTCCTAAATATAGATAGTTCTTAAACAGATCTACAAAAAAATGTGCTTACATGCCCCAGGCTAACTATTTAGTTTAGAAGAAAATTTACTTTATTATTTTTTTCCAAATTGAATTTAGTATTTTTGGCATGGTGGACTTATTTATGATCCGACCGCATGGGGCGGCTGCACTCTTGATAAAATTTTGTCCTGATAGTTCATTTCGTTAAAAAGTTATACACCCCTAAATTAGAAAATTTTAAAACTTACCTTTTTTCAGGGTTTTCTCATAAGAGGCTGTATAGCTTTGCTTATATAAATTTAACTTATTTCGGTGCTAGTAAATTTTTAACTATTTTGAAGACAAGCTATGACCGGTGCCATATTGGTTCATAAATTGTAAATGTCTAAATATTCAAAAAATTTACTAGAAAAAAAGTAAAAAGATTTTTAAAGTGACAAGGTAGCCACTTTTATAAAAAACAATATATTTCTTGCTTTAAAAATTTGGATGTTAAAATATAAAATATTTATATTTTTTATTACCGCTTGCTTAAAGGTTCTCTTATCTATGTGAGATTAAAATATTCACTAAGAAGTCTTTTGTGCTTCATGCCGAATTATTTCCAAAATGAAAAGTTTTTGGACTACTGTGCATCTTTTTATAAACTGTGTACTTGTTATTAACTGGTTAAGGCCAAAATTAAACATCGCAGGTGTCATATTTTTCAAGGCAAACAATAAAAAGCATTTTTTCATGCAAATTTTAAATAGCTTAAAGGGTTTTTTGACAGAAATATGTTTGAGCCAACTCAGTCCGGCCAGTGTTGGTATTACCAACGAACATCATTTAATTTTTACTTATATAGACAAGCAAGCATGCAAAGTTAAACCATTCACAAAATAATTCAAGTTTCACACAACAATGATTCCACTTTTTCAAATTAGATAATTCGGATTAGAAGAGAGTCAGATTTCATATATGGGACATTTCAAATCGGACAGTTTGATTTCTGAAAATTTCAATTGATGCGAATTGGTTACATGTACAATCTTTACACTGCAAAGATTTAAATTTGACGCATAAGACAAATTTAAAATTTAAAATAGTTTTAAGGGTGTCCCAAAATATTACAATAACTCAAATATGTTACTCAAACCACTGACAAGATTTTTTTTTGAACGCCTATTAACTCTTCATCTATACATTTTTCAGATTGCATACAAACCTCGCCAGTAGTTGAGAAATTGCATATGTAATTATAACTACTTATTTTGCATTCGGCCCTACTGTGCACAACATCGATCAGATCTCATAATTTTTTTATAATTTGTAAATTGCTAACATTTTTTGTTTTTTCCATGATTTATTATGTTTTGAAAAGTTTCCTTATCATTTTTTTCTACAGGGAACTAAAAGGCTTCATTCTTGAAATTTCATAGATTTTTAATATTTTGTGAATGGAAATGTTTAAAAACTTATGAAAAAGGGAAATTTAAACCAAAAAATTTTCTGTTTTAAATATTGTGAACTATAAATGCAAAAAATTTAAATTAAAAAAACTATGCTTTCAAGAATCAATTATAACATCAATTGATCACATCCATTACATTCATTTACATTAAAAATTATTACGAAACCGCTTAAAAGTACTGCTTACTTTATGTTTGGATTTTTATCTTGATAGATTCATTTGCAATTCACAGTTCGATTAACAATGATCTACATGAAATTGTTAAAATTAATTTTAATATTAATATTGATGACAGCAGCAAACAGTTCTTGGCTACCAGTGGTGCAGAATAAAAGAGTTACTAACACAAGGAAGAATTGCCGTAAATACCGATGTGGAAAAAAATAATTTATGTCAGATACCCTAATAAATGACAGCAACAACTAACCATCCATAAAAGAGACCGCCACATGAAAGGTTAACAACAGAACATCACGTATGTTAATTTCGAAGCAGGCTTTATTTGAGCTTAAAATTTTAAGTGAAAGCGAAAATAATACTCGTGCTAAATACCATCTGCTATCACCAATTATAAATAAAAACAAAATGCCCAGAAGCTATGAATATTTTAAATGTTTCTTAATTTTATTAATAATTTATCAGTGTTATGGCCAAACGTTTCCGCAAAAGAAAACCAATCGTATTACGAGAGTGAAAAGCAATTGTGGAAAATATTCCTGCGGAAAGAGATAAAAAATATTTTTAAAAAATGTGAAAAACTATAATAATTTAAGTTATATGTAACAATTAAATACCCTATATCTGGATTCTCCAAATTTTATGTAAATCACTCTGAGAAATAAATGTGTTTTTCGAAGTGAAAGCCTGAAAGCTCATCTGCGAATAAAGGCTTTTTCAAGAAATGGTTGGGAGGTGTAGAAGAGGAAAACCGTGTACTTCATATCCAAATAAAAGTTTTAATTATCGCTATCGGGTGAAATACAAAACTAAGCCTTAAAATGTTGTTTGGGTTGGTTACTTTAACATAATAGGGGAGAAAAGAAAATTATTTATTTTAAAATATACTTATAAAAATGGTTTCACTTACAAATGTCTATTTTATTTTTTTACGATAGGAGTAGCGAAACACGCCGGGTATTACTAGTTTTATATAAATACATACCAAAATCAATTATTAATCAAACTATTTGTATTTCCCCGTTTTGTGGTTTATCTCAGTTCATATTTTTAATTCAAACCTTTTGTTTATTTAGACCCAATGTGACATCATTTAGCACATTCAATTCTTAAGTTCTCTTGTTAAATATAAATATTATTTCTTATTTTAATGACAAATTCCAGTTTCATTTCAAAGTTAGATTAACAATGATCTGCGTGAAGTTTATAATTTTTGTTTTGATATTAATACTGATGCTAGCAGCACAGAAAATTCCAGAATCAAGGACGCAGGATAATATACTATTTAAAACAGTTTCTAATTGTGGCATGCTCAGTTGTGGAGGCTAAAATTCTAAAAGAACGTGTTAATACTTTTACTTGTGTTTATTAAAATCTTGCATCATCAATTTTAATTAAGTTTATAAAATGCCTCCAAACCATTTAAAATCTTTCCTGAGTTTACTATTGGTCGTACGGGGTGCATTTGCAGAATATTGCCGCCAATGTAAACAAATCGTGTTACGGTTGTCAGAAGCAAATGTGTAATTTTTACCTGTAGCAGAAAGTAAATAACAAATTTTTTATATTGTAATAAATTATAAATTAAATTATATAATAAATAACAATATATTATAACAATTGGTATTTAAAAATGTAACTAAGATTTATTTGTACCGGGATGCCCTAGTTTTTAACCCTTTCACTGCCAACACAAATCTGCTTAAAGATTTAAAGGAAGTAAAAGGTTTTGCAATAGGCGCTTTAAATTAAAATAAAGGAAAGTGTAGGAAAGAAACACACAAGAAAACCCCTAACGCACAATCACGGTGGCCAGTTAAGATCCTCTACTTGAGATGACAATGCACGTGTCGCCGTCCTATCGAAACCACATGCCGCTTGTATTCTGTACAGACTTCTTGTTTAAATCAGCTTTTAAACAATTTGTTGATTTCATCATGCTTCTTTTTATTTTTGTAATCTATTATTATATAAAATTTTGTTTTTTTATTTCTTCTGTTCAATCAGCTGACGAGATGTCATAACGAATAACGCGTGAAAAATTTAAAGTTTACCAACTTCATGCGTTAGAATGTTGCAAACTTCTTTATGTACCTTATACTATGATAATACTCTATTTAAACTTTTTTTGACAGAAGCGTATATCGCATTGAAGCGTTCAATACGTGGTATGTACTTTCGCCTTAAAGAAGTTGGTAATCATCGACCTTTAGCGCTCGCTATTAAGGGTGATTGCCTGGCTGAAATAAATATGCAACACTGAAATTTTTCCTATGCATTTAATGCTCTTAGATCTGATGTGGATGAGTATCGTCCCAAATTCAATAATTTTGTTTGTTGTCGTCCTCATTCATCCCTCATCGCTGAAGATGATTTTTCATTGTCATCATATGCACGTATTGTTGAACGCTACATCCTGCAAAGTAGACTGACAGTCAATTTGACAAACTAGTTTTCAACAATGACATAATTAAATCAATTGTATAGAACTGACAAAAATGTGTGTAGACAAAAGTCAAACTCCTTATAGACTTTTGTCTAAACAAGTGTATGTCAAATCTAGACACTAGGTGATGAAAAGGGGTTGTATATACATATATGGAGTATTTAGAATTTGAGTCTTACCGACTCTAACAATTAAAATCGTTTCAGGTATGAATCGCAAAATAGTATTAAAATGATCACTAGAGTGAATTTTAGAAATTATAAATAAAGAACTTTTCACATATAAATAAATTAGTTCATACTATATTTTATTTAAAAATTCCCCTGAATAATAAATGTAAGTGAACTAGGATTATTATTGGATTAAAAATAAAGTATATATATATATATATATATATATATATATATATATATATATATATATATATATATATATATATATATATATATACAAAATATACAAAAGACAAAAGACTATAATAATAAAATTAAAATAATTAATTAATAAAAAATATCAATATAAAAATGTTTTATTATAATTTCTTGAATTTTATTTAAATATAAGAGTATATGTAAAGAAGAATAAGAAGTATATATGTAAAGAAGAATAAAAATAACTACAAATTAAAGAGTGTTCCGATAGTGACGTGATTTTCAACAACAAGCAGACATTTAAAACTTTTAAAATTAAGTAGCTACAACATACAATAAGATATATATAAAAGAATGTAATTTTACAGTTGTATTGAACATAGTACGGAACCCTACGTATGTAAGTTTGACTCCGACTTGACTGATTTTTTAGGGTTCCGTACACAAAGTGTAAAAGCGTAACCCTATTGCTTTCGCTACAATGTCTGTCCGTCTGTCAGCGCCTTTTATCTCTGGAACCGTAATAGGTAGACTCTTGAAATTTTCACAGATGATGTATAGCTGTTGCCGCTATAGCAACAAATACTAAAACTTATAGGGTGTTCTAATAGAGAGGTGTTATTCACGAAAATATGTTTATTTCTTGAACTATAGGAGGAGGGATACACTTGAAATTTACAAACAGTAATTAAAACTTAGTTCACTATATAAACAAGTATAAAAAAGTAAAACTAAAAATTAAAGGGTGTTCCGATGGTGGTGTGATTTGCATGTATAAGGCCTAAGTTTTGAACCATAATAGGTAGACTCTTGAAAATTTTACCAAAGGTGTATAACTATGGCCGCTATAGCAACCAATATTAATATAGGGTGTTCCGATAGATAGGTGTTATTTACGAATATGTGTTTATTTCTTGAACTGTAGGAAGCATACACTAAAAATTTACAAACAGTAATTAAAACTTAGTTCGCTTTATAAACAAGTCTAAAAAAATAAACCTAAAAATTAAAGGGTGTTCCGATAGTGGTGTGCTTTGTATGTGTAAGGCCTAAGTTTTGAACCACAATAGATAGACTCTTGAAAATTTTACCAAAAGTGTATAACTGCGGCCACTATAGCAAAAAATACTAAAACGTAGGGTGTTCCAAAATTGACGTGTTATTTACGTTTATGTCTTTTTTTGAGCTGTAAGAGGCAACCACTTACAATTTGCAGACAGTAATTAAAACTATGTTTGTTTTATAAACAAGTATACAAAATTGAACTTAAATATTAAAGGGTATTCCAATAGTGACGTGATTTGCATGTATATAGCCTAAGTTTTGAATGAATAGGTGGAATCTTGAAATTTCTACAGGAGGTGTATAACTATGGCCACTATGACAAATAGTAAAAAATAAAGGGTTTTCCGCCAGTGACGTGACTTGCATGTATAAAGCCTTATTTCTTGAACCGTAACAGATAGACACTTGAAATTTTGTACAGAAGATGTGTTTGCACGGCCGATATGACAATTACTAAAAATTAAAGGGTGTTCCGACAGTGACATGTTTTTCACTTATAGTGACTTTTTTTAATCGTAATAAGTAGACTCTTAATATATTTATAGAAAGGAAGTTGCCATAGCCACTATAATGAATAATAAAATTAAAGGGTGTTCCGACAGTGACATGATTTTATAAACCGTAATAGATACCCTCTTGAAATGTTTACAGTAGATGTGTTACTTCGGCAGCTATAACCAATACTTAAAATTGAAGTGTGTCCATAGTGACGTGTTTTTCACGAATATTACCTTATTTTTTTAACCGCAATAGGTGGGCTCCTGATATTTTAATAGAAAGTGTATTACTATGGCCGCTATAAAATCAATTACATACTAAAATTTAAAGGGTGTTCCAATTATGATGCAATTTTCGCGAATATTACTTTAATTTTAAAATTTAAGGGTGTCCCATAAGACATAAAGAAATAAACAACTGGAATTTTTAAATTATACTGAACATAGTACGGAACCCTACGTGTGTGAGTCTAACTCGCACTTGACTAATTTATTTAATGACAGCTTAATTTTTGATGAAACAGTACTGAATCATAACCATTTTTTACGATTTTTATACAATTTCTAAGAAAAAATCTATCCTTGAAATTGGTCAGGAGAGCAAATTTAGTTTTTTGACAGCAATTTTTCTTTTTTTTTCATTTTTAGACATTCATTCTCTTAACTATACAGTTAACCCTCTTACAATGCGGTACTTTTATAACGCAGTTCCTAAAACTCGACTCTTACAAGGCGATATTTTTAAAATATTTATTATTTTTACCACTGCAAATAATAACAAAAGCGAAGACACACATTGTAATTAGTATTTAGGTTTGCTTTTATCATTGTACGTTGCGATTTTTATTGAAAAAAGCATTCTCCACGTAAATAAAGTTTTGAAAGGCGTTTTGGTATGAAGTTAATTTGTCCTGCAACGCGATTTCTTACAACGCGGAAAATTTTAGGAACCTATCTACCGCGTTGTATGAGGTTTACCTGTATTAGCATACTCTTATAAAATTTCATTAATTTTATAAGCAGAATCATGACTAAAAATCAAGCATAAAATAACACATCATAAAATGAGAGAGTATTTGAAGTTTCTGCTAACAAGGCCGGCCTTGCTTATTTGGCAACGTTTTTACCTGAAGTTGGATCCGCATTCTGTTTTATCACTTGTTTGCTTTGAAACTGTTTTTATATTCTTAAAATTCTGAAAAACTATTAATTTTACTATTTTCTTTATATAGAGGTACCCATCCCTAGATAAAACTCTAAAATTATATAAAATTCTTCAATTATTATATAGTACTGAAAATATTGTGTAAATTATCCCGCTGACAAAAATAAAAGCTACTGACAAGTTTTCAGTACCATTGAATTGGTAAAATTGCGCAATTTCATTGCTTTTTCTCCATTTTCTCTTGAAATTAGATATTTTTGTGGAAAAATAGTATCCTATATTTGAACTTCAAGGGTTTACCTATTACGGTTCCGGAACTAAAACGTTATACATGAAAATCACGACACTGCCGGAAAACCCTTTAATATTTAGGTTCAATTTTGTATACTTGTTTATAAAGCGAACACAGTTTTAATTACTATCTGCAAATTTTAAGTGTTTACCTCCTACAACTCAAGAAATAAAAACATAATCGTAATTAACACGTCACTTTCGGAACACCCTATAAGTTTTAGTATTTGCTATAGCGGCCACAGGTATACACCTTCTCTAAAAATTTCAAGAGTCTATCTATTATGGGTAAAAACTTAGGTCACTATCGGAACACCCTTTAATTTTTAGGTTGATTTTTTTGTACTTTTTAATTAATGTTTGTAAATTTTAAGTGTATGCCTTGTACAGTTCAAGAAATAAATATATATACGTGAATAACACGACTCTATCGGAACACCCTAAAAGTTTTATTATTTGCTGCTATAGCGGCAACAGTTATACATCTTCTGTGAAAATTTAAGAATCTACCTATCTATTACTGTTCCAGAGATAAAAGGCGCTGATAGACGGATGGACAGACGGACTGACATTGTAGCGAAAACAATAGGGTGACGTTTTTATCCTTTGAGTACGGAAGTAGACGGGTACTCCCTATACATAGTTAGTATTAGTTATACTATTAACTAATGTATATAATGAATGACACTCTCTAAATTTGATATAGGTTACTCTAAGATTAACGTGCGTTTTCGAGTAAAAGCTTAGCGGAATAGTACTTCCCGTAGAGAGTAACTTTTAATTATTCTACATATGTGTGGAGAACTAAAATAGGTAGACTCTCCAAATTTTATGTAGGTCACTGTAAGAATAAAATGTGGAATTGTAAAGCAAATCTAAATATTCTTTATCAGGGATACTTTGAAAATAAAGTGAGTATTCGAGCATAACAGTAGGACAATATGGGAGGAAAGAAAATGATTTATTTTTAAATATGCTTATAAACATGATTTTACTTACAAATGTCTATTTTATATTTTTTACGATGATGGTAGCGAAACACACCGGGTATGGTTAGATTTATATATAAACATATGTACATACCAAAACCAATTATTGATCGAAATATTTGTATTTGCCAGCTTTGTGGTTTCTCTTTGCGCATATTAAGCTTCTGTGTATTAAGAACCAATGTGACATCAGTTCTCTCTTCTTAAATAGAATTATTATTTCTTCACACTTTGCCACAAAATGGTTATAATTATAATTGCTTTATTGTCATGACAAATTCCAGTTTCATTTCAATTTTAGATTAACAATGATCAGCGTGAAGTAGATGCTAGAGTGGCAATATAAGAAGAACAAGACAATATTCTAGAATCATTCCAGAATAATAGAGTTACTAAAACAGTTTACAATCGTGTCATGTTCAGTTGTGGAGGCAAAAAGCTTCAAAGAAAGTTGTAATACATTTATTTACTCGTGTTTATTAAAATCTTCATCTTCATCATCATCATTAATCTTAAATAAGTTTATAATATGCTTTTATACCACTTAAAATGTTTCCTGATTTTACTACTGGTCGTAGGGTGCATTTGCAGAATATTGCCGCCAATAAAAATAAATCGTGTTACGGTTGTCAGAAGTAATTGTGGATCTTTTTCTTGCAGCAAAAAGTAAAAAAATATTAAAATCTTATTTGTTTCTATTAAATTATATAATAAATTAAATTACATTATAAAAATTGCTATATTATTATGCAACTGAAATTTACTTATAGGGATTATGGATTTAGGGGACGTGAGGGAAAAGTCTATCGCACGATCTCCTTCTTCTTCTGGATTGTTGCTCATACAGAGCAACAATGATGGTTCAAAAGCTGCTGTAAACACTAGGTTCTTAGTTGCAGCTTTTGGTCATGTCCAGAAACGACGGTTGAATTTTAAACCATGTTCGTCTTCTTTGTTTTTGTATTTGGTTTAATTATATATTATTGTTTTTCATTATTTTAATTTTCTTTAGTTTGTTCAGTTTTATTGTTAATTTTTTATTCTTTTCATCTTTTTATTTATTGTCCCATGTAAAATTTTCTTGTAGTTTCGATATGTAAAATTAAGGTTATACACGATAACCAGAGCGATTACACGTGGCTGATTAATGCAAACACCAATTAACTGTACCACGGTACAGCTAACCGTGGAAGCCAATCAGCCAGTGCGAAAGGGAGACGCAAACCACTTGAAGACCGAGCAACAAGGACGGCCTAATGACAATGACGCGCGCACGTGTTCCTCAATCCAAAGCTACTTTATTTACAACGCACGATCTCCATGGCCAGATCACATCACCTCTACGTAGGGTTGCCACATACCTAAAATCAAATATCTGGACAATAGAAAAAATTCACCTGGATTTTATAATAATAACTGGACATTTTAAAAATGCACTTATAGTTCAAAAAGCAAAAGATATCAATTAATTTAGATTTTCAACTTTATTTTTCTCGCATTTTTGAAAAAAGATGGACCATATCCTATCAATTGAAATATCCTTCGGCAAATTTTCAAAGGCTTCTCGCAGGCAACAAAAGCCAGTGTACAACATGTCGTTGTAAATTACATTTGATATTTCTAAAGCTTTTGGAGGCTCCGATAAGCCTCCAAATTGTTTTAAATTTAAAATGGAAATTTAGTTGTAAATTAACTCAATTATTTTTCAAAATTAAAGAAATTCTTTCTGAACTGGAAAACTTGTATTTTAGCTTTCTTTGGCTGGCAACCCTACCTCTACGTGAGATGACCATGCACTCGAATCCGCATCAGTGTAAACGAGTTTGTGGCCGTAAGTGGGGAGTCTCGCCAAAGGCTGCATACTGGATTTACACAATGATGGTGCGACCCATAACTTATGCTTCAGTGGTTTGGTGGCCTTAAGCCTCTCAGACAACAATAAAGCGTAAGTTGGATGGGGTTCAAAGAATAGCTTGTATGAGCATATGTGGCGCAATGCGCACGGCTCTAACACAGGCAATTGAGGCAATGCTGGACTTATTTATTAGATCAACGGCTGCGATGTCTGCTTTGCGTATGAAGAGTGATGACATTTGGCATCGCTTTCAGTAGAAGAAAGGTAGTCGAAAGACTGCATCGGACACTAATTGCGGACGGCGTTATACACAATGAGTGTATGGAGAATGACATAAGCATTTTCACTGATGGTTCTCTTATGGACGGTAGAGCAGGATCTGGTGTACACTCAGTTGAGCTAAACTTGTCCTGTAGTCTCCGTTTGGGGGAGTACGTCTCCGTTTACCAGGCAGAATTGCTTGGGCTGCTACATGCGTTGGATCACCTGCTGGAATGTTGAATGCAGGGAAGAAAGGTTCTCATTGCACTTGACAACCAATCGGTTATAAAACGCATGAATTAGGTGAACGTGTACTCCAAACTAGTGCTGGAATGTGTTTTAAAGCTTAACAGATATTCCTCGGTTAACGAGGTAACATTGATGTGGGTTAAAGGACACATTGGCACTTCTGGGAATGAAGCAGCAGATCAACTAGCTAAAAGGGAATCTGCTGAGAATTTCTGTGGACCAGAACCCAGAGTATCACTGGGAAATGGCCTAGTACGAGCAAAAGTCCTTCAATGGCTGAACTCACTAAACCTGAAAAGGTGGAGGGAGGCTACTACATGTAGACAGGCTCGAATGGTGCTCAAAGAGCCCCTTGGCTGGAGAGCCAGCAAGGTTCTTAGATTCTATAGAAGTACCTTAAGCTGGATAACCGCGTTAATGACAGGTCATGGAAACTTCAAGATTCAAGCCAAGATGAAAATCGAAAATGATACTTGCAGACTATGGAAGACGCTAATACGGTAGCGCACATTGTGTGTGAATGTCCAGCACTGGCTAGCGTAAGACTTAGGACCACGGGCAGAAGCTTGTTAAATGTGGATGCCATGGGGGAACTAAGCATTAGACAAATGCTAGCAGTCACTAAAGAGACCGTGATGAGAAAGTATGCCGATAATTCCCAGTCGACACTCTGAAATCACTAGAGTCTAGATTAAAGGCTGGTTGTAGCACGAGACTCAATGATATTCGATATTCCCCCTACATTAATAATAATAATAATAATAATAAATGCACTCGAATCGCTCGTAAAGCATACATAATGTTGCATGAGTTGTGTGGTACGTAGAGCTGTCCTCTTGAAACCACATTTCGTTCTTATCCATATTATTCAATTCAGGCTAAAAGGAGTTAATAATCATCGACATATAGCTCTCGCCGTTGGCGGTAATGACCTGGCCAACGTCGTTCTTCAAAAAATATCGACCGATAACTAAATGGTATATTTAGTAAACAAAATTAAATCTTTATGTTATAAAAAGCTTTGAGAAGAGGAGCCAGATCCGCAGAAAATCATAAATGGGAAAATAAAACCAAGAATCTGTTCAGAAATTTCTGCCGTTAAAAGTCTGAAATTATAATGAGACTCAAGTTCTTGCTTGGAAAAATACAATTATAGTGATAGGTATTGGACCAAGCAAGAACTCGAGACCTCAGTAGTTATAACGTTCAAAATTTTTAGATGCGAATCTTAGCCTTATTTTCACATTTATGTTTTTGTGTTGATGACAGCCAGTATAAAATTAAAAATTGAAATTAAAAGTTGAATCCAATGGTAATGTAATTTTGAATTTTTGAATTTTTTTAAATTTTGAATTAACAAACTTTTTTACGTAAGCTAAGAGCTTATTCAGAAATCAATCATTTAAGATCAATATTAGCTTCTGTATATAGTAGAATAATTAACTTTTTATTTTTTACATTTTCACAGGACGTGAAAATTGCACAGAGGGTGTATATTACTCTGTCAATAACAAGATGTATAAAAAATGAAAATAAAAGCTAAAGGGTGTACCCTTAGATAACATAATTTGACGTATATGACCTTATCTTTGAATCCATTGCAGATAGACATTTTATTTATCGCTCTATTCGCTATATCAAAAAATCATATCTATATAAATAAAATCAAATGTCCTTCGTTGGTAACCGCAACACTTAAGAACGACTGCACTGATTTGGCCAATTCTTTTTAAGTCTTCACCATAACCAAACTTATGTAGGTTTTAACGGACCACTCTCACTTTTACGCCTACTTTTTAAATAGTTAGAGAACTACAATAGGTAGATCTTTAAAAATTTGCACCAGCAACCCCCTGGCTGGTTTGGAATAGTGGGCGCGGTACCTCCCATACAAAGTGAACGAATATAATCGTCTACCTGAAGATCAGCAATAAATAGTTTCTTGAACCTTTGCCCAAGTAGCCCTCATACTTATGAGCATAATCTAGCAATATACAGACTGGATTCGGACAGTGGGCGTGGCAGCTCTCAGACAAAGTAACAATAGGCGTCATGCATATAAACTTAAACATTTTTGTCATGAGAACAGCGAACGTTTTCGAGTTAAAGGTTGGCCATACTTTTCTTTCAAATGTTTATTGTATTTTTGTGGATGGGTGTAGCGAAGAAAGGGTTTGGGATTTCCCGGGAAACGGGAAAAAATATTCGCATTTCCGGGAATTCCCGGAAAAAACAGCTCTTAGAGAAAATAACTTTATTTACCGAAACAGTACTTATTAGCATTAACAGTTTATAAAACTTAAAAGCAATTCAGGTGACAAATATAACAAGATAAACCAAAAAACATAAAATTAAAAACTAGAGGGTGCTGCATATAAGAGGTGATTTTAACCTATATCGGCCTTTCTTTTGCACCATTACAGGCAGGCCACAAGTATTAAAAACTGATACTGAGATGTACATTTATTGTTTAACTTTTAAACTTTTTTGTTTTAATTCGATAACCGTCTGTATGACATAATATTATCGGATAAATACTACAGGTTGTCATAGCACATATCATAAATATTAATGGTTCAAGTGTTAAGACCACTCTTTGCAGTCTGCAAACATATTACACATGTGACGGTAAAAATAGTTTGAGTCCTATTAGTTTGACCCATTTTTATATCATGGGCCAAGACCATCCACAAAACAAAGAAAAGTGCATATTATAAGGCGCCGAAATACTGATTCGTCGGTGTTCTTAACTTAACTTGGCCTCTGTCCTTCGACTACGTGGAATATTTTATAGAAGGGTTTTTGCTTACATGCCTATAAAATACAGGTCGTGCAAAAATTGAAGCCAAACGATTATAGCATGCGTCGCATTTTTACTAATTGGGCTCATTTGAAAGTGGCCTAAGATGAGCATTTTTATCAAAGAATTGTGTTTAGTGATAAGGCTCATTTCTGGTTAAATGGTTACTTCAATAAGCAAAATTGCCATATTTGGAGCGAAGGCAATCTGAATCACCATTACATGGAGCTGCCGTTGCTCTGAGTGGCAAGCGCTATCGAGCCATACTGACTTAACTTTTGATTTCAAAAATTAATCAGCTAAACATCAACATTTGGTTCCAATAAGACGAAGCAATTTGCCACGCGGTGCGCTTACCAACCGATTTATTACAATATCAATTTTGTGACAACTTTATATCCAGAAGTGGTTACCGGCCCCCTTCCTCATGCGGTTTACTGCCTGGATTACTTTTGAATAGGCTATGTTGTCATTACTTTATATCTACAAACCAGCAACTCTTGAAACATTGGAAACCAATATTTAAGCCACCTTTGACGCCATACGGCCAGATTAATTGAAAAAATACAAATCAAGTAAGGCTTACGTTCGTTAACCTCTCTAATAATAATAATTTGTCAATCCTATTGAGTAGTTAGAGACAATAAACGAATTTAAGTCTTAACAACTCATTTGTACAGATAAATTTATTTATAAAATAACTGAAGGATAATTTGAGATTGGTCACCGCCGGGTAGGGTATCTGTTATTATTTTCTTATTAATAAATCAAATAACCACAATTACATATCACTTATTATTGATAAATAATTGCTACTATCCGTTAACTTACACATCTCATTAAGTCAGTTTTATTTAAAAATTTCCTTAAATAAGATGAATTTAATTAAATTTACATTATTGCTGCTGATATTGATATTTACAACCTCAAATTGTGCACATAACAGCAAAAAATCTATAACTAAGACAACTAAAAATTGCGGAAAATATGGATGTGGAGAAAAATAATTTAAGCTTTACAGCCAGCCAGTCTATTGCAATACCTAATTGCCGTGAGGAGATATGCGAATGCAATTACTAAACCATTTTAAAACATAAATTTAATTGATCCTAATAAAGTGAATCAAGGTTAAACAATTTATGTTTTATTTACCTTACGATGATGATCGTAAGGTAAATAAAATAATAAGGTATCGTTCTGTTTTTGGCGTTGATAAGTGCGGACGCGATTTTTTTTAGCTCGCATAAACAAAAAACAAAACATACATTGTGTGAATAATTTCAAACAATAACAAAAAAACAAACTTGTTTTAATACAACAACAAAGTTGTCTGTAATTTTTTTTTCTTTCTTTCTCTTTATTTTTTACAACGGCATATTGAATTGCTACTTTAAAAATAAAACAAAAACAATAAGGGCTAATGAGCCTCTTTAATTTAAGCAAACAAAATGTAGACAATATTGTATTAAATAAAGACAAAAAAACTGAAAATAATTTGTGTGTAAATTCTACGCAAGTTATACGTACCCAATCTTGTTTGTCGCTTTGGCTAAGCGATGACAATAATATAACTACAAACAAGTCGCCTTCTGAACACAGTGTTACCAAAAGTAATATGGATAGTGCAGAAAAACCTAAGACTCAAGTGGGAATGGACAGATATATAACTGTGTTGAAAAGAGGACGAAGCCCTAAATCTTCGCAGATTGCACCAATGTCCAAAGTACTTAAAGATAAGCAGGCTAACGGAATAAGTTCCCAAAATCGTTTTGCTATTCTAGATAACGAAACAAGTGAACAAAAAACGGCACCCAAGTCGTTTAAGCCACCGCCAATTTTTTTAAGGGAAAGAAATTCGAATGAATTAATAAATAAGTTAATTTCAGTTATCGGGGAAAATTCATTCTATGTAATTCCAATCAAGCGTGGTAACATTGATGAAACAAAAATTCATTTTATAGACGAAAGTAGTTATCGTAAAGCAGTAAAGGAGTTTGAAAGCTGCAATAAGAACTTTTATACCTATCAGCTGAAGAGTAGCAAAGGCCTACAGGTAGTCATCAAAGGTGTAGACTCATATGTTAATCCAGTGGAAATAAAAGCTGGCCTCCAAAAAGCAGGATTTAAAGTCAAAAGCGTTGATAATCTCAGAAATCGAGAGCGTGTCCCTCAACCTTTATTTCGCGTTGAACTGGAACCTGGGGATATTAGATTAAAGAAGAACGAAACGCATCCCATTTATAATCTAAAATATCTGTTACACCGCAGGATAAGTGTAGAGGAACCACATAAGCGGTCAGGACCCGTTCAGTGTTTAAATTGCCAAGAATACGGCCATACAAGGGCTTACTGCAAGTTGCCTCCGGTTTGCGTTGTGTGTGGAGAGCTTCATTGTTCCGCCCAATGCGACAAACCAAAGGATGACTCCAAGGTTAAAAAATATAGCAATTGCGGTGGAAATCACACCGCTAACTACAGAGGCTGTCCAGTTTTTTCTGAGGTAAGGAAGTCAACTCAGAAATTAAATACTCCTGCTAGGCAGCCACAATACCAAGCAACTGCTCATTACCCTCAGTTAGCTCAACCCACAACCAAACATGTTTCATACGCGGATATATTAAAATCCAATCATGTTTTAGCACACAAAGCGACACCTACAAACAATTCTACCCCAAATATGCATCCAGAAGCTAAAGAACAAACTCCATCTGGTAACTACAATCGTCTCGAAGCAAGTATCGAGACATTAGTGCATTCGTTAAACAGTTTTATGAGCTCTATGAGCAGCATGATGCAAGAAATGGTTCGCATGCAATCTATGATGTTGCAGGCGGTACTTAACAAACCATGAGCTGTTTAAAAATATGTTTCTGGAACGCAAACGGCTTACGCCAACACAAAAATGAACTCGAGTACTTCTTGAAGAACCAACAAATTGATGTCATGATGGTTTCAGAGACTCATTTAACAACAAATAGCTTTTTTAAAATCAATGGCTATATATTATATGACACTAAAGACCCCCGTGGCAGAGCATGTGGTGGTTCAGCAATACTAATAAGGGCTCGAATTAAACATCATTTACTGTGTGATTTTTGTGAGGACTACCTTCAAGCAACAAACATCTGTATTGAAGAATATCATCAAAACTTTGTTATTTCTTCGATTTATTCACCTCCTAGATTTAAAATATCAGAGAGTCCATATATCAACTTTTTCAAATCACTAGGTCCCTGTTTCATAGCATCAGGCGACTACAACGCTAAACATACGTTTTGGGGATCACGCCTAATAACTCCAAAAGGTCGTGTTTTGTTTGATACAATTTCAAAAATGCGTCTGAATGTGATATCAAGTGGACAACCCACCTATTGGCCTACTGATCGACAAAAAATAACTGATGTTATTGATTTTGGCGTGACTAAAGGTATTTCGAGAGAAATGATTAAGGTTGAAGCGTCACTCGAATTATCCTCAGATCATTCACCCACTATTGTCTATATATGGAATCAGCAAAATATCGTGTCGCCAACAACTTGCACAAGCATTAATTGGTTGAAATATAAAAAGTATCTCAGTACTCATTGTTCGGAAAACATACCGCTAAGAACACCAGAAGATGTGGACCAGAGTCTAATTTATTTTGATCAAAACCTTAAATCAGCTGCCCAACATGCGACAGAAACCAGACAACCAGCTAGATACAATCAAATTTATTTTGTAGATGTCGAGCGGCTCTTGGCTGAAAAAAGAAAAATTAGAAGAGAGTGGCAAGCACACAGATCTCCTCAACTCAAATCTAGACTTAAAGATTGCACGAAACGACTAAGACAGCTGCTAGAATCTCGAAGAGTAGCATCTCTGAAAAATTACTTGGAAGACCTCGACGCAACTGCTCAATCAGATTATTCATTATGGCGTGCATGTAGGAACCTTAAAAGACCGGTCGTACGTAAGCCTCCCTTGCGAACTTCTTGTGGAGACTGGGCAAGGAATGATACCGAAAAAGGCAATTTGTTTGTTGGACATTTGAAGAAGGTTTTCACCCCAAATGTATGTACTGATATAGCTGAGTTACCATCAGTAGAGACTAGTGCCGTAGTACCCCTAAGATTTGAATTTAGCGATATTGAAAGGGCAATAGCAGATTTAAACACCAAAAAAGCCCCTGGCGTTGATAAAACAAGTAACAAGATGTTAGTTGAATTGCCCCGTATAGGTCGCAGAATTTTTCTGTTTGTTTTTAATGCCATCTTACGTCTTGAGTACTTTCCCACAGAGTGGAAGGTCTCTTTGATAACTATGATTCCTAAACCAGGAAAAGACCACACAAAAGTAGAATCATACAGACCTATAAGCCTTTTATCAAACGTGTCAAAGTTATTTGAGAGAATATTAATAACTAAGGTGAATCCAATTCTTAGCGCGAAAGGATGCATTCCGAACCATCAATTCGGCTTCAGAAAACAACATAGTACGATCCAACAAACACACAGATTAGAAAATGTAATTAAAATAACCTTTGAAGAAAAAAAAAATACTGTTCTGCGCTTTTTATCGAAGTTTCTCAAGCATTCGATAAGGTTTGGCACGAATGCCTTATATTTAAGCTAAAGCCGAACTTGCCCTAAAACTTGTATAAGCTCTTAAAAGATTATTTAACGAATCGCAAGTTTTTATTAAAATAAGGTGACTTTTTAAGCTCGCCACAGCTCATTAAAGCCGGAGTTCCCCAAGGTAGTATTTTGGGACCAATTTTATATTTACTGTACACATCGGATATGCCAATTAGCACCCTAGTCCACACATCAACTTTTGCAGATGACACAGCTTTTTAAGTATTCATGAAAGTGCCCAAGTAGCTTCACAACTTTTACAAGACCATATACTCAATTTGGAAAAATGGCTAGAAAAATGGAGAATAAAAGTGAATGAACAAAAATGCACTCACATAACTTTCACACTGCGCAGGGACTCATGCCCTCCTATTCGCGTAAATAACCAAATGATACCACAGCTTTCAGACGTTAAATACCTGGGTATACATATTGACCGTCGCCTTACTTGGAAAAGCCACATTGACTTCAAGTTAACACAAATGAAACTAAAAGCAGTACAACTAAATTGGCTTATTGGCAGAAACTCCACCCTGAGCTTAGATTGTAAACTTCTACTGTACAAGTCGGTCCTCAAACCAATTTGGTGTTATGGGATTCAGTTATGGGGCACTGCCTCAGCTAGTAGTGTAGAAAAAATTCAAAGGAGCCAAAATATGATTTTACGTATTATTACATCTGCTCCCTGGTATATAAAAAATTCGAACATCCACAAAGACCTAAACATGCCATCAGTTAAAGCAGAAATAGCGAAACATGCAGTCACATATCTAAAGAGGCTTGAATCTCATCCAAACCCTTTGGCGCGTAACATGCTGAATGAACCTGGTTACATTCGACTAAAAAGAAGAGATACTGCTTTTCTTGGCCGTACATTAGAGGGATGACCCGCAAATGATTTCGAAATCCGTGAAACAAAGATTATTTTTGTCTAGCACTGGCTGGACTTAAAAAGAATATTTTATTTTAGACTTAAGATACGAGTAATTATTGTTAGTTCAAAAATATTGAAGATACAATAAATAAATTATGAAAAAAAAAAAAAAATTACCTTAAGCTTAGTTTGGACCAAGACGAATTCATTTTACCAGGTGAGAGCACTACGACCTCTCGTACGATATATGTATGTACCTATGTTGGTAAATTTTAAATAAATCAACAATAACTTTTTTTTATTATACTAATTATTGTATAATTATATTTATTGCAAAGCACTTACATACATATTTATATTCATAAATAAAACAGTCGGAAAATCCCTAGACATTGTTTTGACTGCGTTTATTTTTGATAACGATGAAATAGAAGTGATAGCAAAAATACGTGAAAGTTGAAATTAGAAAATGGCAAACGGCGACAAGAAGAAAGGTTTTGCTATGTAGCGTCTACAGATGCGATTGGCCTTGATATAACATGAGATACTAGCGTCGGCAGAAAAATGGAAATTGAATTGAAATGGAATTGTCAACATTTACATTCTTATCACACAAGTGAAAAGCGTATGCTGTCTTAGACTAAGATTTCATTTTATATAGTCATTTACAGAATATACATAAGTATGCACATGTTCATATTTTATTTGCGTAATTTATACATAAATTTTTTCAAAGGATAAATTAGTTTTAGATACAGATTTATGTAATTAAATTTCTAATTGATTAAATTTTTTAATTGATTAAATTTATATTGTGTGTATTACAACTTTTACCCAAATTATAAATTCACTGAAATTGATTACTACGGAGTAAGCTAATTTCTATGACCGTTTCGCTAAGTGCTTAAGTTCAACAGGAAAGTTTCACCCAAATATTTGAGATAAGCTAAAATTACATTTTATGTTAAAAATTTCCTTAAATAAATGAGAATTAAGTTAGAGAAATTAAAAACAAAGTATTAAATCTTCGACAAATCAAAAATAACCAACCTTGGCAATTATACCGTACCATTTCATTTTTTTTTTTTTTTTGTTTTTTTTTTTGTTAAAACGAAAAATATTGACTTTGTTGTTTATGTTGAAAATATGTAGTATTCCTTCTAACAACTACTGTTTAAGTTATAAATGAAATAATAAATTAATTATTTAGGCTTAAGTTCTTAATTATAAAGAGATAAAGAAAAATTAGATACCAGCAAAGCAGAATGCATTTTCTAGACAGCTACGTCCGTCATCAGTACTCTATGTATCAATCTACCCGGTAGTTTCAATGGTTATTAATTTTCTATTTAAACAAACTTATCAAAGAAATAGAATCTGAGAAATTTTAATTTTACATTATATTTCATAGAAGATAGAGCCATAGATAACACATAGATAGTCAACTGAAACGTCAAAAACCTAAGTCTCTTGTCAAAAAACCTAAGTCTAAGAATGTATTTGTAGGCAAAATTGTATAAGTGTTGGTTTAAAAAAAATTCCCCACAGCACCTAAACTGCACATAGTTGTATAAAATATTTTGTAAAAACACAATATTTTTTTACATTCAATTTTAGATGTTAAAATTAAATAATTCTTTTGCTTTTTAATAAATTTATGAATTTTGTATTTTTCTAATATATTCATGTGCGAAAAAAGTTAGATTGAATGCTAATTTTAAATATTTATTATTTTGATTTGTAAATTTTTATCCCCTAAAAGACAAAAAAATACAATACTGCGTAGAAATAAATTTCACCAAACAAATGTCAACAAAATTAAATTTATTTTGTATTAAAAAATTTGGAAAACAATAAATTGTTAAATAATTTTTTGTGCAAAAATTCAAAATTGTTTAAATATTTGAAAAGTGCAATCGAATATCGCGTAATAGTGTCTACAGGTGAATAAAAATTTTACTCCCCTACGTGTGTGTGAAGACATTTGTAGCCACGTTTTTGACATTTGGAGAGTTGGCCATCTATGTGTTATCTATGGATAGAGCTTTTTGAAATTGTTTTTACACTTGTAAACTCTATTTATTTGTCATATTATACTACCAAGCAAACATTTTTCTTTATTTTAATTCTCTTTATATATTTTCTTTTATTTGAAAATAGTTCAAATAAAATTCATAGTTATAAATAAAATATTAAAAAAAAAGAAATACAGTTATTGGTTAAAGACAAATTATTATAGATTGTTTTTAAAGAGAAGTAACATTCAGCAATTTATGCCTTTATCAATCGTGTTACTTCCTTTGCAAAGGGATAGGATTAAATTAGTGCTGGCAATTTCTGCTACTTTTAATTACTCGATACTACTCAATACTTATCAACAGGGTACTCAATACAACTGAATATTTTTGAATACATAATAGAAACTAACTGTTAATCAGAATTTTAATGAAGTTAAATTTTTTATATAATTTGTTTTTAAAACTATAACGTTAAAAGTATCGAGTAATTACTTTTGAGTATTGAATACTCAAAAAAAAAAGATCAAATACTCGGTACTCGATAACCACTACTTAATACTTTGCCAGCACTAGATTAAATAAGACAGTCAAGCTTTTAGTTAACACAGCAATTGCACGTCATGTTTATTTGTAGAACAGAGTTGCACTCAGTGCCTCTGGTGTGATTTAGGTGTATTAATTTGAAGCTAGCCTAGCCCAAGGCGAGTTCATAACGGGTAAACTGGATAGCACAGTTGACTATTTTTTTGCTTCCGTTTGTTTCTCCATCTTCCAGTGTCAAAATGTGCTAACATTTGTTTTTCTTACAGCCGAAAATAATTTTTGGCGTTTGTTTGCGCATCATCTATTTCAGTGATGCATTTTAGAACACACGGACAACGTTCCTTAGGCAGAATTATTTGGGATGATTCCAATCCTTAAGAAATACCAAATTCTACGTCTGTACATTTTATAATTTAATAGTTATTTATGAAAACATATTCTTTTAGGTTTTAAAAGTATTATCGTGTTTCCAAAGATATTTTCAAATGTCTGTTGCAGGTGCTGTATGATGCTTTACCAGCTAAAACAAAAAACTTTGTAGTGAATCGATTGTAAAATTTGGAGCGAGTTTGGGTATTTTTGCTGAAGGCTCATACCAAAAATGGGTCAGAAATGACAGCAGTTGGTTAATCAGCACGGTTTTAACTGCAGTGCTAAATGTTTTGAGTTTTATTTTCCCTTACAAATCTATTTTCAAAAAAAAAAAATAAATAATTTGCTCCTTATTTTACTACTTTAACAACAAAATTAATAAAAAAATTATGCAATTGAAACCATTTTTTTTATTTTATTTAAAAACTTATATTTTTCGCACCTTTCTCGACAGACAAAATTTTGTGAATGTTTGAACGTTGTGAATTAAAAATGGTCGCCTTAATATTTCCCCTTCGTAGTGAGGCTACATGATGAATGTGCCTTGATACCAATTGTTCACACATTCGAAAAATCTATATGAAATTTTAGTCATGATAAGACTGATTACCTTTATTTTATTAATTCGTTTAAATAAAAGAATTAAAACATAATTTTTATACATGTTATTTTCTTGTTTTATTGTTATTCAATATTTTTTATTGATTAAAAATAGAATAGATTAATTTATACAACTTGATGTTTATTTTTATTTTTTGTTTTCTTTTTTTTACTTTTTAAAGTGTATTTTTTATTGATGAATATTTTTGTATTTTTTTTATAAAAAAATATTTAAAACTTGGTTTTATTACATGTTTTTAACAGGAAGTTGTGAGGGGGGAGGGGGGATCAAGTTGGAAAGGAGAATTTAAAATAAACAAAGGAAAAGTAGTAGAAAAATTAAAAATATATCTTTTTAGTTTTTGCTTATTAATATAATAAAAATACTCTTTATATCTAAATGTATGTTTGTTTTTAATAATTGTTATTTTAGTTAAATTTAACTTATTATTTATTTTTAAAATGAGAGCCAAATACATATGTATATAAAGAGCAAGTATTAAAAGGTTTTTTTCGTTCTTTTGTATCTCGAAGCTAAACTACAAATTCAATTGTTTTTTTTCTGTTTTTGTTTGTACTATTTTTAAGTTATTAAAAGAATTAAAATATTATTTACAAGTATTGGATGTAAGAGTTGGTTCACATTTTGTTTATTTACACATACATGTAAATAAATGTTTTTTTTAAATAAATATGCACAATTATTGGAAATTTATACACAAATCTTAAATTAAAGTTTTTCAAAGTAGTTTGGGTTGCGTTAAGTTTTTCCAGAATAAGGTAGGAGGGTTGGTTTTGAAGTAAAGTAGAAAAAGGTTTTTTTTTTATTTTTATTTTAAAAGATTTTTTATTAGTTTTATTGCTTTAGTTTAGTTTAAGAATGATTGATTTTTCGTATTTTTTATAGTTTTATATTTTTACATATTTTATTTTTACAAATATTTTAAAACATATAAGTTCTTGTGTTATTTATATAAATATAAAACTAAAGTTAATGTATTTTTTAATATATAATGTACAGATTTTCTTTTTATAATACATATTTAAATTATAAATTCATTTTGGTTTTTAATTTTATTTTAATTATTTTTTTAAATTATATTTAATTCATTAAATAATATATAAAGTTTATGTAACATTAAAATTATAAATAAAATGTTTGAAAATTGAAAGCTTTAGGCTTTAGATAAAAAAGAAATTAATCAAAAAAAACTTAATCTAAAATTAAATAAAAAATCGAAAATGTTAAAAATTCTTAAGTGATACGAGTTTTTTATAAAAAATAATAACTTTACACATTTTTTTCCAATAAAATCTAGTAAAGAAACAAATGAAAATAAAAATTAAATTAAATTAAATTAAAAGAAATAAAAAAATTAAAGCAAACATGACCACTACAGTACAGTCGTTTTTTTTTTAAGAACATTTCTGGTCGACTTTCCCCTTAAGGAAAGTTCAATATCAAACAAATATTTCCTATCAAAAATTCTTATATCATCAGCTGAGTGAAGTTACGCTTTCATTAACAAAAATGTGTGATATATAACCGAGTGCTAAGAAAAAGAAAAAAGAAGACTATAATTGGATATAAAACTAGTTTAATAACTCTATTCTATAAAAGTAGTAGTAATTACAGGTAACGCTCCGCTAATGGATGATTTTTCATTTAATTGAGAGTTTGACGGTTTCTTTCTTTTAAATTTCATCTGGCAGCCCTGCACACAACAAAACAAAAATCAAATTTTTGCATTATACAAGTACCGTTGATTTAAAGCAGGATTGCTGCAGTTTTCAATCAGTATCAGAGTTAATCCATGGTAATCGTAATAGGGTTACCTGTACAATATTCCTGTTTTAATTTTTTTAATTTATTCGTAAAAATATTTCTCTTTTAAATGTTTATATGTAATTATTTCTAACTTTTTTTTTTTCAGGAAAACAAATATTAATGATATTATTTGATTTACATTCAACATTATGTACACTTATCTAAACGAGTATGTACAACATGTACAATTATTATACAATTACAAGAAGAAAAAAAGACCTTTGTGACTTTTCAATAAGATTCTATTCGGTTAACTTGTATATATTTCTTCAGAATTATGTTTTTGTTGTTTCAACTTAAACCCATTTTTCAAATAGATCCTTAAGAAATTGTGTAGCGTGTACTCAAAGTGAATCCCAGATCTTTCTCTGATTAAGCTGTCCAAGCTTAAACCATGTCAATACTTTTTTTACGCTCCAGACCAGACATTTCATTTTTATCACAATTTATATTATGTTGTTGTTGAAGATGGTGGTGGTGCTGTTGATGATGATGCCTTGTCGCTTGGCTATTGTTGCTGTGACTTGTTGCAGTTGTATTTGTCACTGTGGTTGTCGCCGATGCCGTTAAAATTTTGTGATGGGTTGTATAACAACGCTCTGGACTTGGTTCGCGGGAAGATGACATTGATGTCGATGTTGAGGAGATTTCCTCTAGGCAATTATCTAACAAGTCACCGCCACCAATACTGCTTGATACGCTTAGATTGCGATTTCGTATAATGTCCATATCATCGTCTCCTTAAATGAGATGAACAAATTTTCAAATTAGTGTGAAGGTAAATTATATTTTATTTAAAGCTTTGCTGGTATTATTAATTGAATTGTTGATAAAAATTCGTCTTTTAATTTTGTTCTTTTCTGCAAGACCAACATTTTTAAGGTGGATTTCTTTATATAGTAAAGAGATTTCTTCTAAAAATCTTTTTACTATAAATCTTTACGTTGGGTACCGTACCGTGCATGGCGAATTTTAAGTATGTACGTATCGTCACCTAAAATGCAAAAGGCCGTAGCTACTCAAAAATTCAAAATTTACTTTTTGATTGATTATGACGAACTTAACCGAAACACATCTACACAGCAAATTTTACATATATACGTCCAAAAATAACGACTTTATTGGTGAAAAACAAAAGGCCGTAACTGCAACGTCAACTAAACCAAAAAGCCGTACCTGCACTTTTCCAAAAAAAAATCAAAACAAAGTTGGCTTTGATTATCTTTCAATGTGTGTTATGTTTGTTTTCTAAGTTTGAATCTAAAATGTGGATATTAAGTTTTAAGTAGTCTTTAATTTATAACGTTTATTCCTTCTCCTGTAAAAAACTAAAAAGTGTAGTTACGGCCTTATGCATTTTAGGTGACGATATATACCTTCAGGCTTTTGAGCTGAGCGGTGCTGTGTCTATTACTCAGTCAGTAGCGTTACACTTGCATTTTTTTTTTTTATTTAATTTAAAATAATTTTGCCTAACAGGCGATATCAATTACAGTAAAAAAAATACTTTTATTCAAAAATCTATTTAAATACCTTTTCTCAAACCAAAGTCGCTGCTGGCAACACTTTCACTAAATGATGAAAAACGTGAACGACCTCCAGTTCCTACGTTAAACGAAGTGCCTAAACTTTGTTTTTCCTTTAAAGATTTTAAACGGGCACAAAGACTCTCTTGTTGCTTTTCAAGTAGAGTGGGGGCGGCATTAAATTGTCCTAAAACAAATATAAAAAAAAATAAAATAGAAATATTAACATATTTAGTTGTTACAAGTTAATTTCTCGCTTTCCCTCTCACCCCTCTCATTCACTCTTATATACTGCTTACCTTTTGTAGAATCCTCTTCAGCGAAGGAGGAAGATTTCAAAAGAGTGTCATTTAAACTAGTTGAACTGTTGCTGCTATTTAGAGAATCTAAGGATGAAGATGACGACACGGTCGCATTCGTTGACATCAACTCCTTTTGAATTTGTGAGTCTACAGTTTGTGTCAAACGATCGGGCGAATTTAATGTACATCGGTTTGTTATTGGCATAGTCATTGGCCCCAGAAGAGAAGACGACAAGGTTAAGTCTAACGTTGTGGGAGGAGTGGTAGGTGTTGTGGTTAAACTGCCACTACCACTATTGGAATCATTCGATGAAGATTGCTGCATCCTTTTTCGATATTCATTAATAGACAGTTTACGCTTTGGTTGCGGCGGTGGTTCCGGTGCTGTTAGCTGAGGATTCAAACGTGGATCATGACTAGCAGTTTTAGTGTGTATTTTTATGGGCGTTATAGTAGAAGAACCATTACCGGAGCAAGAGGATGTTGTTGAACTGCCGGATGATACAGTTAACGGTGGAGGAAGTGGGGCTGGCATTTCAGTAGAGGGTTCTTTAACCTGAGTTACTGTTGTGGAGCTGATAACAGCGGTGGAAGCAGGCGAATCTTTTATGACAGCTGCATTATTCAAACCAAACAAGGCAGTATGTGATACATAACCACCCAGAGTGTTGTAGCTCTTTAATTTAGTATCCAAATACTCAGACAGAACACCGCCCACCGTGGGTGCAGAAGCACTTGCTACTGGAGGAGGTGGGGTTGTAATATTAGAGAGTATCAACGGTGTAGGCATAGTGGGTGGCGGCGTAGAATTGTCCAATAGCTTGCCATAGATGGTATTGTAAAACGGCAAATGACTTGCTGAATTGACATTTGGAGAAGACATGCCATCAGCTGGAGGTGGTGTAGGCGGTAAAGATGGTTGCTGTATTTGATGGTTATGGTTGTTATGAACAGATGGTTGAAAACTGGGACTATTCACATGGTTTGGAATGTTTTGTGGTGGAACTGGCGTTGGAGGTTGCGATTGTACTGGTGTCAGTGGTTGCTGAGATGATTGTTGATGACTTACTAAAGAACTACTTGTTGCAACAACAATATTATTAAAATGCGGTAAAGTTGGATGTTCTTTTAAGATTGGAGTAGCCATTGGTGCCGGCTGTGGTGGTTGAGATACAATTGTTGGAATACGCTTAGGATCTTCAATAGGCGTAGATGATGCTGTTGAGACGCATGTAATTATAGGTTGAGAAATTGTGGAAATATTAAATCCAGCGGGCTGTTTCGTAGACGTGTTTCCAGTAGTTAAACCAGAAAGCTTTTTATCCTGTTCCTTTTCAATTTTTACAATTTTATTCGTGCCATTTTTGAGTTCTTCTTTTTGTGACAAAGTTGTCTCTTTTTTCGACTTCTTAGCAGATACATGACCTTGCTCGTCTGATTGTAGTCTTGATGTTTCCCTCTTGTGTTTGCTACCACCTGTGATGACGCTGTTAAGCAAATGCATGTCCTTCGTAAGTTCCAATTCGAAATTCAGTTGACGCTTTTTGCTTGAGGGGTAGGGAGCTGTAGAAGTAACATGAATATTACTGATGCTGACATTATTATTGGTACTTGAAGTTGATGTTGATCTTTGCCTCTGTTGTTTGTCCTTGTCTAGACACTTTTCTTTTTCTAAGTTTGAACTCATTGTAGTATTAGTTGCAGCGGAGCTCGATGGATAACAATTTTGTTGCGTTAAGGTTGAAGAGGAATAGGAAGATAGAGATGTATTAGAGGATGTTGAGGATCCTGAAGATGACTTCTTTAATGACTTCAACTTTTTTGATAACCCAGACGAACTTGAGTTTATAGTTGTGTTTTTGTTGGGCAAAGACGACGATGAAGAAGAAGCAGGTGTTTGCAGATTTGTGGAGTTTTTATGACTATTTAAACTGATACTAGAACTAGTCGTTCTTTCACGTTTGTGCATTTTTTGTTTCTTAGAAGATCCAGTCGGTGTGACTGAAGAGCTTTTATGATGTTTCAGGCTTGATTTATCCGATTTTTCTTTGCCCTCATGATAATGATGATGATGGTTATGATTATGGTGGTGTTGGTGTTGGTGATTAGACGAAGATGAAGAAGATGATGTTCGATTTTTAGAATTATCGTTATTATTAGCCAAGCAATTAACCGTTAAAGAATTACTATTTGAGTTTAACGCTAAAGAGGATGAAGATTTTGTTTTTTTATTACGAGATTGAAGAAATAGAATATTTTCTTTATGAAAGCTGTGTAAACGTGCTTGTATGTCATCATCGCTCAGAGATTTGTGACGTTGTATTGGAGCTGCTGTTCCACCCACTATAGTCGTGGTAAGTGGAGCTGCAGGAGGCGGAGTAACAGCCTCTCCGTCAGCAAACTTTGTATCAGCAACTGAGGATTTGACCGCTAACAATGTAGAGGAAGCTGATGATATTACTTCAGCTGTGCCGCTATTTACGGGTTGGGGTTGTTTTTCATTTCCAACAGTTTCTATTTTTTGAACTTTTTCGTCATCCTTGGTGGAAGAGTGCAGTACAATTTCCTGCTTTTCACTACCTTTCTTCTTTGCACAAATCTCTGGTTTTACACTTACTTCATCCATACTGGGTAATTCCTCTTTTACAAATGTATTTTTGATGGTCACTAACTTTTGTTCTGCAACCTCGGATCTATCAAGTTTTAGTCTCTTAGGCTTAGGTTCCTCAATATCCAAGTGGAATTCTTCTTCAGTTTTCGTTTCTAAAACTTTATGATCTTCTGCTATAAATTTTACAGCTGCAGTATCTACATTCGAATTTCCTTTTTCGTCCGAATTCTTCTCGTCTTTTGGAAATACAACTTTATATTCTTTTTTAATTTCAATACTTTCTGAAAAGGATTGACCATTATTTTGTTCTGCTCCTTCTTTATATTCTTTTGGAATTAGTTCTTTCTTCTTCTCTGTATGTTGGGCAACAAAGTCATCATCGGCTGCCATACTTTCTTCACGTTCAACATCAATTTTAACGTCTTCCATTCCACTTGTATCTTCTGGCTCAATTTTCACAAGGTTATCCTCAGCCTTAATCATTTCTCTGCCAGGACTTGGAGATCTTAAAATATCTACATCATCTTCCTGATCATTAAATTCCGCAAGATCCGTTTGAGTTTTTTGTTTAGCGGATGTCTCAAGATCTTCTTCTTTTACTCCGGCGTTCTTCTCGTCGCTTTCATGCTTAATAACACTTTCGGTGGCCTCCGTCAATGAGGAAGTGATAGCAACATCTTGCTGTTGATCTGACTCGATTTGTGAGCACTGCAAGTCTTGTTGTAGTTGAAGCTTCTGGTCATTATCTTCTTTGTGGTGCTGTGCTGTTTCGTTAATCTCACATTTTTCCACATCGACATCGATGTCTTCGTGTTCGTGCATGTCCCTCAGGGAAAGATCTTGAACCATTTCTTTGTTTTCAAATTTTTGTGAAACTGGTGGATTTTCATACTGCGTTTGAATTTGATGCTGGCATTGTGCCGTTGGTGGAGATGGAGTAGAATTGGTACACACATCTCCACAATTCTGCGATACATTTTCGTCAACCTCATCCTTGCCAGTCAGTAACAAACGTCTCTTTTTCAGTGGTGTAGTGAAGCCATTTGGAACATGATTTGTCATAGAGGCTTGTGAACAATTAACAGTTTGTTGCATTTGGGAATTCGAAAACGTGTTATGCACCATGCCCGTAGTGGGTGATGGAGTCATTGATAATGTATGTTGAAAATCTTCATGAGTTTCCTCACTTATTGCTTGTCGCAGCCAACGCTTTTTAACTGATGAATTGTTGCTGCATGTGCTGACTTGTAAAGGCAAATTGAAATTTCGGTTGTTAAAAGTCAATTCGGAGGATGTATTCAACCCAATTGTTAAAGGTGTTTTTAAGGTTAAATCAACAGCTGGTGTGGGTAAAGTTGCAAATGATCCTTGAAGCTGCTGCCGCTGCTGCTGTTCATATTCATAGGAATGCTTAGTTTGTGGATGAGATTGCGGTTGCGGACTGCAGTTAGATGCCTCAGTTTGCTGTATAAATTCCTCAACTTTCTGTGCTGCAATACTTAAATTTTGTGGTTCATCTGCATCGCTTTGAGTTTGCTTAAGATCACTCATCGCAGCTTGAAGCAATGAATCTAAACCTCCCGATATTACCGAAACTCCTCCTACACCGCTACAAACTGCAGATGTGTCAGGCACTTGCAATGATTGCGAGGTCTGTTCAGGTAAAGAAGTCACAATGTTATCTGGAGAACTATCTTCCGCTTGATGAAGCCAATTATTCATTAAATGCTTTTTTGTTTTCGCCTGCAGAGGATACTTAAATTCCGCATTATGAATTTCTGCATTACTACCATCTAAATTTGACTCCAGCGGCCCAACTGCAGCTTCAATTAATAAACAAGCACTACTTACTTGCGATGGTGGTGTGGGAGGAGGGGAAGGTTCAACTTCTTTCGATACCATGTACTGGGTTGGCGATTGATTTGGTGATGGTGGCTGGGTTTGCTTTGCAACTATTTCTACGGAAGAATTTACAGCAGGTGTAATGTTGGGATTCGCGAAAGCCATTAAAAGTCCAGCCGCCTGATTTACATTATTTCTTGATTCTGTGGGTAGTTCTGCCGTTGTGGTTATACCTCCGCTCACACTTGAAGAAGTAGGTGTTGAAAAATGTGGTTGTCTTAGTGAAGCAATTGTTTGTGTTGGTGGCGAGTGCATAGCAGCACCACCATCTGATTCTGAAGTAACTGCGTCGTGATCATGCTGATGACATTCCTCTATCGATTCTTGGCTATTCATGCGACTTTGTCGTCGCTTGCGCTGGTTATTGTAGCCACTGCCTTGTCCACTCTTACCGCCAGCCTTACGTTTCTTCCTCGATCTTCCAGCCGTTCCTGTTTGGCTGTTTGAACGTTTGATTCCACCCGACTGTTCACCAGAGTCGAATGTTTTATTCGGTGATGTGGGAGTAGTGTTAAGACTCCCGGCGTTTTGACGCTTAGTATGTTTCTGCTCTTGTTTACGTTGTTGATTACGTTCCATTTTTTCTATAGCTTTTAAAATGGCCTCCATCTTTCGATCCTCACGTGATAGCTTTGGTTTTTCTTTGGGTTTGGAAGAAAGTGGGGTTGATGTTACAGAATTATCATCGTTATGATGATGCTGTTCGGTATCTTCGGAAAAACTATTAGTGCGTCCATGTTTGCCAGGCGTTTTACGACCAGGATGAGAGCTATTGTGCTGGGATTGATTGTTTTTTTGTGGAGACTTATATTGCTGAAGTTGCGGCTGGAGTGGAGGCTGTTGTTGTTGCTGTGGCTGCTGTGGTAATAAAGTTAGAGATTTTGTCGAAGTACTAACAATCATATCTGAAGTTTGGCAGGTCTGCTGCGATGGTTGTTGTTGCTGTTCCGCTGGTACTTCAGTTGCTGGAACTACTACAAACTGTTGCTGTTGTATTTGCGTACTCTGCAACTGTGTTTCATTACTAGCACAGGTTGGAGATGGAGCTGCAAAAGGCTCATGTGGTGAATGTGATGTATTTAAAGACTGTAGCGCAGCAGCTGCTATTGTTGCCTCTGATGAAACAGTTTCCGATATACCAGCAGATACTGTCACAGTATAAGTTGGATGTTGAGTTGGTTGCGTTTGTTCTGGCTGTTCCTTCAACATAATTTCTGGTACAGAATGCTTTTGGGTTGGAGTGTGAGGCGGTTGATCTGCTGTTGAGTGTGTTGGTTGTGCTGGCAGAGACAATGAGGTCTGCGCATATTTCTGTTCCGTTGCACCACTGACATCCTGAGGAGCTGTTGTTCCTTGAGCTATTACACTTATAGACTGATGTTGTTGGTGTTGTTGTATTATGATTGCAGGTTGTGGTAGCACCGTCTGATATTGATTAGGTTCTTTCTGATTATGATGCTGCTGCTGAAGTGGTATATTTGGAGACGTTAGTACCAATGGTGTGGGCAAAGATTGCATCAACTGTTGTTGTTGCTGCTGAGGCAATAACTGAACAGTTGTCTTAATTTGAGTATTATGCAACAATTGCTGCTGAAGCTGTTGTTGGTGGACCTGATGTTGATGTTGTATTGGTGAATGCATATGTTGGGTTGGAGATGGTATCGATACTGATGGCGACGATGAAGACGTACATACACCAGAATCATGCATTATGCTCGTTAAATTTGATGATGTAGACGATGCATTACTCAAATTACTATTGCAAGACGCTGTAAGTGGCATCAAAGCAGTGTTACTGACGATCTTATTTGCAGGTGGCAGCTTGATCATATTATTTGGGCTAATTGGACTAATGGCAATTGTATTTGTCGTTGCTGTTGCACCCATGTTGCTGTCTCCACTGGCACTAGATGATATCGACCGATTTCGATTTAAGTTCTGCTGATTAGCTTTACGTTGCTTCGCCGTCAAGTTTCCTGCATTAGCACATCCTCCGCCACTATACGTAAGTGCTTTACGACCCGCATTTGATTTTGCCGCCGGCGGCAGTTGTGGAATCGGAGTTCCAAATATACAATCTTTTGTTAAGCCACAGCCACAGGGGGTACTAGTCGGCTGTATGATGATTGAGGACGATTTCTTATTTTCAACTGCCAACAAATCGTGTGGTTCATGACGAATTGTTATTTCAGTGCTGGCTCGGATGTCTGTCAAAGCCACTATAAATAAATGGATAGTACCCTTTTCGAATAGATGTTGTATCTCTGCATTTGGACGGCATGACCTTCGCACAAATCTTGCTTCGTTGCCATATGTTCGGGTATCAACACAGATTTCGGGACCTTTAAGAAATATTGGCGGGCTTTGTTGAGCTGGTAAAGTTGTTGTGGTGGTTGTGTAAGTTCCATCTGGATTTAACATCGTTGTGGTTGTCGTTTGGGGCATCAGATGGCTGGATGCCTCAGCCCCTGGCAACTGATAGAAAAATATGAAGGGACCTGGCGTTTTGTGTGCCTTATAGCTGGCAAGGTGGTAGTTGTTTGGAGGAGGACTATTCATATTCATTGATGTGTTCTGCGTTTTGTATTGTGTGGTGAGCATATATTTACCCCTCAGTTCACAGATAGGCGAATTCGGAACTATATCTAAATTACTTATGAGTATTTTTCCTCCGGCATGCGGCACTGTGGTCGCACGATTTTCTAAGCTGCCATTGCTAAACTCTTTGAGTATTGGATTTTCTGTATTTAGAATACTTTGAAGAAGAGAAGGCTGTTTGGTTATAGCATGAAGACGGGCTCTCAGTTCTGGCGAATAATGATTGGTTACAGCCAGTTCATAGTTTTCAATCCATTGCCTTAAATTGGCAGCATGCTTTTCAGCAGCAGTCATACCAACTGTACTGCCACCACCATCATGTGCTCCGGACTTTTTACGTTTAGTGTTCTTTTTAGTTTCTTTTCGTGCAGGTTTGCCGCTGGTAGTTAAACCAGCTGCAGCTGCTGCAGCCAACTTTTCAGCTTTCTTCAACTTTTTCCCAGAAGCACCATCCTTAACCTTTTTTAGCATTTTACTTTTCTTCAAATTTGAACCTCCAGACGCTAATAATTGCAGAGTAGCAGAGTCAGAAGACATATTGCCTGTAAAACTAAAACCAACTCCACTTGATGAAGACAAACGTTGTTGAGCGCCTAAAACATCATTTGGCAATAGATTCCCTACGCCGCCTATACCACCATTTGCAGAACCAGCTGCACCAATGGTACCTGCAGAGCCTGCAGCTTGTGCTTGAGCCGTCAACATAAGTTGCTGCTGTTGCTCTTTTCGTTTCAATAACTGCAAAGATCTTGCTCGCGCCTTATCCACAACACGAGGTTGACATAATTCACATAAATACTCGTCAGGTATATTTTGCCGATCGATTCCCATACAGTCAACATGCTGCCATGCACTGAAATCATACAATTAAACGTAACATAACATAATTAATACGATCAAAATGCTTTTAATAGAACTAGGAACTTGTTAAAATACTTACCAACATTTATCACAACATATCATGTAGCCATCATCATGAGTTAAATCACAAATACAACGAGTAACTGAATCATCTTCAAGTTCCGCTTCAGGAGCAGTCTCTGTTTCCTCTCCAGGGTCTATATCTCCGACGGCCAGTCTAGAATTACTACCAAGCCCTGAATAAGACTCTTCGTCATGGTGAAGGCGAGATACTGCAAAAGGGTTTTATTTGCGTTTATTCAAAAGTAATGTCTAATTTGAAAGGACTACTTACATTGTGAACCATAAAGTGCATAGTTCTGCGGTGCTAAACCGCCTGAACCAGCAGCAGTTATGGCACCTATACCTCCCAAAGACCATTGCTGGCTATGACCTGTAGCTGAAGTAATGCCTGACGGTGCTGCAGGTGTTAACGCTGTGGCACTAGAAGTTGTAGCAGGCGGTAATTGCACAGCAAATGAAGTAGGTAACACCATGGGCATAGGATTAACATAAGTGTGATCAAACAAAACTGCATGTAAAATACGCAATCGTAGGTCTTCGGTTTCCACGGGCGCAGGTCGTATTTCCTCACCGATTATATCATCATCATCGTTTGACGAATTGTTAGCACCCGGTAAAGTTTTAGTAGCTTGCAAATGTATTACTTGAGCTTGAGGCTCCATTATTAGAGCTGTTGGAGGTAAAGACGGCGGTCGTGACATTGCTGGCAATGCTGACGACGACTGCGGTGTTGATGTCGAAACTACTCCCATTAGATTCGAAACGGATGCTGACATATTACCTGCTGTCATACCCAGGCTTCCGCTCGTTTGATGAGCCACAGCAGCTGTTGCATTTGCTAAGTTATTATAATGACTACTACTTCGCAGGGAATTATGATTACTATTGTTATCGATTCGGTTAAGGTTGTGGTTGTGGTTGATAGAATTTGTTATTAATGTGGTCATGGTAGCACGATTTGTAGTTGAAGTTGTTATGGTAGTACATAAAGGTAAAGGAATAATAAAATCAATTAATGATGTTGTACAAGAGGGGGATGTATTGGTTGCGTATAGTGTGGCCGTTTTTGGTGCCACAAATGCACAACCAGAATGATTATCTTTAATCCTAAATTTTTAAATAAAAGCAAATCGTTCGATTAGAGTAAATTTCATGTTTGTTTAGATTAGTTTTATGAGGGGTAGCAAAAAATTAAAAAAAGAACACAGAAACAGCAGGTAAATGATAGTTTAATAATAAAAAAATATGTATTCTAAAGCAAATGTTTCCACTGAATGGGTTTTATAAGAAAATATTCCTATGCCAACTTTCTATTTTCAAGGTGATAATATAGTAAATATTCAATATTTAATATGAAATTGTCTGTCTGTGTTCGCATCATGTAAAAACTACTGATGAATTTAATTAACATTTTGTAAAAAGGTACCTTAGTACCTCGGTTCAAATATATGATACTTTTCAGTTTAAAATATTTAATATCCCAGAAAAACAGAGATAAAATAGTAAAAGAATGCAAATTTATCGATTTAATGGTACTAAAAACTTGGCAGTACCTGTCATTTTTGTAAACGGGGAATTTTAGACACTATGTATTTACAGAACAACTGTACAATAATAAAAGTTAAATTCCGAAATTTTTAGTATTTACTCAGAGACGAGCACCTCTATACGAAGTAAATATATAAACCGTATCTGCAGCAGTATAAAAGTAAGTCTTAAAATTTAGTGTCGACTACTTTCACAGCAAAATCGAACAAAATATTGTCAGAATTATAGTTAAGTTGCCATCCATCGATGGTGCATTACCATCAAAACAATTAACAAACAAGTTGCTAATTTTTTTTTATGTCATTTTAATTTTTCCCAGAATGAAAGGTTTCTTTGGTTCCCATAATACTTAAGATAGGAAACTAACCAAGGGTGAACCATGGAGACCAACTCTTTAAAAATAAGCTGAAACTAATTTTGAGGGAGAACGAATCATTCCGAATCAATAATTCGGTTCCACAAGTCAGCACAGTACTATTGAAGCCATTTTCACAGTATTATATTGAGTAGTATTAAGACTTGTCAAATACCAAGGCATATATATTAAACAAGGTGATAGGAATGGAGAGGAAATTTCAGAAAAAATTTTTGGAATTTTTTTATATGGATTTTGACAGTAATATCTATTTTATTCTCTCTTAAAATAACCGGTTTAATGTCAAACTCCATATAAAAAAAATTTAAAAAATTTCTCTTTAATATTAGTTCTGCCTTGTGCAGTCACCTAGTTAAATATGCCTTGGTCAAATACTTAAATCCAATGAGAAAGTGTGATAATGTGAAAGCAGTATGTTATCAAAATGTGAAATAATACGGAAAGAAATTTGACATCCCATTACACCAAACCATTTTTAGAAAATTTTCTAAACCATAACATTTTTCATTTTATCAGGATTGTGTTTTTTCTTTAAGCAAAGAACCAAGCTGAGTTGGTCGCAGCCGATAGTTCGCCGCCGCCGATGATATTTTATCTTTATCCTGCTCCTACCTTAAATTGTCATCAGTCTTATCGCTTACATATGTACTTTGTTTCTGCCATGTCTAGAAATGGTTGAATGTACGTATTATTTTTTTAGTTTTGTTTTTTATTTTTTTATTAATTGAAAACTTTAACGGCCAAACAAACTCAAGATCCGGCACCTCTGCCGTCCACATAAAATTGCTCAGCCGACGCCGTTCAATGTGTTGTCTCGGATTGTTCTTTTGTTGATATTTTTCATTTTACTTGAAGTGCGATAGTGTGAAAACGAAATGTTATGTTACGTTAGATTTTGTGACAATCACACAATTCTCATTGGATTTCCATCTTACAAAATCCAATGAAAATCTTAATATTCAGTATTATAGTGTGAAACCGGCTTTAGCAAGCACACAGATTAGAAAATGTAGTAAGAACGAGGAAGCTTTTACCAAAGGAAGCTTTTAATAAACTATGACATACAGATTTAAATTTTACACAAATTAAAGCATAGTTTGACAAATAAAAAATAAACTGATCGACATTTGTTGATGATACAGCTTTTCTAAGCATTCACAAAAGCACCCAATAAGTATGTAAACATTTTATAAACAGTATATAATAGTAAAAATTTATATACAGTTGGTGACAATTCAATTGAATCTTTTTTGTAGATTCTATATCAGTCATTTTAGTTTAATATATTTTTTTTTATTTGAAAAAAAAAAATTGGGCACAATGTATTTTAAACCTTGTTTCTAACTAGCTGTGACACTTTATTCGGCTTTGTATAAATAACTATTATTGACACTGTTTAACACTTTCTAACATATCTACAAATCACCGTTCACATACAGGTTCAAATAAATACTCACTAGCAATCTGTATAGTTATGTACATATATGAGCTACTTAAGAAAATTCTGTAACAACTTAGGCAAACTTAGCAAACTGGGAAAGTCCCGATTAAAGAAAAACAACCGCTCGTACCTATTAAGTTCTTGCAACAATGTAAATCCACAAAGTAAAAATAAAAATCAAATACAAATTTTATTCAAGTGGCTATTTGGCAGTAAGTAATTCTTATTTTGTCAGCGCCATCTGTGTTTTAAAATATTCTACTTTCAAAAATTAAAGGTGCCGTATTAAGCAGTACTTTTATACCGGAAAGCGTACTTCCTGTTTCTTCTCCACTTTCTCTTGGAAATACGATATTTTTGTCAAAAAAATTATCCTATATTGGGATCAGGATACTTAGGTACCTCCTCACAAAATTTTGTTAAAATCCATCCAGTAGTTTTTACGTAATGCGGACGCGAAACAAAAGCAAATATACAGACAGACGGAAATGAGTTACTATAACAATTTGTTTTTTTATTAAAAAAAAAAAAATAATTTATGTTTTTATTTTTCTAATTAAAAAAATTTATTTTAAAAATTTAAAAAAAATACTAATTTTTTTAATTAAAAGTCAAATTAAGTGAGAAAAAACAGCGATAAATAAAATAAATAACCAAAAATTCAATATTATGAAAACATTAATTATTTTGCTTGAAACGCATAATATAGGAACAGAAAAAATAATCAATTCCGTAAACGATTTAACTAAAATGTTTACACTATTTCAAGCAAAACAGCTAGTTTAAAAATACTGTTATTGCCTTCTTCTTCTTTTGTTTTAGGTTTTTTTTTTTAATTTTTCTTAACTGAATACTGGAACGTAATCGTTATACAATTGGCGTCAAATTATTTGACAACAAGCAATGAAGCGATAAACACCTGAAGAAAGTGGAATTATTGTTACTACTTTTTTCCCAATTACAAGCCCAAGTGGCCTCCCGATTTAAAGACCAGAATTTAGAATACTGACATCAATGTTGTATCTTCTAATAAACTTTTCGATAAAACAGAACTCTTTAATTAATTTCTAACATAAATGTAGCCAGTTCACACGATGAGTGGTAAATGTAAAGCTTATACTAAAACGATTTAAATTATAGATGATCATAAAATCCATGGGCAGATCAGAAAAGGGGACAAGGTTCACTACCTTAGCTGCTGCATCTAATATCCTTATGTACTTACAAAATTGCATTTGGAAAATACGATTTTGACAGCGTAATTGGTAGTGAATTTGTCTGCAAAACCCTGTCTACAATTAATTATTTTCAGTCTATCTAGCGATTTTATATCCACTTTGTATTTTTAGTTTATTAGAATTTATTAATCAAGATAAGTTAACATTACTGTTCATGACAGAACTTTAGTGCTCTTATTTACACTACGTCTTGATGAGCCATTGTTTTGTTTGTACATGAACAAAGTGTCGGCAGAATAGGGAACAATATTTTGTTAATTTCTTCTGTGTGGAGTAAACGTACCGATGAACAAAGTGTCGGCAGAATAGGGAACAATATTTTGTTAATTTCTTCTGTGTGGAGTAAACGTACCGATGTGCATGGTCCGACAGAACATAATTTTCTGTTTGTCGTCAATGTTTTTTGAATGCGTATAGCACAGCGATAGGATTTGCACGCTTGATCAACAGATGGCGTTCTTTAAAAGTCATCCTTTCATACTAATAATTCTTGGAAAAAAAAACGACTTCAAAACAGATAGTTGGATACAGTTCTAAACTAAAAATGTAAGAAGTAATCTGTAAGAACTATATATAAACCAAATAAGAGAAAAACAAAATGCGCCAAAATGAGCAGGAAAAGAAGTTAAGTCTATGTGGAATTCAAGCATCTACCTATTATGTGTAAATTTCAGTTGTCTATCTAAAACGGCTCAAGAGATAAGGCATACATCAAATTTCATTAATTATAGGGACACCCTTTCATTTCTAATTTTATAATTTATATAGCGGGCATTATAATACACGCTCTGTGTAAATTTCAAGTCAAATTCAAATTACGTTAGTGTTTGTCTATAACGGTTCAAAAGACAAATTACACCAATTATGGGGACACATTTTAATTTCTAAATTCAAATTATATACCTGTTATAGCGGACTTAGCAATACAGGTTCCTTGTAAAATTCAGTGACCATATCATCAAATTAAATGAACTATTGGAGCACCCTTTAATTTATAATTTTGAATATTTGTACTTTTTATTATAACGGTCATAGTAGTCGACATTCTGTCAAACCTTCAAGGTTTTGTCATTAACGGTTCAAACGTCACCTATGGGAATACCCTTTAACTTTTAAATTAATTTTTGTATTACTTTTTGTTGGTGGGAGTTATAGTGATTCGCAATTTTTTTAAATTTTAAGCTGGTGCCCTTCACGGTTTTTAATACACGAAAAAAAAACATGTATGTTGTATGGGGACACCCTTTAATTTTTAAAATCGGCTGAGTTCTGCGGGCACAAATATAAAAAAGCAACATTCAGACGAATTGATAATCTCCTTCTTTTTTTGAAGTCGGTTAAAAACAGCATTTGATGGGAGACATCGTTGTGTGAACAAATATTCGAACAATGCTATTTGAACCAGAACATGCCATCGACAACGACGGTCTTCACAAATACATGTGCGCACATGCATTTTTTCCAATGTTTGAACAAATCAATGACTTGTCAAAAAGTAGTGCTAAGCTTAAGTAGTTAAGCTGGGCATTGACACTGAATTATACCCAATTAAGCGCTTAATTGAGCTCAATTTATCACACGAGATCTCAATTACTAAATTGTGCAATTAGTACGTAATTGTGTCACTAATTGAATAAATACGAAATGCAACCCTGTTGTATGTTTACTAAGAAGTATGTTCAGTGAGAAAAACAACAAAAACAACATATATTTTGTTCACAAACCCCTAACTCCATTACCATGTCTTACAAAAGTCAAACTTCGTATAAAAAAAACATTATTTTTAATACTAATGTAGGCGGAGGTTTAATTATTAGCACATCTTAACAAAAGTCAAATTTCATATAAAAAAACAGTAGCGGAATTCACGGTTTGCTTTGTAGACCTTTTACATCTTGTAGCATTGGTATTGATAACCAACAACAAAATACAAGGGTTATTTTCAATTTACCAAAGCTACGAGGTGTAAAAAGTCTACAATAGCAAACCGTGATTTCCACTAGTATTAAAAATGTTAAAAATGTTTTTTAATATGAAGTTTGACTTTTTTAAGGCAAGTTAATATCTGATGTCAGACGTCAAGAGTTGAGTGAAATAAAAAATTACAAAGTATATTGTACGTTTTTATCTTTAAGTACTTTTACTTGTACCCAATAAAATAGCAACATTTTTTTAAAGGAGGATTTTTTAAATTTTTTTCCAAACAAAAAATGTTTACGAATATAATAAAAACGATATTTTTAAGCTGTCAAACACTAATTGAGCATTTGTGCACACTAAAATAAATTGCGCAATTAAGATTAAATGTCTCAATTAAGAAAACATGTCTTAACAGGGTATTAGGTTTGGCTGTTACATTTGGGTCTGTCATGCAGTCCAATGTTGAATTGCAAACGTTTGGTTTATCGTGCAAAGTTTTAATAAAGGAGAACCCTTTATGGTTTAAGGTCTGCAGACTTTATGAAATTCAATAAATGCAATATCTATGCTGCCCTTAGACAATACGTTTTATTTATTGTATCTGTATTTTGTTTTTATGCTTTGAATATATTTTCAAGTTTTTAGTTTTGATTTTTAGGTATTTTTATTTTAATTGTTTTTTATAAGGTAAGTATAGTAACCATGAAAAAAATCGAGGTCGAGATTTTGACGGATTTATACGTTTATAGGTCTCCTGAATCCATTTTAACTATTTTCGCGATGATGTCTGTTGTGTATGCCACTATTTTTGTGGAGTTTGTACAGGTCATACCGTTTGACATATCAAAATGTAATTTAGTATGTGCCTTTGGTATGTGGAGATGAATAGCTGTATAGTTTTTGGGCATAATCGGGAGGGGGCAAGGGTTAGATTCCTTGCCCCCAAATTTTGTGAACGGTGTACAAGGCCATACCGTATTACATATTACAGCTTTGGTTTATGGAGATGGCTAGCTGTATAAATTTTGGCCATAATCGGGAAGGGGCAAGGGGTAGTTTACCTAACACTCCAAATCGAAAATAATTTTGTTTTTCGAATCGAATATACTTTGATCTTTTATTCTCTATGTAATATATTCATAAAAATATCTGTTTCCATTTGGTATGGTAAAGTTGAGTGTAGGCCACTCCAGTTTTATTAAGGATAATTTATTAGTTACTTTCTCTGTTATAAAACGACCTTTCGGCATATTTACAAGTCAGTGAGGTCCTTAAACCGCAACGAACTACACAAAACAGTTTTGGCCAACCATTGCTATAAATACATATTATGCGTGTAAACAATATTTTATCTAAGACAGAAATTAATTACTGTAGTTTACTTTGCGAAATTTACTTTTCCTTTTATTCAGAATGTCTGGGGCATCAGACAACAAGTAGTGCCTAAATATGGAGTATGGACATACGGAGGTCGTAGGCAATTCTTTTTATTATTTTTTTAGGAGAAGTATCACTAAGATAATTAATACCTTATCTAATCCTATCGGAAAGGGATAGGAGTAGATAAGACAAATGCTTAGAGTGATAGTAAACCTTGGTTTCTAAAATGCATAGTTTAAAAAACTGATCTTATAATGATCTTATATAATTACCGTACTAGTTTAGAAAGATTAATTTCCAAAAAAAATTTAAACAAACAGATTTTGTAATTTTTATTTTTTTTTTTTTTTTTTTGAATAAAACGTTTATTTAAATGTGTGGATTTAAGTTGTTTGTTTATTAGTAAATTAAAATTGCAAACAATTCCAAACATTTCAAAAATTCATTCACGCACTTCATAAAGAAGAAAGCGAAGATTTTAAGGTTCTTGCAGAAAAAGCTACACTAAAGTGTAAAATTTGGATGAATAATAAGCTAATCTCTATAAAACAGAAATGTTTCTTAAGCTAAATGTTTCTTAAGCTAATTCCTTTACTATATCGATTTCAATAACGAAATATAAGGACTTAAAATTCACTTACTTGACTTTATAATACTCTGTTGATTTCCGTGACATTGAAGATTCATGTAGTTTACGTTCCATCGACTGGGATCGGGAACCAGGAGCGCTTTGAACCTGTCGTACTGCGTTAGTAGGCACGCTGTTTATGTTGGTACACAATGTCGATGTTCCGGACGTATGTGGTGTAATAGTTGTCATATTATTGCTATTATTAGAAACTGTTATATAGTTACTTGATGAAAAGGAACCTGCCGTTACAGTTGTTGAGGAAGCCGGCGTCGCCGAATTATTGTAATGAATAGGAGACGAATGTTGCTGTTGTTGTTGTTGCACATGCAGGCTAGTGGACACAATTCCAACAGTGTGTGCTGAACCTGTCGTTGGATACAAGGTGTATTCTCGGGGGGACAATAAAATATTGGAGTTATTACTTGTTGATTGTATAATTGTGCTCTGCGTAGTACTAGATGGTGGAGGTGGCAACATATTATTTGTATTACTATTGGAATTTATTGAAGTTGATACAGGTGTTGTTGAAGCTGTTGCTGATGTCGTTTTCGTTTGAAAAACGTTTTGTTGATGTTGTTGTTGATACCTCTGATTGCTAAATGATTTTTGGGACATACTTTGTAATATACGTGCAGATAGTTCATCTGTCATTTGTGTACCATTTACCATCATTATATCATCAGTTAATAGTGACGATCCATTTGCTGTTGCAGACGGCAATGTTGTTATTGCTGACGAATTAGAAGCAGTCACACCCGTTGCTACTGAGTGATTTGCATTTGTTTGAGTAAAAAGATGATTTCCGTCGACAGTATCAAAATTTTGTAAATTTTGTAAAGTTTGATATTGTTGCTGATGATGTTTGTTGTTATTTATTTTTTGAGGAATCAATGACTGTTGCTGGGGCTGCTGCTGCTGTATAATGGTACCTTGAGCGTTAACAAACTTTATATTACTATTGCTGCTAGCAGTTTGAAACTGTTGCTGCTGGTGCTGCTGTGTCTGATTCATACTTTTTTGATGCAACTGCGTACCAGGCGGTAATTGCGCTACCGATTGTGCATATTTTGAATTGATCTTGTTGATTTTAGTAGACCCACCCCCACCACTCTTATGATGATTAATGTATGTGCTTTGTGGCTGCAATTGTTGATGTTGCTGCTGCTGTTGAATTTGCATACTGTTTTGGCTATTGGACTGTTGATGTGGCAACGTTGCTATTGCCACAGCGCCAGCGCTGTTGAGAATAGCATTGTTATACTGTTTAACAAATTTTGATTTACTGCCGCTCTTAGTTGTGTGATGCTGTACCGTCAACTGATTCATATTCTGATGTGTCTGCTGCTGTACACAAGGCGTCTGCGTAATAAACGTTTTCACTCCTTGTGTCGTTTGCAGATTATTCATTAGCTTCGTTGTGGCCGACGTATTGTGATTGTTATTCATTCTAAGTGTTCCAGCCGTCGTTGTCTTTTTGATGACATTGCCACCACCGGTGCCTAAAGTTGTAGTTGTCATTTTAGAACCAGCCGTATTACTTGCTATAAATTTTTGAGGCTGTTGCAAGACTACGGTTTGCGTCGGCGCAGCATTACTCGACATTACAGCAACACTGTTACAATTATTATTATTATTATTGTTGTTGTTGTGGATGTTGGTAACATTTGAATTTGTATTATTACTGATGTTGTTTTGTACTCGTGTTGTTGTTAACACTTGCATGTTGCGATTTCCTGCAGTCATATTTGCTTTTTGTTGTCCTATAGCATTCGACTGTTGTAAATATTGTGTATTAGCTGATGAAGTTTGTTTAAGGGACGAACCTTTATAATTGCCAACGTTCGCAGTAGCCACAGTAAACTTCTGTTGTTTACCCCCACTTGTAATGTTACTACCACCACCAACTGCCGTTGAAGTTGTATACAAGTTTTTTGCATTGACAAAGTTTATTGTTTGTCCTGCATTTTGGCGTTGTTGTTGGTGATTGTTACCAATAATTTGGCTCTGAGAAGTTGTTTGTTGTTTAGACAAAACTGTCAAATTGCTTAAAAGAACTTTGGAGGTGGCTGTTGTTGAATTGGCATTTGGATTAGTTGTATCGATAATCATATTGCCAGTGGTACCATCTGTGCTGACAATCTTAAATATTTGCTGTTGATTGATAACCTCTCCTGTGGTTGAAATCATCATATTGCCCGTGTTGTGATTGTTGGCAGCCTGCTCGAGAAATTCTTCTGAAACTTGGATCATATGGGTCGCCGCCGTTGGCTGTTGCTGCTGGTGATGATGTTGCGTTTGATGATGTATCGATGAAGCAGCCAAATTGATCTGCTGCACATGTTGCGTCTGTTGATGAAGAGTATGTTGCGGATTAGAAGTTGTGGATGTGACGGTGGCTGAATGAGATGTATGTTGTATTATTTGTTGCTGTTGTTGGGAATATGGTTTTGTTTGCGGCATGGGCACGGTTTTTAAGTTTTGCATATGAAAATTGGATTTATTTAACAAAGACGATGACGGCGAACCCAAAGATGCTGATGATGGCGACGACGTAGACGAAGATGAAGATGAACACGATGTAGAGGGCAAACTATGAATTTTACGTCCTATTGCTACAACACTTGACCCTCCTAATTGCAATTGCCGTTTCTGCTGCTGTTGCTGTTGCTGTTGCTGCTGATGATGGAAAATTGTACTATCCACCACAATAGTTGAATGTTGATGTTGCTGTTGCTGTTGTTGATGATATTGTTGCTGTCGTTGCGATAGTTGGTTTTCATTAACATCATAATATTCATAATATTGTATATGACTTTGTTGTTCCGTTTGTTCTTGTGGTGGATAAATAGAAGAATTTACTGTATTAATAGTTGTACAATTGTTGACTCTTGTAATAGATGCTGAAGATGGTTTCTCAACTACAATTATACCCGAAGATTGTAAGGGCATTATTTTTATAAAAAAAAATAACAAAGTGGTTTTTTCGTATTTTTCGGTTCAGATTTTTAAGTGTTCTTGATGTTTTTAATCAAAAAAAAAAAAAAAAAAAACTTCCATCAAAATATTACAAACTGTTAGTAATTGTGATTAAGATTTTATTTTGTAAAGTTTTATTTCTTTACAAAAATTCAAATCTCAAATTTTATTTTAAAAATAATACGAAAAAAAATTCAAGTAGATTTTTTATTTTTTTATTTTACTCACTTTACTTCTCTTATTTGTGTAGGATAAACTCCTGTCCTTTTATGCAGGATTAGTTTGCTTTCTTTCTATACCTCTTTATAGTATTTTGCTGTTATTTTTTATTTTTAATATAACTTTTTTTTTAATGAAAACTGCTTTTAATAATTCTTTTTCAATAATTAAAAAATTTTTACATGTTTTGTGTATTTTTAAGTTTTTTTGTCTTTCGATAATATCACTTAACTGTTATCATCATTATTTGTAATTGTTATCGAAGTATTTGTTGGTTGTGTATTGTAGGTTTTTTTATCCTGGTGGTGTTGTTGCAGACGCTGATTTTGTTGAAGCTGTTGTTGTTGTAGTTGGTGATCAATATTTTGTATTGTTGTTTTTTCGTTAGTTTCTTCCAGTTGATTTTGTACATAAAATGGTGGCGGGCCCCCAAAATCATGGGGGCTTAATTCAAAACAACAATCCTTAATGTTAAGAGCTTTCAAAAAATTGATTATAAGTTTTGGTTGTTGAATATTCTTGGACCACATTACATTATTAGCCATTACATAAATCAACATTACTTTGGTATTCAGAATCTTTCGATTGTAATAAATTTTATTTATAGTATATCGATAGCAATAACTGTAACGATAATTGTGGCTGCTAAAATTTAACGGCCGTTTACGTTTCTTAGGTTTCCTTTGGAAACGTTTACAACAACTATTGTTATTTGATTCCACGATCGTTGTTTGCTTCACCGTTTTCTCACTCAAAATTATAGTGATGAATTTGGTTTTATTTTGGTTTTTCACTTTAATAATATTTATATTTTATTTTTTTTTTAATAATTCGATTTATATCGATTTAGATTTTACTATAATTCGATTTAGATCGTTGTTTCAATCACAAACTGTAAAGATAAAAAGAAAATATAACGATCAATAAATGAAGTAAAGGTTAAGTTTAAAATTATAAAATACAGAATTATCGTTATTAGTGTCAAGTTAATTTTTTAATGCTAACTGAAATAAATGGATAAACTTCATTAAAATATTTCGCATACCCAAAAATAGTTTAATTTATCAGAACTAGTCAGAAGACTGATTTTTTAATACATTCGCATGTAATTTGGTTTAAGACCAACGAAACATAAAATTTAATTTCTTTCGTTTAAGGAGCTGCTTTTTGGATCTCAGGAAATAACATTTGAATTATGAATATAAAAATATAGCAAACATGTATTTTTTAAGATTTTAATGTTTTTTAACCGACTTCAAAAAAGAAGGAGGTTATCTATTCGTCTGAATGTTGCTTTTTTTTTTTTTATGTATGTAACCGCAGAACTCAGCCATTTCTGAACCGATTTTAAAATTTTTTGCTTTATTTGAAAGGTTATGCTTCAAGGTTGGTCCCATTTTAAAAACAGTTCATTATATTAAAAACTAAAGGGTGTCCCCATACAACATACATGTTTTTTACGTGTATTAAGAACCGTAAAGGTCAGCAAATTAAAATTTTAAAAAATTGCGTGCCTCTATAGCTCCCAATAGCAGAAATTAATAAAAAAATAAATTTAAAATTTAAAGGGTGTCCCCATAGGTGACATAATATGACCTATTTGGGTCTATCTTTTGAACCGTTATAGACTAAACATTGAAAATTTGACAGAATGTCGATTACTATGACCGTTATAATAAAATGTATAAATACTCAAAATTTTAAATTAAAGGGTGCTCCAATAGTTCATTTAATTTGATGTATATGGCCATACTTTTGAATAGTTGTACACAGACCGCTGAAATTTACAAAGAACCTGTAGTGCTAAGTCAGCTATAACAAAAAGTATAAAATTTTGAATTTGGAACTTAAAGGGTGTCCCAATAGTTAATGTAATTCTATGTATGTGGCCAAACTTTTGAACTGTTAGAGACAGACAGCTGAAATTTACAAGGAACCTGTATTGCAAAGTCCGCTATAGCAAGTATACACTTTGAAGTTAGAAATTAAAGGGTGTCCCCATAAATTACGTAATTTGATCTATATGACCCTATCTTTTGAACCGTTAAACACATACACTTGAAAATTAGGCAGAATGTCCACTACTTTCTCTGGTATGATAACAAATATATATATTTGGAATTATAATGTAAAGGGTGTCCCAATAGTTCATGTAATTTGATATATATGGTTAAACTTTTTAACCGTTATAGACAGGTAGTTGAAATTTACAAAGAATCTTTGTGACCAAGTCCTCTATAACAACAGGTCTTTAATTTAACATTGTAAATTAAAGGGTGTCCGAATAGGTGATGTTATTTGATCTGTGTGGCCCTATCTTTAAAACCGTTATAGACAGAGGCTTGAATGGTGTCCCCATACAAGACGGATGCTGGTGAAAATAACTTAACTTTTAAACAGTAATAGGGAGAGGCTTGACATTCAATAGTGTTTATTTTTTCCCTCTAATTTTGGCGCATCTTTTATTTGGTTTAAATCTAATTCTTACAGATTACTTCTTACATTTTTAGTTTAGAATTGGTGCCCTTCTATTTGTTTTGAAGTCGGTTTTTTTTTGCAAGAATTATTGTACATATGTATGTATTCACGATTTTTCAAGAATTTAATATGGCAACTTTGAATGTGAAAATATATTATTTAAAGAATATTTATTAAAAACGAAAAATTTTACACACTATTTACATAACACTCTATAATAATATAATTTTACATAATTGGGTGCTCAGGTAGACTAGTAGGTAGTGTGATAGTCTATTAGTCCTGGAGGTTGTGGATTCGATTCCCACCAAAGACTCTGGTGTTTCACTACAACGAATGAAGGTATGCGTTGCTCGGTAAATTAAGTTAGGATATAATTTGTAGTTGTATTGTAACAAAAATAAATCAATAAATAAAATAATTTTACATAAAACCTATGTTGGAACATCCTGAGTAATTTCAGAGACGGGAACTCTATTATGAGCGTGTCGCTAAAATTCACAAAAGAGTTCCGTTATAATGTGTGATAGCCCTCTATTGCCCATCCATAAGATAGGTTTTTACCTGTTAATGCTTTTTAAAGTATAAGGAATGCCCTGTTTAAATATATTGAGTGGTCTAGAACATTCGAGAGCATTCCTTAACATCTCAAAAAATAATGTACTTTCGGGAAGATTCTAATTTTTTATAGAATATTAAAGCACTCTTAAATTTTGTGGATTCTATTGGATCATACGATGCCCCCATTGTCTCATCAAGAATATTTAATAATAAAAAATAATTATTATACAAGACATGCGTTTTTTAAGTTGTCGACATTGTATATCAATATCTTTAATAGGAAACCTTTTTTATATTTGTGGTGAAACTAAATATCTTTTGGGATGGATAATATCTGCCAAGCTTAACATGCTGACAGTTAAATGCAATGCAAAATTTTATGCAAGTAGTAAATTAAGAATTTAAATTTCAATAAAATGTGCTGAATTAATTTGCAAAAAGTATTAATTTATAACAGGGATTATAACAGATTTATTTATCCTTGAATATAATTTTCATTAAAAAAAAAATTAAATAAAAATATCAAAACATACATACATACAAATTTATTGATTCCATGTACATATTATACATACATACATACATACATACATACATACATACATACATACATACATACATACATACATACATATGTATATAATATAAAAAAGAAGCAAGACAATACGAGTAAAATTTCAGAAAACAAAACAAAATTATACAGAAGATGTTTAAAAGAGAGAGGTAAAACAAAAACAAAGTAAAGCAAGCAAGCGAATTACTGACAATTAAGTAGTGTTGCCACAACAGCTTCTCAAAATTACATTTGGCAGACAGAATTAGAATTATTAAATTTTTAATTAACAGCAGATAATAAAGAATGATAGCCGATCGATATATATATATATATATATATATATATATATATATATATATATACATATATATATATATATATATATATATATATATATATATATATATATATATTATATATATATATATATATATATATATACATATATATATATATATATATTATATATAATATATATATATATATATATATTATATATATATATATTTGTTCGGTTTTACATACATGTATATAATGAAGTAAAAAAGAAGGCGCAAGTCATGGGCGTATCATACTACAATTATATTGTGAATAAAAGGTACTTCTTAATGTAGCATTTATCATTCTTTGATCCAAAAAATATATTCTACACTTGATTGGTGACTAAATCGACCATAGGTATTACCAGAGTTCAGAAGTTTTCATTAAAGGAAGTTTAATATTTATCTTTCATGCTCATAAACGAACATAAAATTTTCTGTCTGTGATCACAAATGAATGTGTGTAAATGATTTTTTTTAGAATTTGTATATGAATTTATACGAATGCTTAATGTGAACATTTTTCTAAGATCTTTTCCTTTATGAAAGATTAAAAAAATTGTATATTCTTGTATATGAACACTTGCGTGAAAAGCAAAATATTTTCTCATTTAGTCACTTGAATAGAACGGAAAAAAATAAATCTTCTCACTCATAAATGAACAAACGCAAAATATTTTCTAGTCTCTCACACATGATTAAAAGGAAGCAGAAAAGAACTAAAATGTACAAAATATACATACTCGAACATGATGATCTTTTAAAATTCAAATCTAACAGGCATGTTCTGACACTAGAATGATTTTGAAATCGCCAATTTTTTTTCTGCATGTTCTGTAACTCACGCACATTTGCACTTTCGCAATTCCATTTGCATTAAACACTGAATACCGCTAATATATTTATTCACAAAACAATTTTAACAATTTTATTATTAAATTTATAAAAAACACAAAACAATAAAAAATTGTATATTCTTTTCAAAGATCGAGTGAATCAGCTGTTTGTGTCATATTGTCAGAACTAAAAAAAAAGAAATCAATGAAACAAAACATATTTAAATTTTTTTATTTTTAAGTACAATTTTTTGAAAATTACAATTTTTCTTGAAAAAAAGACATGTTTAGTTTGATTTGTGTTTAATTTTAATGCTGTTAAAGTTTATTAAAAAAAAAAAAACAAAATACATCAGTTCACTTCAGTATGTGCTTGCGATTTGAAGTCGCCAATTTTCTAGCGATTGTGAACTACATAACACCAATCATCCGATTTCAACGCGTATCGCAAATTTTAGGTGATTTGAGATTTTCAGAACATGCCTGTTGTAAGTATCGTAACATTCAAATATATTTTAGAACAACTTTAGTTTGAACAATTTGTTCTAAAATAGATTACAAACATATTTTATTTTTTAAAAATATGAGGTTCATTATTTAGTTAATCATAACTAAATATAAACAAATATACCCGCGCTTTCGTACAAACGTATTTACATATTGGATATTCAAGCCCACAATTTGGCAACACTGCAATCAAATCACAATAAGGGAGAAGAAAATCTAAGATAATTTTGTACAAAACAAGCTCGTAAAAAACATACATCCGAATACGAACATGTACAATACGGAGAAAAGGAAATAAAAACAAAAAATGTCAAATTTTGAAGATTACATAACATACAATCCAACCGTAACAGCAACCAACATCTCACATATAGATTCTACTTATTAAATGCACAACAACGAAAGAGTAGAATATCAACACGATGAGAAACAGAAAATACAAAATAATACTACCAAACTACAAGAAACCCAAGACTGTCTATAAAAAGGTGTAGCATAGCAGAGGCTAGAGGTAGAGACAAGGTTTTTCATCGTCAACTACACACGTATTCGTATCAAATCAGTGGAAGCCGCCGCCATATTATACTAGTTATTTATTGTATTTCTTGAAATTAAGCAAAACTTTCTATAGGTAAAATAATCTGGAATGTTAAATGTTTAACGCACAAAATATTTTGTTTTTTTGTTATACTATTTTTGCTTTAGAAAAATTTTAATTTGTTTTTTGCTATTTTGTAAAGTTGCTTGGAAATTTAATATATAACTACTGGTACAAAGTATCTGTATATATGTATGTATATATATATTATACTTGTTTTGCATTTTTTCTTAGTTTTGCTCAAGCAAGTACAATTTTGTATTAGAAATTAAACGCGCATACTCAATATAAGAACAAAAACGAAATATTTAAAAGAAATAAATAAAAATAGAGAATAAGTAGCAAAAAGAGAAAAAGAAGTAAGTAAGTATTCATTGTTAGGCTGAAAACATTAAAAAAGAATCTAGAAAAATTAAGCAACAAATCAAAATAAAGATATACCTATGTACATATATATGTACATATATATGTATGTTCGAAACGAAAAATGTAGAAAATAATATTTTTTGTACTGATACACTCTCTATTAACACTATGGCAACTCTGTTCAAGCCGTTTTCTTGTTTTTTGATATTGAATATAGGGGTCCAACATGGCGCCTGGTATTTGTTTTAAGGAAGGTTGGCAACTGAAACGAATAACGGATTTGTGTATCTCCATAGGTATTATGTTTATATTAATAATCTTATCGATATTTGAATAACGCTATAGGTATATACCGTTACTGAAACTCAAATAAGTTAAATTTGAACGAGTAGCGTTAGTTTTAGATAACTCCGTTCGGCGACCTATTGGATCATTGTGAATCCGTTCTGATTTCCTTGTAAAAACTTTTCTTTGTCATTAAGAAATTCAATTTTCATAAGAATTTACTAAAGTTTGACGTTTGAATTCTGACCTTCTTTAAAATTCACAGAAAAAAATTTTTACATATACCTAGTTCAATCAATACCACCGTAATGTATATACATACATACATATTTATGTATGTACATATATGCAAGATTATTACCTCTAAATTATTTGATTTGCTACACCTCTTATGACGCACGACATTCTAAAAATTCAATTTTGCGTAGTTTTTTTTCCTTCAGTTGCTAAAGAAAATAATTATTAGTGGTACACAAATTTAAGATATAATTTTATTTATTAGAATTGGGGAAATTAAATAAAATTACATTATGTTGCATGACAAAAAAATATAGTAGAAATATAAATTATTTTAATATTTACTCACATTATAAAATATATTAAAATAATTTTAATACAAATACAAATATAAAATTTCTTATAGTGCAATTAAGACCCTAGGAAACTTTGAAAAGCCTACTTCTTGTGTTATTTGAAAATGCTGTCGTTGTGTATGCACAAATGATTAACACCGTTAGGTACCACCAGTTGAACTAGTTACATCGAAACAACTGACGATAAAATTTACAAGTTGGAGCAACATCATTCAGTTTCTTGCTTATTTTTCCGGTGCGAAACCAATAATTTTCTTTCCCGATACATATGGATTCACCAAAAGTCCAATTCACACTATAATACTGAGTATAAATATTTGTCAAAAACTTAAATACTATAAGAACGTGTGATAGTATGAAAGTAAAGCGTAATGAAAATGTAAAATAATACGGAAAGAAATTTGATGTCCTATAACATAAAACCATTTGTAGAAATTTTTCTAAACGATAACATTTTTTATTTTATTAGAGTTGTTTTTTTAAAGCAAATAACCCAGCTGAGTGAGACGCAGCCGATATTCACCAATTTCTAGACATGGCCAAAACAAGGTACATACATACATACATAGGCTTTAAGACTGGTCAATTTTGAACAGGTGCAGAACGAAGAAAAAATATTATCGACGGCGGCGAACTATCGGCCGCGACTCACTCAGCTTGGTTCTTTGCTTAAAAATAAAACAGCGGACATAAAATGAAAAATCATTCAGAAAAATTTCTAAAAAGTCTTTGGTATTATGGGATGTCAAATTTCTTTCCATATTATTTCAAATTTTCAAATAATAATATTTAGTTTTTGACAAATCTTAATACTCAGTGTTATAGTGTAAAACGGGTTTAAGCATCAAAAGCAATAATGGATTTTACGAGATTCAATGCGCTCTAAAGAGTAAAATCAGGATTAAAAATATATTTTTTAAGATTAATTACCAAGGTACACGATAGAAATAAACATACATAGATATATGCGGAAAATTCTATTTTGAAAATTATAAAACGATTAATAAAAACATAAAAGGAATAATTATAACAAATTATTGTTATAAGAAACATAAAAAATAAAACCAGCTTATTCTTGTAAAAAAAACAGTATTGAATTTTATTTCATATTGACGTATTCATTGCCTCGTTCATTTTCTTTTCGATGAATAAAATTAATCTCTCTTTGTGGGCAACCTGTAAGTGGGCAAGGGAAAAATAATTGAGTTGATAAATTCGTACATACACAAGTTGTTTTCTTCGCTGTCGTTCGCAATCACTGTGTATCCAATAGATACACACACAGTGATTGCATTTTTTCAGTCGTGTATTTTTTTTTTTTTTTTTTCTAGATTGTACGTTAGTATTTGATAGTTTTTTTTTTCAAATTTGTTTTGTGCTTGACATTCTTTTTCTTACTTATTGTATCTAGTATAGGTTTGGATGTATTTAAGCATATAAACATTACAGTTAGACGTTTCTATAAAATGCAAACGTGTGTCGATATACACTTGATGTTAAAAAAAAGTTTGCATGAAATAAAATAACAAAATTTACATCGTGTCTAATTTGACAAGAGACTAACGGGTATGTTCTGTAATCTGAAACCGAGTGAAATTGAATCCGAATGAAATTTTAAATTATCATAACTTTTAAATCTTACAATATTTTGATATTATTTTTTATACATTTGATTAAAGACCATTCACATAACTTCCTTGATTGCTAATGTTTTAAAATAATAGGCGGAACTAAGATATATTTTTCTTTAAAAATTTATTCGATTTCAATTTCACTCGGTTTCGGATTACAGAACATACCCGTAAATATTGTTCGTAGCCTCTTGCATTAAACACATAGAAAACATCAGGCTACCGACTACAAACTGTCAAAAGTAAAATACACACGTTTATAGCAAGAGGATTATTTTGACGTCATCAAAGCTACATCGCTTCCCGACCACTGTTGTGGCTGTAGCCAACTTAGGCTAATTTCTATTTTTGTATACCTCAATTTTATTTTATTCGATAGAAGAAAATGTCACATAATTAAAAATTACAAATTCATTTACAATAAAAAGGTTATGAGGAAATATATTTCTTTGTTTTGACATGTTATAAATATATTTTGAAAAATGTATTTTATTTTTATAAAAGTAAAATAAGTGTTTCTACAATAATATCATAGTTTTGATGTAGCTGTGGTCTTCAATGAAATTAGGTAGCTGACTACACGGAAATGATTATAGAAAACGGCATTTGTAGTCGTATAGCGGTGTAGCCGCGGTCGTCTATGTTTAAAGCATCATAAGCAACTGGAAAATATGCCAATATCAATATACTTCAGATATTAATATACAGTTTAAATATATGTAAAAATTTTAAATATCAATAAATATACTTAAAGTTAATTTTTATAACAATTTACAATTTATTTGAAATAAATTGGAGAATTCACAATGTATAGTAATATCATGTTATATTGTTATAATCAAGACGAATTAATACTAGCTAATTGCAAAATGGCAACAAATACAACCACATGTAATTTTGTTTGTGTAAAAAACATGTTGTAGTCAATAAAGCTATCAAAACCATAAATGTAAATATGTATGTAAATAAAAATTCATAAGGAATTAAAAAAAGATGAAAAATTTGTTAGCAAAAGTTATGTAATACTGATACTGATGATAATATTGAGCTGACTGATTGTAGTGGTAATACAAGAGCAACATCAATTAAATTTACGTCATCTGCATCATTAAGTCAACATTGGAGCTGCAACAGTCAATGTTGACTTAAAATAGAATAGAATTTTATTGATTTTATTAATTTAAGTAAAGATATGCCTTCAATTAATCTCAATTAATTAACAAGCCGGCACGTGTACAATTTCCAGGCTAATCTCCAGAAGATTTAAAACGTTTTAAAGAAGTATGGTCAAGGTAGACGTGTTCTTTGCCGAATGTACTGAGAAAAGTAAAAAAATTATATTCATACTAGGACGAAGTATGCCATTAATAACCATGGCTGATGGTGAACCAGCAACCTGTGCTTTAGCCATTATTTTCCAACTCAAAAATGGTAGTTTATTATGTGAATTGCTGCCTATTTCCAATTTTTCTCTGCATATTTTGATTATGGTAATTTTATATAGTGTGAACAAAAACGAAACAAAACTGCTTTGGTCGAACAAATTGCATTGGAACATTTATTTAATTATTTTTAACAGAAAAACGACGTATTTAACAATATGTATACATTTTCTGTCAGTATTTTTTATATTTTCAATATAATACATTTGACACTGTGTGAATCCTCCAAATATGTATGCTAATTTAAAGCAAGCTTGCATATTATAATTAGAGATCCTTCCCAAACCGATATACCTATCTGCGATATTTCGTGTATGAGTACTAATCCACTGCTTAGTTATCTGCCGCCATTCTGTTACTTTACAGACTTTGAAAACTATTAGAAAGATGATTAGGTAATTGGGATTTATCTTGTTTTGTAATATACCGGAACCGCAGCAGCCTTAGTGTTTAAACCATTTCTGACTTTTCAAGTCTCCATCAAATAGACTTGCGAAATCATCTTTCTTTTAAAATATTTTTTATGCAATAATTTATGGAGGGAATAAAATGAAGACCTTATGTTAAACAGCACAAAGTCGTGAATTAAATCCTATAGAAAATCATTAGGGGATTATAAAAAGGGCGATAGCTTAACGAAAATTCAAAAACAAACTCATTTGAATGAAATTGATGCTGGTAGAATGGGAGAAACTAAGTCCAGCCCAATGTGCCAAATTGGTCCAAACTATGCCACAACGATGTGCTAAAGTGACAGGGAATAGGAGCTTTTCAACTTAATTTTATCCTAATATAAGGTAAAACTAATAAAAGATTCTATATTCATGTGATTACAATCTTTTTTTCAGATGACTTAATTATATGAGCACACAATATGCAAATAAAAACGAAAAATTACTCTAAAAGTTTTGAAATTAATTACAATTTATTTAATATTGTGTTAAAATTTTTTTTGAAATCGTGAAAAATAAGTTCATTATAAACAATCTTTGGTACAACCAGTGAGTGACTTAATTATATGAGCAAAAGTGTATGTATTTAATAAAAAAATAAAGTAGATACTTTAACATAATAAACATTTTTTGTCGTCAATTGTATGCTGCAATCCACTGTTTTCTTTTATGTTTTTTTTTCTATTGCTCTTTCTGTTCGTGTAATATAGTTTTTCAAACGACATCATAGAGTTTGCTTGCTCGATGGTTAAGTGTACATTTGTTTGAATGTTTGGATAGTTGTTGGGCTTTTGATCGGTCGGATTGGTTGGTCGGCTGTTTGGTCTTATAGTTCGTAGCACCCAAAAAGTGAATGCACTAATTTTGCCTTGGCACTCGTCATCTATTCAGTAGTAACAACACTACAACAATAATAATAATAATTTATTTGAATGTCTATTCATTTATTTTGTTGTGGTATTACAAAAAAAGTATATGTACGTGATTTTTTTTTATTTTTTATTATTATTCAAAAGAAAAAAAGAAAAACAAATTTGCCTATATTTTTATTTAACGTATAATCATCATATCACCTAATACAAATACACTATTGCATTTTATACAAAATAGTGCAATAAACAAATATAAAATTTATTGTGGTAGTGCTCGCTCGTACTTGTAGTTTAGGAATACTAATGTAAAAATTAATTTATCTTTGCTAAGTAGTTGTAATAAAATGCCACCTTGTTTTCAGCCATTTTATCGCTATAATTTTATAAATTTATAAAAGAATGTAAAAGCGAATTTGTAAATTTTCCATAGATGAATTAAATTTAAACTATTGTGTTTCTAGGGAGGTTTATTTCACATATTCATATACATACATACATATGTGTTATATCTATTATCTAAATTGTTATAAGTAATAATATGCAGTTCTTATATATAGTGTTGTGACCACTATACTTTGAAAATTTTACATAAAACTTTTGTTAAAAACACTGCAATTTTATTTTTAAATATCTAACCTCCAAATACTTTTCATTCATACTTTTGAATATATTAATAAAAGAACTACAAACATACGTGTTAAAATAATTTAGATTTTTTTTAATTAAGTACCTACACTTTACTTGTTCTCCTTCCATCGTTTCCCTTGGTTTGTAATATTGTAAACTTAGCACCCTTATGAGCCCCATACTGCTTATGGTTACAATGGCTTCTTCTTCTTAATTTTCTAGTTAGAAGAAAAGTTCATTAATAGCCCACAGAACAACCTTGCAATTTTCTTATCCTTTTACATGAACGTACAATGCACGTTCATATAATTTTTGTATAGTTTTAGGTGGTCATGCCATTTATTGATTGTTAAATACTTCATACATAAATAATGTAAATTTTAATGTTCATACATGTACACATATGTTTAAAATTAAAAAAAGCCTGAGCAAATAAAAGCTTTAGTCTTGCATTTACGTCACTTGTACAGTATGAAAAATTTCTCTGGGCTGACAAACTTTCCTATTTAAATTATTTTTATTTATTTAATGTTACAATACAAATTAAAATTATATTATAACTAAATTGGAAAAGACATTTTCTATTTCGGAATGTAAAAAGAAACTAGTATACGAATTTTATCAGAAATATATTAAAGAAATAGAAAACATGATTTAATAATAACAAAGGTAAAAAAAGCATAACAAGCAAAACGCCGAAATTTAGTTAACCATTAAAATATTTATGAAAAAAATACAAATAATACATAAGTATGTAGATAAGATAAAGAAGTGTACAAAAAATGTCATAGAATAGAAATTTTAAACTGATCAGTCAGTGTGCCTCATCTCCAGGGATGCCGCTTTGGTCTGATCGAACCAAAATTGGTATTTTTTTATTTTATGAACGATTTGGTAGTTTCGTTGGTTTGTCACAGGTTTTCTGCGTTTTTGGTAGAATAAATTCTTTATCCATTTTAAATGTTAAAATTATTTTCCAACAAAAGGGCTTACAAATTTCTATAGGATTTACTAAAACAATTGAAAATCCTATTTGTAAATATGCTCTTTATTTACTTTGTCTGTCCTTTCCTACTCAAAAAATTGTTGTAGGTACCACACTAGCATACGAAAAAGATTTTGCAACACTAATAGTAAAAAAAAATTAAAAATATATTATACATTTTTTCTAAAGATTATCAAAATGTACAGACCTGTCAGAAAGTCTGTCATACAAATACATTTCTAATCCACACTATAGTACTTTTTAGAACACATGCCAATTTTGACAGATTGTACGTCTGACTGTGATAGTGAATCAATAATGACATTATAAAATCTAAACAAACAATTTGTGCAGTTGACAATATAAAGGATTTATTTAAAAAAATTTTGGTAGGTTTTTTAGGGTTTGATAGGATTTGGTAGATTTTAGGGTTAACTTTGGTTGGAAATTTTTTTTCTCTGTGGTAACGCTGCTCATCTCCTAAACTTGAGACACCCAAAAAAAGGGAATGAATATTATGTTTAACTCTTAAAAAAGGTTCCCACTTAAGTTATAAGAACGAGCTTTTGATATCGAAGTGATGATCACAAGGCAGATCTCAACAGAGACGGCATATCTCAACATATTTTCCAAAACTTTCTTATTTTTTTATAATTTTCTTTTCCAAGTAAGTAGAGCCTTTAGGTTAGGTTTAAGAATGGTTTGCCCAAAAAAGGCATATACACACTCTTCAGCGAGCTAAAACTAAACATAAAGAAAAAGAGAGACCTTTGTGTAAGTCGCGCCTTTAAATTATCTCAATTTTTTAGATTTAGATTCGGATCATCATTTATTGATAAAATTATTTTCTCCTAAGCAAAAGGAATATAATGTAATTTTCATTTGTTGTTCTTTTTGTAATAAAATCAATAGGATCATCAATCATGATATTACCTTTTTTTTAATTTAAATTTTTTAACTTTTAAGTCTTTTTATAATAGGTTCAGCATCGTCCCCAGACAAATTATTATTGCCATAGTTGTGGTTGTTGATATCCAGAGTCATTTTCACATTAAAATGTAGAAGATTGTCACTTATACGACTGCTGGTTTCACGTGATATCTGTAGCTAGCTGAAATTTCTGTTTGGCAACGATAAAAAGCATTTAGTCAACCTGTACACGACAAAACTAGTTCTTTTCATCAAAAAGTACAAGGTAGAGGATTACATAAAAACGTTGTCCTATTAAGGGGGGTACATGTGAGTTGTGTTGAGAAATACAACAAATTTTCTTACATTTGCAGTTAAATGTGTTTAAATGTTTCTTTAAGTAAATTTTCAAATACAATTTTTATAAAGGATGAAATACATATTCATTTGCTGTAGAATATTATAATTTTTCTGGCTCAAGTTCGTTATTAGAAAGAGAAAAAAATACGAGATGCTTATGAAAAACAAATTTATATAAAAAAAATTTTGAATAACCTTTTGCAAACCCAAAATATGTATGTATATTTATTTGACAAATTAAAATGTTTAAAAAATTATCAATTAATATAAAGTCCCGTTCCACACATGCGAATTTTGTTTCTGCAACACATGCAATTGTTATTGGGAGATTAATTAATGCCCCTGAGTTGAGTTGTCTAAAAGACAACTTGAAAGACAACTGCTATATGAGTTCTAATTTTAAACAACTGCTACTGATGAATTGTAATTTTATTAAACTTTTGTTAACCGAACTAACACAGCGTTGTAAACGGTGAAACTACAATAGATTTGTAACACAATTTAAATTCAACTTAAAATTTTTTGACAAGTTAGGTTGTAATTCATATTACCAAATTATAAAATTTCAACTGAAGTAGAGTGAGTTGTAAACCGTAATATGGGCCTAAATAAAATGTACACTCTGCTGTCACTCTCTATTTTTGTTGTTGTTGTTGTTTGTCCTCTTCGACATGAAAATGGCTGTATAAAAGTATACAGTCGTCAGAAACACAATTTTTAAGGTATTAAAAATGTTTCAGAAACAAAAATTGCAAGTGTGGAACGGGACAAACTTGCATGAAAAGTTGTTTTATAAACCTTTTAGAAAACAAAAATATTTTTAGCTATCTGTCTTACTAATAGCCAACTTTTGACTAGTTGGTGTAAATAATTTAATTCCTCAGACTTTTTTTGGAAAAAGAACTTTTAATATTTTTTTTGTATAATTTTCAATAAAACTAGTCAGTAATAATAATTTCTCTGGAAAAATAGTTGCATGTGAAGCATTGTAACGTTGTGAATAATATTTTAATACTGCCAGTCTTATATATCTTAATACTATTCTATTAACATGCAAGGTTCTTAATGTTTTTATAGGTTCAAATTTACTTAACAATAAATTTAAAAAAAAGCTTGAAATTTTTATTTAGCTTTTTTAAAAATATAAATATAAATTTTGTTAAATTCATTACGACAAAAACAAGAAGAAAATAACCGACTAACATTTTTGGTCGTGACAAGCCGCTCTATTCGGCGGCGGCTCTTAGTCGGCTAAGATTCGTTCGACTTGTTTCTCTAACCCCAAGTTTACTTGGTTAGGATATTATCTTAAAAGAACAATATACAAGAAAAGCTTAAAAAGCTATCAGTAACTCATATTCGTACAGAAATTCTGTAGAAAGTACTGTGGATCACGGAAGGTGATAAACAGGGCTGCCAGGTCAATTTAAGAAAAAAAAAAATAAATTTAAATTTAAAATTTAAAAAATCGGACAACTAAGAAAGTGTTTTTTAACTATTTTTTGTTTATATTTTAAAAAGCAAAAAAAAAGTCATAATAAGTCACTTTTAAAGTTAACATAGACATATATATAAATTGCTCTTGAGTTTGAAGGGCACCGTAAATTCTATTGGTAAAATGTTTGCGAATTATCTCAATACTTGAAGTTAACAAAAAACATCTTTAAAGAATTGTACACATAATATTAGAAAGGAAATAACAAACCCCTTTAACCTGGACCTTTTTAGACTTTAATTACCACAATTTTTGGTATTTGTATTTAAAACGCTCATATTTTTTGCGTTGTAAAAGATCGCCACTTTTTAAGAAAAAATCGTCAAATCGAAATTTTGCAATTTTTTGGACCAAAATCGTCAAAATCTGTCAGCTGTAGTGATAAACTAAATTTATCCGATTGTTGTAGTGCTGGCAAAGTATTAAGTACCAAATATCGAGTATTTAATATTTTTTTAATACTTAACACTACATCTTGACAAGCCATTTATTTGTTCTAGTATTGAACAAATTCATGTGCGCACATCAAAACCTCTCGTGAACACCGTCGTTGTCCGTTGTCGATGTCATGTTCGTACAACGATGTCCGCCATCAAATGCTGTTTTTAGTATAAAAGTTTTACTTTTAAAGAACAGCAACATATTTGCTGTGCGATAAGCATTTAAACAATATTGACGACAAACAGAAAATTACAGAGGACACAGAAGAAAGTAAATAAATTATTGTTCCCTATTCTGCCGACGCTTTGTTCAAGTGCAAACAATACATCGAACAATGCTGTTGTTCACGTTTAGACGTAGGGTTAATTTCCAATGATCAATTAAAACAACGATATTCGCACCAGCTGATCTCCAAAGGATCTCATTAATACTGGGCAATATGAGAAGTAAAAGGAGTTTTCGCTTTTGTCTCCTCCATAAAATCATTAAAGCTTTATGAAATATAGTCTTGTGTTAATCGAGTAATTCTTGTGAAATTCCCCATACTTGTTTTCACTTAAAAGGGGAAATTTTTTAAAAAATAATCAGTTTTTATTAACGACACTACTGATGAAAAAAAAAAAACTTTCACAAGCAAAATGAAAAGCTAAACTAAGTTTACACAATAAAATTATTTCGTGGATATAATTTTTTTTTATTTGTATTTCTTTGAACTTTTTGTACAAGAAAATCAAATCTTTTATGAAAATATTTTATGGTATAAATGAAGTCCTATATTTTAATAGTAATAGGATTGGCAACACATAATATAAGAAATAGAAAAACAAAGAGATCAAGTAAAATAATCAAAATAAAATAACCATAAGAAAAAGTAACCAGTTTTGCAACTTTTGCTTTCAATTAAACTTACAAAAAATGTACTTAACAGAATATCTGGAAATTTTTATTCTATTCTTTTTTGCTGTAAGAGAGATAGCTATAACAGTTCAGTAAAACGATTTTATAAACTACAAATATTTTGAAGAGAAAAAGAAACAAAAATATAAATTTTATCAACACTTCAAGTAAATAAACAGAACAGATTTAGAAGAAACTTTTAACACAAGAATTCATAATAACTAAATGGAAAGAAAATGTAACATAAAATCCAATTTCTGTAAAATTGCATATTTTTAACTATAAATAAAAAAATATACATACAAACATATGTATATAGAAACAAGTCTACATAAAATATGTACTATAATAGCACTATATTTACTATTAAGTGAATAAAGGTAAAGCCCAAAATAGTTCCAATATTTTTAATATTTAGGTAGTTTATTCTTATGACTCATCGAATATATGTATGTATCTATTTTTATCAGTATTTTAATTAAAATTTTTATATTTTGATTAAATACAAGAATAAAATGAAAAACAAATTGCAAAAATACAACACTGCGCAAGTCACCAAAAACTATCCCGTTCAAATATATAGATGTATTACCTACATACATAAATACAAAACACACATATTTATGACCCTATATACTATACTTTGTGGTATATACAAGGTGCTAGAGGGCTTAGAATAATAATGCAACATTTCAGCACGTAAAAACTCAATGAAATACATATATATAGTTTAACGATAATATAAAACAATTGCAATTGTTTGTAGTTTTTAAATATTTATTCAGTGATTTTTGCAAAACCGCCAGACACGCGTTTCAATCCCATCTAAACATTGCATATATTCTTGAAAGACGCCATTTTTAAGAATAAAGTAAAAGCATATTGACCAATAACTTTTAGAAAGAGACGACTACTAACAACTTTACATATTCCTAAAGATAAAAAGAGATACACATAGAAAAATGGCTACTGGCTGACTTAAAACGTAGAAAGAAATAATTTTGCATTTTAAGTTTTATTAAAATTTTATAATAAAACATATATTTTATAAAAATATAAAAACTCTAAGATTGTTCTAATATTTTCTATTTACATGAAGGGATCCTAATGTGATTTAGGTTTCCAAAGCAATGTTACATTTCAAAATATGATATTTGTAAGAAGAAGAATTTATACATTTATTTTATTCCAATATGGCGGCTGAACTTTGACAAATCAAATTGGGAAGAAAAAATAAAAAATACGTAAAATGTTTAAAATGAAGCAAAATATATAAGCAAAATTTCTTAAAATCTGTACAATAAAAAACTAAATGAATTTTTGACAATATATTGATTCTGCTGCGAGTATGTGTGAAGATTTAGTTAAAAAAACATCGTCAACAGTTATAAATAAGTGTAACAACTTACCATTTTTGTTTGTTTTGATGTTTTTATTTTAAGCCATTTTATTTCTTCTTAAACAAATTTGATTTGCTAACGTGTTATTTGTAATATTTTACACACAATTTTTTGCAACTTAAGACGTAATTGCAAAGAACTATTTTTTCACTGTTTTCACTTGTCACTTTTTTTTTCAAATAGTTTTTCAGTTTTTGAAAACTACAATTCACTCAAAAAATATCCTTTCACTGTTTAATAACTATTTTATTCCTCTGTGGTCCTTCATTAAATTCACTACAAATTTAATAATATTAATTATATGCAGAGGAAAAATAGTTGGCGCGACAAAGGTATAAAATAATGTACTTAGATTAATTTGATGGAAGTGGTAGTGTTGTATAGTTTCCTTCTTTTTTCGCTTTTAGTGCATACACACTACTTTTGACAAACAGCGTTGTATTTTAACCTAACTTTTTTCTCTTGCCTGAAATTTTATGGTGTTGCCATGCCTATATGAATTAAAAGAATAAGAAGCAGATTAAGAAAATTAAAGATGAAAACAAAACCAATATAAATTTTTTGTGATTTCTGCTTTCACATTCCTATTCTTTTTTCCTTTTTTATGGTATTCACATAGGGCAGTCGTCAAACCCAACTAACTAGTAAATCAGCAACCATCTCTTATGGTCCACTATTGATGTCTATCCTTGTATATGTCCCCCCACTGGATATAACGCGTTTTTTTATATCCAATATCATCCACATCAACACATATTCTTTGTAAATATATACTATATAAATCCACAAACGTTAGACTGTGATGTATATACGTATATTTATATATATTGGTATAACGTTGAGTACATACAGATATCAGAATTAGAGAATTTTTAGGGCTTATTAAATGTGATGTACTTAGTTTATAACATTGTAATATATACATACATATATTATTTATAGTTTAAAACAATTCTGTAAAACTTTTAAATGGTTCGCTTTGCTTGAAAACGACCACGTAGAAAGTAAACTTTTCAATTAAAGAAGAAAACAATCCATAATTAAATATTAGCGATAAAATTTAACCATTTTGTCTCCTCAGTTAGAAATTGTGTTCACATGCATTTGTAAACATGCATACTTTCATATATTAGATTTTCTCAATTTATTTGTATACAGCACTATTATAATATAATAAGCCCCCCAAACCGCGTTACAATTTAATTAAATTTTATTTTTTCATTTGGTACAACAGCTTTTTAAAATACATTTTTCTATCACACAAACTTACATTAGTTTTTTTGTGGAATTTTAATTTTTACTATGTTATTCACTTTATTTATATTTAATTATTTTATTAAGAGGTTTAAATGTTTTTTATTCAGTTACATTTTCACTTATTATGGAAAAATGTGTGTACAAGCTTGATTTGTGCTTTTCAAGTACTTACATTCGAAGACTGCAAAATTCAATAAATGGCGGCTCTTCGTTAAATTTTCATTTTCTTTTGCTGTTGCTTTTATCGTTTCTTTTTGATTCTGTTTAGTTGCATGATCCTCGTTAAGTTTCTGGCAAATAATAATTAAGAGTTGATTTTTTCGAAAATAGTACTACCGTGATATTTTTTCTTACTAGCGTTAACATTTGGCAGTACTAAAAATCCATATTATAGCTAAATTACACGATGACATTTTTCATAAAATCAGTTGCATGAAACCGGTTTTTTGTGGGCAAGAGGTGTAGAGATGCCAGGAAAAACAAGAAAGTTCAAAAGAGAATTGAAGAAATTTCATGAAACGATTTCATGGTGTAAGTTACGTATTAGTTGTCAAAAATGCTGACAATTGTCTCCGTAGTATAGGCTTTCAGACAAGACGAATTGAATACTAGGTAACCGCAATTTGGCAACAAAAACTACCACAGGTAATTTTTATTGTGGTCAAACACCCACAGTTGTCAAAAACCCAAAAAAAAAAAATTCCTAAGAAAATAAAAAATAAGAATAAGATGTGAAAAAGCGTAAAAAATAAAAGAATATCATCTTCGAGTGCAATAAATTTTTATTTTCAAATTTTATTTATTAAAATGTGTCGCAATGAATATGTAAACAAATTTTGTCACCAGAGGGTATAAAACACTTATAGAAGAAGATTCTCAACTGGGCTATCAGTTTTACCTTCAATTCGCCTTGCATTCAGACAATAACTAAGAATATTCCTTTGAATTTTTAATTTTTTCTCTGTCGGAAAAAATTTGGAGCTACGAATTAAGTCCCCAAAACAAAAATGAACTAACTTCCAAAATTTGGAACTTATTTCTTAAGAATTAACTCCCTAATTTTAAGAATGAAATAAATCCCCGAAGGAGTCTTTTATTGAAATATTGTCAACATACGTCAAAATATTCAAGACAGTAGTTGAGACAATTGAGAAAGTATGCATGTATTAGTGAAAGAGTGTGTATGTATTGCAATTGTTATGACAAATGTAAACTCATCGTTAAATCTAAAGGCGCCCATACATGTCGTTCTTTTTTGTCAGTTTTATTCACACGGTTAAAATTGTACGGGTAAACACGAACAACGACCATACCACACACCACACGTTTTTTACTTCAGTTCAAGACGTATTTATTTTACAAAGGTGCTACTCAAATCGTAAACTACTTCAATTTGTTTCAGTAAATAAAACAATACAATACAATACAAATAAAGTTAGACTCAAGAGATTCTTAAATGCCATTTTTAGCCCCGCCCCCTTATGTGGACGGTAAAATAAAAATTTATTTGAAAAAATAATGTAATTATTAAAAGAAATGGATTACATAATTCTTAAAACCATAAAAATTGATTTTTATGGGCAATCGCAAAAAATATCTGACAGATTTCTGTCCTACTAAAAAATCATTTCAAAATGGTGATGTAGATGGCACACTATTATACAAAATAAGATTTTGACACATCGTACGACTGAGTATAATAGTGAATCATGGCCTTAACATGTCTTAATAAAAGTGAAAATTCATATGAAAAAACATTATTTTTAATACTGTTTTTTATATATGAAATTTGACTTTTGTTACCTAGTGTCTATACCTGATAAAAATTTCTCTTCATAAAAGTCTTCATATTAAAAAAAGATTATTTTTAATACTGGGTTGATTTTTATATGAAGTTTGACTTTTATCAAGACAAATTTATATCAGGTAAAAACAAATTTTAATCAGGTTAAGACATGTTAATGTCTAATGAAGACAGGAGTAATGTTTAAGAATTTAAGCATACATTTTTGTAAATACTGTTATGTTGCTCTAATTATCTGGTAATCGTATTCATAGATAACACATAGATGGCCAACTCTCCAAATGTCAAAAACGCGGCTACAAATGGCTTCACATATACGGGTACGGTGTGAATTCAACACACTTAGGGGAGTAAAATTTGTATTCACAGTTAGATATTTCATTGCACTTGCCAAATATTTAAACAATTTTGAATTTTTGGACAAAAAATTATGTAACAATTTATTGTATTTTAAATTTTTTAATACTAAATAAATTTAATTTTGTTGACATTTGTTTGGTGAAATTTATTTCTACACAGTATTGTATATTTTGGTCTTTTAGGGGATGAAAATTTTCAAATCAATATGTAATAAATATTTAAAATTAGCATTCAATCTAACGTCTTTCGCACATAAATATATTAGAAAAATACAAAATTCATATTTTTATTAAAAAGCAAAAGAATTATTTAATTTTAACATCTAAAATTGAATGTAAAAAAATATTCTATTTTTACAAAATATTTTATACAACAATGCTGTGGGGATTTTTTTTCTTATACAATTTTGACCACTTTTTTGACAAGAGACTTAGGTTTTTGACGTTTCAGTTGACTATCTATGTATTATTTATGATCGTATTTGCCATTCAAAAGACTTTACCCCGTCTACATTAACCAATAATGTATTCGAAAAAATAGCATATAATAAATAAAAATCAACACTGCAAAATTTCGAAAGTTTAGCACTTATCAAAAATTTACACTTACCAACACTTGATTGACTAAACAACACAAATCAGCAGTTTTTTTATTTAGTTTTGTTTGCATCAGTGTGATTTCGATAGGATTCTGATTATAGTGTATATTTTCTCGGACTATGGAAGTTAATCCTATGGCAATAATTCTAGTGTACTTGGATAGTAAAGGAGATCGGCTACTGTATCGTTATCCATATCAATTGCAAAACGGAGAAAAATCAGCTTTACCTACGCCCCCATCGATGGTTGCTCATCTTGATAACATTAGTAACAAAGTGAGTACTAATTCAAAACCAGGCTTTGATATAATCCAAAAGAAACGCAGTCGCTTTGCTTTGCAAAATACGGACGATTTGCTCCAGCCGGCCGCTGCCAATAGTGGCAATAATATTGCCGTTTCAAAAGCAGGACAATTGTACGGTTTTGCTGATGAAGTTTTGGCACCCTTATTTGCAGTAAAACCACAATTGTGTAACCAAAAGTTTGAACTTAAAGTTAATGACGTACGTTTTGTAAGTCATCCAACATTGGTTTCAAAAAAAGAGCAACGACAAAATTTAACAACATATATTTCTGGAATGAATGCTCCTATTAATCAACAACAATTGTTAGGTCAACAACCTCCAACGCCGGCTCAGGGGAATCCAAGCATGCTAAAATCACAACCCCAACAAATGTTGGTCAATATTGTGTTTGCTCTACATGCACAAGCGAGTTATTCAATTGTAAAATGTTATTATGATTTGAGTAAACGACTTGGCTTAGCTCTAAAGGTAGAAGAGCAAAGAGTCGGTTATTTAACGGAAGAAACTGTCCTTATGGCACGTACTCATGATGAAGTGTCTTCAAAACAGCAGCCTTTAGAAAAAGCTTTTGATTTGATATCCGAACGCTGTACTTTAGCCCAATCTTTAAAATCAATATATCATGATTTGTGTACTACAGGGCTTCTGAATAGCACGATTAATCAAAACCTCACATTAAGCTTCTGCCTGCCGGCTAAAGCTCACCAGCTGCATAAAAAAGGGAGCATGGTAGACCCGGAAACAATAGATCGTTGTTTAAAGTCTCTCAAACCCTATCATGGCATGCTGCTGCTAGTTGACTTTGCAGAACTTTTGGATTGCGTTCCACCAGCTGGTGCAAGAATGTTGTTGCAGCTTATAGAGGTATACACTCCTTTAATGAGTTTACAAAGTATGGGTTCTGATGCCGATCTTAGTATAGAACATGTTTATAAATTGGTCTCCCATTTAGTTTACTGGGCTAAGGCGACAATTATTTACCCTTTATGCGAAACAAATGTCTACGTTATTGCACCAGATGCTCCTCTTCACACGAAATCTCATTTGGTTGAAAAATTTTCAGTGCGGTTTCCAGGAATGTCATTATTTGAAGTCATTTCTGATTTTTCATTACCCACTTCAATTGGCCATTTAACCACACCTCTGCAGCAGTCTGCCAGGCAGGGTATTCTAGCACAGATGGTTTTATGGATGTTGCAGCATCACTTACTAATGCAGCTGCATACATACGTACAATTTATGCCCAGTGATTTTGCCGATTTCGATAGAGGTAGGGACGACAATGAAGATGATGTAGGATGTGAATTAGAATCGGCTTCTTTAATGGACCTAGCTGGCTCCATTTTGGGTCAAGATGAAATCTTGCCAGGTCGCAGTAGCAATGTCAGTGATGATGATTTGTATGTTATATTTTTTAATTTTAAATTTCATATTTTACATTTTGAAATTAATATTTAGAGGAGCCGGCTCATTGCTGAGTATGTCTAGTCAACCACTACCCGTACCACACACTAGTAGACGTTCAATAACAGAAGACCGGTTTTCGGGCGGCGGTTCGACGGCGTCGGATAATAATGTTGCTCAGCCTTCATCAAGTCATAAATCGAACTTTAGGTAAGTGTAACACTAAGGCGAATTGATTTAATACAGTGGCAGTGGACCTTGCAACCACCTGATAAAATTGATTTAAGATCCAAAGGGAGTGGTCCTCACATAAAAAGAAAATAGTGAATGAAAACTGATAATAATAACTAAGGCCAATACAGGCATGACCCTGGAAGCTCTATAAATTCGACAGGTATTCAAGTAGCCTTTGATGATCAGAATCAACCGATTGGGAAAACAATTTTTAAATTAATAGGAAGTAATTTTAGGAAAAATTATCTGTTGGTTTCTTACTGGTCGCGAAAAATGTTATTTGTTATAAAGCAAATGGATGTCATTTCTGATTATTTCACAAAAATCAGCAACAAAAAATAGCGATTTCCTCTCAGTTAGCTCTCTATCCCTTAAAAAGGTTATCGTTTTTCAACTGGTGAGAGTGCTATTGAAGGATAATAGTTAAAATTTAACATTAGGTTTTTTTTTTGAATAGATTATTGAACTGCGTTATGAAATGTTCGGGAATAGTCTGGAACATAAGGAAATACCTCAGATCCATGTGAGGCTTTCCTGAACACTCTAGAATATTGCAGTGTTCTAGCACATTGATCGCCATTGGAAGATTATTTTTATTATTTTTCATATCAACTCACTAAGCGAAGATGTATTTCCAGCTAGTTTTTTTAATAATATTTTAAATGTTAATAAACAATTTTGAATGCAGCTAATATTTTCTTTAATACAAATTGAAAGTTATAAAATACAGCAATAAATTGATTGACACTGTAATGAATCTGAATAAATTCTCTTTCAAGCCAAAAGTAACCAGATTCTAAGTCGAAAAATATGCCAGGGTTATTTGGAAGAATGATTAAAAAGTTATCTAATTACCAACAAGACCTTACGATTTCTCTCTAGAAAGAATGGAAAAAATATATGAACCAAATACTGCAGAAAACTGATTGAGGAGATGTAAGGACGTTCAAAGGCAAAAAGTCCTTGTAACTAAATTACCTATTACTTATAAATAACAGTAAAGTAAATTACAAAAATCCTGAACATAAATTAAGACTGTTGCAATTTAGTTAGTTCTAGTCAGAGTTGTAGACCTACAAAATTAGAAATGTTTGTTTTTGTAAGAAAAATATTGATTAAATAAAAATTATTTTATATATAACTAGTTGACCCCATTTTGTGCTTCGCTACCCTTATCGTTCAAAAAATAAAACAAAGATTTGTATGTCAAAGTATGACCAAGCTTTTACTCGAAAACTTGAAGCATCGACTGAAAAGATTCAGCTCAACATTACAATTAGAAAGACCGAATATCATTGTACACATACCACATTACGATACAGACTATCCCCAACATATCCTGAAATTTTGGCTGAAATCGGTCGACCGGTTTCCGCAGTAAGTGGTGACATCAAAGTGTACACTTTTTTAATATATACCACTGATGTGTCGATTGTAGTAAATTTGGTACAATTGTACCACAAATCCCAACACTGTAATACACCCTTTTGTGCATGCCATTGTGTGCATTTTTCTGATATCCCACTTACTGTATGTGATTTTAATTTTTATTTTCCAGCATGACAGCATCTTTAAGTACAGATAATTGCGATAGTATAGCATCCATAGATGACGAGGAAAAAATTAAAGAGCTGATACAAGTTTTTGAGGAAACAGATCGAACTGCTGTAAGACGTATACCGGCCTCAGCTAATCTTGATGATTTATCGTTAATGGTCAAACTCTATCAGGCAGGTTATTTTAAAAGTGAACATCATTTAGAAGAAATCATGTATTTTGAAAACCTACGACGATCTCAACTATTGCAGTTGCTCGATAAATTTCGAGAAGTTTTAATAATTTATGAAACTGAAGATCCCGCCATAGCTTCAATGTATAATAATAAAATTCCAGGGGAATGGTGAACTAAATAAAGGAATAAAATTTACATATACATATGATGAACGTACGTTTACACAAATAAGAAAAGAATGAGGAACTTTGGAAAGTATTTCAAAATACTCAATAAAGTTTGTAAATAAAACTGCAAATATTTTCTTAATATAACTTTATGTTATTTTTTTAGTATATATTTTATTGTTGCAATCGTTATAATGCTTTGCTTACTTAATAATTATCTATATCAATTGTTCTTGTTTATCAAAAAATTAAAGAAAAACATTTATGTATAATTTATTTTCTTGTAATGATTTTAAAAAATGTGTAGATGTGTTGGGGTATTGGGTTTAATCTACTTTATTATTTTAATGATTTTACAATTATTATATATATGTATGTATATTTTTTCATTTTAATTTTACGATTTTTTTTAAATTTTTTTTTATATTTTAAATTACTTTTTTTGTTCGAAAAACAAGATTGTTTTTGAAGACATGAATATGTGAACTAATTATTTTGTTGTTGAAGCTTTTTGTTTCGAAGATACATTTTTAATTATTAAATATATATATATATATTTGCTTGATTTGATATTTAGATTTTAGTGTGTTGCTGTTGCTATTTAAATGGGTTTAAAGTTTAAACTTTAAACGATGTTGTTTTTGTTGTTAGCTTTATTGACATTTTATATTGTTCTGTTTGATGTTGCTGAACTGTAGGCAAAAACTGTAGACGTTCTTTCGATTTCAATTATAAATCACGTTGAATTTGTATTTTCACCATTACCTTCATTGAAATTAGCACCATTGACAATGAATGAGGTACCCAAACCATATAAATGACCACAGTATTTAGCATTATCAATGTTGTCTTCAAAGAACATCTAAAAAGTGTAACAAAATCAATATAATTAATATTTATAATTCAAATTTTAAAATTATTTTTTAATACATGTGCGCTCTTTTTATACAAAACTTAAATATTTATGAATTCAATAGTTTTTGTAACATTTTGTAAACTTCCATGACTTGAATTTTTTAACATATAACAAATATTATATTTAGTTTCAAGTACTTAAATATGAAGAAAATGGGTGTAGAGTCTAAATTAAATATTCTTATTATCTTTAAAAATTAAGTGCCGAATTTAAAAAAACAAGTTGATCTTCCCAAAGAAAAGAAAGGATTTATAAATTTTTAACTGGTTACATAAAGGGTGGTTTTTTAAGCCCAATAGAACTTTTCTTGGTAAAATATAATACAAAAAAAAAAATTAAATCCATTGAATTTTAGTATCCGAAAGATCAACAATACATGGCAATAACATTTGTAAATTATTTCAAGCATATGACCACCAATATTGGGCCACTTTTTTCATCGTATGTCAAGTATAACACGTACAATGTGGCTTCCAATACGATAATTGTTGATGGCTTTTAACCATAAAGCAATGACTTCACGTGGCCCTACTGTAGTAGTGTCCAATCACACGACATTGGGAACCTTTCGTAATCAACTTATTGCAATTTCGATTTCAATAATTCGATAGTAACGTTGAAACCACATCACGTCCAGATCAATGTCATCCGTATTTTCAATCAAAAAATCATTAATCATCATCATGGTGTGGTAACGATCTTTATTGAACAAGCAAGCTCCGGCTTCATTTTTGAAGAAGTAAAGTCCAAAGATGTCACCAGCGTATAAACCGCTACAAACGGTGCATTATTCTAGATCTATTACGGACGGCATGGTTTATGTGTACATCATAAAAATAACGAGCGAATTAATGGCTGATTTTTTAAATAAATCTGGATAATTTGGGAGAGTTGTTTAGGCGCCAATCTATTCACGGTGATTTGTCACAGTATACTGTGAGCACAGTATTTTAGTTATTTTGGCAGTTAATCCTTTCGTGAGTAACCGTGTTATTTCAAACCCGATAGAGGCCACCCTAATGAGTGTGTAGGTGCATAAGTAAAATTGTTTAGCTACATCGCAGAAAGGGAGATTTGGCCAAAAAAATTGATGGACAATTGTTTTAAATACAGGCATGTTCTGAAATCACGACGATAACAAATAACGCACGATTTTCAAATTACGTTAGTGATTTTTTGGTGTTCTGAAAATCACGAGATTTTTAGTAGTATTTAATTGTTCTAAATCACCAGCTCACAAACCCGCTGATTAGTTTTGTTTAAAATTAAAATTTTTTATATCAAATTAAATTTGTATTTATTTATAATAATGTATTTAAGTTCAATTATAACTAAGCCCAAAGGGCCATATATAGTTAACAAATGTACCACTTAGTCTAAATATTTTATAAAAAATTATTTTTTATAAAAAATTACAAGTTTACCAAGTCTTATATGTAAAAATGGCTAATAGAGTTAATGTTCAAATAAATCTTTTGTTATTGCTATATCAACGACTCGATCAATCCAACATGCAAATTGTTTACATTGTTATCGCAAGTTTTCATATTGTGGCCAAATTTATAAAGCTTACAATAAAACAAAATATCTCAAAAAATCGTCGTGAAATTGCGGTATAGGAATTCATTTCTTGTAACAAACTATTTTCAGCATTCAATATCAGTTAAGATTTCAATAGAAATTAAATGGAATGAAATAATGTAGTGGGAATATCGAAGCATACAGCTTACTTAATGGGTCCCTTTTGGAAGCCCTTCCGTCCGTAACAATTTTAGGCAACCGACTTATAATTTACGGCTTACTTTCATTGAGTCATGTGCTACCACCAGCATTTGTCCAGGGCTTAGATCCCCCATGGTCCTAAGAATTAAATGGAAACTTCAATATTTTTTTCTGCTGAACAATTACTTTGTTTAGATATAATTACATACATAGTTCATTTTAACTCAGTTAAATTATATTTTTATGCAATTAAAAATTGTTCAACCGTGTTAAGTTTACATAAAATTTTATATTAATTGCTTGTGTAGAATTATCATTTTTCGAGTTCTTCCAATAACTATTTTAATTTTTAACCGACTTCAAAAAAGAAGGAGGTTATCAATTCGTCTGAATGTTGCTTTTCTTATGTTTGTGCCCGCATAACTCAGACATTTCTGAACCGATTTTAAAAATTTAAAAAAAAATTTCCTTTATTAGAAAGGAAATGTTTACAGATTGGTCCCATTTTAAAAGAAGTTCAGAATTTTGAAAATTAAAGGGTGTCCCCATACAACATACGTGTTTTTTACGTGTTTTATGAACCGTAAAGGGCACCCTTTTGAAATTTTAAAAAACTGCTTATTACTATAGCTGCCAATAACAGAAATTAATAAAAAAAATAAACTTAAAAATTAAAGGGTGTCCCCATATGTGACGTCAATTTAAATATATGAACCATTTGAACCATTGTAGACAATCACTTGAAAATTGGACAGAATGTCCAATATTTATAATCAGAAATTAAATATTTATAATTAGAAGTTAAAGGGTGTCCCAATAGTTAATGTAATTTGATGTATATTGCAAAACTTTTGAACCGTAACAGAGAGACGGTTGAAATTTACAAAGAACCTGCATATCTAAGTCGTTTATAACATCAAGTATATAATTTAAATTTGGAAACTAAAGGGTGTCCCCGTAATTGATATAATTTTACCTATCTAGCCCTATCTTTTGAACCTTTATAGACAAGCACTTGAAAATTAGACAGAATCTCCACTACTATGTCCCGTATAACATTTACCAATATTTAAAATTTTAAAGGGTGTCTCACTAGTTGATGTAAATTGATGCATATGGCCAAACTTTTGAACCGTTTTAGACACACATTTGAAATTTACAAAGAATCTGTCCTTTAAAATAAGTGTTTAATTTAAAATTGCACATTAAAGGGTGTCCCCCAGGTGATATTGTTTAAGCTATATAGCCATATCTTTGGAACCGTTACTTTTTATTACTGTGTCAGTAATAATAAGTGTAAAAAAATAAAGGGTGTCCTCATATCTGACGTAATTTGTCGTATATGGCTTTATCTGCTTAACCGTTACGGATAGACATTTGAATGTACAGAACGTATATTACTATGTTCGTTAGAGCAACAAGTATAAAAGTATTTGATTTCTTACAGATTACTTCCTTTTAAATTCTTAGTTTAGAATTGATGCACATATATTTGTTTTGTAGTCGGTTTAGTTGGTTTGATCTTTGTTTCGGAACGACCTGAGTACATCCGGGAAGACAACAGCAAAGCTAATACAACAGCAACAAATATACATAGGTGGTAATAGTAAAAGATAGAGGTAGACTTTATGTCGAATTTAATAATTTATATATTCTTTATTTTACGCTTCACACTAGGTAGAAAAGATATACATACATATATAAGTTTGACATTCTGTGTGTAATTTCTACAATACTCATCTCCGACCTTAAAAGGTATAGATATTTTGGTTCCTTATGTTAGGGAAGTGCATTGAGCGATGTCGGTAATCGGGTTGAAATCAATTTTGCCAAGTCCCCAAAAAGATATAGAAAAATCAAATGCGCCAATTTATCAGGGATAGTTTCAATAGATTTCCTATTGGAATCCTGCGACTTTGGTCCATAAATGGTGGATATATCGTTAAAAAGGCAAGCGCCTCTATTTTTCCCATGTAGATTGTTTTTGCCTTGTTGTTTTAAAAATCGAAGATGCAAAAAAAAAATACTGTAGAATACCACAGTATTGAAGTTTCACTAAACTATCAAAATTTTACAAAAATTTCACAACTTCACTAAAAAAATTAAAATGTTCTCCATAAATTATAGGTTCGAAAAAAAAAAATTAAATTTCATTAAAACCCGAAAATGAACAAAGAAATTTAAAATTTCGTTAAAAGATGTACGTTTCGCCAAAATAACACATTTTCAATCCGTGCTTAAGTTGAAATTTCTTTTCTGAAGACTCCAGGTAACTTACGGAAATTTTTAGTATACCAATTTGTCAGATATAGTATTGAGAATTATTGAAAACCGGTCCATGATGGTGACTATGTTGTTGTTTTTTTTATATGTTATTATTGTTTTTGCTTTGTTCTATTGAAAATCTAAAATTCAGTGTGGTTTTAACGATTCAAATTGGAGATTTCGGTGAGCATGAAAAGAAGCGTACCGGTAGCCAAACAAGTTTAAGGATAAAAACATTTTTGCTGAATCGAGACTCGTTTTAAATGTCGGAAGTGCTTGTAAAATTATTAGAAATAGATCAAACATCAATTTTTAGATATTTGAAAGCACTTGGATTCATCCAAAAGCAAGAAAATTTGTCACTACACGAGCTGAAGCCAATAGACAGACGTCAAACGGTGTGCTGTTACATGACTGAAATGCTGTTTTAGCACCGCAAAGCAACTTTAATCTAAAACGCTAAAAAATGTGTGAAGCTTGGCATAAAACCCTAATAAAAGTGGCAACAAACTATCACGGTCTCCCGTGATAGTTTCATTACCTTGTTGCCATTTATTTTCGAAACACTGTATAAGTCATACAAATTCGAACGACTTTTCTTTCGAATCGCAGTAACCCCCCTGTTTCTGATCCGTTTTAAGTGAACATTAAACGAAAAGCGTTTAGAATATGCGACCAGACACGAATCCATTGTGCAGAGTCCCCTAGCTGTAATCTGATTTATTTCAAAACAAGGTGTCAAAAATTGAATTGATTCTTTTTTGGCTCCAAAAGATGAGAAATAGTTTTGGGAAGGCTTCGATAAAGATGGGAATAATTCGTAGACTTCAATGATGAATGTTTTGTTTAAAATACATTTTGTTTATTTACAATAAATTTCTTTTTATCTTGGAATAAAGGTGCAAATTTTAATCTACAAAAACTTACCTTTTTCTTGAGTATAATTTTGTTGGTGTTTATTACAGAATACCTTAATGATGTTGCAAGAAAGTTGAAAATATCTTCTTTAGTTTAGTTCTTATAAATTTTATATGCGCTCAAAAATTTTGCAAGTATAACGCCAAGCGTAAAATTTATTTAAGTAATAAAATCTGAAATCCATTAAGAAGGGAGAAAACAAACTACAAACCACTCTTTAAGTAGCGAATGGAATACCAGGCGAATAATTTTCGATTTTTTAATTAAATTTTAAGAATCTTTCGTATTTACTTTATATAAAGGTACCCATCGCTGGATAAAATTCTAAAAATTATAGCAAAGCTCTGTAAAAGACAGACAGGAAACGAGTTACTCATTATTTTAAAACAACATAAAATATACTGCTTTCAAAAACAAAAGAAGCTAAAGTATGCAATATCTTTAAATCGGTCAAAAATCGGCGTACTTTCACTGCTTTTTCTTCACTTTCTCTTGGAAATAAGAAAAAAGGTCCTATATTGGGATCATCCAGAAGTTTTTACGTGATGCGAACGCAAAAAAATGAGTTACTATTTTATTATATGTATGAATGCATATAAAAACACTTGTCTCTGTGTTGTAAGTGTATATTGAAGATCCAGATAAGATATAGAAGACCCGTGGAACCGATAAATGATGCTGCTGTCGAGATAAGAGAAATAAATGAGGGTAATTTGATAATTTCGTGACTTTTTGGCAAAAAAAAAAAAAAAAAAATATATTATTTTTCGGCATAAAGCCTCATGATTTCCTTTAAGCTCTATACATTTAGTAGAATGTCTTTTTAGCTTTTTTATTTTCTCTGAATAATAACATTTCTTAATTTCGTTTGCCCAAATCCAAGATTTCTTCAAATTTGGATGTAGATGTGCGTGCATTAGTACATTGTTTTTATTGTAACACCCAACGAAAAAGATAGCTTTTTCATATTTCGGGTACAATGAGATGCCTACAGCCCCAGTCACCTCACACATTTTCTATCTGCGATCGTTCAATATCATCCCACGGATTTTATTGAAAAGTTTGGCGTTATTTGTGTTGGTACGAAATGTAAACCTCTTTTTAATCAATAAAACTTATGGTGCAGATTCTCGCAGATTAACGAGGTTGTCTTATAGATGCAGGCAATTTGCTCAAAATTCGATAGTAATTCAGTAATAAATAAGTTAACGCAAGCAGTGTTGCATTGAAAGTTACTGCTATGAAAATACAAAAACTCACAGAATTATCGTATTTTTAATGCTTTTACAGATCGTTTATCGGAAAAATATTTTTATCCAGACAATGCAGGTTAATGTATGCGAATCCTAAGACATCCCGACCATTTAGCCTAACTTCCTTTCTGCCCAAAACAATGGAGTGGGCTGTTGATGATATTATTAAGAGCACAAAGTAGTACGACACAAAGAAAAATCCTTCAGAGAAAACATATACACGGTTGCTGTGTGCATTGACATTGAAAGAGCTTTCAATGTTATTCGAACCGAGGCTCTACTGTAATCACTATAACAGTCGTAGGTCAACCGGAGGTTTGAATAAGTCGATCATATGCTTAGGAGTACCAGACATGTTGGATTCAATTACAATTACAGGTAATGTGTAATTGAAAATTTCCAATTACTAATCACAAGTCATTGTAATTGAAATCAGGGACTAAAATCAATTACAAGTACTTGTAATTTGTAATTGAAAAATTTCAATTACAATTACTTATAATTAGTAATTGGAAATTTTCAATTACTAATTACATGTAATTGAATTTTTTCAAGGGCGTTGTAAATCCTTTTCTTTCAACTTTAGAAATTCGATTGAAATATGACTCCGCCCTTACAGCAAGGCGTCTGCAGGTTATATTTGAATAAATATGTGACTGAACACCAAATAGGAATCCTGGCGTATTTCCCCTCGGGGACAAGTTGCTTCACATATGGATCTAACCTATGATCAAAAACGGGACTGTCTCTCTTTATAGAAGAACCATAAACCTGCTTGATTATAACAGAGAATTTCAGGCATAGGTGTGCTTTTAATGATTCAATGATACTGCTAGACCAACAGAAGTTTTTTTCTTGTTGTGTCAAATGGCAATTTAAGCAAAAAAATTAGAGAATTAAAGCTAAAATTTGGCAGGAGCTTATCTTGCTTGGACTCAATATTTTTTTTTTAACACGACAAAGTCCACTAGTTTCGAAATGTAGAGCGTGATTAAGATCAAGTAACTCAATAAGATGTAACTGACATGTTGATAATTTGTATGGAAAATAATAGAAAACGTGATAAATCTTGATTTATCAAATTCCTAGTCATTTTCGAATATATATAATAACTAAGCAGTTGCTCCGCTATTGGACTTTGTAGCTTGTTCATATCACATATTTTATCTTTCTGCAGACAAACTTATAATGCAACTCGATTTTGTAGAAAACGCATTAATGCCTGTAGCGTTACAATGTATGAATTTACGTACGTGGGTTTGAATGTATGTGTTAATATTTCTTAGTTTTTTAAGTATTCAATCGATAAGAAAAATATCGCCGATATAGCTTCGGATGCATTTCTAATCGGTACAATGAAAATTCGTATGCCATTGCCAAGCGTTCACACGAGTAAGTTCAGAGGAACTTTGTCGTATATACCGTTTTCTTATAACTACCTATGTTCTTTCCATTTTGTGTTATAATGTCCACGGTATTAACATAACGGTATTGTCGCCTTCTTTTCAGCCTAACATAACCTAACTTCTAGGAACAACAACGTATAATGGACCCACTAGTTTATTATAATTTTAAAAAAATTCTACAAAATTTTTTTTATTCTTTAAAAATACATAAGAGTTTATAATTACTTACAAACCACGCCTTAAAAATTTGGAGCAACTAATGACAGGCTGTCATTTTGCAGCTAAATTTCTTCTTTTTTGGTTAATATGCGTATTTGTCATGAATGTAACTTATTTTTTACCCTTGTTATTTTTTACATATACAATAACATACATTCAAGCAATGATAACACTATCAATATGAGTTAGAGTAAATACCTTTTAGTTGGTTAAATATTTTTTGAGTTTTAAAAAAATTTCGAAACTCTCAATGGTATTGGAATATCGAAAACTTTATTAAATTTTTTATATTTATTTTGTTTACAATGTTGTATAAACTTATCTAAAGAAAAATGAATGATGAAAATTTGCAACTCTTATATTGGCTTTGATACACTTGCCACGCCCTGATAAATACCACCTACTTTTTGTACGACATTGTGACTAATTTTAAGATAATTCTAAAGTTACACGTGTTTTCAAGTCTAGTTGAACTCTCTTTCACGGCACAATGTGAAGCGGCTTTGATCATTCGAAGAAAAATTTTTTTACACCTTTGCATTTTCTAAACTTGAAGACTGTGTTCCATATCTGAATTTTTTCATACATTTTTATTTCGTCGCGACCTTTGAGAATTGTAAATCTTTTTTTTTTTTTTTTCTTAATTTTTCATCTACCTACACAGTGGTTTGAAAACGATTTATTTTGGACATAATTCGGAATCTCATGAACCACTGAAGATATCTTAATGAAGTTTCACAGGGGCATAGCAGAGGTGTTTCTGAGTCCATCTGTAAGCGGCGTAAAGTGGGGCTTCTGGGTAAGCCCCCAAATTTGGGTACCTCGTGTATATAATTTTTTGGAAATGTCAAAAAGTTTAGTTTTAACTCAAATGTTAAGATTTTTTAAATTAATGCAGACCTTGAAAATATCTATAAAAAATGTGCTTATATGTGTAGGTTATCTCTTTTAGTTTAGGAGAAAATTGGTTGACAATTTTTTTTTAATTTTGGCCGACCTTAAGCTAGTATTTTTTTCGTGGTGTACTTATTAATTATCGGATTATTATTTTAAGACATTGGCAATATTCTTGATAAAATTTAGAATAAACAAGTTTCAAGTTTTATTCTGAAAGCGCTTTTCGTTAAAAAGTTACAAGCCTCTGAATTGGGAAAATGTAAAAAATACCGTTTTTCAGGATTTTCCCCAAAAAGGTGGTATTTTTTTGCTTATGTAATTTAAATTTAATTCGGTATTAGTAATTTTTTTGAACCATTTTAAAGACAACCTACAGAAAAATGCAAATAAAAGAAAAATTGCGTAAAATATTATAACGGTTCTCGCTCCAGCCCTATCCAAACATAGCCAATTTTGAAACAAAATATATAAATTACTAGCTGACCCGGTCCGCGTTGCTGGCCCTAAGCAAACATTAGTGTTGTATTCAGCGATGCCAACTTAACTCTTTTCGCGCTATTTTTAGCTCTATTTGACTTTCTCTAACGCGAAAATTTTCCCTTCAGCACTTTTTCAGAAAAAAGAGCAATTTTCTGTGGTGCCACTTGTTGAAAATTAACCTCACCAAATGCACAGCTTACGATTTAATTAATTTTGAGTAATTTTCAGTGGCGCCACCTGTCAGAAATTAAACGCACCAATTTACAATCCTTCATCGGCTCATTCGCAACAACTTTGCTAAAGATCATAGCATGATCAATTGCACAGTTTACGATTTAATTAGTTTTGAGTAATTTTCGTGGCGCCACCTGTCGGAAATTAACCCTGCCAACTTATGAACCTCCGTCGGCTCATGCGCAAGAACTTTGCTAATGATCATATCATCATCAAATGCACAGCTTACGATTTAATTAATTTTGAGTAATTTTCCGTGGCGCCACCTGTCGGAAGTTAATCGAACCAACTTAGAAACCTTCGCCGGCTCATGGGCAACAACTTTGATTAAGATCATAACATGATCTGATGCATACTTTATGATTCTATATAGGACATACAAACATACAGACATTCATTTTTATATATATAGATAGAAGATTGTTAAATTTCTCGGAGTGCAAAGCACCGATTAAAAAAAAGTAAATGGATTTTTAAATCCTCAATTGTTGTCTATATACTCCCAAAAGGATTTGACAGTCGCGTAATGTATAAAGGCAGTAGACACTTTTGTAAAAAATCTAATTTTTTGGGATATATTTTCCGTTCCAGGAATTTATGTTAAAATAAAAAATATTAAAATTTTTTTTGCCATTCGATTAAAAACTCTTTTATCTATATAATTTTGTTGGAATATCGCGATCCGTTTAGAAGTTGTGGCAATTAAAATTCTATATTTCATTTCTCAAAAAGCCACCTTAAAGTGATTTTTTTTATAACATTTCCAAAAATTTATATACCTGAGATACCCAAATTTGGTTGCTTACCCAGAAGTCCCCCTTTACCCTAGTGGGCCGGCCGTTCGCAACTCGACTCAGAAACACCTCTGCTTATCCTCTGTGAAATTTCATTAAGATATCTACAGTGGTTCATATGAATAATAGTTTTCAAACCACTGTGTCTCATTAAACAACTCGTCATTTTTTTCCGTTAAACAAAAACATTTTATCTTTGTCTGTTTGCATTAAATAAGAAGCACAACACCATAATTTAAATTTGTTTATGCAGTCGTAAATCAGCTCTAGGTTGACAAACAATCACTATCATTGCATCCTCTTAATTCTGTTGTGTCTTTTGTTATTTCCGTAATTAGTTATGTGTTTATTTAATAATGTTTTCACAATATTCATTTTTAGTTATTTATTTTGTTTATCATTATATTTTGTATTACTGTCGGTTTCTCAATGTCGAAAGAATTGGTTCTTTCTTACAAGTACATTCAAAACAAAAACAATATTTTTGAATTTGTTTTTGTTTTAAATATAATTGTAAGAAAGAACGAACTTTGTCGACATTGCGAAACAGGCCCTTAGTTTTTACTTTTTGTTAAAATTTTTGAAAAACTGATTATTTTCAGTTCCTATTTCATACGTTTTAAATATTTTTTTCTTCTCCTTTATCTTTCGATTCAACTTTTTCTAGGAACACATTTTTTAATTTTGGCGTAATTGAACGCGATAACGTAATCGCAATGCAGAACAAGGGTGATTATAAATTTGCAATTTTTTTTTTATTGAATTCTCTATTTTGAATCACATAATTTGTTTCAGATTTTAAAAAATACACCACAAAAACAAATTCATAAATGTTGTTTTTGATTTAAATATAATTGTGCGAAAAACTAATTCGTGTAAGTAACATCGTGTGCCAGGCAGAAAATTATTTTCTATAATTTCTCAATATATTCAAATAAATTTGAATTTATTCAATTATTATATTAAAACAATGTTTGAGTGTTGCATGTAAAAACTTATTATGTGCTATGATTTGGCATTTACAAATCAAATTCGTCCATATCTAGAGTAGACATTTGAACGATATTTGTTGTGTTTGTTTGCATTAACAAGCAATAAACTCAATTCATCCATCACTCTTGTATTTGCATTATTTCTACTCTCTTGTTCATATTGAAGGTTTACTGTTCAGAGTGTAGCCAACGAAAATAATGTTAAGATGCACGTCTTCCAGTATGTATTCATGCACACGTCTAGTATTTTTATGATATTGCAGCATACCTAGTGTTTGTTAAACTTAAAATCTTATTTGGATTACTTTATGTGAAGAAATTATTTATGTTCAATTTCATTTAATTGTTTTTATTTTTAAACATTTCTGTCTTGGATCTTTTTTAATTCTAAGATAAATTCTACAGTTTTCATTAAATTACTGTTGCATGCAGTGTAAAAAAGAATAATTTTCTCAAAAATATTTTAAACAAATATTTCATTTTATCGGGTGATTTTTTTAGCTCAATAAGAACTATCTATGTTGATAACTATGGTTTGACAGCTAAGAATATGAATCGTTTAACAAAGCAATGCTTCCAAATTTTGCAAATTTATTTTGAAAAAAAAAAAAAACTAAAAAAATTCGTTCGGGAAGTTCATAGAGCACTTTGTCACTTTACGGTTTAGTGAGCAAGCAATTCGTATTTGGAACGAATATTACCCTCAAGCCGTTAACAAATCACAATTAAATCCATTGAAATCGTCTTTAGTGCGTTTTACAAGCTGGCGGCATCATCGGTCCTTAGATTAGTTTTTTAATGTATCATTGCAAGCGAATATTCATGCCGAAATTGACGCCATACACCATACGGCAGATTTATTGAAAAAAGTATTTAAAAACTGAACTAATCTAATGTACCATGTAATTTGTAGCTGCGGCAGATATATGTATGTCAAAAAACATATTTAAAAATAAATATTTAAAAAATAAAAACTTATCTACCAGATTATATCATAATAAAAATTCATTCTAACCATGGTTCATTTTCATTTATGAACATTCAAAAATCAACACTCATGATGAGAAATCTAAAATTGTATATTTACTTTTCACGCTCATAAACGAAAAACAAAAATATTCTGCATTTGTTAATACATGAATGCGAGTACCTGTTTGTTTTTTGTAATATACATACATAAAGAGTCATAAATTAGCTTCTTCTCATTAATGTTCTTTTTCATGAACGTACGTGTTCATTTATATATGTTAAACATTTATAAAATGTATCATAAATGAATATAAAGGAATTTTCTGAAATAAAAAAGAAATAAAGAAAACATTTTGTTACTCCGGCAGTTGCACATTACAAAATATGTGTACGAATGCTGAGCGCACATTTTTCTACGATCTTTTCATTTATGTAAATTAACAAAATTGTAAATTCTTAAATATGTGCACTTGCGTGAACATAAAAATATTTTCACATTATTCACTTTTGAACAGAAAGAGAAAAATAAATCATCGCATTCATAAATGAAAAAACACAAAATATTTTGTAGTATCACACATACATATGTATGAGAAGATGCAGCTAAAAAATAAAATACAGTCCAACTTCCATAACTCGAATCGAATAAAAAAAAACTTCGACTTACGGAGACTTCGAGTTACAGAATTTTTTATTTTCTTTAAGAGTTAATTACAAGCATGTGTTTTAACCCTTTTACCATATGGCCGATATCCAGATTCAAACGAATTTGTAATTGGTTCTTTATTTTTAAAAATCGTTGAGACTGTAGTGGCTGGTATACCATATTTATCAGCTGCTTCTTTTTTCTTTAACCCACCTTCGATTTCTTTTATAAGTTTATATTTTTCTTCAAAAACAAACATTTTAAAACACGTTTAGATGCCATAATAATAAAAAATACGATTTTAACATTTACCATCAGGCGAATTACATTTGTGAATAAAAATGATATTAACACAAGTTCCAGCTTAACCAGCAAAATAAACAAACAAATCAACAAACCAACCAAATATGTAAACAAAATAGTTCGAGTTATAGAATTAATTTATATTTGTTTCGTTCGAGTTATGGAAGTTCGAGTTACGGAAAAGTAATTGTATGTTATTTGTTATCTTAAGCCTACTGCCAATCTAATTTGTTCGAGTTACAGAAAATTCGAATTAGAGAAGTTCGAGTTATGGAACTTTGACTGGAAGTTTGAACAGTGAGTGAACATTTTGGTACTTTGATTATAACAATATTTATGTCGTAAATATTATCATTTAAAGTTCTCATGCAGCTAAAAAACACCCAGTAGAATGATTTTTAAAGAAATTCGTTATTGTTTCTATTAAATGGGTAATAAATATTGTGTTGTACTTACAAATTTAAATCTTAATTTCAATATAAAAATTTTATTTTTAAACACTGAAACGTATCTTTCGAAACATGAACCTGTTCATTATTTAACCAATGAAATTAAATTATTATTGAAATTGGAAATTATTTCTTGGTAGATTTATTTGCAGATTAATGCTCAATATATGTATGTTTAATGGAATGTGTTAATGAAGTTTCATTGGCCATAATGAACAAGTTCATATTGAGTGAAGAAGAATTTTTGAAAATATGTGAAAAGAAATGAAAATCCAATGGACATTTTTTGTTTAAGTTTTGTTTTAATAAACAAAAAAATTTAATTCAAATTTTAATATTTGATAACAAAACCAAATAATTTATAAAGAAATAATAAGCAATGATAAAAGAAAAGAAAGAAAAATAATAAAAATAACTTCATTAACAATTCATACATTGAAGCAAATTAAAAAAAAAACATAATTAACAATTTTTTTTTGTAAAAAACAACGACTTAAAAGCTAATTAGTTAAATAATAAATATAGTTCATTTGATGTGTAATTTAGTGAAAGTTTAGAGGTAGAAGAAATAGTTTTGAGATTACAATACGGATACATCCCTGTTCAGTAGGCCGAATGGAATAGAAAATTGGCATGGAATTCGAAACTTTTGTGTCCCACATTACACATATTTTTTTACGAAAAATAAAAAATATTCTGAAGTGGAATAAAAAAAAATAAAATACGTAACATTTCACTCGAATAAAATTTTTCGGATTCGATTTATAGAACAGAGGTGAGAAACATTTTTCGATCGTGTTACCTGTTTTAAGAAATGAAATATCAAATTAAAACTTTAAAAAGCCAGTCAAATAGAATGATGGTATTTTCAACCGTAAAAGGCATAAGAGAGCAAAATTGTTTTAAAATTTAATGACAAAAAAATTAAATACATAAATTTTCAATTCAGTTTTGTCAACAAGCTCTCAGTTAAAGATTTCACATAAACACAAACGCGCATTTAATGTTTTCGAAAATAAAATAGTTTTTCAAGATTTTAAACAAAATAATAAATAATTAAAATGTTGACTTCAAATATAAGTTGACCTAATAAAAATTGGTCTTAAGATACTTTAGAAAGCTATTTTTTTCATATTTTTGAGGACAAACGATAGCCTTGTATTAATAAATAAAAGCAGGATTTAAACAAAAAAAAAAAAAAAACAAAAAACTGAAATCGAATGTAGAGATGTGTTGTTAGTGAAGACAATATTTGTTTATACGAGTAATTTAATTACAAGGTTTGTTAGTATTTCTTCTTTGTTTTGTTGTTGTTCGTTAAATGACTGACTAGAGAGTTTAAAACAACTCTATAGATGATTAAATGATTTTGTTTTAGATTATTAAATGTTATTGTTGTTAAACTCAACGGCATAATCTAAAAATGTGGATGTGGGTTCTATATTTATATTAATATTATTATCATTCAGTACCTCACGCATTTTGAAGAATGCCATGCCAGTTAGAAGAGCATCGGAACCAGCCTGATGTTGTGGGCCCACTCGACGTAACTCCAATTGATCGGCCACCTCTTGTAGGCCGCCCTTCAGATTTTTGCATGATTTCATTAAATATTTAATGTCATATATGTTGGGAAAATAAATGTGTAGCAAGTCGAAAAATTCACTCTCATCGGCTGGCAGATTTTGGTCGGTCAATAGTTTAAGCAAATAACCAAAATCGTAACCAGAATGAAAGCAAAGCCACTTAATATTATCCATCAAAACTATGCCAGATGACATTAAAAGTTCGGCAAAATCTAAAGGATCAATGCCATCATCTTCGTGTTTTCTAAATTGTATACCCGAATTCGTAAGCAAATCAATTGAATCCTGGGCATACATGTCTTCACTATAGAAATAATAAAAAAATGTATTTAAATTTTTATTAAATATGAAACATTTAATTTTACTTACCTCAAATTAAATTTAAAATTAAATTGCCAAGTACTATAGCCGGGAGGTGTTTTACCCTCGTCATCCATAAATGTTAAGCCTAATTGTATGATACGCAGCAAGTCCACATTGCAGCGCAACAGCTGATAGTGATAGTCGGCTGTCGAACGAAATTCACCTACCGGACGTGCAACTACACCGGGAAATTCCGTATCCATGGCTACATAATGATACTTTTGTACTACTTTCCGTATGGTACGAAATTCTTCTTCCAAATTATGCTTCCATACATCACGTATGCCACACTCCTCGTTACTGGGTATGCTCGAATTATGACCGCCTGAACTGTGACCACCAGAACCGCTTACAGCTGAAGGCATTGGCTGGAAAATTTGTGAAAACTTTAAAATTTATTTTAATTAAAATTGTTTCTTTTTTAAGTGGTACAAACATATAAGCGAGTATAGTTAGCGTGCGTAAATAAAAATAATCAAAAATTAAATAAACGAAAAAAAAAAACAAAAAAATCTTTAGTGGCCTACACTCAATTTTATCATACCTCACGGCAACAGATATTTTTAGGGATATATTACATAAATAATAAAAGTTCAAGGTATATTTAAATCGAAAAATTAATTTGGGGTGTAAGTAAACTACCCCTTGCCCCTTCCCGATTATGTCCAAAAACTGTATAGCTCTTTGTCTCCATATACCAAAGGCACATACTGAACTTCATTCTGATATATCAAACCGTATGATCTGTAGAGACTCCACAAAAATAGTGGCATACACGAGTTTGAAAACCGCAAGGAAAACTTTCAAATCATAGATATAGATATAGATTCAAATGTTGATCCATAGGATATAATAACGGGACTTAAGGTAAAAAAGTGTAGATAATCAAAGAAAAAGAAAACGTGAGCCCTAATCACTTTTCCGAGTTGATCTGTAACCTGGAGATATCAGATTAAAAAAAAAAAACGAACCGCATCCTACATACCATCTGAAGTGCCTATAAACGACCAGAACCGTCCAGTGTCTAAATTGCCAAGAATATGTTCATACTAGTGCTTACTGCAACTTGCCTCCGATGCAAATCAAAGGATGACACGAAGGTTAAAAAATGTAGCATTTGCGGTGGAAATCACATGTTTACTACAGATGCTGTCCTGTTTATTTTATGGTAAGGAAGTCGACTCAAAAATAAATTACTCCTGCTAAGCAGCAGCAATATCTGGCAAATGCTCAGTTAGCCCAACAAACAAACCAACATGTTTCATACGTGGGTACGTTAAAAACCAAACATATATCAGTACACAAAGTGACACCGACAACTAATTCTACTCCAAATTTGCATCCAGAACCTAAAGAACCAACACCATCTGGTAACTATAATTGCCTCGAAGCAAGCATCGAGACATTAGTGCATTCATTAAACAGTTTTATGAGCTCTATGAGCAGCATGATGCAAGAAATGGTACACATGCAATCTATGATGTTACAGGCGGTACTTAACAAACCATGAACTGTTTTTGTTTCTGGAACGCAAACGGTTGACGCCAACATATAAATTTTTTTTTTTTTTTTTTTTGTCATAATTTATTTATTGTATCTTCAATATTTTTGAACTAACAATAATTACTCGTATCTTAAGTCTAAAATAAAATAAATAAATGAACTCGAGTACTTCCTTAAGAAGCAACAACTTGATGTCATGTTGATTTCAGAGACTCATTTAACAACAAGTAGCATTTTTAAAATCAATGGCTATATATTATACTAGTTGTACCCGCCACTTCGTGACCGTCCTCGCAACATTTTGTTCAAACTTGTTTCGAAAGCAATCCACAGCAAAAACACTTACTTTTTTAGTGCCGTCTTAAACTATGCCTCAGTTATGGTTATGTATTTACTTTATAAAACAGCGCCATCTGTTAGTGGTTAGTGCTTAGGTTTATGTATTTACTTTACTACTAAAATAACTGCGTACTTTCACTGCTTTTTCTCCACTTTCTCTTGTCGAAAAAAAGTATCCTATATTGGAATCAGGATACAAAGGTAGCTCCTCACACAATTTTGTTAAAATCCATCCAGTAGCTTTTACGTGATGCGAACGCAAAATAAAAGCTACCATTTTCTTATAGTTATGTATAGATGACACTAAAGAACACCATGGCAGAGCATGTGGTGGTGGTGGTGGTTCAGCAATACTAATAAAGGCTAGAATTAAACATTATATTTACTGTGTGATTTTTGTGAGGACTACATTTAAGTAACACCATCTGCATTGAAGAACCTCATCAAAACTTCGTTATTTCTTCGATTTATTCACCTCTTAGGTCTCTAATATCAGAGTGTCAATATAGCGACTTCTACAAATCACTAGGTCGCTGTTTCATAGCATCAGGCGACTACAAAGCTAAACATACGTTTTGGAAGAAGCCATATATCAGCGATATTAATAAAACAAGACGCATAGTATTTGCAAAAGCCTACGATAACAAATAAAACCCTTAGCGTCGTCAGTAAATTTGTCCTCTTTGCTTCTAACGGTATATAGAGAGTTTGGCCTAAAAAAATGATGAACTAGTGCCTATATAACTTACTTCCAGTTACTATAACATTTACTTCCAGCTGTGATACATGGTGGCGGTAATATTATGCTCTGGGGTAGCATATCAGCTGCTGGTGTGGGCGATTTTGTATTTATTGGGACCACGATGTTAATTTGTTAATTTAAATCTACTTAAAGAAACTGATTTATTTATCAGTTTCAAAATACTGACTGGTATTTACAGCAAGACAGTGCTAGCAAGCACAATGCGAACATTGTAAAAGAATTGCTTATATATAATGTACCTCACCAACTGCATTATCCATCTCAGTCACCCGATTTAAATCCCATCGAGCACTAATTGGACGAACTAGATCGCAGGATTGAAAGGAAATTAAAAAAATAAGCATGATCTAAAGAATTCACTAACTGATGAATGGAATCACATTTTAGTAGAAGTTTTGGTATTTCTCATGAAAAATAGGCTGGAGGCGGTTTTAATGCATATTTGTGGACCCAGAAAATATTATTTAGAATTGCAAAACATGTTATATAGACATTAAATAATTTTTTTGTATGTAGTAAGTAGACTTTTCTGTGCCCTAAAAATGATTTTTTGCTGATTTTGTTAATAAATAAATTGAACCTTGATTTTTTTATCCCCTATTTATTTGGTTAAAAAGAAATTTCTTTATTTTGCTTATATTTCTTTGGCTTAAAAACAGAAAAAGGCCTAGAGAGTGCCAATCACACAGATCTCCCTAACTCAAAAGCAGACTTAAAGAATGCACGAAACGGCTAAGAGATACTATGGTCTCATTACCGCATTCAATATCGAGTAAATTCTGTCGTAATTTTTCATTTTGGTATTATGGCACTCGATATCGAATAAAAAGTATAGTAATTTGAGATGATAGCATTCGATATCGAGTAATAAAAAAGTTTGATCAATCAAGTTTTCATTCGGTACGTCTCACAGTAAACTGTCTAGTGGAAAAAAATTTATCAATTTATCATATACATATGAAAGCTAAGACTCCCACGATTCCAGAAGTGGTTTGGTTTTTCATGTGTGTTTCACCTATAAAAAGTTACACGGCTTTAAAGTCGATTTATTTTTATAATTTTTTCATAATTTTCAAGTAACAAAAAATGGGTTTGGAAAAATAAATCTCAAAAATTCATTTTTCAATAAAAATTCATGCAAATTAATTTTTTTTATTCAGAAAATGAAAAAATCCTGAAATTAAAATACTTATAACAACACTGTAAAAAAAATTGTGAAGTTTTTAGCCAAAATACAGTGGATCAATAAAGTTTAGGCACATCATGATTTTCAAGAGTGTTCTGTTAATAACTTTGCATCTGGTTCACTTAATAAAATAATTTTGATATCGTTTTAAAGATTGAGAGTTATATTGACCATTTAAAACAAAAAATATTTTATATCTTTTTGTTTCTAATATACAACGCTTTAAAAACTAAAAAACAAGCTATGTCTATCTAAAAAAAGTTTAGGCACTTACTGCATAAATGCCCTTTAATCCCTTGTATAACGGTAAATTTTCACTTTTTTATTTCAACTCATGTTTATCCACATGTTAAATCCTCAGTAGGCGAGAGTTTTAAATGTAAAAAATATTCTTGGTATTTAATTCGTGACGAAAACAGCAAAATGAGCAATCGTTCAGAAATTTCCGTAGATGTCCGTAAAATTATAATAAATCTTCATGCACAGGGAAAATCCTATCGCGAAATTGGTGTGATTGTACAGAGGCCTTATACCTGTGTAAGAAACATCATAAAACATTATGAAAAAACCAACAAATTAGAACGTGAGAGGAGAAGTGGACGTCCAAAAAAATTTACATCTCGTCAGGAGCGTATCATTGTTGCTGCAGTGGCTGAAAATCCAAAGATTTCAGCTGTAGAATTGTGTCGGGAAATGAAGAAAAGTTTTGGTGAAGACCTTAATCCACAAACATTAAGAAATAGCTCGCACAGAGCTGATTATCATCGAAGAGTTCCCCGTCGCAAACCTTGTCTTTCAGACATAAACAAGAAAAAGCGGTTAGAGTTCGCAAAACTCCACATTAATCACCCTGAAGCCTTCTGGAACAGTGTGATATTTAGTGATGAATCAAAGTTTAACATTTTTGGTTCAGATGGTCCACAAAAAATTTGGCGAAAAGCAAACAAAGAGCTTCAAGAAAATAATATTATTAAGACTGTGAAGCACGGTGGTGGCAATGTTATGGTTTGGGGATGTATGGCGTCATCTGGAGTGGGAAATCTTGTCTTTATAGACGACAAAATGGACAAGCACTCTTATTTAAATATTTTAAAAGAAAACTTATCTCCAAGTGTTGCGAAGCTGGGCTTAAATGGGAAATTCTTGTTCCAACAAGATAATGACCCAAAACATTCTTCAAATCTTGAGCAGGAATGGCTTATATACCACTGCAAATAGTTAAAAACCCCTCCGCAATCGCCAGACACGAATCCTATAGAGCATATTTGGCATTTACTAGAGAAAAAAATACGGAAACATCACATTACATCCTAAGAATCACTTAAAGCGGCACTTCGCTTAGAATGGGAAAAAATTACTCCTGATGAAACATCTAACCTAGTAAGAAGTATGAGTAGACGTTTAGAAGCAATTATCCAAGCTAAAGGAGGTTCAACCAAATACTAGACATGCAAAAACCCCGAATATACCGAAAATTTTCACATGTGTGCCTAAACTTTTTTTACATAGACTTACCTTATTTTTTAATTTAAAAGCCATTGTATATTAGAAATAATAAGATATGAATTATTTTTCGTGTTAAATAGTCAATAAACCTATCAATCTTGAAAATAGCATGAAAATAATTTTATCAAGTTATGCAGATGCAAAGTTACTGGCGAAACACTTTTAAAAATCATGTTGTGCCTAGACTTTATTGATCCACTGTATGTACTTAAAAAAAAAACAGTCAGCTTCGATGGACAGGCACATCAAAAAACTACTTTTATGCATAAATAATCTTATTTTCTGTTATATATACATACATACTAAAATATGTATACAAATATTTATGTTTTCTATGCCAACTTTTGAAATATAATGATTTTAAAAATCATCCATATTTGATATTTTTATCAAAATTATCAGTTGATATATTTAATATTTGAAAAAATATGATAATAGCAGGCTATGCTTTAAACCAGGGCGAACTAATACAAGCTGAGTGCACGGCTTTAGAATGCCTCCACAAAACAATTAAGAAGGAACAAACTTGAGCACACTCGAAAAAATAGCAGAGAAAATTGTAATCAAGATTTAATGAATAAACAACTAATTTCTTCTGATCTATTAATTTAATCTAATAGAAGTATAATAAATACAAGAAGCTCTTTCAACAATAATCAAAAAATTAGTAATGACATAATAGTAGATGAGTTTATTAACACTATTCAGACTCAGAAACTTATTTTAGTGATTAAGAAATTGTTTGTTATTTGAATTTGTTTGTAAAATTATTATTAATCTTTATATAAATTTGTTTTTTATCTTAAATAATAATTTAATTTTAAAATATCTAGTGTTGTCAATTTGGTAACTCTATTCAAATAATGTTATTTGAATACCAATGGTTGTGAGTATTTTTAAAACTTTAAAAAATAAAAATATTAAAAAGTTTAAAATGATGTTATATTAAAAAAAGGTAGACGGAAACCCTAAATAATTAGAATTTTATAAAAAAAAACTATCACGCTTTATTATTATGTATGTGAAATGATAGATTAAAATTCAAATAAAGTAATAATTACTGAAATGGGGGAATTTTGGGTATTTAATTGTCCCCGCATCGAAAAAAAAAGGATTTCTAAAAATGTTAATTCATTTTTGAAAATAGTAGGCCAAGAGATATATCTCAAAAATTTCATTAAGCTACCATAACTCCTTCGACCTTTTTCCAGTTTTACTATGGGGACAGTTCACTGTGCGTCTGTGCTAGTCGTATGCATATAAATTTAATTCTTTAGCGCCAAAATGTTAGTATATTTTGTTTTACAAGTTTAAAAAGGATGTATTGCGAACCATTAATTCTCACGGGTTAGTTAAGGTAGTTAAGAAGACCTTCGAAAAAAAAAATTTTGCTCTGCGTTTCTTATCGACGTTTCCCAAGTATTAGATGAGGTATAGCACGCTGGCCTAATATATAATAAACTGAATTTGCCCATAAACATATATAAGCGGTTATATAGTTATTTAACCGATCGAAAACTCATTATGAAAGATGGAAATTGTTTAAGCTCATCTGAGCCAATTAAATCAGGAGTTCCCCAGGGTAGTATATTAGGACCCATTTTGTAAATGGGCCCCATTTTTTACTTGTTGTAGTATAAAATGGGCCCCAATATACTTCAGATATGCCAACTAGTAACCGAGTCCATACATCGTCATTTGCTGACAACACAGCTTTTTTAAGCATTCACGAAAGTCCCGAAGTGGCATCACGATATTTACAAGACCAATTATTAAATTTAAAAAAAAAAAAATTGTTAAGGAAATGGACAATAAAGGTGAATGAACAAAATGCACTCATATAACTTTCACACTGCGTAGGGAATCATGCTCCCCTATTCGCATAAATAACCAGACGCGAAATATCTCGGCATACAACTTGACCGTTGCCTTACTTGTAAACGACACAGAATCAAAGTTAACACAAATGAAGTTAAAAGCAGTCCATATAAACTGGCTTATAGACAGAAATTCTACTCTAGCTTTAGATTGCAAACTTTTATTGTACAAGTCAAACCAATGTTGTTTAAATATTCAATTATGGCGCCATAGTCTCCAAAATAAGATTCTAGGGATAATCACAGTTGCACCCTGGTATATAAAAAAAACTAGAACATTCACAAAGATCTAAACGTGCCATCAGTTAAAGCAGAAATAGTGAAATATGTATCAGAGGGGTGATAGCAGCAACCGCGAAACATACGAGTACTTAACAAGTATATTTATTTTTTCTTTTAGACTTATATGTAGCTATTATGAGTAGTTATATTTAAATCGAAAAATTAATTATTTTATCACTATTACATATTGAAAGTGAAAAAAACATTTTTTTGTTCCACCCAAAATGAAGATATCTCGTTTTGTTCCTCTCAACTAGCACTTTTATAATCCTGAAAAGCTCTGTCTAGTCTTTATGGTAGCGACCACTACACTATCTTAATAACAGTGGAAAAAAGTGTTAAACATACAAAACCAAATGTTAACCCGAAATTTGAAACTGTTTGCGCCAACTGGTCTTTATTAAAAAAAAAAAAAAAAAAAACGCAAAGAAAATCTGTTTAACCTCTTCAGGGACATAGGCACATATGTGTACGTTAAGCTGTTTTTTTAATTAAATTATTTTAAGAGAAATTAGGTAAAATTTTATTAGGGAATACTTAACTACAAAATCCCACAACTAAACAAAAACAAATTCGTTAAATATAACCGCACTGATAACGTGATATTCTATTTTATTTACGATGTTGCAAAAACATTACAACGATAACTTCTTGTGCGTAAAATGTTTGAATTTATCCGAAAGCTATCATTACTATTTAGCAAATAAAATATCAGTTATGTAATATATAATGCCATTCAATGATTGTATTAGTTCAGACATCTTAATTTGTATTATTAGCTCCATTTTGTAGCCAAGGTTCAAGGAGTATGCCAAGTAATTGTATCAAAATCGTAGTAACAAAACCTTACAAAGCTTTAACAAAGCTCGTTTCTGCAAAGATCCTACAAAGTGTGAAAGAGGTTCAGTTTCTATTGATATGTTCTGATAACATATCAATTCTAACTTGGAATGATAATAATGCCGTCCATATGATATCAACATATGTATGCTAGTGTAGACCGTCAAGATTATGGGATCGTAAAACAATAACACATCTTTTTGCCGTAACCGAATATAACAAATTCATGGGTGATGTGCAAATAAATGATGCTGGCACACTATCCCCACACTCTGAACAGCAAAAAGTTTTATCACAGGATTGCATTCCAATTTCTCATTATATCAATTACGTATTATTGGATTATTTTTAAATGTGAAAAAGAAAAAAAGATGTCTCTTTTAGAGTTCAAAGCCTCATGGGCGAACTCACTAATACATCTAAAAAGTCGAAAAGTAAGATTAAAATTATTCCTGAAATTAGACTAGATTCTATAGGATACTATCCCTTAAAAGTTGAGCATAAAAAACCCCTACGATGTTATGATAAAAATTGTACGTGACGAACTCGCTATATGTGTAAAATGTGTAAAGAACTCGTTTGCCCTGAGTGCATGAAATTTTAACATTCATAGGTGAACTCTACGCTAAATGGCCACATATGTGGAAATTTTCTTTTTTTGTAAAAATTTACTACTTTTCAAATTTATCTTATATTATTTAATTGTTGTAAATATAAAATGAACAACTAGTAATAAAATTAAAAATAAAATCAATGTTTTTTCACTTTAAAAAAATCGTCCCTCAAGAACATCAATCAAAAAACCGCCGCCTTAATCAAAAGCATTAGATCAGCAGCTAACGTTAGTATTCCCCGAACCCGAGGAAAATATGTAAGGCTTGACGCCTAATTTAGTGGAACTCAAAACTAGACTTTTACGTAAGGAAACACAACTTCTTTGGCACAATATTAAGCGTATAAGAACGGATTATAATCTGATCCAGTATGAAAAGCAAAACGCATTATTTAGAAAAGCTGTTAAGGAAAATAAAGCCGCATGTATACAAAAGTTCAGTTCGACCATCAATCCAAACTCTTCCTCATTACGAATTTGGAACGAATATCAGACACAAACATAATTAACATCGTGCATTCTGGAAGAAATAATTTAACAGATTCTGCTGAGATTGCAAACTGCTTTGCAACACATGGGTATGCCCAATCAGATGAGAGTCATTTTTCCTTAGTTTCTTCTACACCCACCAAAAGCACAAGAAAATTGCCGAAAAAAAAATTAAAAGCCCCATCAATATCGTATAATTAGAATAATTAGATGCATTCTGCAATAGGTAAAACACCTATTTTCTCAAGCTTGGAAAACAGCCGTCGTCATTCCGATCCCAAAGCTATCAATGATCACCTTTCAGTTTCTGGATACAGACCGATCATCCTTCTGGGACAGGCAGTTAAACTTTAGGCTCTGACTGTACTTATAATCCAGAACACAGAATCAATCACCATGGCTAATAAAAAGGGATTCTTTTATTTTGTCGTTGGCACACGTATCTAAGGCTACTACATCGTCATATATATGTACATATGGATACAAAACAACAATACGACTGTTGGGACAGTCACTCAAGATGACAGCCTAATTACCGCCGGGTTTATTGATATTTACTGCTTTAATTTCAAAGCTGTAAATTGCCATACGCCAAACAAAAATTTTCAAAGTATGTAATCTGTTCTGTCAGTCTATTATCTATTCCAGCCATCAAAAATTCCTAGTGCGAATAACCGAGTATTAATTAAATAAGAAACATACATATGAATGTAAGAAACATACATATGAATGTAACCAATTTGGATACTATCAGAGTTATGTGCTGGCATAACCGGAAAGGGGTTCGCAGACTCAGCAGCTGAAGAAGCGAAACTGTGACCTTTAAGAAAATATGCGACTTATTTTTAATATTATCGCTAACTCTCTTTCGCCTGCAAAAGTCCGTAAATGGTCAGATTTCCAACACAGTTACAAATTCATGAACCCAATGGGTGATTAATTATACCCCAACAATCTAATGAACCCAAATTATAATGCACTGAAATTGGGCACCTTTATAAGACGTAACTGTTGAGCGCAACTGCTACGAAACTGTTGCCAACTGTTGAGCTCAACAGTTTCGTCAAAAGCCCGTAAATGGTCAGATTTCCAACACAGTTACAAATTCATGAACCCAATGGGTGATTTATTATAACCCAACAATCTGATGAACCCAAATTATAATGCACTGAAATTGGGCACCTTTATAAGACGTAACTGTTGAGCTCAACAGTTGGCAACAGTTTCGTAGCAGTTGCGCTCAACAGTTACGTCTTATAAACGTGCCCAATTTCAATTTTCAAGACGTAACTGTTGAGCGCTACTGCTACGAAACTGTTGCCAACTGTTGAGCTCAACAGTTACGTCTTGGAAACGGCTTGAGAAATATACTACAAAATAAAGAACTGATAAATGTAAACAATTGAAAAATATAAGAGGAACAAAAGAAATAATTTAAATTAACTAAATTAATTACTTTAGCTGAAAATTATGGAAAAGAAACGTTATAACTCTCTTCTATTAGTTGACTTTAGATAGCTAAAATATTTTATGATACAAAAAATACCCAACTGTTGAGTTGAGCGCAACTAGTCAACAACCTCAACCGTTGCGCAACAGTTACGTCTTTTGAACGTGCCCATTGATTAAGACGAGGCAAGCTAGTTTCTATGGTCATTTCGATAAGTGCATAATTTCTCAATCAGTTTGGTTAATAGTACGCTTTTAATTAAATTAAATAAATAAAGTTTTAATGCCGAAAATATAAATTTTTATAAAATTTTATTAGTAAAAAGATAATTTCAAATTATTCTCAAATTAGTAAAGGTAGTGATAATTAAAGAAAGAGGGTAATGTTATTAGGGATTCATTATCCATACAAATGTGCAAATAGTAAAGAAATTGTATTTATTGGAAATAGTGAACACAGAAACGTTATGATTTGGTTATTTTTTTTTTTTGTATTTGTTATTTATAATAAAAAATTCCGAAAAAAAATCCATTCCATTTCGAAAGAGTTAAGAGAGCAAACTGGACCTATTGATGCCTGTCTTAGCAAGGCTTTGAAAACTAAAAGCTGTATAATTTTAGCTAAGGATGTAAATTGGCTTTCAAATGATGAAATGTCAACCAATGCGCTACCATCCTTTGGCATTTATTTAGTATAATCACAGCTTTTGTAACTAATCTTTAGTTTCAACAAGACGAAGCCACGAATCACACAGCTGACCAAATAATGCAGTAGTTGCGTGAAAAATTTCCCCGATTTGGCAACGTCGATTGATCACCATATTCGGGAGATTTTACGCACGAAAGTGGTATAGACAAAAAGTCAGAAACACCGATTTACAGAATATAAAACGCCACTGCATTCTAGCGTGGACCAAGGATTCGGTTTTTGTTTTGTAGGGGGTATTCTTCATGGGTCCCTTTTCGACCCCCTTTTTAACTCAATGATTTCTGGTATCCGACTGTAAATTTACGAATATCTTACTTTCATTGAGTCTCATGCTGTCACTAGCCTTTTACTCTCGACTATAGTGATTTCAGACTGGCGACTGATACATGTCGACATTCTCCCTCATCACGGAGTCTATGGTAATTGCTAACATTTGATTAAGGCTAAGGTCTCCACAGCACCTCCATTAAATATGTGTCTGTCCGTGGTCCAAAGCCTTTTTTGTTAGCCTATTTCCAGGCATATTCTGCAAGTATCGTCTTACCTGGATTTTTAACTTGTCCAGATAATACTTGGCAGTACGAGACCTGTAACAAACGAAGTTAAACATTAGTATTTCTGCCTACCTGTAGTAAAAAAATGCAAGAGTCTTTGGTGGGAATTGAATCTACAATTCCGAACTGATAGACTAGCACACTACCTACTACCCCACCGAGGCACCTAAGGATTCGGTTAACATTATTATAATTTATTATTGGTCACGTGTTCCTTCCAACTGAATAATCGGTCGCATTTTTTACTCTTTGCTGAATGCACGTACTGTCGTTAAATTATAATACTTAATCAACTGCATACATTTAAAGGTGTTTTTGTATTCTGTTCAGTGATAAGTGTAAGCTTTTGTGATGGATGATAAAGAGCCAGACATGTATAAATAGAATCAAGTATTTTATTTTGAAATTTAAATTAGTTATTTTCTTATTTGTTTTATCTGCCCATGTTTGAATGCATTTTGGTTTTTATTTTTTTCAAAGGGTTTTTGTTTTAATACCGGTCTATTCCCGGCTTTGTTATTTTGTAAATTTTTTTTTGAAAAGTTAACTTTGCTAAATTAAGAATCTGGAGTGGTCCACACTCAACTTTATCATACCTCAGAAAAAGATATTTTTATGGACTTGTATATATAAAGAATAAAAGTTCAAAGTATATCCGAATATATTTTTGATTCGAGGTGTCAGTAAACTACCCGTTCCCGATTATGCCCAAAAAGGCACATACTGAATTTCATTTTGCTATGTTGAACGATATGACATGTAGAGCCTTAACAAAAATTGTGGTATACACAGTTTTAGGTGTCAAGTAAACTAAGTTTTTTTATTTTTTTAAAGGTTTGTCGAAGTGAAGAACATTCAATATGTAAAAATAAAAAAGCTCTACTAACTTAAGAAATTTTGTTTAATTTAACTTTGAGTTGACATACAGTTGAGTACATACAGCAGCGCTCAGAAAAATAGCACCAAGCCTAAGAAAATATATCTCCGATACATATTTTCCTATAGGTTAAATTGATACATTTCTAAATTTGTCATAAAACGCTTAGGAAAATAATAAATTTTACTTTTGCTAATTATTTTATTTTGAAATTTATACTTTATTTAAAAAAAACTTGAAAAACAATCAGTCAAAAAAATAGCACTTCACTTCAATTGTCCTGATATTAAACACTAAATTAATAACAAATTAAAAAGAATTATAAATTATGCATTTATTACGTTGAGCCTGATTTGTATATTCTAATTAATACCTTCTTGCATGTCCTTTATTTGTAATAACGTCTGCACAACGGTTTGGCAACGAAATTACAAGATTTTGGCATCTTTTCTTTTGAATTTTATTACAGATTTGCTGGACAGCTGTCCAAAGCGCTTCGTTGTTAGTTAGTTGCATTTGAAACACTGCCCATAAATTCTTAATTGGTCTGGGCTCTGAGCGGGCCATTCCACCACATTGACTTTACTGTCCCGAAACCACTTTGTCGCAAGCTTGCTTGTGTGCTTCGGGTCATTATCTTGCTGGAAGACCCACACCAATGGCATTTCTTCAGAATCATAAGGGAGCATTACTTCATCGAATATACTAACATAAATGTTCTTATTGTGGTTTTGTAGGTCCTACATCATAGTAAGAAAAACTATCCCATACTTTTACGCTAGATCCACCGTGTCTTATGGTTTTAGTTGTAAGTTTTGGGTTGAATTCTGCGTTTGAGGGTCTTCTTGCGTAAGAACGTGATCCCTTGCTTACAAATAATACAATTCTGGGCTCATCATGTCCGTTGGAATGAAACTACATTTTGTCGTTAGTGCTATTTTTTTGACCGGCACTGTATGTACATACATATATAGAATAGTTTTTTTATTTAATTTTTTATTTTAATTAAACTAAATTATAAATTATACACAGTTAAGAGCAGATAATTAGGTTCAGCTACTCATAATTTTTAATTTCATTTGAAGAATGACTAAAACAAAGGTTACAAATGAAACTGGAATGCCTGTTACTGGGGAATATTGTAAGCTTTCATAATATATAACAAAAAGTTACAACAAATTTACATCAAGATATATATACTAATTTGCCGAGCAAAAAATAGGTTCACTTTGAAAATAATGCCAGGTAAAAAAATCTAACGTCAGAATTAAAAAAATGTTCATTAAAAACTTTCAACTAAACATTTTATCACAAATTGGAGCAACAATTTACAAAGAATATTTTCAAATGGGTTGCTCGAAACATTGTACTGAGGAAGAAAAAATAATAATAAAAAAGCTCCACAGTAATGGTAATAGTCAACGTAAGATTGCACAAATTATTGGAAGGTTGCAAAATATGGTAAATACTGCTCTTCAATCCACAAAATTAAATCTCAGGAGAGGTCAAGCACGAAAAACTTCAAAAAGAGACAATGATCAAATTAAGGTGTAATCTACGCGAAATCCTTTCATGTCAGCAGTACAGCTGAAAAATTAATTAGAGCTACCAGTGACAGAGTGGACTATTAGGCGACGGAAAAATTTTGTTTGGAAGAGCTGCGCAAAAAGTTCCGCTGTTAAACAACAGGCAAAGAAAATCCCACTTAAATTTTGCAAAGCGAAATAGATTGGGCCTGAAGGCATAAAAAATGGAGAAACGTCCTGTGGTCTGATGAGTCGAAGATTAACTTAGATGGAAGAACTTGGATAAGACGTCAAAAAACAAAGCTTATTGCCCTAAGTATACCACAAAGGCCATTAAGAATTTTGGTGGTAACATTATGATATGGGGATGTTTTTCTTGGTAAGGCATTGGACCAATATTTTGGATCAAGCAAAATACGGAAAAACATCTTTATCTCCATATCCTTAATGATGTTATGCTACCGCATGCCGAATGGTAAATGCCTCTGAGATGGCAATATCAACAAGATAATAATCCTAAGCATACCTCTAAGGTCGTGAGGTGAAAAATTACACTGGCCAACAAATCAGGCAAAAAATTTTGACTGTGGAAACGAAGCATGTTTTTTAGCTAATCTGGGTGCGCTGAATTCGAATCTGGCAACAAAGTTGGGCCTTCACGTCCAGTTCGTTTTTATCGCATGCTGGCAATACTGTATTGTTGTTTCCTGTGTCTATGGGATAGTCGTGCTACATTTCATCATTACGTCAGAACAGAGTGGCCAAAAAGGACTGAATATTCACCAGGAAAACAAAATATTTCAAATAAACCGTTAATTGATCCAAATGACGTTCTTCTTCCACCGCTGCACATAAAATTGGGCCATTTTAAGAACTTTGTCAAGGCTCTGAACAAAGTTGGTGCAGCATTTAAATATTTGTTAAAAGTTTTTCCTAAGATTTCATATGCTAAAATCAAAGAAGGGATATTTGTTGGCCCTCAGATCAGGAAGCTTATGAATGATCATCATTTTTCGCAATGTTTATCGGAGAAAGAATATGCAGCCTGGGAGTCTTTTCAGTGCGTCGTGAGTGAAAACTACAGACAAATTGTTGCTGAATTATTGAAGAATTATCATGAACTGGGTGCACGAATGTCACTCAAAATACATTTTCTTCATTCGCATTTAGATTTTTTCACACAAAACCTAGGTGCTGTTAGCGATGAACAAGGTGAGCGCGCCCATCAAGATTTAATGGCTGTCAAGGATTTTGGTATAAAAGTATGCTGGGAGACTATTGCTGGACTCTAATACGTGAAACTGAACCAACGAAATACAAACGGCAATCATATAACGCTATTCACTTTTGAAAGCTCATTGATTCTTAAATAAAATAATAATTTTTTATGGAAAAATCCAACAAACGCTTTTTTTATATCTCGAAAATCTGACGTGATAGAGAAAAACCATTTACAGATTCGAATTCAGCGCACCAAATTACTAGACGCGGTATTTGGTTGCTCCAGTCAAAAGCCTGGTTGGCTAGTGTTATTAAGCTATTGGAGGGGCCTTCTCATTCGCCAGACTTAAATCCAATAGAAAACCTATGGAGAATCGTTAAGTAAAAAATTGCTCCTCTGAAAGCAAAAAATAAGAAGATTTATGGACAATAGTGCAAGAAGCTTGGTATTCAATTTCATTAGCAACTTTTCAGGCACAGGTCGAATCAATGCCTCGTAGATGCTTGGCAGTTAAACAAAAGAAAGAATTTTCCACCAAATACTAAAAAGTACTAATAAATTCAAAATAATCAGAAATACTTTGTAACATTTTGTTTAATGAACCTATTTTTCTGCTCGACAGATATTAATGACTTTTTAAAATAACTTATCGTATATTAACTTTTATAAATTTTTTTGTAACTTTTTGTTATATATTGTGAAAGCTTACAATATTCTGAAGTAATAAACGTAGCAGTTTTATTTGAAACCTGTTTTCGTTATTCTTCAAATGAAATTAAAAATTGTGAGTGGCTGAACCTATTTATCTGCTCGCAACTGTATGTGTCCGATCAATTTCGGAGTGTTGTTAAATATTAAAACTAAACAAATAACAAATAACAAATTTATCGAGCAAATCCTGAACTATTTGCGATTTGAAACAAAAATATTTTTGTAGATAATTTAAGAATATCATTAAACCAAAATCAAATTCCCGCAACAGGAGCTGAAAGCCTTATTCATTTATTCCTCTTAAAACAGGCATAAAGCTGCAATAATGTTATGAAGTTTTATTTTCGGATTATGTTGAAAATTTTTATTGAATAAAATAAATCTCTTAAAGATGAAGATTGAAATATTTAAAAGTCATAAGGAAGAAATTTATTAAAAGGAATTTAATCAAATTATTAATTGCGAAAATCGTCTATAGATTTGACTAAAAACTTTGTTAGCTGTATAATAACTTATTTTTCTGCCATTATACACTCCATTTTACAGTATTTAGGCAAATTTTTGGTTCAGTGTATCAGCCTATCCATAGCACAGATATAAAAAATTAATAGAAGCCGAAAAGTGATATCAATATTTTCATCAAATACACAAGCGTGTTGTCCAATGCAGAAAAATGTTTATTTTGAGAAATGTGTCAAATTCACATGACTGAATAGCGAAAATAAATTAAAAAAAACGGAAGCCTAACAACTATCCCGTGTGTTATTTCGGAAGCTGGCCATACCAAGGATGAAAATAAAAAAGCCACTACCACCATGCATGTTCTTTGCACGGTTGCCAGATTAGGGGATTTTCCCCAAGATTTAGGGGATATTTATTCATTTAGGGGAGAATTCGGGGGTTAACATTTGTTAGGGGGAAAAAATTGGGGGTTCAAAAAATATTTTTTTTGGTTTTTTTTGGGGAATTTTTTATGTTTTACCAGTAGTGCAATTCACTAAATATATCAACATGTTTTTTTGCCTGCACTAACGCATTTGCGATTCACTAACCTATGGTTAACAAATAAAAACTACAAACAAAATGAATGAAAAATAATAAACAAAATATACAAAACTTTCCACCCAAGTGCTTCATATACATATACATATGTATGTATGAGTTTTAATTATAAATATTAATTATTATGAATATTTTACATTTTGTAGAACGGCAACAACTACTGCTCCAAAAAGAAGCCGCGCGTCAGCCGAGCAGCTTTATCTAATAGCGGACTTTATCTTTTAATATTTTGATAAAGTAAACGACACATAGTAAAAGACAAATAGTTGTAATTAAATTGACAATACTCGACTTGCTAAGAACAGCTGACTTATAACAACATCAAATGATATTAAGAAGCATTACTGAATAGCAAAGTCTTCCGTTTTGTTGTTAAATTTTTTTAACGAGTACCGAATCGTTAAAATTGAATATTGAGTCGCACTACAGATGCTTAATTGGTCTCCTCCTATTTTTTGCAACCAATAAATTAAAAATATGTAACAATCAAGTTTCTGATAGGTTCTTCTAAACTATTTAAACAACGTATTAGAAATTAACGATTCAGTGGTAAAATTAAAAAGGCCTTCTATAAGGCAAGCTTAGACTTTCTCTCGGATCCGCATTTTTGTGTGCCTTCCAAAAAAAGGCCTTTTAGATGGCAGACAATTTTCGGAAGACCTTCTGGAACGCTTGAGAAGTGTCAGTGGTCTGCTCCGCAATGACAACCTGTGTCAAAAAGACATAAGAATGGGGTGCGAACTGAACGCAAACAGAGGGCCTTGTGCCACCAAAAGAAGGAGTAAAGAGGCCCTCTAGAAGGCCTTCATACTCCTTCTTTTTACCACTGGATATATTTCTATACACATACATATGTATATTTATAATACATATGTTCTTTAATAAAATGAAAACTTAAACAACGTTTTGTTTTGGGGTATTTTTTATTAAAATTGGGATAAATTTAGGGGGTTTTTTATTTAATAAATTTGGTTTTATTTTTTGAAAATTACAGAAAAAAATTTATTTATGTAATGAAGAAATATTATTTTAGGGGATTTTTTTTAAAAAAGCTTTATTTTGGGGTTTTCTTTTATTTGCTTTTAGGGGAGAGAGAAAAAAAATCTGGCAACCGTGGTTCTTTGCCCTACGCATATGACGTGGAACAGAGAATGACAAAAAATTAAATTAGGAAAGCCCGATGAATGCAGCTAATACTATTTTCGCTATGAATTTCATTTGGAACCACACCCATTGATCGCCTTCCTAGTCGGGAAGACGGTGTAATGTTATGGGGTGCGATTCCATAAAGAAGTGTTAAACTGGCTCCCATATTCACTAGATTTAAACATTATCAAAACTGTACATTGTTTTGATATGCGACATCCAACGCAAGTATAAGCTTTTCATATCCAAATGTGCGTGCACAACAATGCACGCGCATGGTTGAGTAGCCTACAGCCTCGGCCATCTCACACACTTTCTATAATCGTCTAAGATTAATCCACGGATTTTAAAATTAATAGCGTGGCGTCCCTGTAGTATTTACCCAACCTTTCTTTGGTTTCTGTAATGGTTTTTGCGTAAAAATGCTCTTTTCCGATTTTTGTTAAAATTACTGAGATAGTCTACTTTCCATTGAATTTAAACTGGACTAATATTGCTCAAAGTCTCCAATAGTAGTCCAGTTAACGCCAGCAGTCTTGTATTGAACGTTACTGCACTGGACATCAACAAGTCACGGAATTGTCAAACTGCCCTCGTATTTATGATCACAGGTTAAAGTTGGAGGAGATAAGTAATTAAGATGAGCACTGTTAACTTTCGGAGTGACATCAATCATTTCACAAATACAATATCACCCAAACATAAACTAATACCATTGTATACTTTATTTTCGACCAAGCCGAATCTATTAGCCAAATGGTGGCAATGGCAAATTTATGAAATTTATGCGGAAATTGTCATTGTCACCACACTGCATTTAACAATGTTTTGAAATTCCTTTCCCTTATTTTGTTTCCAACTGGAAACTTTTCATAATTTTTAATACATAAGAACATATTTTAATGTAATTAATGTTGGGAAGACTTGAAATTTAAAGCAGTAAATAAATAAACAAACAAATTCTTAGTTTGTTACGTCCAATCATTATTTAATGATATGTTATTAATGAAAATTTAATTTTTTTTTTTTTTTAAATTAAATTATGTATAAGAAAATGATTTATTTATAGACAAAAAAAAATTGTTAGGTCTTTACATTTATTTGTTATGTATGTGAGTGAACTTAATAAAATATTTTGTTTTTTACTGAAACATAAAACGATAACAACAAAAACAATATTAGAGAAAAACAAAAATTACTAAAATGGAACAACAACAACAAAAAAAAAACGAAAAAGGAATGAATGTTGTATGAGGTTCTTCTCTACTTACATCAATTGTTGCTGTTGGCTTGGTTGAGGTTTCAGCCACGATTTCTTGAAATAATCGAAATTGCGAAATAATTTCGCATTCACTTAAACGTATTCTTTTTTGTTTATTAAATTTTTTGTTTGTTTCGTTTTAGTTATCGTTGATTGTTTGAATGATTAAATGATAAAAGTTTGCAGTTAACGATTTCGATTTATATTGTTTACAAATAAGTAGAGACTGTGAAAGAAATATAGATGAAACATGAGTTGTAAAAATTATTAATTAAAAACTATTTAAAATATTGTGTGATTTTTGTTTTGCTTGAATCATTAAACTGTTGCAAGTTGGTGCATAAATGCGTGTAAAATAAAATAAAAATTATGAAAATGAGAAATTTTGGCTAAAAATATAACTCTGTATTGCGAATAATTCTGTAGTAACGCTTAGAAAACTGATCTACCGAATTTAAATTATATCAATGTGTTCATTGCATTGTACGAGCAAGAATTGCAAGTGTACGAATATATAATACGATATAAAGTTCGGTATCAAATTTAAAATTTTAAACATTCGAGAGGTATTTAGGCAATGCAGAATGTTGTTGTTAGAAACTTTAAATAGTTTTGTTTAAATTGAATTGGGTACCTCGTAGGGCTAGTAGGTAGTGCGGTAGTCTATCAGTCCGGAGTTGTGGGTTCTTTACCCACCAAAGACTCTTAAATTTTTCAATACAAGTTGGCAGGGAAAGCAAGAAGGAGCTTGGATATAATCTGGGTGACTACAAATGGTTAACTACGTTAGTGACAGCTCGCGGACTCTGAAGTATTATCTGGCCAAGTTAAAAATCGAGGTAAGACGATGCTTGCAAACTGTGCCTGGAAATAGGATAACATAAAAAGGCTTTCGACCACGGGCAGACACAAGGCTTACGCAAATGTTAGCAATTACTATAGACTCGTGTGATGACGAAGAATGTCGACATGTATGTATCTGCAGTCTAGAGTAAAAGGCTAGTGACAGCACGAGACTCAATGAAAGTAAGATATTCGTAAATTTCCAGTCGGATACAAGAAATCATTGAGGAACGAAGCGGGTCGAAAGGGACCCATGAAGTCAGTGTCTGCTTAGGTATCTCCCTTACTAAATAAGAATAATTTGTTTGCATTTGTTTGTGTTTCGGCGTTGAAAAAAAACTTTCCTTTCTAGAAAATATTCATAACAGCTGTTGCCAGTGAATTAAAAATGCTGCTTTATTATTACTAATTTATTATAAATTTTTTTAAATGGCAAACTAGTAACGCTTTTCCTGTCTGTCTGTCTGTCTCACTGTCTGTTGTCGCATTACGTAAAAACTACTGGATGGATTTCAACAAAGGTACCTTAGTATCCTGATCCCAATATAGGATACTTTTTTCCCGCAAAAATATCTTATTTCCAAGGGAAAGTGGTGAAAAAGCAGTAAAATTACACCGATTTTTTTTTACCGACCTAAAGGTACTGCATACTTTAAGGCATATTTTATTTTGGAAAGCAAAATATTTTAAATATGGTTGCGCAATAGATGGCGCTGTTTTTTTAAATAATTTCAAAATGTGAATTAAAAGCGGGATATTTTAAACGCGGTTGCAAAATAGATGGCGCTGTTTTAAAAAACATAATGACAAAATATGAAGTACTTACTGCCAAATAAAATTTGTATTTTTACTTTTTGAATTACATTGTTATTAAAATATTTTAAACACATTTTACAGAGCTTTACAAAAATTTTTAGAACTTAAGAATTTTATATAAATTTTAGAATTTTATCTAGGGATTTTAAGAGTCTTAAAATTTAGTGTGTATTACGACACACACAACGTGTGTGGGCACAGCTAGTCTTTCAATAAAACGCTTGCTTTTTATTAATAAATCTTTTCATTATCAAACCCACCACTCAATTCAGTTTCGCAGTTGAAATTTCGTTTTAATTTTTAATCGTGTTCTATACAATTAATTAGAAGGCGTTCTTATGTTAAATTATATCTTTACTCCAGGACACCTAAGTCACATTTCTCCAGAGACTGTTAATTGAGAAAAAGCTGTTTCAACCGCAAGTTTTTCTCCCTAGAAAAACTTTCAACAACAGAGCAGCTGTAACATTAACAACAACAACTAATTGGTAAAGCCCAACTCTTAATTAAAATTTCTTCTTAAAATTTACAATTTAAAAATATACATTTAGAGGGTCGAATCGAATTTGGAATTTTCTGACGAGGTGCATTTTAATCTCGGTGGCTATATCAATATCCATGTGGAGTTGCTTGTCTCCCATCGGACGCGTCCTCGGCTGGCGGATAGAGGAACGCCCTACAGATATGTAAGGCAGGTGGGAAATCAAATACCGCCCGCGGACCTAAACAAGCAAATCCTAAAACCCAGTCGACGTCTATCTTAAAGTAAGCGGTCGATTGGTAGGCGTCTGTCCCTCCTATTAGAAACGGCCATTTCAGATAGTCGCACTGGCGACTATAAACCAGACACTGGCAGCCCCAGTAAAATACTCCGCCAGAGTCAGTCCATAGCCCGGTTGAGAAAGGAGTAGGGTTGAGCGTTGGACTAACTATCCACCTTGGAAAACCCACCATGTTCAAAACGTTCAAAATCAAAGAAGAAATAACCCGAATACCCGATACAGACCAACGCAAAGAAAAAGAACTAATGATTTAACTATCAGAACTTGGAATATACGAACTATGTTAAGAGCAGATTCTATGCCAGAAACTGCACGTCAAATGAGAAAACTATATTAAAGTGGCACAGAAAAACCGTCAGCAAGAAATGGAACAGGCTGTCTAGTGTTGAAAGAATGTCGTAACTCTGTTCTCGGTTACACATCACACAACGACAGAATGTGTAAGCTCCGCATCAAAGGCAGATTTAACAACATATCGCTTATATCAGCATACGCCGCAATATAAGAAACAGATGATACTACTAACGATAACTTTTACAATGATTTGGAGACTCTCTGCCAGAACACCGCAGCCTATGACACCCTAATAATTTTAGGGGATTTCAATGCAAAGATCGGCTGTAAAGAATTTACTAAGAATGTGAGAGGTAAACATTCTCATAAACGCATACATAAGGGGACGTGGAGGATACCAGAAAGCAACAATACTAACCAAATTGATCACATTATAATATCTAGAAGAAGGAAACAATCAATTGTAGACGTTCATACGTGCAGAAGTGCGATTATTGATAGCGACCACTACTTCGTAAAAATACGACTGCGTCAGAGAATATCGAATGCCGCCAATACGCTTGGAATGAAAAGGAGAAAATGGGTCACCGATAAACTTAATGACTATGACATAGGTTCAAAATTTCGCAGGAAATTAACGGAAAATTTATCGAACACAGAGGAGACCACGAATGTTGAAAGGGATTGGACTCGTCTTAAGGCAGCAATAATTTTAGCGGCTGCTTCCTGTATTGGACACAAGAAAAGATCAAAAAATGAAGAATGGTTTGACGACGAATGCCTAAAAGCAATCAGGTTAAAAAATGATGCTCGTGCATGATACAGCACAATACGAATTTCAACAAGAATACATATCTCCAAAGGCGAATATATGCTAATAGAAAAGAAACAGGCGCTGCAAGCAAGGATAGTGCAAATAAATAACAACTACTCCCAACCATTACAGCAGAGAGTTCTATAGGAAACTACAACAACAATCGAAAGGGTTCCAACCCAGAGTAAACAACTGCAAAGCTAAAAACGGTTCAATTTTAACAGAGGAGAATGATATCCAAAAGCGATGTAGAGAATATTTCAGCGAACTATATGACAACGGTGATGAGGACATGAACACGCTATCCATAATAGAAGATAAGGAGGTAGACATACCGCCTCAAACCGGAGTGATATTGTAAAAGCAATTAAAAGAATGAGACACAACAAAGCAGCCGGCGAAGATGGGATCACAGCCTAACTTCTTAAGGCAATGAGCGACGAAGGCGTCGACGCGCTGCATAGACTAATCTGCAGCATATGGACACAGGTACGTATCGCGTCATCCTGGTAGAGTGGTAGTACTGCTGAAACAATAATTTCACTTAACTGCGAGGGCTGCAGAATCATGATTAGGGACCTTTAATGACCTAAACTAGAAGATATGATATTAGATAATATTTACATTTCGACAGGTAATCGTATCTCGGAGCTCCTGCAATTTGACAGCTTTAGACTTTTAATTGTTGGGTGCCGTTAAAGACCTATGCTAGGAAATTAATCCCAAAACGATTCACACCTTTGATACTTACGTTAATCGTTCGTACCATTCGTGGGTGCGAAGCTTTACACAGCAATAAGCCATAATATTTTTAAAAAGATAATTTTATTTTGATCACACAGTTTACTGTTTTTTCGTAAAACAAATTCTTAGTTTAATGTTTAAAAAAGGCAAAACTATATTTCCAAATTTTATAAGCCAAATAACAAAACACCAGAGCAGCAGTACGAACAGAATAACACTATAGCCAACGTTTCCTGTTATAAGAAACACAGAAAAACATTAGCACACATAAGAAAAAGTGACATGCAACTAAATATCTAACCGATATTTTTAACTTAATTTGATAGAAGCGGGCCTACGTAGCATAGCCTCACAAAGAAAGCCTTTTGTGAGTAGAATTAAAAAAACTTTGAAAGGACTTTGAAATAACAAATAAAAAATAATCGGTTATTCAAGTAGAAATACTTTTTGCAATAGCCTTTTTTGAAAAATCACGTGTGAGTCGTGTCATTTTTGTTTAGTATTGTTTGGAATTTCATAATGGAAGGACTTGTGCCTTTATTACGAAAATTCAGGTTCTGTGAGGAATGTGTTTCGTGCACTTTGCTCAACTTATAGTCAACATAATCGACCTACTGAGCGTACTATTCGCAACACCATCACCCATTTTTAGACCCAGTATTCATTATTGGATACTATTAGACCCAATAGACCACGTCCAGCACGCTGTGAAGAAAATATAGCGGCAGTAGCTGAGAGTGTACACGAAGACCGAGGAGAGTCGATTCGGCGCCGTTCGCAGCAAATCGGACTGACGTATAAACGACTTGCCGCATTTTACATCTAAATCTTATGGCGTTTTCTTTTCTGACAAAAATGTTGCCTATATTTTACACTTATGAAATTTTCGTGTTCTTTTCTACAAAAAATATCAGAGTGTGAATAAACATCATGTTGTTTTCTAAATATATCGCACCAAAACCAGGTAAATATTCTACATTTTTTACACTCAATTTTTATTCAGTTGAGATATTGCCTTTTTAACCGACTTCAAAAAAAGAACGAGGTTATCAATTCGTCTGTGTGTTGCTTTTTTTTTTTTTTTTTTTTTTTTTTTGTATGTTTGTGCCTTCAGAACTCGGTCATTTCTGAACCGATTTTAAAAATTTTTGCACTATTAGAAAGGTTATGGCTACAGATTGGTCCCATTTTAAAAGAAGTTCAAAAGTTTAAAAATTAAAGGGTGTCCCCATACAACATACATGTTTTTTACGTGTATTATGAACTTTATAGGTCACCAATTTAAAATTAAAAAAAAGTGCGTATCACTGTAGCTCCCAATAACAAAAAGTAATTAAAAAATAAAATTAAAAATTAAAGGGTGACCCCATAGCTGACTTAATTTCACCTTTCTTCTCCTATCTTTTGAACCGTTGTAGACAAACTCTTGAAAGTTGCACAGAATGTTCGTTACTATGTCTCTTATAATAAGTATAAATATTTAAAATTAAAGGGTGTCCCATTAGTTGGTTTATTTTGATATATATATGGCCAAACTTTTGAACCGTTATAGACAGACAGTTGAAATTTACAAAAAACTTGTATTGCTAAGTCCGCTAAAATAACAAGTATAAAATATGAATTTGGAAATTAAAGGGTGTCCCAATAGTTAATGTAGAAGTAATATATATGGCCACACTTTTCAACTGTTATAGATAGACAGTTGAAATTTACAAAGAACCTATATTGCTTAGTCAGCTATTACAACAAGTATAAAACTTGGATCTATAAATTAACGGGTGTCCCCATTATTGATGTAAATTGACCATTATGTCCTCATCTTTGGAACCGTTATAGACAAACACTTGAAAAATAGACAGAATGTTCACTACTATGTCTGGTATAACAACAAGTATAAATATTTAAAATTGGAAATTTAAGGGTGTCCCAATAGTTGATGTAATTTGATGTATATGGACACAAAGTTAAAATTTAAAAAGAATCTGTATGACAAAGTCCTCCTTAAAAAGTATTTGTATTAAAATTTGAATTTAAAGGGTGTCCCAATAGGTGACGTCATTTGATATATATGACCATATCTTTTAAACAGTTATTGATAAACACTTAACAATTAGACAGAATGTCCATTACTATATCTGTTATAAAAAGTATAAATATTTAAAATTATAAATTACAGGGTGTCGCAATAGTTTATGTAATTTTATGTATATGACCAAACTTTTAAACCGTTACAGACAGACGGTTCAAATTTACAATGAACCTGTATTGCTACGACCGCTATAACTAGTATAAAATTTGAATTAGGAAATTACAGGGTGTCGCAATAGTTACCGTCTTAAAGAAACATGATTTTAAGTTTGTCTGTTTTGAAGTCGGTTTTTTTTTGCAAGAATTATTTATAAATATTTTTTTCTATGAAAGCAAGAATTTTATTTTTAATTAAATTTTTTATGTGAATAAATATTTTATTTTATACGTCACATAGGCATAATTGTTAAATGTATAATCAGTTTGATTTTGTGTTCTTTTGAAATCAGAAAAAAAGTCACACTTTTCAAAGGCCGGGTGATCCCTAAAAAGTATTACCTAGTAATAGGCAAAATATTTCTTTCAGAAAAGAAAACGCCATTAAATTGAAAGCATACAAAATACATCTTGTGCAACAACTGAAAACGCTCGACCTTCCCAAGCGAATTTGCGACATAATTTCACGTTTTGGGCCGGTCAATTGGCCACTAAGATCGTGTGATATCACACCGTTAGACTTTTTCCTGTGGGGATCTGTAAAGTCCAAAGTATATGCGGACAAACCCGCTTTGATTCAGACCTTGGAGGAAAACATCACGCGTGCCATTCGCCAGTTAGCAGTCGAAATGCTCGAACGAGTCATCGAAAATTGGACTCAACGGATGGACCATCTGCGACGTAGCAACGGCCACCATTTTATAGACATAATCTTCAAAAAATAAATGCCAAAGAAAGTTCTTTCAAATGATAATAAACATTCTCCATTAAATTTTAATTTTTAGTTTTTTTTTTCTTTAAAAAAGTAGGGAACCTCGAAATGGATCACGCGTTACATACATATACGAGGTCTGTTCAAAAGAAAAGGACAAATTTTGAATTTTCGTGGTATGTGTAAATTTGATTACCGATATTTTTCTTGTTATGTTGGTACACATGTATGGGTTAATGATATGTTGGCATTTTCAGCCAATTTGGGTTAGAATTTTGTTGTTGACAACTGAAAAAGTTAGTCACGTTTATGTGTGTTCTTCGTGCTGCCGAGGGCTATTCCAATAGGATAACAGTTTAAAGCACGCAAGGAAGCAATAATTCTAGATATTTTCTTAAATATTCTGGAGGAACAAAAAATCAAAATACTTCTTGAATGAATAACGTGACCTGACTATTTCTGTTAAGAAGCGCTACCAAAAGGAATCAAAAGCGAAAAAAAAGGTAGGAAAATACTATCAAAGAAATGTAATATTAAGAAACTTATGTGAAAAGAAGTTTTTTTGCTTTATTCGACTTTTTGTATTTAAATAAAAATTACTTCTATTAATTTTATACATGTAAAAATATGAAACAATCAATTTAAAATTGATAGTGCACTAATTTAATGATGTAGTGTTTGTGTGTTCGGTTCCCGTCAAAACCTCTGCTTGTTTTCTGCTGACGTCAAGAGCTTGACAAAAACTTAAAAACTGACAATTCCGTTTATTAAAAAAGTAGTAAAAAGCCATCACCGAAACTAAATACCATGATATTAAAAAGAAGGTAGTTCCAATCAAATTTTTGTTTACAAAAATAAGGATTTTTAACTTTAATTTTTTTGTCAAAAAAACATGAGCGTTGTCACACAATTAAAAGGGTAAACCACTCCCACAAAGTTTTTAAAAAAGAGTTAGTAATATTAATTACTAATATTGAAATATTTTATGCTGATCATTAATTTCTAAAATCTTTATAAAAACACATTGTTCACTTTTTAAAAGTGATTAGAACTTTTTTCATCTTTTTATTTACATATAAAGGGTGTTTTTTATAGAGGTATAGAACTTTAAGTTGGCATTACTTTTCAAGATGGCGACCGATTTAACAGCTGTCAAGTGATTTATTCTCAGTTTGGTTTGGCAATTCAATAGACTCACGCCTGAACAACGCTTGCAAAGAGTGCAATTTGAGCCCAAAACGAGATTACCGTTGTTCTCGATTTTCATAAGCGAATTTTGTTTAGCGATGAAGCGCACTTCTGGTTGAATGACTACTTCAACAAACAAAACTGCCGCATTTGGAGTGAAAGTAATACTCAAGTGTATGTCGAAACACCGTTACATCCCGAAAAACTGACTGTTTGGTGCGCTTTATGGGCTTGTGGAATCATTGGTCCGTACTTTTTCGAAAACGATGGTGGCCACAACGTTACAGTCAATGGTGATCGGTATAGAGCCATGATTACTAACTTTTTCATTCCTGATTTGAATAACCATGATGTCCAGGAGATGTGGTTTCAACAAGACGGCGCAACATGTCACACATCTCGTGCCACAATAGATTTATTGAAACACATGTTTGGTGACCGCTTAATTTCACGTTTTGGACCTGTGAATTGTCCTCCAAGATCTTGTGATTTAACACCGCTAGACTACTTTCTGTGGGGCTATGTAAAGTCATTGGTCTATGCGGATAAGCCACAAACGCTTGACTATATGGAAGACAACATTCGCCGTGTTATTGCCGATATACGGTCACAAATGTTGGAAAAAATCATCGAAAATTGGTTGTCCAGATTGGACTACATCCGCCCCAGCAGTGGCGGTCATATGCCAGAAATAATATTTAAAATGTAATGCCACAATATTATCTTTCGCATAAATAAAATTCATGTCAATCGAATAATCCATCGTTGTTTTATTGCAACTTAAAGGTCTATACCTCTATAAAAAACACCCTTTACATACATATGTTTTGTGTGGTTTTAAACTACGATTTTAATATTTAATTCTAAAGAATTTTCTACCAAAAAAATTTTCTTAATAATAAGTCTAATAAGTTTGATATATAATTTTGACTTGTTGATAAATAATTTCCTTTAAGTCTCAAAAATGCTGAATTTAAATATTCCAGACTTCAAAAAATTAGTTTTTGGCTTATATAACCCACCCTCAAATTACAAATTAACAAAAGTATAAATAATATCTCAGTTTTGAAATTATAGAACCAGTGAAATTTCACAGACCATAGAATTCAATATTGTTCCTATTGCTTGAGATTAAGTACCATTTCAACCAATCATTTGTGTTATTCTGCCGGCGTTCGCTTACATATTATGTCAAATTTAATCCCAGTTGTAGAGACTATGTAACATTTTAACATTTTTTGCATTGAAATGTAAAAGAATAGATATTCTTTAAGTGGCCTAGCCACGATCCAAGTAATCATCAGACATTGTGGTAGTATTTTTGAAAATATATTTGTATGTGCTATACAGACGATGCTGGATGAAAAAAATTATGATTTTTGTGCTGGATGTCACATTTTGTTGTGTTTGTTCTTCAATCACGTACAAATTTTTCATTTTAAATAACATTTCAAGTTCTGTAGTTTCCAAAAATCCCGGAAGAAAAAGAAAGAAGGCGTAGAATTTATATAAGTGGGCGTAATTTAAATGATAAGCAAAGTATAATTTTATTGTAATACTATAAAAAAGTTAGGATGGAAATCCCCAAGATTAAAAGGAAAGCATGTTCTGAATTTTGAGATGGAAGTTGCGATACTTGTAGCAAGTATCCAGACACACAGGGCCATATACGAGTTTGACATCCAGTATTTTGATCGTGCCCAGGCCGCTTTAAAATTAAGAAACAAAATCGCGAGACTTCGGCGAACACACCAATGGTTCTGCTGGCAAGTCTGCTTCACAAATTTTACAGGCCTCTAGCCACTGCTTGAGAATGTATGCCAAGGCAAGAAATTTGAAAAAGTCGATATTTTTTTCTTTGTAAAAATATTTTGTGTATTAGCATTTGCGCCTCTGCAAAATTTCTCAAAATTGTCCTATCAGTTGGTAACGCATTTACTTCGTTCCAACTCTTTCTGTATTTTCTACATCCTTCGCTAAGCTTATTTTCCAAGAGTTTTTAGGTCGTCCTTTTTTCACCATGAGGGTTGCTGTCCAAGCTTGCCGACATATTTATTCAGGCATTTCCTTATGCTGTCAAATCCATCTACATTTTCTTCGTTTTAAAAAGGTTGTATATAATTTCATTGCTTATGATTTTTGCTTGAGATGATATTTTGTTTCACTTCCATATACTCCGTATTTGAAAAAAATCACAAAAAAATCACAAAAAATCCTCTCGAGATTTTTACAAAAAACTACTTTTTCAAATTTATTTTAGAAAAATTCCAAAATTATTTTAGAAATTCCACTTTTTTTTCGCAATTTTTATTTATTGTATCTTCAATATAATTGAACTATCAATAATTACTCATATCTTAAGTCTAAAAATATACTTGTTAAGTCCAACCAGTGCTGGACAAAAAAAATGTATGTTTCACGGTTACTGTAATTTGTGGGTTATCCCTATGATGTACGGATGAGAGAAGCAGTGTCCCTCCTTCTTAGTCGAATGTAACCAGGTTCATTTAGTATGTTACGGGCCAGTGGATTCGGATGAGTTTCAAGCTTCTTTAAATACCTTATGGCAAGTTTCGCTATTTCTGCTTTAACTGATGGCACATTTAGATCTTTATGGATGTTCGAGTTTTTTATATACCAAGGAGCAGATGTAATTATACGAAGAATCTTATTTTGGCGCCTTTGAATCTTTTCTACGTTGGTAGCTGAGGCAGTGCCCCATAATTGAATGCCATAACACCATATTGGTTTTAGAATTGACTTGTATAATAAAAGTTTGCAATCTAGAGCTAGAGTAGAATTTCTGCCAATAAGCCAGTTTAGTTGGACTGCTTTTAACTTCATTTGTGTTAACTTTGTTTCTATGTGCCGTTTCCATGTAAGGCGCCGGTCAAGATGTATGCCGAGATATTTGACGTCTGAAAGCTGAGGTATCGTTTGGTTATTTATCCGAATAGGGGGGCAAGATTCTCTACGCAGTGTGAAGGTTATGTGAGTACATTTTTGTTCATTCACTTTTATTCTCCATTTCTTCAACCATTTTTCTAAATTAAATATGTGGTCTTGTAAATATCGTGATGCTACTTCGGGTCTTTCGTGAATGCTCAAAAAAGCTGTGTCGTCAGCAAATGTCGATGTGTGAACTCGGTTACTAGTTGGCATGTCTGAAGTATACAATAAGTATAAAAAGGGCCCCAATATACTACCTTGGGGAACTCCGGCTTCGATGGGCTGGGGTGAGCTAAAAAAATCTCCTTCTTTTACAATAAATTTTCGTTCGTTTAAATAACTATCTAGCAGCTTATATAGGTTTACGGGCAAGTTCAGTTTTAGCTTATATATTAGGCCTTCATGCCATACCTTATCAAATGCTTGAGAAACGTCGATGAAAAACGCAGAGCAGTATTTTCTCTCTTCAAAAGTCTTCTTAACAACATTGACTAACCTGTGAGTTTGTTCGATCGTACTATGTTTTTTCCTGAAACCGAATTTATGGTTTGGAATACATCCTTTGTCGCTTAGAATAGGGTTAAGCTTAGTTATTAACATCCTCTCAAACAGTTTTGACATATTTGACAAAAGGCTTATTGGTCTGTATGATTCAATTTTTGTGTGGTCTTTTCCTGGCTTAGGAATCATGGTAACCAAGGACACCTTCCACTCTGTGGGAAAGTACGTAAAATGGCATTAAAAATAAAAAGAACGATTCTGCGAGCTATACGGGGCAACTCAATTAACATCTTGTTACTGGTTTTATCAACGCCAGGGGATTTTTTGGTGTTTAAATCCGTTATTGCCTTTTCAAGATCACCAAATTCAAATCTTATCGGGACTGCAGCACTAGCCTCAAAAACTGGCAACTCAACTATATCGGTCGATATATTTGGGGTAAAAACCTTTTTCAAATGTCCAGCAAATAAATTTCCTTTTTCGGTATCACTCCTTGCCCAGCCTCCAGCTGAAGTTCGCAAGGGAGGCTTACGTAAGACTGGCCTTTTAAGGTTTCTACAGGCACGCCATAACGAATAATCTGATTGAGGATTTGCGTCTAGGTCTCCCAAATAGGTTTTCAGGGATGTTACTCTTCGAGATTCCAGCATGTCTCTTAGCCGGTTCGTGCATTCTTTAAGTCTGCCTTTGAGTTGAGGAGATCTCTGTGATTGCCATTCTCTACGAATTTTTCTTTTTTCAGCCGAGAGCCGTTCGATATCTGCAGAATAAATTTGATTGTATCTAGCTAATTGTCGGGTCATTGTTGAATGTTGGGCAGCTGATTTGAGGTTTTGGCCAAAATCAATAAGACTGCGCTCTACGTCTTCAGGTGTTCTTAGCGGGATGTTTCTATGTTTTCTATATTTCGACCAATTAATGCTTGTGCTAGTCGTTGTTGATATGATGTTTTGTTTGTCCCATATATAGACGATAGTGGGTGAATGATCTGAGGATAATTCAAGTGACGCTTCAGCTTTAATCGTTTCTCTCGGAATACCCTTATCACGCCAAAATCGATAACATCAGGTATTTTTTGTCGATCAGTAGGCCAATAGGTGGGTTGTCCACTCGATATCACATTCAGATGCATTTTTGAAATTGTGTCAAACAAAACACGACCTTTTGGAGTTATTAGGCGTGATCCCCAAAATATATGTTTAGCGTTGTAGTCGCCTGATGCTATGAAACAGGGACCTAGTGATTTGAAGAAATCGCTGTATTGACTCTCTGATATTTGAAACCTAGGAGGTGAATAAATCGAAGAAATAACTAAGTTTTGATGAAATTCTTTAATGCAGATGTTTGTTGCTTGTAGGTAATCTTCACAAAAATCACACTGTAAATAATGTTTGATTCGAGCCTTTATTAGTATTGCTGAACCACCACATGCTCTGCCACAGGGGTCTTTGGTGTCATATAAGATATAGCCATTTATTTTAAAAAAGCTATTTGTTGTTAAGTGAGTCTCTGAAACCAGCATGACATCAATTTGTTCCTTCTTAAGGAAGTACTCGAGTTCATTTTTGTGTTGGCGCAAGCCATTTGCGTTCCAGAAATATATTTTTAAACAGTTCATGGTTTGTTAAGTAACGCCTGCAACATAGTAGATTGCATGCGTACCATTTCAGAAATTCCACTAAAGTAGTTTCATTAAGCACCCCTTGGAGCAGCATTTCTATAAAGTGGGTAAATGGTACACATCCCCATTTCTCCATAATGATCAAAAATCCTCTTAAGATATTTTCAAATTGAAACTCTTTTTATAGGTCTATTTACGATACATATTTGGGAAATTCTAATATTTTATTTCAAAAAAGTATACTACGAAGCAACATCCCCAAGTGTTTTTTTTTTTTTTTTGTGGAACCATTCCCTAATCCAAGTTGTAGCCTCGAGAATAATTGATATGATAAAAACTGTGAATGTTATATGTGTAACAGTGCTCTGTTGACTGCAAAATGACCTCTGTTAAAAATGTGATTTTTTAATTCTGCTAGTTAAATTCGAATTTATCTTATCACTCATTCTTTTTTTAACATTACTTTTTAATACATAAGTATAGGTAGGTATAACTTTATTTAACAATATTCCTTAGAATCCCATTCTTTGGCGTTCAACTCCCGCTGTTTTGATAAAAGCCATCTGGCGAGGTCGCGTTATATATCACCCATCGCCAGTAGTTTACCACTAACTAAAGCTTATTGCTTTTTTTCTGCTTCTGCTATTAGTTAACAATAAGGAGTAGTGAGGATGCGAACTCAAGTCTAAATAATATTTAAAATAATTAGCAATTAAGTTATTCTTTTAATTCCTTGAAAATTTCGAAATTTCTTTAAAATTTGAGTTTAAACTTTTGATAGTAAATATTAGAGTTTATAAAAATGAGATTCGTGGTGCAAAATTTCTAACTTAATATTCAACGATATAAGTGAATAATACCTCTTAATCTATCAAAAATCTCTATTAATGCCAATAACTATATCTGTAACTGTACTTTTTAAGCACTCTTATGCATTGCAAACCAAATCCTTTTTAATTTATGTTGGTACCGACATATGTATGTATGTTACAATTTGCATTTCTGAGCAAGCAAAATAAACTGAATATGTATATTATTTTATTGTTTCAGGTTAATAATGATTCTCCATTTGTTTCGAAGTCCAAATTGAAATTTATAAGCTTAGTTTGCTTTCGGAAATAGATCAATAAATTTAAAAGAAAATGAATTCTTTAAGTAAAAAATTACTTGTTTGATCTTGTAAAATCGTAGAAAATTCCGTAAGCACAAGCTATATCGATAAAGGCTTAGAAGTTTTGTTTGTGTAAAGAAATTAATAAAGCAATTTCATGAAATCAGGGCTAATTAGTTTTATCCTGTTTGGGTTGACAATTACCCGACAATTTATTGATTATACGATGCTAAACCTATTAGTAGTACTGAAATCAAATAGTATTAATTATCAAAAACTAATTCGACTGAACAATAAAGGATTAAACGAGGTGCATATATGTATGTACATATTATATTGTATATGAAATATGAAAGTTTTTTTTGTATGGTGTGGTTATGTTTCTGCTCTTACTTATACTATTTATATTAATTTCTAAATATAAATTATTGATATTTTACATTTACAAGACAATGAAGCGGTAGAGGTGTGTCATCATTTTTAGTTTACTTAACTGTGATAAATTTTAAGCAAATCCAAAAATAAGAATTAAAATAAACTTTCTTCTACATTTTACTATGAACGTACACAATATATAAAGCCTTTTTTTGTAACAAAAAATAATCTTACCCATTTCATATTTTTCTGTCTGCTTGGGGTATACAAATATTTGTGCAAATTATTTACTTTTGAAAAGATTTTACTGAAACCCTAAAGGCTTCTGCAGTACTATATATTAGATAATATTAATATTTATTCTAAAGCAAAACTTATACTTCAGTATATTATAAAAATTTTAGATTTTTTGTTAATGGATTCTTTTGTTTGTAATGTTGGTTGTGTGATGAATTTTGGTCTGCTCTTAGGACTTCTAATGTTGCAACTTAACACTTTTAATTGTATTACAAAAATTTTATTAGATGCATAAAAAATAATTTAGTGGTTTTATTAGTTTTATTTTAAGTATTAATTATCAAAAAATAACATAATATTTAATGCTCGGTGTTTTTCGCGTATTCTTTAAATAAATAAAATCCACAAACTTAATGTAATTGTCAAAAAAATATGTGAAGGGTGTGTTCAAGGCATATTTATTTAAATATGCCTTGGGTGTGTTCAGTAGGTTAATGGAATGTATTTCCTTGTCAGGGTTGTATAACAAATAATAGCAGATTCGAGTGAAGGGGTAAAAGAAAGAAACAAAACTAAGGCGAATCCATTTTACTAGGTGGCAGCATGGCGAAGTTATATATTTTAGCTCGCAAGTATTTCGGAAACTGACCAATACCAATTCTGAATCGTATTTGCGTCTTCTATCGATTGGTATGTGTCGCTATGCGGCACAACGAATAGTTTCGGTTTTATAAATAAAAAACTATTTACCAAAATTTAGCGATTTTTTTCGATTTGAAAAAGTTTGCTGCACTATAACTTTTGAACGCAAGTATTTCGGAAATTGACCAATACCAATTCTGAATTGTATTTTTGTCCTATATCGATTGGTATAGGTCGCTATGCGGCACAACGAATAGTTTCGGTTTTATAAGTAAAAAACTATTTACCAAAATTTTGCGATTTTTTTCGATTTGAAAAAGTATGCTGCACTATAACTTTTGAACACAAGTATTTCAGAAACTGACCAATACCAATTCTGAATCGTATTTGCGTCCTCTATCGATTGGTATAGGTCGCTATGCGGCACAATGAATAGTTTCGGTTTTATAAGAAAAAAAATATTTACCAAAAATTAGCGATTTTTTTCGATTTGAAAAAGTTTGCTGCACTATAACTTTTGAACGCAAGTATTTCAGAAATTGGCCAATACCAATTCTGAATCGTATTTACGTCCTCTATCGACTGGTATAGGTCGCTATGCGGCACAACGAATAGTTTCGGTTTTATAAGTAAAAAACTATTTACCAAAATTTATCGATTTTTTTCGATTTGAAAAAGTTTGCTGCACTATAACTTTTGAACGCAAATATTTCGGAAATTGCCCAATAATAATTCTGAATTGTATTTTTGTCCTCAATCGATTGGTATAGGTTGCTATGCGGCACAACGAAAAGTTTCGGTTTTATAAGTTAAAAACTATTTACCAAAATTTAGCGATTTTTTTCGATTTGATAAAGTTTGCTGCACTATAACTTTTGAACGCAAGTATTTCGGAAATTGACCAATACCAATTCTGAAACGTATTTGCGTCCTCTATCGACTGGTATAGGTCGCTATGCGGCACAACGAAAAGTTTCGGTTTTATAAGTTAAAAACTATTTACCAAAATTTAGCGATTTTTTTTCGATTTGAAAACGTTTGCTGCACTATAACTTTTGATCGCAAGTATTTCGGAAATTGACCAATACCAATTCTGAATCGTATTTGCGTCCTCTATCGACTGGTATAGGTCGCTATGCGGCACAACGAATAGTTGCGGTTTTAAAAATACAAAAACTTTTTTACTTAATAGATAAATCCCCTTAATATAGCTCCTTATATCTTATACTGATTTAAGTGACAGTCAGAAAATTAGATTCTATAGGATTAGTGCTTTCTAATTCATTTTTTATTTTTAAATTACAACAATAAATGACTAGTTGTGAGCGCTTTGAAAAATGCATTTTTTTCAAGAATTTGTTTACATTTTGTTATATCTTCCAAGAAGTACTGCCGTTTTTGCAACCCTGTGAAAAAGGTTGTTGAAAAAGGTTTTAAGTATTAATTATCAAAAAATAACATAATATTTAATGCTCGGTGTTTTTCGCGTATTCTTTAAATAAATAAAATCCACAAACTTAATGTAATTGTCAAAAAAAAATATGTGAAGGGTGTGTTCAAGGCATATTTATTTAAATATGCCTTGGGTGTGTTCAGTTGGTTAATGGAATGTATTACCTTGTCAGGGTTGTATAACAAATAATAGCTGATTCGTGTGAAGGGGTAAAAGAAAGAAACAAAATTAAGGCGAATCCATTTTACAGGTGGCAGCATGGCGAAGTTATATATTTTAGCTCGCAAGTATTTCGGAAACTGACCAATACCAATTCTGAATCGTATTTGCGTCCTCTATCGATTGGTATAGGTCGCTATGCGGCACAACGAATAGTTTCGGTTTTATAAGTAAAAAACTATTTTACCAAAATTTAGCGATTTTTTTCGATTTGAAAAAGTTTGCTGCACTATAACTTTTGAACGCAAGTATTTTGGAAATTGACCAATACCAATTCTGAATCGTATTTGCGTCCTCTATCGACTGGCATAGGTCGCTATGCGGCACAACGAATAGTTTCGGTTTTAAAAATACAAAAACTTTTTTACTTAATAGATAAATCCCCTTAATATAGCTCCTTATATCTTATACTGATTTAAGTGACAGGCAGAAAATTAGATTCTATAGGATTAGTGCTTTCTAATTCATTTTTTATTTTTAAATTACAACAATAAATGACTAGTTGTGAGCGCTTTGAAAAATGTATTTTTTTTTTCAAGAATTTGTTTACATTTTGTTACCCCCCGTCTCCATTAGACATTAACATGCGTTAACAAAAGTCAAACTTCATATGAAAAAAAAAACATTATTTTTAAACTGTTTTTTTTTTATATTAAGTTTGACTTTTGTTACTACATGTTGATAGCAAATGAAGACGGGGGTTTATATATTCCAAGAAATACTGCCGTTTTTGCAACCCTGTGAAAAAGGTTGTTGGAAACCCAGAGTTTGTTTTTTTCTCATGCGTTAAAATGTGGCAGCTAGCTGTCAAAAACCTTTTTTTTAATTTGGGAAAAAGAAAAAAAATTAATTATTTTAAATATATTTCAAGATTATAAAAAATTACAAATATGTCCAAAAAAAAGGTAAGGAAGAAGTGTCTTTAGTTGTTCGATGTGATATTTTAATTAATAATTTTGGCGTCTCCCGTACATTAAGCCAACAACAAAGTGCATGTGGGTGTTTTTTCTGTTGTAATTGTTGTTTCGGCGCTGCCACCTATAGAATGTTTATATTGTTGAGTAGTTAGTCGCAATTTACATTAGACAGAAAAATGGGCAGACAGACGAGATTTGTTGGCAAGGGGTTGAAGAGGTAGAGTGTGTATTTCATGACTAGTGTACTGGACATTTTTTCGTTTCTCTTTTCTGCTTTTCGCTTTTTTCTTTGTTGCTTCACTTTATATTTAAACACACAGATTTTGAAACACACAAACATGTAAAGAATATAACACAGAAAATAAAATGTGCAAAAATCTGTCTGTCTTGTTTATGTCCAATGTAAATTGTTTAAGCAAGAGCAAAAGAGAATTCAAAAAATGTCTGCCCTGTTTCTGTCCTATGTAAATTGCGACTTATCGCATGTAAATTATGATTTAATTCGCCTTAAAAATGACTAATTAATGTCGCATGTGAATTACTGTATTGAAGTTACTTATTATTAAATATAGTGCGATTTGTTTATGGTATTTGAAATCGAGACCACGTGTCTAATGCTGTCTACAACTCTTTTGGATTGCTCGTTAATTCAATATTTTATACTATGTTATTTTCTATCTATCTTCTATATATAGAAAGCACAAAATGTGTTTGTTTTTATATTTGTTTGTTTGTTTGTCGGAAAGCTATAGCTGCCTATACCAGTGAACCGATCTTTCTAAAATTTGTGCATTATGGTTCTAGATATACGGTTGGTAAAATATGGTACTTATTTTTTAATATATGACGTGGGAGTGGCACCTCCCATACAAAGTAAATATTTATCATCGTGTAGCTTGTTAACAGTAATAGGTAGCGCCTTGAAATTTTGCACCCGTAACCTCTATACTAACATACATAGTTTATAGAAAGATAGACTGGATTGGAGAATACTTTATCTAGGGAACTGCAATAGGTAACGCCTTTTTCGCACCGGTAACGCCCATATTAACGTACATAGTCAAGCTAAACACAGGTTGAGTTGGAATGGGGGGAGTGGTCCCTCCCATATAAAGTCAAAAATTATTATAGTGTTCCTGGAAAACTACAAAAGATAGAGCCTTGAAGCTTTGCACGAGTAACTCTAATGCTAATACGCATAGTATAACCAAATTTAGAATTAATTGGGGCATTGGGCGTGATACCTCCCATACAAAGTGAAAAAATATTATCCTGTATCTAGAGAACATACAAAGTGAAAAATTATTATCGTGTTCCTTGAAACTTTTCACGAGTAACCCCCGTGTAAATACAAAAAATTTTTAGCTGGGCTATCGCCTCTACCTGGTATAAATTCACCTTGATTTTCCATAAAAGTATTATAACTTTTATTATAGTGTAAAATGGCATTTATTACAATTTCCAAATTCCATTTATTTATTATTGCATTTATTACAATTCCAAGACGAATTAAACTTACCGGGTAGGAGTGTAGACCTGCAGGATATTTTTACTCTACTTTGTTGCTAATGTCTTGTTAATAATGCATTAATTTATATAAGCTATTAAAATATCATAGTTGATACCATAGATTACATAGATGGCCAAATGTCAAAAACGTGGCTATAAATGTCATCACACTTACGGGTACCGTGTGAATTCAACACATATAGGGGATTAAATTTGTACTAACATTAAGATACTATTACGCGATATATCGTTGCACTTTCTGAATATGTATATAATTTAAAATTTTCGCACTCAAAATATATTAACATTTTAATGTATTTATAAATTTTAACAAAAAATAAATTTCATTTTGTTGAAATTTGTTAGGTTGAATTTATTTCTTCACAGTATTGTATTTTTTTGTCTTTTAGGGGATGAAAATTTTCAATACAGAATTGTAATTAATTTTATTGAGCCTTTTTTAATACAATGAAAGAATGAACAACAATATTATAATAAAGAAAACTTAAGACTATAATGTATTATCTTAATTATACTTTACTTATACTTTAGAAAGAATAATTATTACAAAGAATAAGTTTTTGAAATAGAAATAATGCTCTTGCTCCCGATGCTGATTTTCAATACAGAATAATTAATAATTAAAATTAGTATTTATTCCAACGTTTTTCGCACATAAATATATTAGCAAAAAATACAAATTTATTATTCTTAATTAAAAACAAAAGAAATGTTTAATTTCTAAAAGTGATTGTAAAAAATATAGTTTTTTTTACAAAACATTTTATACAACTATGTGCAGTGTAGGTGCTGTGGAGAAATTTTTTTAAAAACCAACTCTTATCCAAATTTTTCTACCAATACATTGCAAGTTTTAGCTTTTTGACATTTTAGTTGTCTAGCTATGTGTTATCTATAGCCTAGTACTCTGTTCGAATTTATGAAAAATGTTGAGCAACATTTATTATTTCACAAGGAAAATTTGACATTTAAAATGTGGTGTCTATCTCGCGATTTGAAAGAATTTTACGATTTTATTGTTTTTAAGTATACCACATTGTTTTAGAAATGTTAACAAAAGCCAAGCGATCAGCTGTTGCTTGAAAAATTCCACATGAAATAATGCCACTTTGCTTTATTTCACAGCTTTGTTAAATGTTGCTAGAAACATTTCAATGTTTTCCCACAGCAAAAATAGAGAACTACTTCAGCAACATTTTTTCATGACTTTTTCATACAATTTTTTTTAAGTATGTAGTTTGACAGCATTTCGCATGAAAAACTGAACAGAGTACCAGGCTTATGGTTGATACCCAATGCACGACCAACAAGGTAGACTCGCGGCGAAAAAAAGTACAACTCTGTAATAAAAATACGTACATACATTAAGTCGGTTCTTTTCAAAAACAACTTTAAATTAAAGAACTGCTTTAAATGAGATGGCAACTATAGTCAAAATTAAAGCATATTTTAACTTAAACCAACTTTAATTGGGTGCCACATCAAAAGCATGAAATGTTTTCATAGAAAAAAAGGCCGCAAAAATTTGTTTACTTTTACTTTTTGTTTTTTTTTATAATTTACATATATTGTAAAATTAAATAAAACAATAACTAAAATTAAGGAAATACAGGAAAAGGTAAGTCAATTATTTGATATTTTATGTTACAATTAATTACATTACGAGTTTTTAGAAGCAGCAAAAGCAGCCACGAGAAATAGAGGCAAACTGGAGCTTAGCTGAAAAAGAATATCCTCTAAATCCTCAAGTATTGCAAAATCTTGTAAAATATTTTCCATTTTTCACTTTTTTTTATAAAATAAAAAAACACAATTAATAATTTTTCTAAATATTACTTTTTTTGTTTTTTTTTAGTTTTTGTTTTATGCGGCTTTTGGTTAAAAAGAACTTCAGCTTGTTTTAATTTTAACACATGCTTTTTAGTTAAAAGTATACTTTTACTTGTCTATAGTTAACAAAATTGTTAGTTTTAACAAAAGTAAACTTTTTATTTCTTAAAGTGTACTTTATTGTTGACTATGATTATGGGCCAATGTATTTTTGACAAGACATTAGCAAAAAAAGAGAGCAAAAAACAATCAGCTGGGCTATCACCTGCACGTGGAATGAATTCGCCTTGAGTGAACCGACAAATAATATTGCCAGACTTGGCTCCTTATTGTGATTTTAACGATTTATTTATATATGATAATATAAATTTTTAATAATTGAGGTTTGGTAATGATTTCTCTTATACTCACATTCGAAATATTATTGTGCTATAACTGTTATTGTACAATAAAATTGCCTATGTGTATATAATATTAGTAGGTGGCACAATATATTGAACAAAATCAAAAGTCTTGATTTATATTGCGCAAAATGGAATATTTTGTAATGTTAGTTTTCCACCATTGCTTTTATTTTAAATTACTTAATGCCAAAATTGTTTAATTTTTATTAATTAATCAATAATAATTTTACAATTTGTTCAAATATAACTATGTATGTAGGTTTTTTTACTTTTAGATAAATGCATATTTATGTAAATGTCAAGAAAAAATGCGTAATTTTTTACTTTAAAATATCGTTTCAGTTATTTAGTAGTGTGGAACAAAATGGCAATAATTAAATCAATAAGGTACTCAATATCATTGTGTAGTTTAAGGGTACCTTTAGTTTGTCCTATACTGAAGAAATTACGTATTAATATAATGCTAATTACCCATAACATTTTGTGAAAAAAGCAATATTTTTTTCTTACTTTCCTTATACAAAAGCAACCCAGGTAACACCTGCCAATACTCAATACAGATTTATATTTTGAGTTCTTTTTTCTTTAGGAAAAAATGCAAAAAATTGTACTATAATAATTGAAATAAATAAAAAAATCTGTTATTGCAACATCAACTTGGCCTTGCTTGAATTTGTTTATTTAAAATATTAAGTTCGTTTTAGAAATTTTACATAACATTGTCTCAAACATAAAGACCCTAATTCAAATAGATGTAACTTTACAGGAGAAGTTAAAAAATAATAGAAACTGTAATATTCCCAATGTAATTTGTAACGTACAACTGCTTGAAAAAAGCGATACTTTTTAAGCGATACTTATAAGTATTGAATAGCAAAATCAACTATTTTGTTGTTTAATTTTTAACGATTCAATAATCACAAAAACCAAAAGCTTTCCTCTCTAATGTATCGCTTTACTAAAAGTGCTTTTACACGGCGTGTATTTGTCATATGACTTGTCACTTTCCCATGTGTAAATTCTATACACGTCGTGTAAACCCTTTCAAACATAACATGTGTATTTTCCATGTGTACAATACATATGACATTTTTCCTTTAGATGTGATGTGACAAATCATCTGATATCCTGTAATGCCAACTTGATATTTTGCTATTTTAGGTTTTTTGTGGTACCAAAAGCACTCAAAGCGTGGCAAAAGCACTACGTTGGCAATACAAATCTGTGTGGCGGAAAAATTATATATTATAGGTTATGTTAGATGAAATTACACATGTACGTTTAAAAGCAAAAATTATAAACCGTATGTAAAATGTCTATTTTGACAAACACATGAATTTACATATGGGTTATCAAACTGACAAGTCATATAAGAAACACACGCCGTGTAAAACTATTTTTAAGAAACACAATTGCTTAATATTAAAAACCTTATATGTACATAATGTATGAATATCCTTTCTTTATGTGGTAAAGAGAAAAAAAAATATTTGATTGAGTTGGGATTTTGTGACGGTATTTCGTGAATTTTACTCTGGCAACACTGCATTACAGTTTTGCATTTAACACGAAAACAACAAAAAAAAGAAACTAACCCAGTTTCATTCGCCCATAAAAAAATTCCAAATATAAAAATAATAAAAAACGGGTGTATTGTGAAACCTTAAACAACTAATTAAATCGCGGCTAAAATTACTAATAGTTGTTCTTGAAATAAATCAATAAATACCTAGCTGGAATAGTAAAAACAACTTTGTGCAAAAAAACAAAAATCAGCTGGTAAGTCCCAGTTCACATTTAGGAAGTTTTTCGGCAATATTTTTTTATTTAATTTTCACGTTTACACAAGAAATTATTTTATTCAAGACTTGATTGAACTTAGTTTAATTAAAAGTTGCGAATGAAATAAAATAAATGCTGTCTTAATAAACTACTTAGTTCGGGGAACAAATCTAGTTTACGGACACATCATAAAAATTAAAAAAAAGTAGCCTATTGTGTGTAAAATTTAATTTTAAGCAATTAATGTAAAATGAAAAAATTGGCGCGACCCTTAGTTTCGGAAAAATTACGGACCCCCAAAGCTTCTATGTAAAATATCCCAGCAAAAACTTCACTTAAAAAGAATCTATTTAATAATGAGAAATCGTTGTCGCAACTACTTACAATTACTTACAATTACAATACAACTACTTACAATTTAACTGAAAGAACTACTTATTTTTTTTCGAGATGTCGCTAAAAGAAGGCAACACAATTTAAATAATCATAACAAAAAATAAGTACTTGAAATAGGTAAATTTACGTGATAAATATTGAAAAATTTACGTGATAAATATTAAAAAATTTACGTGATAAATATTAAAAAAAAAAAAACATTTTTTGTACTATGGTTCGTGTGATAGCTAAGCTTCAGTAGTTATGGAAACGCAACATACTTATTTTTAGAACAGTACGTATTATCGGCAAAGGATGGTGCTGCATTATTGTAAAGAGAATTATTATTATTTATTAATTAGCAAACTCCATTTCATGTTGGCAGGGCTGAGTATTGAACTCGTGACCATCGTTTTTGTGGTCAACGTGCTAACCACTTGAGCTACAGCACCCTTTGGTATAAGAATATCTACATATTTGCTAAGAATATTTCACAAATATTAGCAAACTTAAAAAAACCATAAGCGAATCAACTTTTTACCAGTCAACTTTCCTAGGATCCACATAATAAGCTAAATACAGTTTTAAAAATATTTTTATTAATTAACAAAAAATTTAAATATTCACAGATGGGTAAAATAATACGATGTCATTTATAAAATTAATTCTGTTGTCAAAATATTTATACCCGGAAAAATATTTATATTACATTTGGGCTAAGAGGATTCCCTCATGTCCATGTACATTGATATAAATGTGTTGATATAAATGTGTTTGAAATAAAAAATGCGTAGATAATAGACGGGCAATTCATCCCAACATGGGTCGCATCACAAAAATTGATTAATGCTTTTTTTATTCAAAATTGTTAAAATGTTTATTTTATTACTTTAAATTAATAAAACATAAGGTCTGTTCCAGGTGCATAACAAAACAGTCAGAACTCGAACATATTATTCCGAAAGCGTTTCAGGTAACAATTTTTGTACAATTTTTAGAGAAAATTTTTTCACATCCCGTACAAAGTTGTACGAACTTTTTCTTTGGGTGAGTTCGGACTAGAACTAAATTATCAGCTGCTTTTGTTTGCATTTAAAAATTAAAAAAAAAAAAAATAAATAAGGAAAGAAAGATTTTATTTAAAAGTAAAATGGAAGATTTTTAAATAAAGTTTCAGAATAACGTCCAATAGTTACTTGAATTTCCATTTTGCAAAAAACTATAAATTATAACTGTCTTTTACTTTTTTCAGTTTATTTTCTTTCACTTATTACAGCTGTTGTCAATGATGCAAATGATTTGTTTTTAAAATATAATGCATTTAAGCGTCTAAAATCACTAAAATAAAATTAATTTGAGGAAGTAAGCAACATTAGTATTTCAAGACGTTCAATTGTGGTTTTTTGCGTTCCAGCAACTTTGGACAATTTTGTCATATTAGGAGAATAATTTTGTTTTTACTCTCAAAAGTCCGGACTTTTTTGTTATGCACCTGGAACAGGGGGGATTTTTCTTTCGAATCGAAATAAGCAGTAACCCCCCAGACCTATAGTGTAGTATATTGTGTATGAATATATACAGCTGATTGACTCACGAGAGACAAGTTAATGGTAATATAAAAACAAATTGCATTCAAATGTATAAAAAATTATTTTTTTAATAACACTTTATTTGTAAGAAAAACAACGTTGTCTTATAAATATTAGCATATTTAAATTTTTAGATCTAAAAGTTAAACCTATCACTATATCATTAAACATCAATTTTCGTTTTTAAACTAAATGTATTATTTTATACAAGAAAATAATGAGTTATATAATTTATTATAAGGAAGTAGTTATTAAATAGCTTATAGGTAATGCAGCGAGTAGCGAATAGAGCTACTAAGTAATGCACTTAGGAAGTTGTTCCTACTGAAGTTGTGAGTAAAAATTTTGCTGGGATGATATACAATCGCGACCATTTTATGACGGAATGAGACAATATGGGTATCATTGGAATGGTCATTAAATGTACTATCAAGCTAAATTAAAATCAGTGAAAAAAAATTAAAAAAATTTCGAGTGCGCACAGAAAACAGTTTTTTTCAAAATTTTTATTCTCAAGGATTTTTTACTCTATTGTATAACCATCACCGGCTTCACTTACTAAAGATTTTCTGCATAGCCGGTCACAGAATAAAAATAAAAAATATTTTTCTTCTATTTACTTAAATTTTTTCCATTTTTTTTTATTAATTTCACATTAGTTGGTTAGTACTTTTATTTATAATTTTAATGAAACCCATTAAAGAGCTGCATGAATGTTTTGATTTTCTGTCTATTGAGAATGAAGCGAAAACAGAACTCTAATTGAGAATACATCTAACGAACCATGGTACAATAATACAGGTATATGCAAGGCGAATTCAAAAAAACTAAGCAACCTTTGCCCGACTGTGTCAAACTATTTTACTAAAATATAAAGAGAAATATAAATAACATGAGCTGTGTTCGCAAACACTTCTATTTCAAATTATTATTTATAATTTTAACAATTAAACATTATATTAAAAAATAAAACTGGTTTACGTTAAATAAATAAAATAAATTATGTGTAAAAGGAAGCATTTTTAAGAAAAGGTTTTAAATATTTAATACTCCGTACATAGAAGTATAAAAAGATTTTAAATATTTGTTTAACATAAGTAATCATATTTAATTTAAAAGTTTAAATTTATAAAGATCAATCTCCAATAATTCATTTTGTTCAAGATTAAAGTGGCTATAATCAGTTTTCAAAGTTATTCCGGTTGGTCACCTGTACAAGCCATAATATAATAACCAAGGCACACTTATTATTCAAAAGATCCCTTACATTGTGGGTTTCGCCCTCATTAAAAGAGTCTGTAGATATATGTAGGTAGGACACCTAAATAAATATGCAGTACTTATAAACTAAATCTAACGAGCCTAAAGCCGATATGGCTGCTTTCAGCAAGTCAGGAATTGAGAGAGCTGCACATGGCCCTTGCAGCAGCATCAAATCCAGTTGATCATATTATTTTATTGTCATAAGGTTATGCCGAATATCGAATTGCCGCCTACGATAACTGATTTAAATTTAGTTGAAAAGATTTAACTAAAAACATAAACATTGCAATTTAAATAAAGGATTGAATATAATACAGTAATTAGTTCACAATGCATTCAGGTTACCCTTATTGAGGGGAATACCACTAACTCTATCAGAAAGTGTAAAGTACCTTGGCATAATTTTAGATAGTAAATTATACTGGAAAATTAACATCCAGGCTAGACCGTCTAAAGCCATTACAGCAATATATGTATGTAAAAAAGCCATAGGCAAGACTTGGGGAATGAACCCAAGGATTGTGAATTGGTTACTTGAAGCGGTATTCAAACCGATCTTACTCTATGGAGTCATCATCTGGTGGAAAGCACTGGATAGTAGGGCAAACATCTTTATTCTAGAAAGGGTATTGCGTAATATGGCGATCCTAATAACAGGATCCATTAGGTCAACACCGATGAAGGCACTTTTTGCTATGCTAAACTGGTTACCAGTAGACCAGATGGCCATGAAGCTAGCACTAAGAACGGCCGTTAGACAGAATGTCACAGGTGCATGGAACCATAGACTATGGGGTCATGCCAGTATTCTAGGAATCACGAATGTTATCCCTGGACTTATAGACTACTGCATCTCGAAACCCTTCTTCATGCGAAACCTCGAGTTCGACCTGACGGAGGGTTACTCACAACCTCCTGGATCACTCTGTGTTTACCGATGGCTCCAAAAGGGGTGTGAGGGTTGGAGTTGGGGTCTATATAGAGGAATTTGGAATCAAGATGTGTTTCAGACTCTCAAATGACTGTAATGTTCTACAAGCAGAAATATCTGCTATTAAAAAGCGGCAAACTGGCTAAGGTATCAGAGAATATCGAATAGGAATATCTGGTTTTGTACCGACAGTAAAGCTGCTATTATGTCCCTAAAAGGTGTGTTCAGAATATCAAATTTCGTCCTGGAATGCCGGACATCCTTAAATGCGATGGCTAAAATTCAACCGTCACCCTTAAATGGGTGCGGGGACACGGGACTACCTTAGGCAACAGTGTTGCTGATGAACTGGCAAAGGAAGGGTCTCTGCTTCATGATAGCGCCATTGACGTCTATTGTGACATTCCCCTCCTTGCATGCGGGCAACGAATAAACCGTGGTCTTTATGACCTAGCCCGGGATAAATTGTTCGACGAGTCAACTTGTTTGACGGCAAGGACGATCTGGCCCTTACTGGATCAGAAGAGGACGTGACTTGATATCAGCGGTCATTGTCTATTCGGATCCCATGCAAAAAGCATGGGCCTCCCCTACAACGACTTTTGCAGAAGCTGCCAAGAACCAAATTATACCTCTAAATCGGTGCCTTACTTGGAAAAGACATTTAGAATCAAAGTTAAAAATTATGTTAAAAATAGCCCAACTAAATTGGCTTATTGGCAGAAACTCTACCATCAACTTAGATTGCAAACTCCTACTGTATAAGTTGATCAACAAGGCATTATGGTGTTATGGAATTCGGTTATGGGGCACTGTTTCAGCATCCACCTTAAAAGCTCATGTCCTCTTATTCGAATAAATAACCAAACCATACCTCAACACTAAGAAGTCAAATACCCCGGCATACATCTCAATCGACGCTCAACCTGTAAAAGTAATATTGAAATAATATTCACACAAATGAAGTTAAAAGCAGTCCAAAAAATTGGCTAATTGGCAGTACCGCTACTCTGAGGTTAGATTGTAAATGTCTAATCCTTAAAACAATATGGAGTTCAAACTTAGAAAAACTTCAAAGGCGCTAAAATATGATTCTGCTAATGATCACAGTTGATCCGTCTATAAAAAACTCGAACATTCACGAAGGTCGAACATTTGTTAAAACAGAAATAGCGAAACATGCTTTAAAGTATTTAAAGTAGCTTAAAAAGCACCCAAATTTACCGTCCCGTAAGATCGCAAATGATCGTGGTTACTTTCAACTGTGAAGAAGGGATATTGCCTCTCTCGTCGGAACATCAGAGGTATGACCCACAAATGATAACAACAACCGTGAAGCATACAATTTTTTAGTTCAAATACATACATTCAAGATACAATAAATAACAATATGAAAAATATAAACTAAAATTGTCGGAAGTACAAAACAATAATTTCTGGTTTAATTAATTGCAATCTATATAAATATATAATGGCTGACGACATACGATTTTAAATTTTACGTTTCTATAAAAACAATTGGCATTACTAAGAAAAACACTAATTGTTAATTTGCAACCTTCCCTTTTTTCAATTACGATAATATTTGTCAACTTATGTGCGGCACTGTTTGCACCTGTATGCTTTCTAAATTGTAACAACTATACCGCCAAGAATTCACAAATATTTACATTTGCCAATAATGACATAAATGACTCAGTTAAAAATAACTGTTTGTTTAAAATTCAGACGCTTTACGTTTTTGATAACTTCTGAATGCAAATATTGATTTTCTGGAATAATTGAGAAATAAAAAAATTTAATTTTTATTAGCCGAATTATGCCAATGTATAAACAAGTGCGGGGATAAGCGGAAACATGTCGTAATGTCCATTATATAACGATAGCTATTAGCGGAACATGTGGAGAAATGCGTAATAGGCTTAAACTGTGGCTTAAAAAGCATGCCTCAGTCTTTGCCTTAAACATAAATAACAAAGGTGAAACAGTGTTCTCCTGGAAAAAAGTCATAGAAATAAAGCGGAACGGTGTTAAAGAGCCATGCTTGGAGCTTGGCAATATTATTAGTAAAGACGAATAAGTTTCCGTAAAAACAGAATATGAACGGTTATCCGCATCCGTTTAGGTAGTAAGGAGAACTAATCGGTCTTGGAAAGGAGGATTGCAGGGTATTTAGAGGAAATTGGAATACACTGGACGCTGCAAAAACTAAGCTCCTTTTGGGTTTAGACAAAAAAGTTCTAAGAGTCGTGGTAGAGCAAGAACCAGTCAATGGGATACCCCGGTACATCAGATTTCTGTAAGATGTGCAAGGACAAAGAGAAGTTGGAAACTACAAATCACATTGTGTGTCACTGCCTGGTATTACAAGGCCGCATACTTAGATGGCTAAGTGAAAGATTTCTCAATGGGCTATACGACATCGTAGGCTGCAAACTCACAGATGTCGTCGCTTCATCAAGGAAATCGGGTAGCTGAGTGATAGGTAGCAGGACGCACCTAGGTCTCTCTTTCCTTTTTGTTTAGTTTTAGTTAGCTGAAGGGAATCACAATCGACCCTCCGGGTCTCTGAGCAGATGCGCCATTTCTGACACAACCCTTAACCTAACCTAACCATTCTTTTCATATAATAAAACTGTAAAAGTGTCGTATATCTGAATCTTTGTTTTATGTAAGTACAATTTAGGTAGCGAAGCAAGTATGTGTTGATAATGAACAATAAAATTTTACTCCATAAAAACTTCGGAATCTTTTATAAACTCTTGTACGAAATATTAGGTGTAATCTAAAGTTGTTCCCTTTTGAACACGTACAATTTTATGAGCTTAGGATTCCTAAAAAGTATTATCAGATTGATACATATGATTAATAGACATTTTTCCTTTTTAGTTAGTTTTTTTAATCTTAATGCTGGGAACACAACTGGGACGAACGACGAATTTCGTCCAACACGACGAATTAGTCGGTAAAAATTCTCTGTGTAAATTCGTCATATGAAGCACAATAATGACGTAAAAGTTCCAGCTGTTATAATTGGTAAAATGACTTACTGTTTGTGCAAGGCAAATTCATACCAGGTGAAGGCTGACTGTTTTTTGCTAATGTATTGCCAAAAATACAATGTTTTATATCTGCTAGTAGAATGCCAAATTTATTGTTTTTTTGTAGTTGTTGCCGTACTGCTCACACCTGGTATGAATTTGTCTTGTGTTTGTGCAAAAAAAGTAAAAATACAATAAAATTAATCAAAGAATTTAAAAATTTTGTGAAAATAAATATAATAAGTATAATACTTATTTAAGTGAAAGCTTTTTTGTTTGCTCGTAAATGTTTAAGAATGACGTGTTTGGGAAAAATTTACATAAAACCATATGATAGAGTGACCATATAAAATAATAATTCTTGTAAAAAAACACAACTAAAAATAATTATGTACTCATTGTGCTTATTTTTAATGTTATAAAATAAAAGTAAATTAATTATTAAAGTAAAAAAAAACTATTTATTAAAGTACTTGAAACTAAAAGCAAACCTGGTCACATTGTGTTCATCGTACAGCGGCGTAAGAAATAGAAATAAATCTAATTCAATTTATTTTTGGCGACAAATATTCGCGGCCAAAAACTCATCGTTCATCCCAATTGTGTTCCCAGCATATTTTATGAGTTCCAAAAAGAGCTTAGAGAGGATTCAATACCAGCTCGAACATGCCAAAGATGTTTTGTGATATTTTTGTTTGCTATTAGGAAGGCTGCTGCTTACTGGATAATTTGAAATGCCTTAGTTTGTATCCAAATTCTAGGATTGGGGGATATACTATCTTTCTTCTTTTCGAAAAAATTTTTACTCAAATCTAATAAAAAAGAGGTAAATATTGTATTCTATAAAATTCAATTTAAAAAATAAACAAACGCTAATAAATAAGTGTCCGATATATTGATTATTTTGATACTCTGAAGTGTGCCCACTTTTAAATAAAAATAGATACGGTTATTATTGATTTAATTAAAAAGAGAAAACTTACATTTTTCTAAATTTGCAAAACAATAAATTAAATGGAAAAGGATTTTGTTTTTGTAAGAGGGTCCCGTAATACAATTTATAATTTGTTTAGTTCACAACTGGTGCCGTTTTTAATTCGCACCGTAGTTAGGAATGGGATTATATATACAATTTTGTTATATTTTTTCAAAATTAAATAAAATGTAATAAACTGAAATTATTAATTGGAAATAACAAATGTTACCATTAATATCCTTAAGGGTGTGGATCGTTTTTCGATTATTTTCACGGCATTAGTCTTGAACAGCACCCCCCATAATTTTCTATAGGAGATTAAATTGGTGCTGAAAAGCGGTTAAATTGCATCACTAAGACGGCTGATAACACGGTTGCCGAACTTAGTGGTGCACTTTTCGGCTGAAACCGAAGGTTGTCTAATTTCGTACCTATTGAAGGCTCGCCGTTGATTTAAATGGCTTTTCTAGCATTATTTTCGAAAAACGTTAAACAATGACAATACATATTTTTAATTTTTACATACAAAATGAGAAAAAAATCGTGAGGAGGCGAGGTTTAGGAAGCTCCTATAACATAAATATATGTTAAACTAGCTGTGCCCGCCACTTCGCCAGCATCCTTCAATATTTTGTTCGATTTTGTTTTGAAAGCAATCCACACCAAAGACCCTTACGTTTTTAGTTTTTTTTTTAAGAGAAGTAACACTCAGGCAATGAATGCCTTTAGAAAGGGATAGTAGTAGATAAGACAGATGGTTAGTGTGATAGTAAAGCTTCGCAAGCGCTTCTGGTGTTCTTTAGGCGAATTAGTTTGAAGCTAGCATAGCCACTAATAATTATTTCACTTCGCCGAAGATTTAGAGGTATGTGGTAATACCGGCGTTTTTAGTTCGGCCTTAAGATATGCTACATATCTGGTTATGTATTTTTTTACTTTATAAAAAGTAAAGTATACATATTGGGGCTTTAAAAATTTACTTTTAAAAAAGTTAAAAGTTTACGTTTTTTTAATCGGTGCTTTGCACTTCGAGAAATTTAACAATAATTTTATAAATTCTGTTTTAAAATTCGCTGTTTGGATAGGGCTGGATGGAGAACTCTTAACATTTGTGTTAAAAATAAACTTTTTATGACATTTCCACAAAATTATATACCCGAGGTATCCAACTTTGGGGGCTTACCCAGAAGGGTAATTTCTGTGAAATTTCATTAAGATATCGGTTCACGAGATACCGAATTATGTTCAAAATAAATTGTTATCAAAACCACTGTGCTACGTGGAACATGTGGAACATGGTCCACTAACAAGCCAGTCTCACGACCTTTGCATAACTTTTCGTACAAAACTCGCGGTGAGTGCTAATTTCGATCGAAAAATAATATTTTCATGTGAGCAATCGCGTCAACCATCGTGCGGATTACTTTTTCATAAAAAAATGTGATATACTCGGTTGAGATGTCTACAGCTTCAGACACCTCACGTACTTTATTTAGTTTCTGTATAGTTTTCACAAGAAATTAATTTTTTTAAATTTCGTTAAATTTTTGTCTGCTCTCAATGGCTGCCAAAAACAAACTAATAGTCGCAACTTCCTCCAAATTGGACTAGAAATAGAAAACATCTAACGGCAACAATGCACAGTGGGGCAGAATCAAAATATTTTGGAAATAACCTAGTCATTTATAAACGGGAATGCCGATTGATCCAAAATTTGACATGAGCATAGCAGAGGAGTATCTGAATTTAATTTTTAACCCTGCTACTATGTTAGAAAAAAAATACACATGTTATGTTCGGGTCATATTTTGACCCCACATTTTTTATTGAGAAAATTCAAACTTATACATTTCAAAAATATTTTTAAGGCTTGTGATCAATGCAATATGTCGTCGATAGCGTGATTGTGTGTCGGTGTGACGGACAAACAGGTTTTTTGCAAGTTATGTACCTTTAATTTGCACCTTTTCCGTTCACTAGCGCATTGTTGTTTTGGAGAAGGCGAATTCGTAGATGATGATTCTTCTCGAATTCTTCGTACCAATGATGCAGAGGCTTCTGCGCGAGGAAGCCGACTACGCCTCTTGATATGTTCTTGAGCTAAAACTTCACCGAGTTGCTCTAAAAATAGGCGCCTTTTGTGCAGTTTATTTTTTTGCCATTCAGGATATATTTCGCTCCATATTATAAAAGCGTTGAGCCAGTTGCTCTGCTCTCTAATTTATTAGAAATTAGAGAGCAGAGCAACTGGCCACCGATTGGTTTTTCTTTTGCACGAATATGTACGAACCATTTGGTCCAATGTGTCGACTCCGCCTTTTGTCGAGTTGTAGTATTCAATTATTTCCTGAATTTGTTTTGGATGATCTTGCTGTTATGGTGAAGAGTGCTAAGCAAATAATCCATTCTGTATTTTTTGGCACATACAAAACTACAGTTTCTTTTTCATGAAAAAAAAAAATTTACTTGAGTGTATCATAAGCTTACGCAACTCTTGTGTTGTTGCATGAACCGGCAAAAAACGTTTGTTTTTCCTCACTGTGCAAATTTATGACTCGTAAAAAAATTATCGGTAGTCACATTTCGTCCACGGTATGAAGACACTAAGTCTAGAACAACCCATTCGCCGTGGTTCCTTTTAGAATTGTCTCCCACTTTGCCCAAGTATATTTGGAACTGTAAGCAAAACGCGGTGTCAGAATTCGCTGCTATCCACGCTTTCATGCCATATTTCCTAGGTTTACTTGGAATGTATACTTTGAAAGGACATCTACCTCGGAACGGAATAAGTTCGTCAATCGTTGTATTAGCACTTGGAACGTAAAGCAGTTGCAAGTTTTGAGTCCATTGCTCATAAAATGTGCGAATAGGAGCAAGTTTATCTCCTTTTTGTTCTGATCTTCTTCTTTGCCTATCGTCAAATGCTAGTACACGAGAAATATTGCTAAATCGCTCCAAAGACATGATTGCTCTCAAAAAAGGTCATCCATAAAAGTCGTCCCACAGGGAGTTAAGACTTTCACCGTATGACCGATAGACTCTTAAAAGAATAATATGTCCGTTATACATTTATAATAGAAAAAATATATTGTAAATAAATACCAATAAGTATAAGAATTCCCAGGTGAGCATCGAACTCAATGGCATCTATAGCTTGAAAATTTTCGAAAACAGCACTTCCTTGCAAATTGCTGTAGTGAATTATATCAATTTTCTTAGCTTCTGTAAGGCATACATCAAAAGTATCACGAATTTTCGAAATACGATGAATAGCATAAGAAGTCACTCCAGGTTTTGCATGAAGAATATTTTTAATTGCTGCACGACTTAGACATTGCAAAGAAGGTATTGTTGTCCACTTTATCATCCGATCTTTACCGAAAAATTATGTGCCATTATTTACGGTCAATGAACTGAAGGCCTCTGTGTCACTGGAAATGGATTATTCTGAAGATAAACATTCGTCTTCCTCAAGTACAAAATTGACATTACCATCATCACTTGCATCGTCTTCAAGGACACGCATGCTGACATTATGGCCAAGTAAATGCAAAAAATGATAGAGGGTCATCAAATGACCCGAACATGATATGTGTAAACAGTTGCAATAAAAAATTGTCTAAGCCTAAAAAGGCGATAAAACTAATTGAATTCAATATATTTCAACAATTCATGCACTGAGTAGTAAGAACTTTCAAATATATTCCACCAGTTAGAAATACAGTAATGTTAAATACGATTTGGGTATTCAAAAGACCCCAACGTATTAGCAGGGTTAAAGGTGGGTACCATACACCCTCCAGGGGTGGCGCTATGTGGTCTCAAAGTTGGGAACCTCGCACATGGAAATTCTTTTACAGCTTACCATTTCTTCAGTTTTATTCTGATTTTTTAAAATTATACATGGACCTAAAGGTCTTTTCAATACCTACAAAACGGTATCTAAAATTCCAAATAATAATTTAAATTGATTGCATTTTAAGAAATAAAATTTTTGATTTTTCGCTATCCTGGTCCAGTTTTTTTCAAAATATTGTGTACAATTTTTACCAAATTTTTTTAAATCGTATTTATCACACTTCTATCAGTTTATGTTACCATAACAGTGCCATAACATAACATAAATCAGTAACATGAACTGATAAAAGCGTGATAAATATGGCAATACTCATATTTAAAAGTACATAGTTTTGAACGTAAAAATGATATTGAGGTATTTTTTTTTTTGTTTGATAGGAAATTGCATCAATTATATTAATATTTATAAAAAAAATTAAATATTACAATAAAAGTTTAAGGAAAAATTTTAAAAATAAATTTTAAAAATAAAATTTTTATTAATTAAGCAAATCAAATAAAAATTTTTGTACATGTGTTGTTTATCAACTAAAATGAAATGACCAAAAATCTGCAATATTCCACAATTCCCAAAATAAAGACCAAAAATCCCAAAATTGGGATTTTTACTCTTTTGCCCATAAAGTCTACATACGGACTAGGGCTCATTAAATATTTTCAGAAACAATTTAGGGCATTTATAGCATTGTTACTACAGTCTTCTTTTTTCGATCCCAGCTTTGGCATTTTAGAATATATAAGCTAAAGTCGAAATTTCGATGTAAAATAGGTCATATTGTGGTACCTCCATCTTCTACAAGGATGATCAATATTATATGAAATATGTTTAAGCGTACACACATATAGTTAGCTTACACAAAAATGTAAAATTTTTATATATTCCTTAAAAAAATTTTTCTATAAAAAAAATACGTTAACGGCCTTTTTTGGTTTAAAGTACACAAAAATGCAATAATTTTGGATTTTTTAAATTGAATCGTCTAGTTTTTAACTCAGTAAAGATACAATCTTCAAATTTATCAGAAATATTTAGAATTTGGCTCGCTAACTACGGTAAAAAATTTTAAAAAAATTGGTAAAAATTGTACCCAATATTTTGAAAAAACTGGACCAGGGTAGCGAAAAATCACATATTTTATTTCTTAAAATGCTTAAAACTCAATCATTTTAAATTATTATTTGCAAATTTAGATACCATTATGTAGGTATTGACAAGACCTTTAAGACCATATATAATTTAAAAAAATCAGAATAAAACTGAAGAAATGACAAACTGTAAAAAAATTTCCAGGTGCGAGGTTCCCAACTTTGAGACCACATAGCGCCACCCCTGGAGGGTGTATGGTACCCACCTTTAAAACTTAAGTTCAGATACTCCTCTGCTATGCTCATGTCAATTTTTGATCAATCGGCCAAGCCGTTTATAAATTACTAGGTTATTTCCAAAATATTTTGATTCTGCCCCACTGTGCAATGCTGCATTGAAAGTTACTGCGCTGGAACTATAAAAAGTCAGAGAATTATGAAATTGCCCTCGAATGGGACAACCACCTGCAACATTTTCGCTTTCACTGCGATTAATACATATTTAAAACAGCGAACTATTGTGTAAAGCAAAATAATGAGTTATATTTAAATTGAAAATATATAAATATTATGGCGAAAAAAGGGTAAGCCGTTTTAAGAAAACCAAATCCGAGTTTCTGATTTGAATACTCTAGCTCAATAATGTTCGTCAATAACAAATATAATGGGACACCCTATTTTAATAATGCATATACCAATTGAAAATTTCTTTATTGATCAGCTAAACTTTTATTCAGTTTGTAACCGTTCGTCGTATGTGTTAAATCGCTGTTTTGTCGATGTTGTGAGAGTATAAATATACATATGTATTTGAACATAAATAAAACCTACTTTATTTATTTAATTTTTTTTAATTGAAACACTTGTGCAAACACAAAGTAAGAGTTTTCCCAAATGTGGGTCTAATTAAAAAAAATATCAAATAATTTGTTCAAGTTGAATAAAATGTTAAGCATCAACAACAGTTTAATCATTTAAATTGGTAAGCATTTTTTATTGCCTTTGAAATTTCATCAGACAAAGACTAGTGAGTGAGATGTATTATTGTTGTACAAAATATTGGTAAAATAATAAACTGTTAAGCTATATTCCAATCAACTTTAAATGTTTTGAAAAATATCACTCGATACTTTTTTCTTAAAAGTGTTTATTTATTTTTAATCTGTCTGACATCATTGCCTTCTTATATCTATTTTCGGTTTGAGCTGTGTATCCAACCAAAAGGAGGCTTATATATACCGTTTGTTAGGAATAGTTTTGAAGTTATAAAGTTCAATAAACTGTATTATATCTGGCCCTAGACACCCAATCCAGGTAAGATGTATTACTTATTACCGCTCTGTAAAGCAAGAAGCTTTATAATATTTTGGTTTGCCACTACAAGCAATAAAATTTTGGATTTTGAAAACTGTTGCCTGTTAAAAATAAGCTTTCAAATGCGCTTCTTGTAAGGAGTAAAAAAAAGGCAAAAAAAAAAATAACTTACTGCTTCATCAGTAGGGGAAAGTAGTGCTTCTTAGAAGCACTAAAGCAAAGCTTTTGTCCGCGAATGTCGTACAAATATCATGTAATAATTCATTGAAATCAGAAGTACTCACTTGTCATACCTTTCGGGGAACACCATCGAAGCTGGCGGTTTTTTTCTTCTTACGGTTGGATAAGAGTACTATTCAAGGCACTCCTATTTAAGACGTGGCTTAGTAATGACTTTGTCACATTGAAAGCGTTCGCCATCCGTAATCAACAACCAGCCAGCTACGACGGTCTTCACAGAAAGGTTTGACAACAGTTTTTTACTGATGAACAAATTCAATTAACTGACTTAAACGCTTCTTTAGGCTAAGTATAATAAGATGCTATGTATAGGGTGGTTAAATTTTAAGGGGCCGATGTTGATTTTGAATAAAACACAAATTATTTAGGAAATGATTGTCATTTCTTTTTGTTTTGATAATATTGGTATGGTTTAATTATGTATGGAACAAGATTTCAGCAAAACGGCCGAATTATCTGATCCTTTAGCTCTTGAATTGTTGCTGCTTTTCGACGTACACCTCTTCTTTCAAAAAACCCCAAAGAACGAAGTCCAACGGTGTTAAATCACATGATCTTGGCTGCCAATTGACATCGCCACCACGTGAGATAACACGGCCATTGAATTTATCGCGCAAAAGAGCCATTGTCTCGTTAGCTGTGTGGCAAGTGGCACCGTCCTGTTGAAACCACGTATCGTCCACATTCATATCTTCCAATTCGGGCCATAAAAAGTTCGTTATCATCTCACGATAGCGAACACCATTCACAGTAGCGGTCTGACCGGTCTCATTTTCGAAAAAATACGGCCCGATGATGCCGCCAGCCCATAAACCGCACCAAACAGTCACTCTTTGTGGGTGCATTGGTTTTTCGACAATCACTCTTGGATTATCATTCGCCCAAATGCAGCAATTCTGCGTATTGACGAATCCACTGTGGCCTCATCACTGAAGAAAATTTTCTTCGAAAATTGATCATCCACTGTTGCGATTTCTTGCCACCATTCTGACCATTGCTCGATTGTGTATCTTCCCATTATCCAAAAATTGAGAAATGTTGAAAAAAACTTAACGTTTAGGTGTGGTTCACTTTCAACATCGGCCCTTAAAATTTAAGCACCCGATATATTGTAAGCCAAAAATACAATTAATAAATTAAAGCCCTTAAAATTCTAGCGCTACCGAACATCCCTGAATGCGAAAAAACCGATTGTAAGCTAAGACGGAGTTTAATATCCTTCAATAAAAAAGTACAAAGTAATATGGGTTTAACATAGATATAGTGCGCCATCCTACTGAAACCAAAGATTATTAATTGAGTTGCACACTTTCGGCCACATTCTGGTCGATACACGCCGTACAACGACGGAAACCATGAGTTTTGTCAACTAGCGAGCCAATCTCTTAAACTATTTGCAGAAGCTTGCGTATTGCACTCGTGGGTTCTTCATTTCGTCAAAAACTTCTTTTTAAGAATAGCTTCCGATATTTCCCCACGTTGTTCAACGTGTTCATGGTACTAAGTAATAGTCCTTATTTCGCTCGGAAAAAATCTATCAGAATTGATAATGAAAAAAACAAAATATTTGTTGGTCGATTGAAAAATTCTTTTTCCTTAAATATATCAACTGACTAGCTGTGCCCCCACACGTTGTGTACGTCCTGACAATATTTTGTTCGATTTTGCTATGAAAGTATTCCACACTAAATTTTAAGATTCTTTCGTATTTACTTTATATGAAGGTACCCATCCCTCTGTAAAGGCTGTTTAAAATCTTTCAATAACAATATACGAGTAATTCTACAAAGTAAAAATAAAAATTTTATTCAATTGGCTATTTGGCAGTAAGTAATTCATATTTTGTCATTATTTTAAAACAACGCCAACTGGTGCGCAACCGTGTTTATATTCCGCTTTCAATTCATATTTTGTCATTATTTTAAAACAGCGCCATCTGTTGCGCAATTGTGTTTAAAATATCCCGCTTTCAAAAATAAAAGATGCCTTAAAGAATCCAGTACATTTAAATGGGTAAAAAATATCGGCGTACTTTCACTGCTTTTTCTCAACTCTCTCTTGGAAATCAGATTTATCACAAAATTTTGTTCAAATCCATCCACTTGTTTTTATTTGATGCGAACACAGACAGAAAGACAGACAAGAAATTATTTACTGTTTAATTATATGTATAGATATGTGTAGTTGCCACACGCCGATGATGGATCAGCAACCCGAGTTAGATTAAACTTTCGGGTCATTGAAAAGGCATTTTTTTCCTGATATTTCGTTAAAAATTTGATGTTTTTTTTTTGGATTTTGTGACAACTTTTAATCGAAAGTTTTTTAAAAATATTTTAATTCTCAACACTTTAGTAAAATTGTGATATTTTTTTAAAGTTGTTCATAGTTTTTATTTCATTTCTCTCCTTAAAGTTCGGTTTTTAAAACAACAATATGGGAAAAGTGTCAGGAAAATGGAGGCACCTGTTATATCTTTGCAATTTATATTCCGATTTTTATGAGTTTCAATAACAAAATTCCATAAAATACATCTTATAGTTCGTTATACTAAAAAGTCCACAAGTTATATAGGTTCTTCAGAAATTCGATTTCAACACGATTTCGGATTGTTCATCTGTCGTTAACTCGACTTCACTACATACAAGATTTCAAAATATATTTTACATTAAGGAATTGCAAATAAATATTGTTGAAATAGAGACGGAATGACAAACTTATATCAATCGTTTCTACGAGGTGCGGGTCATAAACTCCATTTCCCGTTAGATCTTTTCCAACGTTGTTTTTGTAATTTAGCTAAATTTATGATTTATTTTAAATATTGAGACTATGGCTCCACCAGTTCCAAAAATGTAATTAAAGAAACTTTATATGCGTTCTAGGAAACATATAAAGTATAATTATTTTAAATTCTTGGTTCTCTTGCAGCTTAGAGATTTTTTTGCAGTAAATGATAAAATGCTTAACCCAAAAAGTGTTGTTTTAAATATGAATCAAAATCCTAAAAAGAATTAAATAAAAAATAATGTACAGATGAAATTTTAAATCAAGCTTAAGTTCGTTTTTATTCTCTCTAAGAAAGAATAAATTAAATTACTAATTAGGTGATATTATTAAAGAAAAATTGAGAAAATTTAATTTTCAGACACCCGCAGAGCGGAATGCAAATTTTCTAGACAGCTACGTCCGTCATCAGTATTCTTCGTATCTATCTACTTTGGGTAGAGTTTAGTTGTAAGCATCATATATTTAACCAACCAAACCCAGATAAAGGAATAGGAGAAAACTTGTATTCAATTATCAATCGTCAGTTGGTGAGAACGAAGTATAATTTCAAATATTCAATATTAAAAATCGCTAAGCACCGCGCAATCATGTTTACCCAACAAAGTTAGGTTTGATACTAGATTAGTATTAACTAAAAACGAATGTTGGAAGAAAACAAAAACACAAAGTAGGTTTCATTGCTAACCGAAGGTTGGCTGAGGCAACAACAAATATAAGGTGGTAAATATTAAAGTAAAAATAATAAAAACAAAAAGGGAAGCTTTAGGTAGTGGTAGACTTCGTTCTCACCAACTGACGATTGATGATTGAATACAGTTTTCTCGTATTCCTTTATCTAAATTTGGTTGGTTAAATAGATGATGCTTACAACTAAACACTACCCAAAGTAGATAGATACGAAGAGTGCTGATGACGGACGTAGCTGTCTAGAAAATGTGCATTCCGCTCTGCTGGTGTCTGAAAATTAAATGTTCCCAATCTTTCTTTAATAATATCACCTAATTTGTAATTTAATTTATTCTTTCTTAGAGAGAATAAAAACGAAATAAAGCTTGGGTTAAAATTTCATCTGTATGTAAAATCAATAGTTCGACTAATAACAATTTCAAATATTCAATAATAAAAAATAATGTTTACAAAAATAATTTAATGGAAAAAATAATAGTAATTTATTAATACAATTTTTATGATTTAAGGTAATTTTTCATTAAATATCATTATTGTTAAACAAACTAAAATATTAACATTCTAAATATAACAATACCTTATTAGTTTGTATTGTTAAAGTTGATATTTGTTTAAATAAATAAACGATTTTTAAAGTTCTTTTTTGAAGTTTTTATTAAATTGGCCATATTTATGTATTTATTTCTCTTTTATTATCCATCGTAATGATTATAATTGAATTTAATTTCTAAACTATTAAATGTAATAAAAAACTTCATTGCACATTAGGGAGATAACTTTTGAACAATTTTTTAAAAGATCAATAGCCAACTATATGTAGCACGCTCATATAGAACATGATAGAGTGTCCATTTTTAGAGAGAGAGAGTGAGAGTTAAAAGAGTAATCCTCCACCCCGACATTTAAGTTCAGTATATAGTATTTTTTTTTTTCAAATTTAAGTAAAATATTGGTCTATCATTTAATTCAAGGCTGGCAACCGACATACCGAAATAATTATTTGTGCAAAATACGGTTATCGAATACTGTTTCTTTCAATGAAAAAGTAAAATGTTAGTTTAAACGCAGCAGTCTACAATCATTTGACGATTTGTAAACAGACATACGGGCAGATAGGCATAAAATAGGCATAGAAAGAAGGAGAAATCTTTATGATTTCCAAAAAATCACGTCCTGTATGGCGACACTCTTATTTACCTTATTATTTAAATGGTACCCTTTATTACCTATTATATAAGTGGACATAGCAATACATACTCTGTAAAAATTGAAAAAAGTGACAATTTATTAAGGTTCAAAAAATAAGGCCAAAAAAAGTCATAATCATGCCTCTAAGGCAGACATCAACAAAGGGAAAGAGTCAACAGAATTGTCACAGCATGCAAAAGGGCACAATCACACAGTGGATACAACAAAAATAAACACCACCATTAACACAAACGGGGACAAATATAAAACTAAACTAAAGGGTCCGCGATCTAACGTTTTTTTTTTTTTTTTTTTCAAGTAGTGCTTATTTCGTGAATGGTAACACTTAGCTCATGTCTGATTTGACATATAATTAGTTGTATCCTTCCGCTGAACGAATATGGTTGTGTATACGCTTGAACAACGCTGGGAAATATTGACTTACAGAAGATGCCGATTTTGCCAAAAAAAATCATTTTTTCAGATGAAGCTCATTTTGATCTTGGCGGGTATGTAAACAAGCAAAATTGTCGCTTTTGGGGCACAGAAAACCCGCACGCATACATTGAAAAGCCGATGCACCCAAAACGAGTCACTGTTTGGTGCGGATTTTGGTCCAGAGGCATAATTGGGCCATTTTTCTTCGAAAATGAGCAAGGAGTGGCCGTTACAGTCAATGGCGATCGTTATCGGGCCATGTTGAACGAGTTTTTGTTCACAAAAATTGAAGAGGAGGATATTGGCAACATTTGGTTTCAACAGGACGGCGCTATGTGCCACACAGCCGAAGCTACACTCGATGTTTTGCGCCCTGTGATCGCATTATTAACCGCAGAGCTGATGTCGTTTGGCCAGCTCGGAGCTGCAATTTGACACCGTTGAATTATTATTTGTGGGGTGCCGTGAAAGATAAGTGTTACGCCGACAAGCCAGAGACAATTGACGCTTTAAACGACAATATTCGTGAAGCCAGTGGTGAAATACAGCTGCACACAATAGATAATGTGCTTAAAAAAATACTGCATGGCCAGCCATGCCATTTGAATGAAATTATTTTCCACTATTAACCGGAAGGATTGCACTTTCAAATAAAAAAAGAAATTTGAGAAAATATTCATTATTTTTTTTTATAGCATTTTCAAAAAAAAAAAAGTTATTTGGCGGACCCGTTACAATACTCCACCGCAATAATGTAGTTATTAAAATTAGTTGAAGTTCTGGGATATTAGCTTTAGGTTTTTTAATTAATCTTAAGCCTAAAAATAAAAAATTAATCTTAAATAAGTACGACGAAGAAAAGCAATATCCCTACCCCTTAGTCGAATGGTAACATGATAATTTTAAAGCTTCTTTAAATACGTTGCCGCATGTTTCGCGATTTCTGCTTTAACCAATGGCAGGTTTATTTGTAAATGTTCGAAATTTTAATATATCAGGATCATCCACAGCATCTTATTTTTAACTAGCTGTGCCCGCCACTTCGTGAGCGTCCTTGCAATATTTTGTTCGATTTTACTTTAAAAGCAATCCACACCAAAAACCCTTACTTTTTGTAGTGCCGCCTTAAACTATTCTTCAGTTATGTATTTACTTTATAAAACAGCGCCATCTGTTAGTGGTTAGTGCTTAGGTTTATGTATTTACTTTACTACTAAAATAACTGCGTACTTTCACTGCTTTTTCTCCACTTTCTTTTGGAAATAAGATATTTTTGCGGAAAAAGCATCCTATATTAGAATTAGATGCTAAGGTATCTCCTCTTTTGCGAACGCAAAAGAAAAGCAGACAGACAGGCGGATGGAAATGAGTTACTATTTTATTATATGTATAGAAATTTTCCACCTCTGAAGCCGAGGCAGTACCGCATAGCTGAATTCCATAACACCATATTAGTTACCCCCGGGGGTTCCAAATGTCACTGCAGTAATATGGCAAATACTTTGACGCGGTCCACTCGGGGAAAATAGGGGCACCAGACGCTAGGGTTCCTAGAGCCTAAATCTGGAAGAAAAGGTCTGTGAGTAAAATCACGGGTTCTCTTCGAGGCCCGACCAGTGCCCAAAGGACTGGTACCACGGGAATCGGTGGCCCCACAGAGAGCCTATCCTCTCTGTGACTGGTTATTGGTGAGGTCCCCTTCGGGGGTACACGTGGTGGCTGTGGTTTAAGATCGATTAAGTAGGTAAGGTACAAGGTCGATCAAGTGTGCTGTTGCACTCTCAACAGACGGAGTTTGGATAGTCTCCAAACCCCTAAGCAAGAGGTTATAATATGGATCTAGGCTTGCCTTGGAAAGGCTTGCCATATTATATAAATTGCTACTCATTGTGACTGTATCACACACAAAAAGCGATTGGTGGCAATCGTAAAGTGTTGTTATACTACACAATGGGGGCGCTAGTCTACGCCTAAGTTTCACTCGGTGGTAAGACCACCGTGAGGTTAGGCCGAGTATGGCAGGTACTCACGTTAATCTTGTTCCACAACAGCATATTAGTTAAAGGTTTGAGTTTTAGAGAAGGTTGCAAGCTATACTAAGGGTAGAATTAAGAAATCAATATCGTAATGTAAAATCGCTTTACCGATCCGTGGATAGTGGATTTTTTATTAAAAAAACTAAAACTTGTTTACTTTTTATTTCAACTGAGTTGCATATTTTTAGGCTAAAATATCAACAGGAGAATATTGTAGTGATGTATGCGAAAAAATTACTGTTGGTTTGTATTTTGTTGCTATACGTAGTGTTTTTTTTTTTGCTATTAAACTTTGTCTGGGTACACAAATAAGTGTTGTTAACCAATAAGAAAATTTGGACAATTCAGCACCTCAATTATGGTACTTTTAAACTTAAGTTAACTATTGTTGTGTGTAAATGTAATTAGTGCAGCCAGTTCCTATAATTCTAATTATTAATTTGTAAATTTATTTACTTTTAATAAATATATGTACATAAATAACTAAATAGATGTTTTTACATTTTAACAGATTACCAAAATCCCAATATGTGAAATAAACCAAATACCTAAACAGAAAGTAGTTATCGAAAACTTCAATGCCTTGCATTTAAAAAAAGAAATCAAGCTTTTATTAGGTATATTATCGAAAAAGAAATAACTATTGGAAAATATAACTAACTGTTCACTTTATGTACTCACCGCTTGTTATAGGTGCAGATTTTAGTTATACCCCTAATGCTATATAACAATACTTCTTTGCGATGATTTTAATAAAAGGAGCATAGCGATAAGAAATCACATGTACACAATAAATATTTTCACAAAGAAAAAGAAAATTTAGATAAATTAAATCATTAAACCATTATGAACCCCACAAAAATAGCATATCGTTTGTTGCCTGGACTAAAATGGCTAAAGGGATATACAGGACAAGATGCAATATTGGATTTAATAGCTGGTGTAACAGTAGGTCTAACAGTTTTACCTCAGGGATTGGCATATGCCACATTAGCAGGTTTGGAACCTCAAGTAAGTAGTTAGTTTTCTTTAAAATAAATTCTGTTATAAAAAAGTAGTAAAAATATTCCCCTTCTTAGTATGGTTTATATTCAGCTTTTATGGGAGGCATTGTTTATGCGTTTTTGGGTAGTTGTCGTCAAGTGACAATTGGTCCTACCGCTTTATTAGCTTTAATGACGAGCCGCCATACAAATTTTGGCTTGGAATCTGGTTCTACATATGCCATTCTATTGTGTTTAATATCAGGAATTGTTGAATTATTAATGGCATTACTAAGATTGGGTAAGTACATATTTAGTTTAATATATTTTAATAGCTTAAACTTTTATTATGCCTTCTTTTAGGCGCACTGGTGGATTTAATTTCGCTGCCAGTTACTGTAGGTTTTACTTCGGCTACAGCTGTTATAATTGGAACATCACAGCTGAAGGTAAGATTTTTTTTAATACAATGTTTGTACAAATGAATTGTTAAGTCAGGCTTAATTTCGTTTACTCTCTCAACTACTAATAGGGTTGAAAACATATTTTTTAGAAATTAGGTGATTAATTTTAAAGAAAAATATAAAAATTTTATTTTTACACTATCAGAATGTAATTCATTTTCTGCATAGCTACAAGCTTCTTTAGCATTCTATTTAACCCTACGAACAGAGATAATAAAATACAAGAAACAGTATTTTATTTATCTATCGTCAGTTGGTGAAATCGAATTCTCCCACACTTATAGCCCAAGCCACCCTAAAAGGGCTTCAGAGACATGGAATTATTTTTAACAACCGAGTGTGCAGTGCTATTTAGTGCTATACACCTGCAACCGGAGTACTATTGGAAGGAACTGCCAATAGGAAAAAATATATCAGCCGAGTACTGGCGGAAACTGATTGAGGCGATGAAAAAACTTTCAAGTGCTGTAGTTCAGCAAAAAGGCCTTATAACTGAATTACCTATTACTTATACATAATAGGATTATCAAGACTAAGGCCATAATTCACTATCATACTCAGTCGCATAATCTGTCAAAAATAGCATGTGTTCTAAATATGTAAGTATGATAGTGTGGATTAGAAGTGTATGTCTGTGACAGACTTTTTGACAGGACTGAACGATTTGATAATCTTTTGAAAAAATTCATAAAATGGTACTTTTCCATGCGATCAGAGTACAACGCCATTTCGAAACGATTTTTTGAGTATGACAGAATTCTGTCAGATTTTTATGTGATTGAATCGTACGATTGTGTAGGGTAGAGAATCTAGGCTTGAAGAAATAAAAAACCTGAACATAAATCAAAGATGTTACAATTAAGTTAGTTCTAGATAGGGTTGGAGATAAACTGCAAAACATTCGATAGTATCGTGTTTTATTTTTGGTTGACTATCGATAGTTTTCTTTTAATAAAAATAATTTGACTAGAAAAATTTGTCTTGACATAATGTGGTTCTTATTTTCTTTCAGGGTCTTTTGGGTCTGCGAGGAGGTTCTGGTTCCGGCTTTCTTACAACTATGAAGTCGGTTTTTACGAACTTGGATAAAATACGAATGGGTGATTTTATACTTGGTGCAACTGCCATTACAATTTTATTATTATTAAGGGTATTTTTTCTAGCATTAATTGCAATAAATTTCGGAATTGTTTATAACCTCTTTCTTTCAGAAACTTAAAGACTTCAATTTTACCAATGGACAAGCATTTCTTAAAAGTTTTATTTGGGTCGTTGTTACGGGTCGCAATGCTTTAGTTGTTCTAATTGCCAGTACGTTTGCTTACTACACTTGTGATACTAAGGATGCGTGTCCATTTATTTTAACGGGTACTGTTAAATCCGGTTTACCAGATTTTCAAATACCTAAATTTGAAACCACTATTTTAAGTGCAAACGGTACTGAGGTTAAACAAGATTACACAGATATGTTGGAAGAATTGGGTCCGTCAACGATTATATTACCCATAATTGCCGTATTAGGCAACGTAGCTATTTCGAAAGCTTTTGGAGGTGCTGGTCTTTCACCTACCCGCGAACTTTTAGCTCTCTCCTTGAGTAATATATTTGGTTCATTTTTTTCATCAATACCCGTAACGGGCTCATTTTCTCGCAGTGCAGTGAATCATGCAAGTGGAGTGAGGACACCAATTGGTGGCATTTATACAAGTGCTTTGGTGTTATTAGCTTTAGGACTACTAGCTCCATATTTTCAATATATACCCAAAGCCTCATTAAGTGCGGTTATAATATCGGCTGTTATATTTATGATTGAGTTTGAGGTGAGACACATTTTCTTAGTTCTTAAAATGAATGAATCATTTTACTTTAATTTCAAAAGGTTGTCAAACCATTATGGCGTTGTAGTCGGCGTGAGTTATTGCCTGGTGCCATAACATTTGTGGTAAGCTTGGCAGTAGGTGTGGAAATTGGCTTACTTTTGGGTGTGGGTGCGGATCTAGCATTTTTAGTATATAGAGTAGCCCGTCCCGTGTTGACTGTTGAAAAATTAAAGGTATTTATTTATAGCTTTTAATAAACTAGTACGAATTATTATTTTCTTCCTCGTTTAGACTTCTCGTGGCATTTCCTATTTGTTGATACGCCCAAAACATAGTTCATTATACTTTCCAGCTACCGAATGGGTACGTACGGGCATATCAAAAGCCATTGTTACCCATGGCTCAGCACCGGTGATATTAGATTGTTCAAATGTTGATGGTTTGTTAATTTACATGTGAAATTAAATATTTTATTGAGATGTGTTTTAAATTTATTTATATTTTCCAGATTTTGATTTTACTGCTGCCCGCGGCATTGGTTCTTTAAATAAGGAATTGTCTCATATGCATGTGCCATTGTTTTTACTCAAAGCTTCTAAGGAAATTAATGTTATTTTAAAAGAATCAACTAACGCGGATATACCCACGTTAGAATATGCTGATGATTTGGAAACTTTACTGGAACATAGTATGTATAGTTTAGTGTTTTGTTTTATACTTTAAACAACTAAGGCCCTTAATTTATATTCTTACGTCGAACAAAAGTTTAGAATAATTTTGCCCGCCTAAGGAATAATAGAGAAGAAATTTTTAAAATAATTAAAACGACTAGGAATAAATAAAATGAACTTAGAAGTGGAAATAAAGCTGCTGATTGTGTAAGAATAGTTGAGAAAGAATAGTCCTGTAATTAGCTAAATATTCCTGTTAATTTAGTGTTAAGCAGTATAAACATATTTGCTCCTTAGTTGATGCATGTTATAATTGTTTTTAAAATTTTAAAAAAATATTTAACAATTTTTCATCAGGTACGTGATGGTAAACGATCATTTTAAAGGGTGTTGAATGAATTTCGATCGATTTTGGGAATTATTTTTGAGCCAATCTCTTAATATTTGGGTTAGAAATGTATACCAGAAGGTACAAATTGAATAATAATTAAGAATTTAGACAAAAATATAAAAAAAATAAAATGTAAAATTATTAAAAACAATTTTTTATACAAATACAAAACAACAAAAAAAAGTTTATCATAACCATTTTCGTTTTAAAATCGATTCGTTTTCAAAATCGATTTCCATCACATACCTGAATATTTCGAGAAATTGAACGAAAAAAAAATTAGCAATTTAAACAGTCACTTTGTCATTGGTTAAACTTTAGTTAAAATCGTTTTCAATATGCAGTTTTTTTTTCACAAAAAAATGTACGATCGCAATTTGATAATTCCGTGAGTTCTTGGATAAAAGATTTGGCAAAAAACATTTAAATGAATTTTTCAAGTAAGGTATGTATTATCAATTACAACTCAACTTGTCAAAAATTTTTAAGTTGAACTTAAATTGTGTTACAACTCTGTTGTTTACAATCCGTTTACAACCCTGTGTTAGTTCGGTTAACAAGAGTTTAAAAAATGTACAACTCATCAGTAGCAGTTGTATTAAATTACCGTAATAAGGGTATTAAGTTTGTTTATTCTCTCTAAATACTAATATGGTTGAAAGAATATTATTTACAAATTAGGTCATTAATTTTAGAGAAAAATTGAAAAATGCTGATATCTGAAAATTTCGAAAAATTATGATAAAAACGAGGGAAGGAAAAATTTTAAATATCCAATAAAATTTTTATAAATTAAGCAAATCAAATTTAAATTTCTGTGTATGTGTTGTTGATCAAGTAAAATAAAATGGCAAAAAATCTGCAATGTTAAGAAAAAGGAAATTCCACAATTCCTAAAATAAGGACCAAAAATTGGGATTTTTACTCTTTTGCCCAGAAAGTCTACATACGGACTAGGGCTCATAAAATACTTGCAAAAAAAAAAAAAAAAAAAAAAAATTGGGGGTTTATATAGTATATATATGAAATCTAAATAAAATCCCTAACAAATCAAACATAATAAACTATAAATCATTATGTTTTAACTATATCCCCGTAAGTAAATAAAAATCACGGATGTGGGGGTAATCTGATATCACTGTACCCAAACATTTTCAATTATGTTCAGCTAGGGATAGTATGGTGCCAAATTAAAAAGACGAACATTTTCATTTGAAATAAATTCTTTTACAAGTATTGTCTAGTTGCAGTATACTCGTACATATATGGAATCGGTCCTAAAATGTTATTTACTTAAAGAAAAAGTGATTGTAACGACAGAGTCTTTATAAGTTTTTCCAGTTAATTTTGAAATTCTAAATCGGTTGTGCAGTTAATACGTTATGGTACCCTGTACTGTAATACGTTATAGTACCATAAGTCCACCCTCACTTTACTTATAACCCATCCAAATGAAATTCCTTGTGGTTACTAAAAACCATAGTCAATATTTTCAATTTCACGTATTCACTGCTTCTCTCTTTTCAGTTGGAGCAAAACCGATTGAAATCCTTCCTATTCTTTCATTTTAATATATTTTAACTATCTGGGTACAATTTTCCCCCAATTTCTCGCGCAACGGCACTATAGGAATGTGAACGATAATTATCGATTTTGGATTTTTTATAATACTGTTACTTTAAACATTATTTTGTTACTTTTGTAACCTTACGAAAATACGCTTTCTGATTGAAGTAAAATTTAAGCTGTCGACGAAAAATTTAAAAAGATATGGATATGGAGACAAATGTCTGTACCTGTAATTATATGTTTGGGAGTTAATTTGTCGCGCAGGGCATAAAAGACAACACTACCTGCGAAGCTTTGTTTGCTTGCCTGCAGTCTTTGGCGAGAATCAAACTCTCAGACTGATAGACTAGCGCAGTACCAATCAGCCTATCGAGGGACTCGATAAAAAACAAAAAGGGGATTATCCTCTGAATTTTAATTATTTTATTTTTATGATAAAAACTGAATAATGATTTTTTACCTCTTTTCAGCTCCTGCCTATGAACCATACCTTCAAGTGATGGTACCACTTGTAAACGATCAGATGACGACTATAGAACAACTAGAACATGACAAAAGAAACTAAGGAAAATGCTGCTAAACACTTGATATTGAACATGACAAAGGGTTAAAATATTGAAATATTTATGGACTCTAGCATTTATGAAACTATAAATACTGTTTTAAGTATTTAATTACAACTAAAAAATTTATATAAATATACATACACACATACATATACATATATAAAATACAATTAAAAGAGACCCCACTAAATATTTAAAATTTATTTTATTTATTTTTTCTTAAAAAGAAAATAATTTCTTACATGCAGTTTTTTGCACCTTTTCGAATAAACATACGAATAAAATTCAATAAAAAGTTTGTATTGATTGTCTTACTCGAATTTTTAATGTAACCTTATATTAAAGTTTATTTTATTTTAAGTATAAAAAAGGATTATTCGAACTAATTAAAATATTTTAAAAAATCTTAAAATATCAATTAAAATAATTTATTATAATTTAAACTCTTAAGAGTAAGTAATTAAATGGAAAATAAATACAAATTGCGCAAAAATATAAATATGTAAACAAAAAATATTTAAACATTTTCTTGCATCATTTTAAGTTGTCGTATAATTTAAATAAGAAACCATATAAATCTATAGAATTCTACAAATCAGTAATCTCATGTTGAGATTCTAAGGCACCGCTGGTACAATTAGCTGCACTACTTATGCCACCACTACCTCCATCACTGCACATTTCATAGCCCGACGAAGATGAAGATGTTTGATTACGCCCCTCATTCGTTATGCGTGTTAGAAGCTCGGCTTGTATACGTTTTAGAACTTCGACTACATCGGCTAAGACACCAGTTTGAGCTGCCTTTTGCATGGCCTCGTTTGCATCCACCAGGGCCGCGTTGAGATCACCATGTTCCATACGTGCTTTTGCTCTGGCATAATAGCCTTCATAACTATTTGGTTTCTGTGCTATAGCCTGAGACGCCAAATCTATCGATTCTTCAAGTTCCTGTTGGTGGAAAAATTAAAGTTAAATAATTTATTAAGCAATATCTATGTACGAGGGAAGTCCATAAGTCTTTAGAAAAAAAATGTAATTGATTCTTTTAGATTTTTCGACAATCTCCTCTTAACAAATATTTGAAATATTTTCAACATTGGCTTTTAAATAATTCAAAAAATTATAATTTATTTAAACTCGCTTTTCCGATTTTTCAATTAAAAGCGGTTTGAATAACCGGGTTTTTCATGTATAAAAATCACGTTAAAAAACATCAATCACATCGGTAGTGAAAAATTAAACTGTTTAAAAAGTGCAATAACTAAATGACTTCGAAGAAGAGACTTCAAACTCTGGCGAACATGACGGAGAGTTTGCAGTTTTGTCTGAATTTATAACATAAAGCTGGAAATTAAATTTAAATTTAAGAGGAGAGCCTCGGAGGGTCCACCCTAATGTTTCCACCGAATACCCGAGTTGCCAATGACCCTTGAAACGAAGTGGGATATCCTATAACCACTCTCATAACAACGCAGTGTTTGGATGCTTCAATCGGCAGCCCCGCTGCTAAACTCGAATGCAAATGGCCAATCACCAGTTTATCTTAAACTGAACAGATTAGAGAAACAACAAAAAAAGTTAAATGAAAATGATCCCTACTGTCAACGAAATTTAACCTAAAATAAAAGATGCGATGTGGAACACGGAAAATTAAAATGTTTCTGTAGCCAACAAATTGATAATGGAATAAAATAGTGGTGATACAAGGTTTATCTGCTCTGATAAACAAAGTGTACTGCTGCGATTTGGCGGTGATGGCTTTCTGTTATCCAAACCCTTAAAACGAGCGTTAATTGGATGAAAACCTTACGCGGAACGAATAATAACAATTCGCTCTCAAACACGATCAGGCATGTGTACCATCTTATGCACTAACGGAAGGCACTGATCTCAAGAAGAATAATTCTACGGCCATCTCGTCACAGCGGTAGATGACAAATGTAAGACCCGATTTTTGAAATAATTCGGTTTGATAACTCTACCTCTTAACGTGATACTCTCTATTAAGCGATAAATTTTTAGAATTTTGTTTTTCTTAATTGGCTTAAAATTAGTTTTCGTTTAATTATTGAATTGATATACAAGGAAACCATGGTCATAACTAGACTTGTGCATTTTAGTTCATTTTAGAGATCGCTCATTTGAGTTCAAAGTAAAAAATTGAACTAGTTCAATATTTTAGTTCACTCGCTTTTTTTTCTTTTGAACTATGATTTGTGTTCTGAACTACTTACTAATTCAATTGTTAGTTCAAACGCTCTTTTTTCTTTTGAACTATGATTTGCGCTCTGAGCTACTTTTTATTAATCTTATTATAATTGTATTACTAATAATTATCAAAAATAATAAATTCATAAAATGGTTATTAAATTGTATGGTAGTTCTTCATTGTTGTCAAAAAAAGGAAACAATTGTTTAATAGTTCAAATACAAAGCCAAAGTTCAAAAATTGAACTGTGTATACATAAAAAATTGATCTAGTTCATTTAGTTCAATTGATAGAATAGTTCAATTGAACTAGTTCGTTCGTGAACTACCCAAGTCTAGTCATAACCTTACCATGTTATTTCACCTAAAATACACTGCGGTATGTAAGTCTATGTATCCTCGCAACATGTAACGAACGAAACATAAAAGCGCCAAATAAGTTGAATATTCACATTTTTTACAAACCTTCTTTGTTCAAAATTAATTCTTAAAGACATATTAACTCACCTCGCAAATTAAGGTTATAATCTGCTCGATTTTTACTTACATTAAGTTTTCTCTTGCATCTAGACAAGTTTAAGAGTAGATTTGTTCGCAGCTGGGCAAATATAGCACTTCTCTCAAGCAATGTCTCCAAATTCGATATTTTTCTTATTGCATACTGATAACGATGAGCAGCCTCTTGAAAACGGTTTCTACGATAAAGTACATTGCCATCTTCCAATAGTTTGTTGAGTAAAACTACTAAGATTTCAGGTTTACCCATCGCCATACTCCACGTGGTAGGCCCTAGCTTTGCACCTTTTCTCAAGAATACCTGTACAACTTGTATATTGCGACAAGCTATGGCTCTATCCAGCGGACGCATGCCATTCACATCAACATGTTCAATATTCGCTCCTTGTTCTAATAAATACTGCACCAGACTGGCGGAGCCCTGGTAAGCAGCTAAATCCAAAGCTGTACGACCATTATTGTCGGCATGATTTTTGTTACAACCTTTGTCGATCAGAATTTTGGCGGCGGTTTGTCGGCCTCTTAAGCATGCCCATGAAAGAGCAGTGAAACCTTCATGGTCTTGAGTCTCCAAACTAGCACCTCTTTCTATAAGTAGCTCCATTATTTCCAAATGACCTTCTTCAGCCGCAATCATTAAAGAAGTTTTTCTCGCCGAAGTTACTGGTTCATCTAAATCAGCACCACTTTGCAAAAGTTTTTCGGCCACAGCCCAATGACCTTCTTTGACGCTTAAACCCAATGCCGTAAAACCATGTTTGTTATGTAAATCTATATTGGCTCCCCGCGTAAGCAATATTTCAACGGTATTTAGGCAGCCATTGCGTGCTGCTGCAGTTAAAGCTAAGTCTCCGGAAGTAGGTTCCACTATATTTATATCAACATCTTCCATATCTAAAAGATCTTCCAGTATAGTTATATGATCCTGAGAGGCAGCCGCTATTAAGGATTGATGTAATGCAGCTGGCAGAGTAACGTCCATGGAATTGGGTCTAGGTGTCCAATCACAGGCCAACAGATATTTAACCACATTCAATCTACCCATGCGAGCGGCTTGAACTAAAGCACATCTCTGGGTGGTATCACATTGCCCCAAACTACTGCCGGCCGCTACAAGTAAACGTACAACATCACAATGGCCTTTCATCGCCGCCAGGATTAAAGGAGTGCAACCTTGACTGTTGGTAAGTCCAACATCAGCACCAAATTCCAAGAGTAAACTAACCATGGGTACGATTCCCTCATGGGCTGCTATACACAATATGGTGGCATCACCCATATATTCTGTGCTATAATGAGGTGAAGCTCCAGCTAATAGAATTAAGCGAGAAACTTTTAAATTTGGACTGTAGACATTGCGCAATGAGCCCAAAGCGGCAGATATATTTTCTGCCACGGACGAAATCCAAAATGATTGCATGTCTCTGGGAGATTGGGGTCCTTGGTTGTTGCGATACATGTGAGCCTTCAGCATATGATGACCTAATTCTAAGGTTTGTTCTGCATCTAGTGGGGCTTGTAGACGAGACAAGCGGAATGCTATAGCTGCATGTCCCAAGCGAAAATCGCATAAGAATTTGTTCGATTCTCCCTCATCTCTGCGTATTAGCCATTCCCGGAAAGAGGAGTGAAAGAACATGTATGTATTATCTATGCGCTTGATAAGAAAACCATCTAACAATTTGAATCTCTGCAAAAATTCATCCCAGGGCATGACGTCGTCCGTTTTCATGGAACAAATGGTGTAGTAAATCTCATTTAGTGTTAGAGGATACAAGGCGGCCAAACAAACATTTAGTATGGGTGCAGCCTTTTCAAAACTGCACAAGGTGGGGAAACGTAAATTAAAATGCAGCAAAAATATCTGAGCCAAGGAAACGGGCAACACCTTGTAGCTAGTGGACTTGATAACCAGTTGTCCTTTTTCTATAAGATCCAAAATAAGTTTGGCATATAACATGGAGCCCTTAGTTAGAGTTTGCAAATGACCTATAAATTTTAGTTGGCCTGTATTGTGGTCCTTGACCACAGCCACATTTTTTTGTATATCAGTGCTGTTGTTAATGCGAAACGTGATGTAGTCTAACATGTCCTTTTGTAGAAGATCATTTGAAGCCCAACTATCTAGGGTCATCTTTGTGTATGATAGACCCTTAACAAATTCCAGCATTTGGGTTCTCACAGTGGCTACAACTTTCAACCAGGAGGGAAAGTATTGAGTCATTTTGGCAAGGAACGTGGCAATAGTATGGCCATGGTCAGGACGGTGATATTCCGCCTCGCACAAAGCATCTACTAAAATCACACAAGTTTTGGTGGGTATTTTACCGGATCTTTTAAGAATAGAAAGGGGTTCCAATATTGCCATACGCATAACACGCTCAGCATCGGCTATACATTCCTTAACACTTAAAATATCTTGTAAGTGAGGCTCATTCAGTAAGTAGTCCCGATAGGCGGCCAACTGGGGAGCTTGGCACAATTGGGCGGCAAGAGAATGTACAAAATCGGGCACCAAACATGTAAGATTGGCATCGGCTTGACAAAAGTGATAGCCCACAACATATGAAGCCAAGGCTCTCATACGATCACTGGCTGTGCTGATTTGATAGTAGATACCATCTGGATCGCTGTCCGTAGTATTTTTGCGCCTTCCGAAGCAGGAATACTCTACAAGCTGTAAAATAAATGCAGTTTTTCCCGTACCTGGATTACCATTTATCAATACACCTGGCGTTTCTGTGGCCGTTAAAGTATTGGAGAGTTCTCGGATTAACCATTGGCGACCAATAAATGGTGGATCTGGTTCTTGTAAGGGAACTTCAAAAAACAAGGGTTTTAGGGCTAACTGAATGGCAGGTTGTACAGAAGAGGATGAGGATTTATAAATAGCATTTCGTTTATTATTAACACCCAACTGAGCCGAACGTGCCGATCTTCTGGCGACAGATTTGCGCGCTTTTACCGGAAATATTTCGTAGCCATTGCTATCGGTTAGTGAACAAGCCTTCAATTTACCGCATAAACTATAGGTATCGTCTTTGGTGGCCACGGAAAGTTGGCTGCCTCCAAAATGATCTACAGAAAGACCGGAACTGCCAGTAGCTAAAGTTTGTTCTGGACTAATGTTTTGTGAAGAACTGCTGCTGGTGGTTGTATTAGTGTTGCCATTTTGATCATGATCCAATAACAAGCCTAAACGGGCTCTTAACTGATCTTTTTGTTTCTCTGCGGCCGAGAAGCAGTGATCGTTGCTCAAATGATCGCTTCCTGCAAGAGAGAAATAAAAATCAAATTTTAGAACAAGAAAATAAATAAATTAAAAATGTAAAAAAATAACTAAATTAATCCAAACTACTGTTCACATGCTGTTTAAAACGAAACAAGGACTTTAAATCCTTTCCTTTATTATAAACACATTACAACAACAAATCATGCAAAAACAAAACAAACAAAGAAACAAACACAAATGAAACATGGAGAACTTGGGTATAATTAATTGTAATATGAATGCCCTGCCTGTTAATTGATTTAAGCCTCCATCCGCTGAATTTGAATTTACACTCCAAAGTGATTTTATTTTGCCTAAAACTAACGAAGACAAATGACCGGCATAGACAGAAGTACCTGCCAAACTAAGACGATTCAAACGATTTTCACTACCAGCTGTTGACTCCGATGATGATGACGTAAGCTTGGAACTAACGTTTTTGCGTCTGCGTCGTGTTACTGCCGAATCCGAGCAGGTTGAGGTATTTAAAGCATTCGTTTCTTTGCCTGAAATATTTAATGAGGGAGTTGTAAAATATAGTGCGTGATGAGTGAATAAGAGTGCAGTTTTATATGAGAATTGTAAAAATATGTGTTGGTTAATATGTATTAAATAGTGAATTTAAGATAAGATATTGTAGTTAGCAGTTTATTGAAATTATACTTTTATTAATTGATATTGCTGAAAAAATAAATTTTTAACAAAGTAGAAATTACAAATTCACTTTTGCTTGTCTACTTATTTAGTTTGGGAGATATCAATTTGAATATGGAAACGGATTCCAAATTAGCATTCTTGATTGAAATTTAATTTGTTGAAAAAGTTGGATGGAATTTTGATTTATGGCCTGTGAAAGCGAGCAATCGATTTAATACCTTCTTTCAAAATACTATTCGGTACTCGAATCTTTCGTAATAATAAAAATCTTACTGTTAAAGTTTAAAAAGAAAATCTCAAAAACCACGACAAACAGTACTGTTAAGCCGACGTTAACCATTCAAAACAACTTTTTTCGATACCAGTTGTAACAGGTGGTGCATAAATAATATCATAATGTGAATGTGCCTTATTTATTTTAACACTGGATATGTCATTACAATTCGTAATGTAACGATATGTAATTTAAGATATTGGAATTGTTGTAATTGTTTATTTGACCACCAACTTCTTTGTTTTCGAGCATTATGCGCGCAGAGAATTAAGTGATTGTTCGGGTGCCTCATACAAACTAAGTTATTAAAAATATCGCAAGAAGTGGCCAGGTATTACGCGATTGACCAATAATATCGTTGCGGCGGCCGAGGACCTCAGAAAGAATTCAATAACATCGCTGAAACGATTATGGACGCAATAAGGCAAAAGCCAATGTTCGTTGCAAGAACATCGTATTGCCATTCTTTGTTAAACTTTGTGCAAAAGATTATAATCTCGTATTCCAAATCATAATGAGCCACTCAAGTAATTATGTTAACAAACAAAATTTGCATTTCTGGGATCACTTCCATTAGATTTCCCACTTAATTTTATCCCAAAAATTGTTAACCCTTTTAAACAGTTCATTGGAAGACTTCAAAGTTTTTAAATAATTTTAAATTTTATAATTTTTTTTCGACATGAATTCGGCTTCGTTGGTGTCCGGGACCATTCCTATTCGACTGTCTAATATATTTTACACCGATTTAAAATAAAAAGTCTTTCAACCTAACCGTAGGTCTTTTTCTCTGTGCGCGGTCTCATGTATATACATATGGAAACAATATACAATTCAAAACTATTTAGGTCTTCTGTAAGGCCTTTCCAAAATTCTTCCACCCGCCACATCTTTCAAAACCTTCACAAACCAGGCAATCGAACGATGAAACTAAAATATTATAAACATTTTTATTGACCAAAGTTTGACAATTAAAATACTCGTATATGTTCTATACAACAGGCACTTTTTGTTAAGTGGTTTCAATTCAAATTTAATCATACTATGTGAAATGCAATTTAACTTAACCTGCGGTTAAACTTCATGTTAATTTATAATCATTCTTTGTGAAAAGGGCCTTTACAAATATATATTTTTACTTTTCTGCAAATCAAAAGTAAAAAGTCTTGCAACAATCTAGGGTTTTTCTTATGTCACAAGTTACCCATCAATGGGAAAGCTTTTTCGATCTTGAGTACAACAATGTTACTTTTGTTTGTGAACTGGTTAAATTTTATTTGTATCGAAATAAACCTTCGATTTTTTAAAGTAAATAAATAAAAACCGCATTAGAATTTAATCGGAATTAAATCTTAAATAAACCCCATCATGCATTTTACTCTTTAAAGCGGTTTTTGCCGTTTTTATTATTTATTATTTTGTATGTATTTTTTTATACAAAAGAAAGCAATAATATCTTAAGATGACAAGTCTCATTTTACTCTTAAACTCTTAGACTGACCATAAAACAGGCATTGTTAACATCCTCCTTTTGGTACAACTCGAAGCCGAATGGTACGATTGTACAAGTGATTAATTTGGTACAATTTAAACATTTTAATGATTTCTTAGCTTACACATGTTTTTTTTTACCCTTTTCATTATTTGTTGCAATTCTCAAATGAAAAATTCCCATACATAATTTTAGGTTAGGTTCACCAGTAGCCCAAAAATATTAAGGTACACGCCGATCGAATTATGACCTTTATACAAAGTGATTTTGGGCACAGATTCGGATAGGGGAAAAGGTCGTTATAAGTGTTTTGCCACAATATTCCCAGCTTAAACTACTAATCAGAAATTACACTCAACAAGGCAAAGTTTTGTGTTGACCCTTTACCGTGGGAGGGAACATTAGCAAATGAAAAATGATTTCCTTATACTTCTTATTAAACGTTCTGATAATGCCAATTTCTGGCGTGATTGTTAAACTGTAATGTAATCATTATCAAGAGAGTCACCAGTTTAAATGCAGTATTATAAGCTCAGCAAAGGTCAACGTGCTCTCTTATGATATTGACTGTAGATTATTTAACGAGACGAATAATGAAGCCACGGTACAGGGAAACAGGATTAGGAATAAACAGTACAGAAACTCCAACCAAATCCATCTACGAAAGATGAGGAATACTGGCGTGGACTGGCGAAAACCGAACGAGGTGAACAACGATGCTTTGCAAACACTGGAGATGTAATTCCAGTCTAATTATGAAACGTGTCTAAGTGCTACATGTTAGACGGAATAACAAATAAGCTGATAACTGGGCATGTAAAATGAAACGGGTACACGACTGCAAATATTATATGAGCCTTTTTTAAATTTGGACCAGCACTCAGGGGTATGACTCATTCAATGCATTGTGCCGGAACTAGAAGTCTTAGTTATGGGTGGGAAAATAGAGGAAAAATGGTGTTCGTTGACATTTGGCTTGATTTTTTCCCAAATGGCTATTAATGAAAAGCTTGTTGTACCAAAAATTGTGTGGGTATTGGGAACAAGTTCCCTGATTTCTTTAGAGCACTTTCCATTGTTTGATACCCTACTGCTCTCTCCGGCATGCGGTCGAGTAGCTCCAAAAAAGACTACAAATAGTTAGAAGATCGGATGGAGTCAAGTATTCTTTACACCGATTCAAAAAACCGATGCACTTGAAAGCTTCTTTAGAGATTTAAAAATGTATTTGGTCCATCGGACATCGTATCTGATTTTCATGCCAAGAACTTCAAGAGCTTCTGAGTCCTTAATATCTGCATCACGCATAGCTAAAGATGAGGTGATCATTTTTGAACGCATGTCTGCGTAAGCACAATAATGATAGAAGACAAGATTTCGCCATGCGCACGTTTTCCCGTTAGATGACGCTGTTCGGCTAATTTTAAGTTACCAAGTCTGTAATCAACAAATTGCTTCAAATAAATGCGTACAAAAAAATCTAAGTAATAGGCGAACATTGGCATCCCTGCAAATAAACTCTCAAAATTTATTAAAAACTCTCATAATTTATAGTTATACTCTTAGTCGGAATTATTAGCCAATAGGAAGACATTTTCGTAACGTCATTCGGCCGACATGTGTAGAAAAGTTCAATTTTATTTTCGTGATGGCGTAACCTTGTCTTCTATCATCCTTGGAGTAAGCATACAACATGGGTCTTACGAGCATTAAATTCGACGAAATTGTGACATGATCATGATTGAGCGTATCATTCATGTTTTGCCTCTTAGTTCGGCCTATTAGTAAGTGAAGATAAATGGCAAAAGCTGCTGTCATCTGCAAAAGAGAAATATAAGAAATAAGGTAGCAGAAATAACGCGGTCTTGCGATGACTTCGTTTAATGAAATCCCATCTATAACAACTCGTATAGTGCGATCCTTGAGAAAGCTCGATATAAATCGAGAGAAGTTATCATCAACACCGTCCAGCACTGGACGTTTTTAAAATCAGCATCAAAGCCCGGCTTGTACTGAATGATGAAGCCAGGGTAGACGTAAACCTAAAGGTTAATGTTATGTGGTTATTAAGAAGAGGGTTAAAAATGGTATGATCCTCCATGATTATTATTAAACAAGTCTGGTTTTGTAAATTTTTTTTGGTTGGGTCATCCTAATACATGGGTCCCATCATTTTAACATCATGATGCAAACTCTACTCTTTCATTTGCATCATCATAAAGTATATTTTTTAAAGCTATAATTTAAAATTTTGCGTTTCTTTTTTTATAAAAAGTCGAAGCTTAAATTAGCATATTTGTAGGTAAGTTTAACAAGAATACATATAAAAGTGTATATGTATTTATAGATTTAAATACGACGAATGCATGAGTATGAATATCCAAGCGAAAATAGATAAAATATAATTTGTACGAATATAAGAGAAACAAAAAATGGATGTATGTGAATTCCAACAGATTGATAGTCGTATAATACATCACATTTGAACCTTACCTTCTGATAATATCGAGGCTGTATCAATGGGACAACCACCACCATTCGAAGCGGTACGACGATGACCGGCAACAACACCACTGACACCGGTTAAAGCGTTGCGCAAATTTTTATGATTGAAAAAACGACGGCGTGTCGGTGGTGTGGCAAATGATGAAGCATGAATTTCGCTATAGTTATTGGATGTTGAAACAGCACTGCCACTACAACTACTAACACCACCACCACCACTACCGTTACTTGTAGCTTGATGATGATGATGATTATGATTGAGGTTGTGGTGATGATGATGGTGACCATTGATGTTAGTAGAATGTGTTGTTGTGGTGGTATGACTGTTGCTGTTGTTGTTATTATTGTTGTGTCCATTGTTACTTAAAATGCTGGACGATGATGTACCGTTGTTATGACTGCCATGACTAATGCCGTTGTTGTTGTGAATATCCACCGTAACGGTATGTTGTTGTAATACAGCTTTTGTTGATGACGATGGTGAAGTGCCTGGATGGTTGTTATTGTTGTTGCTATTTGTTGCAGCCGATGAAGAAGCCCTAGGTAGTTTGCCAATACTGGCATAGCGATGATATTCAGGTGATATAGACTCCTGCCGGTTATGCTGAAACAATAAAAAATACAAAAGAATCTAATAAAATGTATTGTTTTTAATTTTTATAAGGAAATATTTAAAAGTATCTAAAATATTGTGGTGACCAAGAGAAACTGCCAATATTTCTACATACACTTTTTATTTTTTATCACTGATGAAAGTCTTTGAAAAAAATATTTTTTTTTTTGATGCATTAAACATCAAACAGCCGCTCTAAAATATAAGCAGAAATAAATGTACATAAACAACATTTGAAAACTGTTGCAAATCATCCATAAATATTGGCCAACTTCCAAAGTTCAGGTTTTTATTCTCCTATACAAATACACAAATCAAAAGGCTGGCCGGCCGACAATGATGACGTTTCTTAAATTAAAAAAAAAAAAACCAAACAAATGTAAGAAAAGCAAAAAATACGCCAAAAAAAGTCAAAAACTTGAGTAATGGCTTAAAATCTTCCATTCCATATTAATTGGTCCGACTAATGATGTTGTTCATTACTTTTTGGAAAGCACCAATCATTTCATGTACAGTTGCGAGCAAAAAAAAAAAAAACAATGCAACAGTATTGATTCTGTCTGTTTTAAATTCACGGTTACCAACTTAATTCTTGGATTGTGTTGGGTTCCGGGTCACTGCAGTGTTAAGGGAAACGAAATTGCTGATGAACTTGCAAGATTGGGCTCGGAGAAAACTAATTGAGATAGAGTAGAATCGGTGAAGCAAAGATTAGTCACTACTATAGGTTACTATCCGATTGTGTAATAAGGAGAACTAAACAGTCTTAGGAAGATTGGAGAGTCCAGACTGGAAGCGGCAAAAACTAAGTTACTTCTGGGTTTCAACGGAAATTGGAAACTGTAGATCATATTTTGTGTCACTCCCTGGTATTACAAGGCTGAAAACTTAGATGGCTATTCGAAAGTTTTCACGACGGGCTAGAGAGAGTCGCTCCGTGCAAACTGAAGGATGTTTCCGGATTCCTCAGGGAAGTCTAGTGGCTGAGTAATAGGTAGCAGAGCAGAGATAGGTCTCTATTTTTCTATATGTTTAGATTTAGCTAGCTGATGGGAATCACAATGAACCCTATGGGTCTCCGAGTGGAGTAGCCAAACAAACTTTTCCTTGCATTTTTATTATAAAACGTTATGGATAATTAGCATAATATTAAATAATTAATATTTAAATTCCCAAAAATTTTATTAATAACTAAATATGCAACTGCTTGTGCAAACCTTGCTTGGCAACACTTGTTTTTTTTTTCGATTCTCTTGCGAGAACAAAATTAACTTGAGTATGCTTTTCATCACACCTTACGTCTGCATTCAGTGATGGCAAAAAACCATCCAATTGTAGAAGGACAGTAAGGAAAAATAAAAACGTGGTTTGTTTGTTGGTGTTTTGTTGAAGCTTTAATATTCTGTAATATTATTCTATTAACATCATAATTCTCATTGTGTTTAGTAGAATTTTATTACTTATAGAGTATTTTTGGCTTCTCTAAAATTAGGAAAAAGGTTTGCTGATGATCTGGCCTGAGCAACCAGTGAAATACGGACTAGCTCTTTCCCCCAACAAATAAATTGAATTTTTATTATAAAACGTTATGGGTAATTAGCATAATATTAAATAATTAAACTTTTGTAAAGTTCTTCAAAAAAATATTAACTCATATTAATATTAATATATTATTAAATATTAATTCAATAAACTCTAATAGTAAATTTCAACAAGATAAGTCGCTTAGCCCGCAGCGTTCTAGATGACATATTTTATATTGACAGCCCGATATCCTGATTATAATCCCACAAAAAAACCTGTGGGAATTTGTAGAAAAAAGTTACTAAAAAATGCCTTTAATTGATTGATTGATTCCATGCTTTTCAGATTGCAAGTGGTATTAGTAGATAATGTCTGCGCAGAAGAATGTTAGTTTTAGGAATGTGTTATTATTTAACATGTCAAAAACATTTGATAAGCCTTTCGTAACTTAGCTGAACCTAATTTTTAGTGATATAGGATAAATACCAAATCATTATTTCGATTTCATGAGACAACACAATACTATTCAGTTCACTAACAGGCCAACCTAAATTAACGTTGCAAGCATAGCATTGCTACCTTTAAGATTCCAATGAAATACTTAAATAAAAGCGTCAACGTTCTGTCATAAACATCAATATTATTTCGTTAGTATTACCTGTACTACAAAACGTGGTATCATAATCGAATTTTTTCAATTATAAAGCCTTGACGTTTCATCATACATATTGTAAGTACACAAGACTTTTTAACAGATAGACAACACTTGACGAGCTGATTTAGGTTTGACTATAAAAAGCCTTTGAGGAAAGAAACTACTGTAGTGCACTTTTTATCGACGTTCCTCAAGCGCTCTAAAAACTATGCATTGAAAGTTTAAAAAAAAAGATTAAAGAAAACCTTGCCTAAAGCTAATGCTGTTAGAAAGTTATTTAATTAATCGAAAGTTTATACTAAAAGTTTCGAATGTAGTAGTTTGGAAGCCATTTTATACTTGTTGTGTGCTTCTGAGCAAAATTGACAAAAATTATGTTCAAGGCAGTACAAATAAACTGACTGACAAAAACAAAAACCATCTGACAAATGATGTGCATTGAAAAGGTTTCTACTGCAATAATGAACTTACTTTGTAAATTTGCAATTAGCTATACAATTAGCTTAGATTGCTAAGGTCGATTCCATTCGATTCTTAAAACGGAATTTATATTCAATTGCCCCATAGTGTATTACATATTCAAAAAATCATAAAGATTTAAGCGGAAATCACGAAACCTTTGGCAACAGCTTGAATTCACTTTACTTTTCTTTTTCTTTCCATTTTTAATTTGAAATAGTTAAAATGGTTTTTTGTTTAGAAATTTGGATTTTTCTTGCTTTCTAGACTTAGTAAACTTTTCATTTGGTTTATTAAATTTTGGGCATAAGAATCTGGGTTTTTATTCGGAAAGTTTGAAAATTCCACTTATAATCTGGTTAAGCACCAGCGAAATAGCTACATGTATATGCTTTCCCCATAGTAATCCGTTTGAATTATTATATTTTTTGAAAATAAATATTTCAAGATTTTTATCTTTTTTGTTAGTAACTGTAATTATTAGCAAATACTTTTTTATTTTGAATAAAAAATGCAGCATATAATTTTTACAATAATAAAAATTTCAAAGGGAGTCATGTGACAGTTATTCTTGTATGGTGAATTTGAAGCAGAAGCTTTATGTTCTGAGATCTCTTAACAAAATTTATTTTAATAAAAACTAATAATATTTACTTTAATTGATTTTATTTAATATTGTGTTAATCACACATAAAAATTTATAAAAAAGTGCAATTTATTTGTTGGGGAAAATCTAGTTCGTCAAAACAGAACAAACAGCCAGCGACGACTTACTATGCTGCATCCGATGGAAAAAAAATTGTCTCATATGGTGATTAAATACAGATTTTTTTAAAGAAAATATTGTATTTCAAATAAATTTTTTCAGATTGCTTTTGTCGCCTCGAGAGGGCGCAACTCTCAGATAATTTTATGAAAAGATTTATTAACAGAAAAATTGGTTTTAGTTGTTTTACGAAAATAATTTTCAAATATTATTTTTTTAAACTAGTTAAAAATTTGGTTTTCAAGTACTTTAATATATTTGTAGTTAAATTAAAATATATAATTTTTTATATACATAAGTATGTATGTATTTACAAAATAATCATTTTTTGTTGCCGTGAAAAAATATTTTTTTTTATTGAAAATATAAAAATTACTTAAGTTTGTTGAAGTATAAAAAAAGTTATATAAAATTAGATATTTTTTCTTTTTTGTGTTAGTTTATGGTCTTATCTAATAGCGTATTCAAACATTAGTGCTCATTATTGACCACAAATAAAAAAGCCCAATTTTAGAGTTTTTAATACACTGCGCAACACAAGTTCATATTTTGAATGCGTGAAAAAATTGAAGTGTAACCCGAAGGATTCTTCTTCTTTTCTTTATGGCCCAATGAAATTTTTATTTTTTTAAGGCGTATAGAAAAAGAAAACAATGTATTTAATCGGATTCTGAGCTAAATTATATTAATCGATATCTAAAGTGAAGTTTGATGAGGGTTCTTTTCTTACAGTATATTAATTTTAATCATATTTTTTATGGGCCATTTTAGAGCCTTTTTTAAATATTCTCATATAAAACTATTAAAACGTTTAAAGGTTCAAAATGTAAATGATGATTTGTTTCTTTTAGGGACCTTAAGTCCCTACTCCGTCTTGAATAAAAATTAACACACACGTTGCTAGTTGTATGTGTATCAGCATGACAACTTTTTGTATTTGTGGGTATTATTGAAGCTAAAATTATATTTTTCAATTTCAAGACAGATTTGAAGTTGGCGTGTCCTTGTACCGATTTTTCAAAAATACATATTTTTCTTAACTAAGCGTACTCCTTCCATGTTCGTCTCTTCGTTATATGGAAACGAAGCACTGTGCGATGGTCGTAACCGAAGCGTATGACAACAGTATTAGATTTACTGGCGGAACAAATCTAATGAACTTAAAACTTAAAGATTAAGAAGATTATTAATAAACGCTAAGATTTGTATATACAATATAATAATAAACCTAAAAAAGAGCGGTCTTATTAAAATTTTATATTTTTTTATTATTATTTTTTGTAAAAATAACAGTCTTATCCTGCCATTAATAATGTAGTTATCGTATACACATGCCTTATACGGTTATGTGGTATTTTGTTAATCTAAAAAACCCAAACAATAAAGTTTATTTATCCAGGTTTACTGTCTTTCACAGCAGAACGCCCATACTTTTTTTTTAATATTATTAGTTTTGCTCATATGACAAAGTCTCCAGATCATAACGTACAAGCAAATCGAACAGTCAGTATCATATAATTAAGGAAGATAAATCTATAATATAAAAAATGCCTACACAACCTGTGATTATTTACTTAACAACCTGTGCCCAAACACATCGTGTGCCTCCTGACAATATTTTGTTTGATTTTACTTTGAAAGTAATACACACCAAATTTTAAGACTCTTTCGTATTTACACTATAGAAAGATACCCATCCCTGGATATAATTATAAAATTTATATAAAATTCTAAAAATCTAAATATTATTGTAACGCTCTGTAAAAGGTGTTTATTGTAATAACAATGTAACTCCACAAAGTAAAAATAAAAATCAAACACAAGTTTTATTTATTTGGCAGTAAGTAATTCATATTTTGTCATTATTTTAAAAAAATTCCATCTGTTGCACAGCCGTGTTTAAAATATGCCGCTTTCAATTCATATTTTGCTATTATTTTAAAACAGCGCCATCTGTTGCGTAACCGTGTTTAAAATATCCCGTTTTCAAAAACAAAATAAGCCTTAAAGTATGCTTTACCAGCTTTACTTTCACTGCTTTTTTTCCACTTTCTCTTGGAAATAAGATATTTTTGCAGAAAAAAATAGTATACTATATTGGAAACAGAGTACTATGCGAACAGAGTGATGATGCGAACACAGGCAGACAAGAAATCAAGTACTGTTATATAATACTTATGTATAGATATAGATAAACTGAGAAGAAATGAAAGACTTTGAATTTTCTATTACTTCATTATTTCAATACACAAAACTAAGAAAGCTTTCAGCTTTCAGGATACCTTTCTGCATAATAAACTTAGATAATTAAATTTTATTTACAAAACCGACGTCCTAGTAAAATTTTATATTTATTTATTTTTTTAAAATAACTGTCTTATCCTGCCATTAATAAAGTAGTTATCGTATACACATGCCTTATACGGGTATGTGGATTTTTGTTAATCTAAAAAACCCAAACAATAAAGTTTATTTATCCAGGTTTACTGTCTTTCACAGCAGAACGCCCATACTTTTTTCAATATTGTTAGTTTTGCTCATATGACAAAGTCTCCAGAACATAACTTACAAGCAAATCAAACAGTCAGTATCATTTAATTAAGGCAGATAAATCCATAAAATAAAAAATGCCTACACAACCTGTGATTATATACTTAAATAGCTTTGCCCACACACGTTGTGTGCATCCTGACAATATTTTGTTAGATTTTGATTAGTAATCCACACCAAATTTTAAGACTCTTTCGTATTTACTTTACATAAAGGTACATTCCCTGGATAGAATTCTTAAATTTATATAAAATTCTAAAAATTATTGAAAGGCTCTATAAAAGGTGTTTAAACTATTGTAATCATAATGTAGTTTCACAAAGTAAAAATCAAATATAAATTTTATTCAATTGGCTATTTGGCAGTAAGTAATTCATATTTTGTCATTATTTTAAAACAGCGCTATCTGTTTCGCAACCGTGTTTAAAATATCCCGCTTTCAAAAATAAAATATGCCTTAAAGTATGTTTTACCTTTTAATCGGCAAAAAGCAGCGTACATATTTTCACTGCTTTTTCTCCACTTTCTCTTGTGGAAAAAAGTATACTATATTGGAACCAGGGTACTAAGGTACCTCCTGTTAAAATCCATCCGGTAGTTTTTACGTGATGCGAACACAGGCAGACAGGAAATTAGGTACTGTTATATAATACTTACAGATTGTTCGAAACCTAAGCAACTTGTCTTGATAAAGTAATAAATGACTTCTATTTTCTTTTTAACTTGTTCATGAAAAATAACATATTTATTCCATATTACACTATGTACATACATTTTAATAATAACAACAACAAACATTTTAATTCATTAGTTGTCTAAATTTAACTTGTTGAATTCAGATGGAGTTTGCCGTGTTTGGAGACCGAGAGGAAAGCGATTGCATCCGCGTTATTGTAAAGGTACAATAAAACATGGAGGCGGAAATGTTATGGTGTGGACCTGTTTCTCGGCGAGTGGAGTTGGCCCCTTTTTTTGGAAATAACAACGAAAATGGATCGCTTTGTTTATAGGGACATTTTAGCCAACCATATGATTCAGTATGCTGAATGGGAAATGCCACTTCATTGGGTTTTTCAGCATAATAATGACCCCAAACACAACTCAAAGTTTGTTAAGGACTGGTTGTCTGCTAACGGGATTCAAGTTTTGGATTGGTCAGCTCAATCTTCAGATTTAAATCCCATAGCGAACCTCTTCGCAATTTTGAAGCGCAGAGTCGGAACTCGCCGTTTTAGCAATAAGCAAGAGCTCATGAACTGCCTGAAATTGGAGTGGGCATCACTACCAGTCATAATACTAATGAATCTGATAGAATCTCTGCCAAAACGATGTGCGGAAGTAATAAGAAATAAAGGTTATTATACGAAGTACTGAAAGTTGCTTAAGTTTCGAACAACAATATAGAGAGTATATTTTGTTTTTGTTATTTTATTACTTGCCAAGAAATGGAATTAAATTTTTTTTGTTATAATTAGAATATGGAACTTAATGTAATAAATATTAATAGTATTGTTTAACATAAATCAATTTAAAATACATGTATAAGACTCATATTATTTTATAACAAAAAGTTGCTTAGGTTTCGAACAATACTATATGCATAGATATAGATAAACTGAGAAAAAATGAAACGCTTTGAATTGGCTATTACTTCATTATTTCAATACACTTTCTTAGTTTTCAGCTTTCAGGATACCTTTCTGCATAATAAACTTAGATAATTAAATTTTATTTTCAAAACCGACGTTGGATTGTTTTAACGCCATGAGCTTAAAATCATTTTGTAAATATGCTTCTTATAAAGAGCATCCTAACTAAATTCCCCATTAATGGAGTGTAATAAAATAAGTAAAAAAAAATATTTGAATAAAAAGAAAATTAATTTTATAACATTTCGTCTATTTTGCACCACTCAGTCAGTATATTGCTATAAAATACATTTTTATTAGGAATTAACTAGCACGATTTTAAGACTTTTGTGGACCATGTATGACTGCAGATAGATTGCAGCTTTGATAAGCATTCCCCAGGAATAAATTTGCACATTAGTGGACTGCTCTATAATTGCTTTAATTACAAAACATGGCAACAATTATTTACAGGCGCACTATAAGCGACTTCTGGGTCGTTGCTTTAATAAAGTTTAAATTGTGGTTATTCTCTCTGATGAACCCAAACTACACAGCAGCGCTGTTCTCTGAATGGGTCTGCAAAATGATTAAATATTCCCACACCTTTGCTGGAAGTGTAAATCCTAAATTCAAATTCAACGGTTGGATTATGAATAGTATTTCTTCTTTGAAAGTGCTCTTGTGAAATTGTAAGGGTTCTGGATTATTTTGTTTTATCATTAAGTGACCGAGCTCCATAATCTTCAACTCAATTAGGCTCATTATAAATGGTCCTTCGTGTTTCTCACAGTTCCTCAGAAAACTTGTCCCCAGCAGCAAATCAATTAAATTATATGGATAAATATATTTTGCCTATAATATTAAAATAATTTTTAATATATTTTTTTTAAATGCATTCAAAAAAATTCACTATAAAAACATCTTTAACTTACTTTTAAACAACAGAAAATATAAGGCAACGTTTAATAAACGACGGAGATATTTGCACAAAAAAAAAAACAGGTGGGTGCCTTCATTTTCATCTTTTCTATGTTGTAGTTTTTTTATATATAATTTTTGATGTTTTAGAAACCGAAAATTCACAACAAGAAAAAAATAGAATAAAAGGATCACAACAATAATTGCAATTTCAATAAAAAAACAGAAAATTACCTACCACAACCAACAAAAATTCAAGAAATGCCAAGATCTAAAATAATCTGCAGGTGCGTAGTATCCAACTTTGAGACCACATAGCACCACCCCTGGTAAGTGGATGGTGCCCACCGTAAAAACTTAAGCTGAGATCCTACTCTATTATGCCCTTTACAAATGGCTGAGTTATTTCAAAAATATTTTATTTCTGCCCCACTGTGCTGTGGTGAAAAAAAAAAATGTTTTAAAAAATTGTAAATGGCTTCAAAAAAGACTAGATACTTTAACATTGTAAATTAACCCCCTCCTCTTAGGCCAACTTCATGTATAAGTGACGTGTCCCTTTCACTTAAAGTGTTAGTACCTGAAAAATTCCCTATATAAATTATGGGTTAGTCCCCTTCCCCAAGAAATATTTTACGAGCTGGCGAGGATGTAAAAAATTTGACGTAGTTTCTTGGCAAATAGCCCAACTCTACATTAATATTAAGTTGAATTTTTAAATTGTGTTTAAAATATTTTATTTAGTAGATTTAATATGTACTAATTATCAGCAAAAGTGTCTTGAAATTACCACTAACAAATTAAATTATAAAGTGGAGATAACCGATTTGGTAGAAATATCTCTGCCAAATCACCACCGTAAATTTGGAATAACTTAAAAACTCGAAACGAAATTAACCCTATAAAATATTCTGAAGTTATAACAAGTGTTCCTTCTTTTTCTTTAATCTAATAAAACTATTGCGTCCTTATGACTGTGACCAATAGTGTTTTTAATTATAATTTTTATAATTTTGTTTGTTGCTGTAACATCATATTGCACTTGCGTTGGTAGCTTTATACACAAAAACACAAGACAAGATATGATGTTGTTGAACGTTTAAAACATGACTATGGAAATGCTGTTGCAAGCAAAAAAAAAATAACTAAAATCAATTTTCATATTTTATGTAAAATATTTATGTATAAAAAACAAGAATTTTAAAACGTTGTTTTAGTGTTGCTTTAAACGCCTATTTAAAAAAAAGTTAAACAGGCAAGTGGTTTAACTTGTCATATAATATATGCCACATCCATACATGTATAATGATGTGTTTTAATTGCTACATATCGTGGTATCTATACATATAATAAAATATTAACTCTTTTCCTCTCTGTCTGTCTGTGTTCTTCTTCTGATACTTTGCTGTTCTATAAACAGAAAAAATGCATTTATGATTAAGACCAGACTCTTTTTGGTGCTGTTGTTATTGGGATATTTTATGTCTAGCTTTATTCATGTTTGTGTCATAATGCATGGTCTGCCATAAGATATTGTTAATGTTGATTGTGTTGGTTACCGGATTGTATATATGTTTTAACTTAATGAACGTCAAATAATCATTTTAATCACTTTAAGCCTATGTAAGAGGCGTTACCTGAAACTTCTTACTCTTTTTGTCTTCATCATTTACGTTACAGCTTTAATTATTCTTTTATAGTCTAAAACACAATTTCCTATTGATAACACTGTTATGCAGCGAAGAGTTACACAAAAAAAAAAAAAAAAATGGGATGAATAGGAAGTGTTTAACTCTTCTACATCATTTAAGTTTCTGACTGATGTATCTGCAGATTCCAATTTTTGTTAAAATCCGATACCTTCAGTTAATCTGTATGAAAATGAAATAGTTTTTGAAAATTTTGTTGCTGGTACAGACAGTAATCGAGATGGATTACACACCAATTTTTGGAATTTAGCTCTGTCTGACCATCTGTCTGTGTTCACATCACTTACAAACTACTCGATGAATTATAATAAAATTTAGTGGGGGGTACCTTAGTACCTCGGTTCAACTATATACTACGGGTTTCCAGTAAAAGTACCTTATTTACAATTTATGCAATTTAACCAATTTTAAGGTATTGAAAACTTGGCAGCACCTCTGAGTAATTACTCAAGGCGTTGCAACAAGGGCTTTCTATATTGTAAATTTCCAAAATTGATATATAATTCTAAAAGTATTTTAAATTTATGTTCTCAGGTGGATTAATATCTGCATCAGCAACAAAATTTTCAAAAAATATTTAATATACAGAAACGAGCCTGTTATAGTCTTGTTATATGTATAGATTACAAAAATATAATTTTTACCTTTTTATTTTTTTTATAAATTAAAAAAAAACAAACATTTTTTAATTTTGTATGAGACAATTTTTATTCCGCAACTTATTTCCGAAGAATTCCCGATGAACCGTTCTTGAGGTATTATGTAATGAAATACTAATTTAAACGCATGATTAAGTGATTAAATTTTACCACACCACATCAAAAGCTATCTACGTGATAGAAAAACTTATTAAGCACGTTAATTCCTTCCCTTGAGCTAATCTAGAGCCTTCTTTGGTACGGTGGCCTTTAGTGAAATTTTACCATTACCTTTTATTAAACTGGCGAGGAAGAGGAAAACACATTCATTCCACAATCTTTGTTAATGCACTGAATTTTCTATCATAAAGTCGTAATAAATATTTTGGCTCATTTGTCTTTCAGAATATAGAGTTTTGCAAGATGTCAAATTTATGATGTTCACGAAATTACTTAAAAAGATTAATTAAAACACAGCTGTAGATAGTGGAGGAAATCACTTTGGATCATTAACGGTCTATGAATCAACAAACATGTAATTATGTGTGATACTCTATTAACCTAACCTATACCAACTAGTTCACTACAATCCGGTTTTATCACTAATTCTATATATTATTATTAATGTAAGGCGATATTGAAGCAGACCTTTTCCTGCATGATTATAGGTAACCGTTTTCTAATTTCATTGAGTCACGTGCTACCTCTAGCATTTACAGTTGGCTTTAATGATATAAGACTTTCTTTTTCATCATGGACTCTCTAGTAATTGCTAGCATTTGCCCAAAGCTTAGATCATGGTATTTACATTTAATTCGTTTGTGCCCAATTCACACCCAATGTGCACTACCGCCTCAGCCTCTTCCAGGCACAGTTTGCAAGTATCAGTCTCTTTCATCTTGCCTAGATGTTACTCGAAGTTTCCACGAAGTGTCGCTAACGCATTTATCCAGCTTATCCCTTATATCTGAGCACCTTGCTGGCCTTTCTGCCAAGGGGTTCTTTAAGTACCCTTCAAGCCTTTCTACTTGTAGTAGCCAAAAGAGAACTTTAGTTAGAGGGTTAAACAAAAATATTCCTGGTGGCATTTTACATAAGTCTGCTAACTTCATCATCAATAATGCTAAATGTTAGATAAACATGGTTTTCTAAGCCGATTTGCCGTAATAATTTGCAAAAGAGGTACACCTTAAACATTCACTAAAAAAAAACTCAAACGCAAACATTCAGACACCGTTTTTAAAAATAAATCTCTAGATTTCACTAATAATTTCACCAAAATATCACCAATATTTTCTATACGAAATTTAATTTTCAAAAATGTTCTTAGATTTATTTCGTAGTATTATTAATAAAGAAATTATTTTATTTTTAGTTTCCCTTTGTTGTTGCTTTTGTTATGCACAACACTGTATACAAAAATAATAATTATTTTACTCAATTTTCAAACCGAATATCATTTAAACGTTTTAAAAATACATTGTTTAATTTAAACTTACCACACCAACATATTCGTACATACATACATATTTATTGCAACATTTTGAAAAATCTTTTAAGAAAACTGATTAAAAAATCAGGCATTTATTAAAAATTAAAACAATAACAAGTTTTTTATCAGGCAAAAATTAAAAGAAACAACTACTTCCACGAAAAAACGCCATGACCAACAACAAGAATATTTCAGCACAGACATACTGACACCAGCTTCAACAAAATTAGACTTAGAAAACGATACTGGTTGCCTAAGCTACCAATAAAGAGTAAAACAATAACTCAAAGACAAAATATAAAAAATAAAGAACCAGCGATAAAAATTGTAACGATAATGAAAAAAAGGCAAAATATAAACACACACCTCAAAAGTTTTCGTTAATAATTCATGGCAGGTAGATTATTGTTTAATACTTGTAGTTGTATAAATTAAATGTTACATTACAAATAATCATTTTAATTATCTAATAAATCATTGGTTTTGTTTTAATCGTGCATTTCAAGAAGTTTGTTTGTGTGTGTGTCAGTGTCTGTTTGGAAATGCTTGCTGGGTTATAGAGGTCTTTAAACAAAAAGTAAGCAAACAATGTGTTGTACTGAAACTAATTGCGTGAAATTGTTGTGATACTTTATTATTATTTTTATGATTGTATCTTTTTATACAATCAAATCTATTATAATAAAGGTGTGTTTGTTTATTTTGTTGCTCTTCACATTTAATGAAATAATTCCTTGTGGAACAACAAGTAATTGTGCTAAATCGGCAAATCACCATAGCGATTTAAGATACATATTACCTAATACAGTTTCAAATAAAAAAATATAAAAATAGAAAAAGGAAAATGAACTTAGTGCAAAAAATCAGGACTTTATTTTTTTTTAAATTTTCGATTTCTGGTGCTCTTTTGATTTTTTGGTTTCAGGAGGTCTTTCGTTTTTAGGATTCCGTACCCAAAGGGTAAAAACGAAACCCTATTGTTTTCGCTACAATGTCTGTCCGTCTGTCAGCGCCTTTTATCTCTGGAACAGTAAAAGGACGCTTGAAATTTTCATAGAAGGTGTATAACTGTGGCCGCTATAGCACAAAATATTAAAATTTATAGGGTGTTCCGATATAGAGGTGTTTTTTCACAAATATGTGTTTATTTCCTGAACTGTAGGAGACATATACTCAAGATTTAAAAACAGTAATTAAAACTTAGTTCGCTATATAAAAATTAGAAAAAAATAAACCTAAAAATTAAAGGATGTTCCGATAGTGGTGTGATTTGCACGTATAAGGCCTAAGTTTCGAACCATAATAGGTAGACGCTTGAAATTTTCACAGAAGGTGTATAATTGTGGCCACTATAGCAATAAATACTAAAACTTGTCGGGTGTTCCGAAAGTGAGCTGTTATTTGCCTTTATGTCTTTATTTCTTGAGCTATAGGAGGCAACCACTTAAAATTTGCAGACAGTAATTAACTCTATGTTCGCTTTCTAAACAAGTATATAAAATTAAACCTTTGCGTGTATATGGCCTAAGTTTTGAAATAGAATAAGTAGACTCTTGAAGTTTTTACAGGATGTTTATTACTATGGAAACTATAACAAATAATACAAATTAAAGGGTGTTCCGACAGTGACGGAACCGTAATAGGTAGACTCTTAAAATTTTGTACAGGAGATATGTTGCCACGGCCGATATGACAATTACTAAAAATTAAAGGGTGTTCCGACAATGACATGTTTTTTTTAATCGTAATAGGTAAACTCTTGATATATTCATAGAAGAAGAGTTTCCATGGCCGTTATAACAAATAACAAAATTAAAGGGTTTTCCGACAGAGACATGATTTTTACTTAAATAGCCAAATTTTTTGAACCGTAATAGGTAGACTCTTGAATTGTTTTATACTTCGGCCGCTGTAACAATTACTAATTACTAAATGGTGATCCATCAGTGACATATTTCTTGAACCGCAATAGGTAGGCCTAATATTTTTATAGAAAGTGTATTACCATAGCCGTTATAACAGCAATTCCTAAAATTTAAAGGGTGTTCCAATAGCGATGCAATTTTCGCGAATATGACTCTGATTTTAAAAATAAAGGGTGCCCCATAAGACATCGAAAAATTAACAACTTGAGTTTTTAAAGGCGTACTAAAGATAGTACGGAACCCTACGTGTGTGAGACTAACTCGCACTTGACTGATTTCTTTTATTTTTTGGATATTTTGGTTTTTTAGTTAATAGTCAATATTTTTGAGATATCTCGATTTATTTGTAAAGTCTCAATTTTTTGCTAAAATTTCTATTTTGCTGTAAAGAATTTTTGTAAATACCAATTTTTTAATGTAAATTTTCAGGTAAATTTTTGAATGGTTTAAATTTAAAATTTTCATTTTTTTTTTGGAAATATATCATTTGCCGACATCGAAAGTCGGGCAACTAACTACTAGGGTTTGGGAAATGGGACTTCCCGGAAAAAGCTACAAACAATTTCCCGGGAAATTTTTTACTAATTTCGCGGGAAACAGGAAATTTAAAATCATGAGCACTTTAACTAAGTATTTTTTTTGCTATCACACAAATATTTGATCATTATTGTGATATAATTGTAAAACTATTTGAAAAAAGTCCTCTAAAAACAGCCTGTCTCGAGAAATATAAGAAACAAGAATATGGCAAAGAGTCGCGTTTAATTCGTGATGATATAAAAACAAGATAAGTATGGTTGAAACGATTCAATTGTTTCTTAAATCGAACAACGCAATTAAAAAAGTTTGATAGATTTCTACTGCGCAGAGATATGGGTTTCAGAATTTGTTTAGATTTTTGAAAATTTAGAGGCCGTTTTAAATCCCATTAAAGTTGCAGTAGAGGCATTGAGCCGTAGGGGCACAAATTTGTTAAAAACAGATGTAATTATTCAGACCCTCTACGAGCAGCTTTAGGCTATTAATTCGACTCTTTCAAAAACGATGATTGAAAAGAATAATAAATGAACGAAGGGATGATAAAACGTTTGCTATATTTAAGTATTTAGAAAGTGTTGAAATTGATAATGTGCAAAAAAATGTCATAAAACTTTATTCAGCACAACAGATTATTCAAGCCTCTCGAATCTGTAGAACCGTCAACTAGCAGTTGTATTGTTAACTAAACGGAACCAACTTTTAAAGAGAGACTTTCGTAACAAAAACAAGGAAAATAATGTCCAGTGATTTGTTAAACGCACTAACAGTTCTAAAATCATATTTTGTAACAAAATAATTATTGAAATACTTCTTCACTATTTATAAATATTTGTTATATCTTACATCAATTTTAATTTTATTTGATCTATTTTTAAATGAATAAATTAATTATTTATTTTTGATTAGATTAGACAGCTACATCCGTCATCAGCACTCTTCGTATCAATCTACAAGGTAGTTGAAATTGTTATTAATTTTCTATTTAAACAAATTTATCAAAGAAATAGGATATGAGAAATTTTTATTTTTGTATTATATTTCTATCTACCTTATAGATAGATACGAAGAGTGCTGCTGACGGACGTAGCTGTCTAAAAAATGCATATATTTATATATTCTTCAAAATAGAACAAAACAAATCCTAATTAAACAAATAATTGGATCAATTAATTATTTCATTAAATTTTAATCTGAATCTGATTAAAACTATTAATTGGTGAAAATATTTTTTCCCAAAAATAAAACCTTAAAACTATGATCACACTGAAAGTCGGTCAGCCTTTAGCTCTTTAAATTCGGTTTTTTATGCATTAATAAATATTTTTGTTGCATATCCATTTTGATTTTCTATGGCTTTTAATAGCTTTTAGATACCACTAATTTTTTACATACATCAGATTCCATTCCTTCTGAGATGAGGTCTTTAGCTGGTCTTTATTAGTGCATAATCTATTTTGCATACGCTGACCAAGTTCTATTGTATTTATATCTTGACTTTGCGCAGGTGTTTTGATCAGCTTAGGGCAGTTGTAAGGCAACAAGTTCTTTACTATCTATGGCGTATACCAAGGGTAATTGTCTTGATCAAACTTAAAATTATCAGCAGTACCCAACTGGATCGCACTTTGCTTAGAATTAGTTTTTAAAATGTCAAGATACATGTTCTTCCCCATGACACCTTCTATAAAGAGAAGGTTTCGCACACCTGAAGCTGCCATGCAGCCCCACACCATTACTGATGCGCCTCCATGCTTCACTGTTTTCTTAGTGTTTCCGTGCAAAAATTCTTCAAAATACCGTGGCATATAAATTTTACCGTGCTCCAAAACAATAAATCTTTTAATATGTGCTCTCGTGCAAAATCGTTGGCTTAGTCAGAAAATGTGTTAAGTCCTTATTGAAATTTTTTTTTGGAAAGACAAAAAAACTGAATAAGATTTATTTGGGTTAACTTTTTCTAAATGTGTAAACGTACTTTTCTTCTATAGTTAACCTTGATTAAATGCCAACAATCTTAAAATTCCAAATTAAATCTTATGCGAACTTGCTGGCTGCTTTGGGTCTTAGCACATTTGCTTTTTATGATATTTTACTTTTAATGTGGACTTAGCAGATTTTCTTTAACTTTTTATTTTTGTTGTTTAATTTTGTTTGACCTAAGAATAGTACATACTTATTTAATTGCTGTTCACATAAATCATAGAGTTCAAGCAATTTTCGAACACGTTTTGTAAATTCCAATATATTCAAAAGGGACCGGAAAAATGTTATGTTATAATAGTGATATTATAATGGACTCCATAAGTAAGCAAGGTATATGTAACTCAAGGGAATGCTTAATCAATTGGAAATAAATCAGTCAAATGCGAGTTAGACTCACGCACGTAGGATTCAGTACTGTGTTCAATATACAATTTAAAAAGTACAAGGTTTTCATCTTTTCACGTCTTTTAAGTGGCCCCTTTAATTATTTGTTTTTGTTAACAATCATGTCTTCTATGGGAAGACGCTTTAACTTTTAAATAGTTTTCATATCTAATATTATACCGAGTATAGTACTAGATGCCCTGTCTAAATTTCAAGTGTCTGCATATAACGTTTAATTCGTCGAAATCGTTTTTTCTAGGGATCTGGATCAAGTGTCTGCCTACATTCAAAGTGTTTGCCAATTCAAAAAAAATAAAGCCATATTCGTAAAAACCACGTACTTTCGAAACTCCCTATAATTTCTTCTATATGTTGTTATAGCGGCCATGGTAATAGAAATGTTGTCAAAAATTTCAAGGGTATATATTTTGCGGTTCCAGAGATAGAGGGCGTTGACAGTCATTCTAGCGAAAATAATGGAGGTATGTTTTTACCCTTTGGTTACAGAATCCTTACAAGTGTGTGAATATCTGATTCGCTATTACTTAAAACGGTTTAACACTAAATAAACTTATTGAAATGAAATATGATTTGCTTGCAGATGGACTTAGTACTTCTATTTATTTATTTTTACTCAACTCATATTTAATTACTATTGCACAACATCAAGAAAAAACAACATAAAGGTATTTTTTGATGAAAACGATGCATTTATAGTTAAATAAGCATTATTCATTAAAATTTTAATTTGTAATAAAAATTCAACTTGACACATTTGCTACCTAAGCCAACGATATGTATATTTTTGTGAATCTTTCTTTCTTTATACGGATTTTTTGTTGTACAATTTTAAACGTTTAGTAAAATATAATTTTTTGATAAAATGATAATTTAATTTTTAGCGGTGCATGTATATGGGTTTATCTTTTAAACCGTAATATGCAGACGCTTTAAATTTACGCAGAATGTGTATAACTTTATTTACTAAACCAACAAGACCATATAGATAAAGTCTTCTATAGATACGAAAATAAGTGTTGTTAACTATGTAATGAGCGTATAACAAAATTTTCTTTGAAAGTTTCTTTTCTTTAAAACGCAAATTTATACTTGAAAAAAGTACTTTTTAACAAATTACATAATAAAAAAAAACCTTTTAAATACTTTTTAATTAAAAATTATATTATATATAGGACTTTTATGTTTTGTACTACAGATATTGCAAAAATAGTTGATCTTTTGAATTTAATGCTGAAATCGTGACTCTGGCTGGTAAAAGTTAAAAATATTGTTTAAAACTAATTGCGCTATAAATTATTTAAAGTCTTTCTCTTCGCTTTAAAAACTTTTGTTAGAGTAATTTTTTTTTTTCTAAATGACTTTTTTATTTTCATCAACATTTTAAGTGACTTAAATCTCAATAACTAACTTAGCCAAAAGGCATTTCAAATAAATAATTTAATTTTAATTATTAAAAACATTTAACTATTGTTCATACATACATAGACTCTGTTGTGTTCTTTTTTATTATATTTTGTTAAAAAACACACACAATTTGTCAATTAAATTATTTACAACTCAATCAAGATGTTGTAATTAAAACATCACCAGAGGGGTCCACAGCACGGAGAGTGCAAAATTTTAAATATTATACCAAGAGTTGAAGAAAACATGCTTACAGACACTTCCAAAACACATGTCTTTCACACTTGAATTTTTAAATTGCAGACAAAAAATGACTAGATTTTCTCCTCCTCTACATGAAAATTGTTGGATAAAAGAAAATTTTAATTTCGAACAGTAATGTGCCAGTCCTCCTCCTCTACATGAAAATTGTTGGATAAAAGAAAATTTTAATTTCGAACAGTAATGTGCCAGTCTATCGTGTGGCTTATAAAATGACCATAATTACATGTTGTAACATACGCAGCATCATCTTCACCAGCTTAAAACCAAGTGTGTAGATGATTGAAAGCTTTAATCCAAGACATCATATGATTCTATCAGGTTGGCTCCTAACTTTCTCTTTTTAATTATATGTACATATGTATGTGATGGAAAGAAGTTACTCATAACGCATAGAAAGCAATAGATATTTGTACATAATTAAAAAAATGTTTCCTTTGAGCCTACTTGGAAAATATTACAATGGAAGTTCGAAATGATCTATTCCATAGGCCGGCAAAATCTTGTGTATATCATTCTTGGTGATTTCACGCAATTGATTTGCGTTATTTTATTGAAATAACACAGTGTTATTGTTCTCTTGCTAAAGGTACGTCTGTCTAAACACTATACTTGGATAGTTCACGAACGAACTAGTTCAATTGAACTATTCTATCAATTGAACCAAACGAGCTAGTTCAAATTTCTATGTCTACCCAGTTCAATTTTTTAACTATGGCTTTGTATTTGAACTATTAAGCAATTGTTTCCTTTTTTTTGACAACAATGAAGAACTGCCATACAATTTAATAACCATTTTATGAATTTATTATTTTTGATAATTATTAGTAATAAAATTATAATAAGATTAATAAAAAGTAGTTCAGAGCACAAATCATAGTTCAAAAGAAAAAAGAGCGTTTGAACTAACAGATTAAATTACTAAGTAGTTCAGAACACAAATCATAGTTCAAAAGAAAAAAGAGCAAGTGAACTAAAATATTGAACTAGTTCTCTTTTTTACTTTGAACTCAAATGAGCGATCTCTAAAATGAACTAAAATGCACAAGTCTACTAAACACCATTGCATCCCAAATTGGTGGGATAATTGGTTTATAAGTCTTTACAGACTTCTGATACTTCTATTACCTAATTTTCTAACATACGACTTAATTCATAATAGATTAATTTCATTGCCGAGAATATCTCTGCTTGACGGGCATTGCATTATAAGCAATAATTTAGTGAAACAAACAGAAGTTCGACTAAAACTTTCGTTGGAAAAAATTTGAAATGTTTTATAAGCTATTAAAGTTTTAATTTTTATGAATGGGTCGCAAAGCTTCTAAATTTGCGGTTCCATGAGTCTTTAACTTATAATTTACAGCAGAATTTGGAAAAATTGCCTTTCGAGATATGGGCGTATAGCCAAAACAAGATTATTGCACTGAATTACGATTTCGTAACAATTTTTGAATGTGATGTGTGTGAAAATACCTAATTTAAATGCTTGCACTGATGTACGCTGACGCACAGACGTGCTTTCGAAAATCATGTTTAGTATGCAGCTTAGAAATCGGATGCTCTTGCAGTTCTTGCTATGAAAATCCATGTTTCAAGTCTCAAAAAGAGCTTTCAAGTACCTGGGTTCTTTGAAACGGTGCAAAATATACTTAACTCTATCTGATCTTCTTACTATTTATACGACTTATAGTCTATTTTGAAGCGAACAGAAGAAAGAGGGCGACAAATCTCATCGGTGTCATTGTCTCACTGGAGCATTAACGTAGTATAGGTTGTGTTTTGCTGTTTTATCGCCACTACAATTGAATGTGATCTAATGAAATCAGCGAACTTGTTACCGATACGTACACGTTTGTTTGCGTACAACACGATTTTTATCAGTAAATTTTTTTTTGTTTTCGATTGTTTTCAAATGGCAAGTGAAACGCAATCAAGCAAGATAGAAAAAATATGCTTTTAGGCCAAACAGTTTATATGTAAAATAAAATCCCTTTCCTGGCACTTTCAATGTTTGTTGCCAAATTCATGTGGAACATCCGAACTTCTTCGTATGTCCAACATAATGCATTACATAAGTCATTCTTAGAGCTGTATTCTAACTAAAAAAGAATAGAACTCTTTCGTTTAAGTATTTGTTGGTTTTAGTTATGAAGGAATTCTGTATTTCTTATTTTAAGTCTATTTTCTGTCCTATTCTCATCTATTTTATTCTCTATAGAATATATCCTCATAAGTAAACTATGGGAGCCTTCATTTGTAGGGCTACTTATAAATTTAATTAAACATTTTTGAAATTGATAAAAAAAAATATTAGAACACACTTCCCAATTGTGGAACAAGATTAACGTGAGTACCTGCCAACTTGGCCTAACCTCACGGTGGTCTTACCAACGAGTGAAACTTAGGCGTAGACTAGCGCCCCCATTGTGTAGTATAACAACACTTTACGATTGCCACCAATCGCTTTTTGTGTGTGATACAGTCACAATGAGTAGCAATTTATATAATATGGCAAGCCTTTCCATGGCAAGCCTAGATCCATATTATAACCTCTTGCTTAGGGGTTTGGAGACTATGGAAACTCCGTCTGTTGAGAGTGCAACAGCACACTTGATCGACCTTGCACCTTACCTACATAAATCGATCTTAAACCATAACCACCACGTGTACCCCCGAAGGGGACCTCACCAATAACCGGTCACAGAGAGGATAGGCTCTCTGTGGGGCCACCGATTCCCGTGGTACCAGTCCTTTGGGCACTGGTCGGGCCTTGAAGAGGACCCGTATGTTTTAACACACAGACCTTTTCTTCCAGATTTAGGCTCTAGGCTCTAATCCTAGCGTCTGGTGCCCCTATTTTCCCCGAGTGAACCGCGTCAAAGCATTTGCCATATTCCTGCAGTGACAATTGGAACCCCCGGGGGTAAACACACTTCCCAATATACCTAATGACCTCGTAGACGATTTTAGAATTTCAATTCCCTGTTCGATTATTCTATTTTATTTTTTTGATGCAGATGGTGCACGCCATTCGATGCAGATGTTTAATTTTATTCTCCTTATTAAAAGCAATAAGAAATATTTAATTTCCGGTATTAATTAAGAAAAATTACTTTATTTATCTATAGAAAACCAGAATTTTTAGTGTAAACCGAACCCACAACCCCTTTCAGACTACTAGACTAGCTCTCTATTTAAAAGTTTCATAATATTTTTCTATATGTATGCAAAAACTTTAAAAGAAAAACAAACTCAATAGAAAAAAATATAATTGTCTTGCATGTGGAAAACAGAACATACACTTTACTAACTAACAACTAACAAAAAAAAAAATGAAAAACAGAAATCGGAAAAAAATATAATCAATGGCCACTCATATTGATTATTGTTCGGAGGAAAAATTTTCTGCCATAACGTATTGAACAGTTAATACAAGTAGATTTTCTTCGTTCACATCATGTTTTTTTTTTCTTTTTTAATATCGCATGCGAAACTAATGAATTGATTACTGCTTTAAGGCTTAAAGTCGTATTTTATTTTTATTTGCAGTTTTCCAAAGATCTTTTTTATTTGGCTGCTGTGCACTTCTGTCCACTCCAGAAGCATGCTTTGTCGACACCCTACAAAGTTTAAAGATAATATCATGCCGATATGAAAAATTGGTGGTTATTTTTTATTTAGATTTATTTTTAATTTTTATGTCATCCAAACCAAAAAAAATAAACAAGATTTCGAACACGAAGACTATGTAAGTTTTGAAAGTTTAGACCAGAGGTTTCTTTTAGAAGGGGTTTTAGTTCCCTCACCCATGATTTTGCATATACTTACGGTAAACCAGCATATAAAACCATGTGACTCTTCCACTTGATGTAGAATGATCTTTACAGATTTATTAGGAAGTATATTTTTGTAGAACATTGCAACCCTTTAACTTTCCCTAAACAAGAAAAATACCCTTAAAACAGTTACATACCGGGTTTAAATTTCCTACAAAATTCTTTATAAAATTCTAATATAAGCCTTGCATACACTAACCTTTGGGCACCTGTCTAAAAATAATAAATGGGAGTTGTCACCACTTTATAACCATTTTGATCCCAGATAGCAAACTGGCTCACAGAGCTGAGAGGTCAACAGATAGTCGCGAATAATGCTGTAATGGCGATATACATCCTCGTGATGACGACCGGAAGTAAGCTCCTAGTCAAGGTGCTGGCTAAATGTAGAGAAGTGAACTCTTAAACAAACACCCTTTAATCAATGATAGTACAGCAAAAATCAGAGATGCATGGCTGAGAAAAGTCTAGCTACTGTCTGGTTACCTATTAACCTTCAGTTGTAAGTCAGACTTCACTTTGGTATATTTGGCTTTGAGCTGGTGGATAATATTACCTATTATATGGTGAACTGAAGTAAACCGTACACTTCATGCTAAAGAGAGTAGGTCTTCAAGTCAAAGCAGAACAGTATTTTCTTTTCCGAAAAGGTTTTTAACTACATTTCTTAATCTGTATATTCGATAGCATTATGTTTTTACTGCGTATTTTGATTCGAAAAAGAAATCATTCGAATGTGTATAACTTCAACATTGTGTTTCGAAAGAGATTTCTTTGGAATCGAAATACGCAGTAGCCACTCAGTTAAGTTAGGAGCATCTCAAATAGTTTTAAAATCTTTTGAAATAGTTTTGAAATGTTTGCTTATTTGTTTATGTCAATATACCTTTGTGTGATCTTTACCTGAATTAGGAATCTTGTTTATCAAAGAAACATTCCATTCTGCGGAAAGTATTCAAAACGTAAAATTAAAGTTAAAAATTAAGAACTATTCGAGACTTGGATTGATAATGATGCTCTCACATCGAGAGCGCTGGCCAACTGTACCAAACAAACAACCAGTCACGGAAAGGTATGAAGGTATTTTATTGCTTTTCCATATTACGAGATTCAAAACATTTGAAGACTGTTGCTGCAACAATGATATGTGGCAATTCAGCTATATCAAAAACCACTGGGAATCAGAAAACAATCAAAGTAAACCTACAAGTGCTACTAATGGGTGATTTTTTTGAGGTTAGGATTTTCATGCATTAGTATTTGACAGATCACGTGAGATTTCAGACATGGTGCCAAAGAGAAAGATGCTCAGTATGCTTTGACATTTCATCATGAATAGACTTACTAACGAGCAACGCTTGCAAATCTTTGAATTTTATTACCAAAATCAGTGTTCGGTTCGAAATGTTCAAATGTGACAAATTTTGTTCAGCGATGAGGCTCATTTCTGGTTGAATGGCTACGTAAATAAGCAAAATTGCCGCATTTGGAGTGAAGAGCAACCAGAAGCCGTTCAAGAACTGCCCATGCATCCCGAAAAATGCACTGTTTGGTGTGGTTTGTACGCTGGTGGAATCATTGGACCGTATTTTTTCAAAGATGCTGTTGGACGCAACGTTACGGTGAATGGCGATCGCTATCGTTCGATGCTAACAAACTTTTTGTTGCCAAAAATGGAACAACTGAACTTGGTTGACATGTGGTTTCAACAAGATGGCGCTACATGCCACACAGCTCGCGATTCTATGGCCATTTTGAGGGAAAACTTCGGAGAACAATTCATCTCAAGAAATGGACCGGTAAGTTGGCCACCAAGATCATGCGATTTGACGCCTTTAGACTATTTTTTGTGGGGCTACGTCAAGTCTAAAGTCTACAGAAATAAGCCAGCAACTATTCCAGCTTTGGAAGACAACATTTCCGAAGAAATTCGAGCTATTCCGGCCGAAATGCTCGAAAAAGTTGCCCAAAATTGGACTTTCCGAATGGACCACCTAAGACGCAGCCGCGGTCAACATTTAAATGAAATTATCTTCAAAAAGTAAATGTCATGGACCAATCTAACGTTTCAAATAAAGAACCGATGAGATTTTGCAAATTTTATGCGTTTTTTTTTTTAAAAAAAGTTCTCAAGCTCTTAAAAAATCACTCGTTAAAAGTATGGGAAAGAATCCTTTTGTAATGGTGAAACTAAATCGCATATTCTATAAATAAATTTTGTATATAAATTTTTTTGTATATAAATTTTTTTTAAATAAAAAACAAGTCCAAAATCATGTATTAACTACTGTTTAAAAATGTAATTTTTCTATACGTTTGAGCATAAATTATGTTGCAGTTGCTGGCAACAACTAGTAGCAAGGCAGCAAGCAACTAACTGTATTGCGCAAATTATGATCATAAAATTTATTTGGTTTTAAACTTAAAATTGTTTTTCTTGCGTTAAATTTTCTTATCTGTTTTAATATAAATTTCCTTAAGTGTTGTGTGAAAATGAGTTGATGTTGTGTTAGAAGTAGAGATAATAAATAGCAAAATAACATGCAAATGCTGTATTTGGTTTTTTTCCTGCTGGTAGCTTTTATTATTTTTTCATAAATTGTGTTGGAAAGTCTATTTATCATAATAAATCTATTTTAATGTGAGATAATTATTTTTAAGTGTAAACAAAATTTATGAGCAAATATTTGTTGGTCATTTATCGAATAGCGTCCAACAACTGAAACTACTTGCAGCAGGAATGAAAAAGTTTAAACGATCGAACTGGCTTGCTTATATTTAATACAAGCTGCGCACACACACGTTGTGTGCGTCCTGACAATATTTTCTCCGATTTGGTTTTAAAAGTAATCCACACCAAATTTAAAGACTCTTACGTATTTACTTTATATGAAGACACTCAACCCTGGATAAAATTTTTATAAAATTTTAAAAATTATTGTGAAGCTCTGTAAAAGATGTTTAAAATATTTTAATATCAATGTAATTCCACAAAGTAAAAATACAAATCAAATACAAATTTTATTCAATTGGCTATTTGGCAGTACATAATTCATATTTTGTCATTACTTTAGAACAGCGCCATCTGTTGTGCAACCGTGTGTATAATATCCTGCTTTCAATTCATATTTTGTCATTACTTTAAAACAGCGCCATCTGTTGCGCAACCGTGTGTAAAATATTCAAATATTCCGCTTTCAAAAATAAGAGATGCCTTAAAGTATGCAGTACCTTTAAATCGGCGTACTTTTATCCACTTTCTCTTGAAAATAAGATATTTTTTCGAAAAAAACGTATCCTGTATTGGAATCAGGATACTAAGGTACCTCCTCACAAAATTTCGTTTAAATCCATCCAGTAGTTTTTATGGGATGCGAACGTAGAGACAGAAAAAGACAGACAGGCAGACTGTCTTAGAAATTTGATTTTTTATATAGATTTTATTTTACCATTCAACTTCTTAAGAATATTTATTTATTTATATTTTCAAATGGCCGATTTATTTCTGAAAATATTTTAATACTGTCCCACTGTAGACCGTCTTAATATCCTCCCATGCATGCTTTACATTTGGTGCATATATGTTTGTAAGTATAAAAATTTATGTCAGGTCGGACAGTCAAGCGTGGACAATGATGTGATAAATGAACACTATGTTTGTTTTCAGCCACGAGGGTCACGTTGGAAATGAGCGGCCAACCTATAAGACCAAAATCATAAGAAAAAAAAACTGATTCCTGGGTCGAAGCAAAGTTCTCTAGTCATTGAAAAGGTTCAGACAATCAAAAAGCTTTATCACGTTATCTACATAGATGTACTACTATATGGCTTACTGGACATTGTGGTCTTCGTTACCATGAATTCACAATAGACTAAGATCAATTTTGCAGGTACTGTGAGCTGCTCGATAAGACTTCGACACGTACTTTGTGCGTGTCCTGCTTTGTCTCTAGGGGATGTGAAAAATCTCTCACCGTATAATATTATTTATTTATAACTTTATCCGTAGCCTAGAGCTTGTTCAGTAAACGTAGGCTATAGAAAAAATCCCCTGAGTCAAACCTAATAAAAAAGTAACTATTAGTTTGCCATCAATATACATACTTATCATCTAATTAAACTCGAGCTGGCTCCATCGCCTCTTGGGATTTAAATTGGTTTCTGCACCTTTATTCCTGTCGTTTTTTAACTTAGTTTTGGGTACTTAGAACGTTTCTTATTTACTGAGTTGGCTTTATACAAATTTCTGCTTTTCTGCTTTTCGGCAATCTTGCACGGTTTGGTATTTTACTTAGCGCTTGCTACTTATTGCCTTAATTGTCATTTAGCTATCTGTGAAGATGTTATCTTTCCTGGGTTGTGTCGTAGTTCTCAGTCAGTTTAAACGTTCAGTGATTGCGAAATTTAAATCTGAGAAATATATTGAGGACTTTGTGCACTTTATTTTTGCCCTACTAAAGATACGAGCATCTATACACATTAATGCTGTTAAATTCCAAATACTTTTTATCAAACAATTAAATAAATTATCGCCGTCATTTGAAAAATAAAAAAATATAAAAATAATTACGTTTACAGCAGCAGCAACATTAAAATAGTGAACATGGACAAATGACATGCAAGAGTTATTGATGAAAATGGTTTAGCTTTTGCACTTAAACTAGAAAAAATAAATTTATTTAAATTCAAGAGACATGCAATGCATGAGAGCGAATAGTAAATATTTTGACTTTAATTCATAAACATTTTATGGGCGCGACAAGATAAAATTACAAACAACAAAATACTTTAAACATTTTTTTTGTGCAATAAAATATTTGTAACTAAATCTACTACTCAATTAAGATTTACACACCACAAAAAATCATGTGACAGTATTACAAAAAGTAGGAGGGTTATATTTGGCTGCACCGATTTCTATGTACCCTACTTTTTCTGGACAATAGTAATATACAAATCAAACCTAACATGCTAGCATAGATATGCTGAGTATATATAAGTAGATTTGAGCAATTAAAAACACCTCGTTAAAAATCCCGAGCCGGTTAACAAGTGTTTTTTTGTTGTTCAACAATAGTGTATGAACTCAAATTTTTAAATTTTTCAGTAGAGTCAAAAACTTTTTGATTTTACATTAGATATAAACTGAATTTCAATTTCATGAAAGAGCAGTCAAAACAATTCATAAAAATCAAAACAGTATGCAACACTGCTTTTCGATTTTTCCCAAAAATATTATAATAATTTCGAGTTAATACACTATCGTTGCACACGTGCGATATGTATAAAAAGGTAACATTATTGTCCGAAAAACTTAACCGAAATATATAAAATTTTGAAAGTATGTACTTGAAAAAAAAAATCAGTGAAGAAAGGTAGAGAAATTGTTTGTAACAACAGACAGTTAGATATTTGATACCTTTACCAAATTCAAAGATTTGAAATATAAAAAATAAAAATTTTTCACAAAGTATAAAATTTGGAAAAAAAAAATTATAAACGTCGCCAAAAAATTGAAAATTCCTCAAATTTCACCACGAAATCAAAGTTTCACCAAAAAAAAATTTAAATCTTTTACCAAAAAAAAATTTCAAATTTCACCACAAAATCGAAATTTAAGTGAAAAAAACACAATATTTCAGTTTCTTTCAAAACCCAAATTTCAGCAAAAGTTTTATTTTTTTTTTTAAATTACTCAAAAAAATTGTAATCTCATAAAAAATAAAAGTAGCTGATAAAGCAAAAATTCATCATATAAACGAATAAATTTTACCAGAAGAAGCGAAATTTCACAAAAAATAAGTATTAAAAATAAACAAATTTAAAATTTTCCAATAATTTTCTGTCTATGATGACACCAGAGTGTGAGTAATTATGAGAAAAACAAAAATTATCCATATTACTCATGTGTGAATAGTGAAAAATTTGCTTCTTCGCATTAAAGCATGTTTTACATAAATGTTTATGTTTTTTTTTCACTTATGAGATTTTTCATTAGTGAGTGTTTATTTATGAAATTTCTCACTTCTTACACTTTGTTACTGCATACGCCGGCAGTTGGTCATTACAAAATGTGTGCATATATATGAATACACACATACATACATACATACACACAGACATACATACATACATTTATGCGAATGCCTTATGGGAACGTTTGTCTACGATCTTCTCATACTTGTGTTAAAAACAAATTATTTTCTCAATTATTCCATTTTGAATAGAAAGCAAAAAAATAAATCCGCTCACTCATAAATGAACAAACAGAAAACCTTTTCTAGTCTCTCACACGTATATGAAAATAATAAAAAAAACTAATATGTTCATACTCGAACATGAATGAGAAGTGAGTGAGCATTTCGAACTTATGGAATATAGTAACTTATTATTAAGAGAACCGCTGCGATGAGCCATCATATTTTCGTGGAGGTTTACTAGCATCATAATCTGGCTAATAAAACTTTTCGTGAGTAGCTTACCATCGAAAAAAAAATTGACACGATTTGTTTGATAAATACTCGTATCAAACGCAACATTGAATTTTTAGAAGTAAATAAAGCAACAATTTTAAGACATTAAAAAAATACCGAAAGACGATTTTGTCTGTCTGAAATTCTGCTTCAGCGCTACAAAACGAAGCCACTTTTATAGAATTGTTTAGTTTTTCTATTTATTTATTGTGTGCGAATAAACGTAAGTCTTGATCAACTTTGAAAATCGACACTAAATCCGAATCCAGTATTAGACGCAGATTCAGAGGAATCTGTTCTGTAATTGATAATCCATCTTACTTAATTTTGTGATCAGTTTATATACCATCGTTATTAGAATATTTTATAATTAATTTTCATAATTTAAAAAAAGAAAATATATCAGATAAAGGTGTAGCTTATATTTAAGTAATACTGGATTACACGATAGTAGGAGATCTGAACCATGTACAATTAATTAGCTAGAAGAAAGATTTTAACAAAAAATTGCCAGGAGAGACAGAGGCATAAGCATACTAACTATATTTACAAAGGGAAATTAAAGCATTTGGATTGAACATGGCGTTTAGAAGACTAACAAAATTCTGGAGAAGTTTAAACAACAATTATGTATAAAATGTGACATATTGCTGCAATAGAAAATGTCATTTATATATGCATACACATCAGCCCAACGTGAGTGAGTTAGATATGATCTTCGGAATTTTCCTTTCAGTACTGAATGGTAAATTCGTTAATAACAACGTTAAATATAGTTCATAAAATATAAGAATTCTATTTGCAGTCGTAAATGTAAAATATTGTAGAAATTATAAACGCAATGTGAAAGTTATATATACACTTTTAGTGAAGAGTATAAAAACCAGGGCTCAAAATTTTTCATTTATGAAAAAATTTCATATTTAGTTTTCATGCTCATAAACGAACAACAAAAAATGTTCTGCCTATGTTTATACATGTATACGTGAACCTGTTTGAGTTTGTAACATACATACATGATTAGTGATAAATTAGCTTCTTCTCATTAATGTTCTTTTTCATAAATGTGTATCTACACTTATGAACATGAAACAATTTTCTGCCTACGATCGCACATACATATGCGATCGTAGTTGCTTAAGTTTTTCTAATATAATATTAAACGGTGGCAAATATTTAGTCACACTTCCATCAACAAAACATACATTTAAATATGTAGATATGGTGCAAGAGTGACTGAGTGGTGATACTCGATATACATATACGAGCTTGGAGTTTTTGCTCGTAAAAGAACATGTAAATGTTGCATGTCTGTACAACGAGTATATTTTGACTTGAGCACATATTTTATAACGATTAAAATCACACCTTGTATTTGGAAACATGTCAAGCAAATAAACAAAAAAAAAAGAATAATAAAAAATCAAATGGTTAATCAAATGCATACATAATTGACACTGCAAGTGGTCGTTGTGTTATTTTTTATTGCTTAAACAAAAAACTACATCTCACAAATTAAAAATTGCTTAACAATTCTGTTTTTTTTTAAGCAATTATGGCTTTTTAATAGTTTTGTGTCTGTTTTTAAGGTCTTAAATTGATGGAGTTTCATTTGTAAGTGTCATTTTGAAATATAAAACTTAAAAAAAATTAAAATAACTGTTAAGACTGTTAAATCGCCTTTAAGCTGGTTTTAGTGAAACCATCGAACTTCATCAGTTCAAAGTTTTTATTCTCAGAAATAGAAATGAAAAATACAGATTTCAAACAGAACGTAATTAGTAAAGAGAAAACCAAACCTAATCTATACACCTTTCTATATAATATAACTGTAATAGGACCGTGTCTCTACATAAAATATTTTTTTTAACATTTTTTTTGCTGATGCAGATTGTAAGCGATATGGGTTACGAAAGTCTTGTTTTTTTTGTAGTAATTTGTGCCCGACTTTCTGTCCGTATAAGCGTCAGGGAAAAACAACTGGATGAATTTTAACAAGATTTTGTGGGGAGACCCTTACGTATTTACTTTATATAAAATTTATATAAAATTCTAAAAATTATTCTAAAGCTCTGTATTCCACAAAGTAAAAATACAAATCAAATAAAAATTTTATTCAATTGACTATTTGGGCAGTAAGTAATTCATATTTTGTGATTATTTGAAAACAGCGCCATCTGCTGCGCAACCGTGTTTAAAATATCCCGCTTTCAATTCATATTTTGTAATTTTTTAAAACAGCACCATCTAATGCGCAAAAATGTTTAAAATATTCCACTCCTTTTTTTTGAATAAAAAAATAAAATTAAAAAAATTATTTTCATTCTATATCCATAACAGGGATGGAAAATAGAATTCTTATCTATATTAAATGTTTTGAGAGCCCTCTATATAATAAGATTTCTAAATTACTATTTGGAGAAAATTATAAAATAGTATCAAAATTAATTTGAGATATAAAACATTTTTTTTCCCGAAAAAAAAAAATCCTTATAAAAAACCCTCGTAATTTGGTACTTTTATTCTCTAAAACAAAAATACTGTTTTGAATGACAAAAAGTAGTAAACAAAATAAAAATTTTCCTTTACTGTTAAGGGCACATTTGATAATTGCCTCTAATAACAATCCGCATATAATTATTTTTTTTTTTAATTTTTAAGTCGCATATAAATTATTAGTTTGTATGTATGTATCTGTGTTTATGAGTCGGTTAATTGTTAATTATTAAATCTAATAGTATATTGCTTTTTGTCGTTAATTATGAGGTATTATGGTTGTAACCATAAAAAATAGAAAGCGAAAATGAAACATAATTTCCATTGGCCGCTGCCTAAAGCTGTTGACTGTCTGACTGTGATTATAATTATTTTCATCAACTTGAGGATTACAGTTTTTTCTCTCATTATTTCACAGTCATAAAATATGTTGAAAATAAAAAAATAGCATCTACTGGTGCTTGATCAATATTAATAAAAGAATAACAACAACAACAACAACAATATTTAATTGTTAACGCAAAAACGCTTGAGAAGAAAAAAATATATTTTTTTATGTTTTACATGCGCAAGCTGAAAGGCAGACTTTCACTTTCTAAGCAGAAGCAGACAAGTGCTAGAAATATCCAAACTAAAATATAGGAAAATATTTGCTTTGTTGAACATTTTTAATATTTTGCAGCTTTTGTCATGTTTTAAGACTTAAAAATTGAATATTAAACAAAAGTACCCAAAGCAATGCTATAAAAAAGATCATAAAAATTCTTACATCCTCTGAGAGCCATAAAAGAGCTTAAAATCTCCAACCAACCTTTCAATTTCAATTAAACAGACAAATTTTATTTACGCCTCTTTTATTTTGATCAAAACTTTAATAAGTTGAAAGTTTCTTGTTTTTAAGACTTTTAATTCAGTCACGAGCATACATAAACAAACATTACGTTTCACAGTGGGGATTTGGCCATAAAAAATTAAATCAGTGAGAAGTGTAAAACGGGTAGTTTGAATTGGTTGAGTTTTATGAGGCTTAAAAAGAGGTGTAGTCAAGTTAATATATGGACGTTCTAGCCATCAAGGGGCAGGTACTTAACTAAAGCAAATGTTCCATTTTTAAACAGTTTAAACTTGTTTTTTATATTATTTTAAATCGGCTTGCTTTCCTGCAGGGGGAAAGCAGCATTGTTAGAATAAACCAAAAACAACTATAAATTTTAAAACATTGTTTTTTTTACGAAATAGTGCTGCCACATTTGGTAACAAACTTTGATTTTTTATTTTTGGGCAATGGGATCGACCAGTGGAGGGAATAACAGCAAGAATTTAAATAAAAGGCGATACCCTTTAAGTATTTAAATTAAAAGGGAAACCCTTTAATATAAATACTTACTGTTATACCGGACATATCAATACAAATACTATGTAATTTTCAATTAAAATTAAGTCCCATGGGGACACCCGTAACCTAGAATTCATATTTTTTATACACATTGCTATTTGAAATATAGCAATACCATATCTGTTATAATTTCTAGTGTCTATCTATAATGTCAGTTGTGGGGACACCCTTTTATACTTGTTATTGTGGTCATAGTAATACAAACTCAGTGTAAATTGCGAGTGTCCGTCTAAAATGGTTAAAAAAATAATGTTATATTCAACAAATTACATCATCAATGGTAACACCCTTTAATTTTTAATTTATAATCATATTCAGTGGTGTTCCATAAAATAGAGCCAGTCTTACTTTTTACATTTTACTGTCCTTAATTCACTTGAAGAAACTTTGTGGTCTGACGAATCAAAACTAAATTTATTTAACACTGACAAGCAGCCACTGTGTACTAAGGCCACCAAACTAGAGCATGCAAACTATCGATAGTACTATCGATAGTTTTGTTTTCATTAGAAGTTTAGAAAGTTTTACTCGCTATTTTCGTTAAGTTCATCATTATTTTGATTTCTTTCATTTCCTATCTTAACGATTCAAATCTATGTCTAAGATTGTTGTCATATTTTCGTCACAGGTAGAACAAAGAAACCATTATGCTGGAATTTTTCGCTTAAAAGTTGAGTATTAGTTTTAAAGTTTATTTTTTATAACTTTTTGTTATAATTTATTTATAATTTATCAAATTTATTTATTGTATCTTCAAATATAGAACAATAAGTCCAGACAGTGTTATAATTACGGTGACACACAGTCAAAACACACCGTTCACACCGTCAAAACTTAAGCTAAGATACTCTGCTATTCTTATGTTAGATTTTGGATCAATTGGCCTAGCCCTTTATAAATGGCTGAGTTATTTCTATAACATTATGATAATGCCCCACTGTGCACTGTGAAGCGTTATTAATAGGGTCCCCTCTGCACCGTTTGGGTACAAAAACTCTACAAAAGAATCAACCTAAGAAAAATGTGAAAGATTTGTAAAATAATAAATTTTAACTTTAAATAGAAAAAAGTCTACATTATTTTGTGGTTATACAGATTTCATCGAATATTTGGTCTGTATGACATTTACTTTATGCACATAAAAACACAAAAAATAATCTTATATTTGTTTAAATTAACTTTTTTTAAACAGTTTTTTCTTTAACCGAATAATAAAAAGTTAAATCCGAACTAACTGGTTTAGGTTTAATTTATTATTTCCATTGAAGACAGAACCTTCCATCTTTTGCTAAAAGCCCGATATCAAGTAGTTGCTTTGCCATCAAAAGAGAAACTGGGCTACAATTTGTTGAAAGCTTAAAAGGCAATTAAAATTTTAATATAAACGGAAAAGGATGGGTAAATTTATGTTTATAAATTTATTTATTTATTTCTGCGCAGTTCAGTTTATTTGTTGTCTGTTCTACTTTGGGAAACCACGGTTGTAGTAGATTTGGCGAATATTTCTATCTTATCGTGCATTTTTTTCCGTTTGATTTTAATTTAAGTAATTATTTTTTTTTTGGATTTTACAATTATTTTAATGGTTAATGGTATAAATAACTGAAACTGTTCGTAAGTACGATTTAATTTTAATGGAATTTAAATAGTTTTAGGTGCAGTTTTTGGTTAATACTCTTAAAATCATGTTAGAGTTTTATAATTAGGTAGTAGAAAATACCTTTTAAAGCTCTAACTAACAAAGTGAACAAAAAATATAAAATTCCAATTTTTTATTTTTGTTTTTTTAATTGATGACATTTTTTACTATAACTTCTGTACGTGTATCCTCGACTAAAAGTATAAATTACCTTGGTTGGTAATTTATAAAGTTTGTTAGTGTAGTTACAAAAAAAAAAAAACAACGGATAATTTTTTGCTGTTTGGTGTTTTTCAGTTGGATTTTGGAATTTCCTTTTCTTCTGTAAAATTCTAACGTTCTAAGTATAAATTGCAGTCTACCTACCACCTTACATTGTTGCTGATATGGCAATTAGATTTAAACATTCACCAAAATAAATTTGTTTGCTCATTTCGAGTAAGTAAAAATTTTAAGAAACCATTTTCAACTAATTTTAAGATATTGTTGGCGTAAAAGCAATCACAATAACAAAAGTATTGTCTTAGAACCTCGGTTTAAATATAGGATGGTTTTTTCCCGTAAATATATCGCATTGCCAAAAGAAAATAGAGATATAAATCCATAGGTAGACAATTGTATCGGTTTTAATAACTTGGAAACACCTATTTTTTTAAGGGAAATTTTAGACCTACAGTGAGGTGCACAAATGAGTACTTTGAGCACTTTTTGTTTCATAAAAAAAAGTAATAAGTAATAATATTGTCGTTTATTAAACACCAGAAAAACACCAAAATAACTCATATGTACTCAATTTTGCACCTCTACATTTTATGATCAATTTGAAGAAAAGAAAGATTGGTCATAAGGGTACAAAAACGGTGTCCCGTTGTTCCCAAGCCAAGGTCGTAAAAAAACTTTCAACTAATGCGGACGCACTTCTAATGATAAGAGAAATGAAAAGAGATAAGCTTTTAACACCAAAAGATGCTTCGTTAGCAATCGGAAAACCCGTTAGTCGGTGGACGGCATGTAGAGCCCTTTGCGACATTGGTTATATTGCAGCAGTAAGAAAACAAAAACCTGCATTGTCGTAAAAAAATGTAAAGGCACGGTTAAAATTTGTCAAATAGCACAAAACTTGGACAGTGGACGACTGGAAACGTGTGATCTGGTCAGACAAATCCAAATTCAACCGTTTCCAATACGACGGTAAACAATATTGCTGGCGCCGCCCTGGTGAAAAAATTCAAAGGCGCCATGTAAAGCACGGTGGAGGAAACGTAATAGTATGGGGTTGCTTTACGTGCTGGGACCTTGGACCACTGCAAAAAATTAATAATTTAATGAAATCTTTCCGATTTTGTAGATAAAAGCGCCTATCCTGCAGAAGAAATAATTTTTCATCAGGATGGTGATCCAAAACACACGTCCAAAATCGTGAAAGAATGGCTTAGTGAGCAAAATTTTCAATTAATGCAGTGGCCAGCATAAAGTTCCGACCTCAATCCGATTGAAAATTTGTTGTCAATCGTGAAGAGACGGTTGGAACAGTACCAATCAGACCCAATTTGGACGAGCTTTGGCATGGATCCAAAATCATTGGAAGAATATTCCAAAAGAAATTGTACAGAAATTAGTGGAGAGTATGCCAAATCACGTAAATGATGTCTTACAAAATAAAGGGCTTTGGACTAAGTATTAAAAATATTCGTATTCTGGAAGATTTTTCAACGGTGCAAAATTGAGTACATTAGAGTTGTTTTCGTTTTCTTTACTTTTTTTCTTAGAAATTGATGCTTTAACTTTTGAATTTTACACTGTTTTGTTAAGTACCTAATACTTAATAAACTACAAAAACAAAAAATTTTAATTTGCTTATTACTTTTATTTCTATGACATAAAAAGTGCTCAAAGTACAAACTTGTACTCTTTTGTACACCTCACTGTATATACAGAACTTTAAAATTATAGAATTTTATATAAAACCTATGTTGAACATCCTGAGTAATTACTCAGAAGCGGGTAACTCTATACAAAGTAAATATTTATACATATAACATAACTGTAACAAGACCATTTTTGTAGATGAAATATATTACAAAATTTTGTTTGTGTTGCAGATATTAATCGAATACAAAACAGCAATTTTTATAATTTTTGTCTGTCTGTCTGTCTGAGTTCACATCACGTAAAAACTACCGGATGAATTTTAATAAAATTTTGTGAGGAGGTACCTTAGTATCTTGGTACTTTTTTTTCGAAAAAATATCTCATTTCCAATAGTAAATAGAGAAAAACTAGCGACTAGAACTAGCATGCAATTTTACCGATTTAAATGTATTACAAACTTGGCAGCCCCTTTTATTTCTGTCAGCGGGATATATTAAAGACTATATATTTACAGAACTCTTCAATAGTTTTAGAACCTTATATAAATTTCAGAATTTTATTCAGGAATGGTTACCTTTTTATAAAGAATATACATAAATCATAACTGAAGCACCATAAAAGTAAGAGTCTTCGTGTGGATTACTCTCCAAGGAAAATCGAACAAAATATTGTCAAGACGCCTACGACGTAGCGAGCACAGCTAGTATATAATAAATTCAAACAAAATATTGTCAGGACAGTGGTGACGCTGTGTTCACGGCTAGTTTTAGATAAAAGCAATTTTAATAAGTTTTTTTAATACATAATTACCAATATTCCCGCAAAAAAATCAGGATTTTTTAATGTTCCAATTTTGAATAAAAATAAAAAATTTTCCCACAACTTTCTCGATATCTGTGAAACTGCTAAGCAAATTTAAAAATGTTATTTATATGAATTTGTTAGTTAACGAAATATTTTTTTAAGGCAACTCTACCCACGAAACTCTTGGCTTGTGAGCAGAAAACATAAGGAGTCTTTAACGGGTATCGGACCCGCAACCAACAGACTGATAGACTAGTGTAATCAGAGCTATTAAATTTCGATTACGATTAGTAATCAATTAGATTACATTTAAAAAATAATTGCACTGATTATATAATTCTGTTTTAAAAAATTTCTGATTTAGCGGACATTGTGGTCTTAGATACGATACAGTATGTAATGAGATCAGATTTTGTAGGTTTTGTGAGTTGGATTTTGAACAGGTACTCTGTGCGTGCGCTGCCTTGGGGCCTAGTAGAATTACATTTTCAGATTCTCTGATGACTCCAGAGGATGTCAATGATTTCTTACTAAGCAGAGTTATTGGCTTTTATTGTAGCCTAGACCGTGTACGATTAACATAAGAGCTACACAAAAGTTATCTTATGGCTCGCGTTATTTGTCGCCTATGACTTAATATTAATAATTAAAAAAGTTCCCTGTGTTTGTTTAATATAAAAACCAAACGCTGCTAAAATCACACTTGCTGTTGTTGTTTTGGTTGAAAAATTAATTTTAATTTTTTTTAACAATTGCTGTAAAAGACATGAGCTAAGTTGGCAATTAAAGTTTATATTATTTCATGGTTGCATAAAAAACTTAATTTTTTAGTGTTTTTGTTTAGTGATTACTTTCTGTTAATTATTTTAATGTCACAACAGCCACTAAATCATTAATTTCTACTTCAGTTGAAAAACTCTTGGTGTTGCCAATGTGTTGATATCATGTGGTGGAGTTGTATGGATTGTCTACTTTACGTTGCTACTTGTACGTGTTTTTTATATTTAATGTTTAAATATGGCCCCATGGGTTTCAGTTGCAACTTGTTGAGTTGACGCTAATTAGATGGAATTTTTGCACATTATGCTGCTTTTGTTGTCTTTTGGTAAGTTTTGTTTATTTTTTTTTATAAATTATTGAATTAATATGACATGAAGTATGATATTTTAAAATTTTTTCCTGAAACATCTTGTAGGCATTTGATATTAACACTTTTTATGGATTTTTTAATTTTCTTAACAAAAATAACAATTTCAAATTTTTTTTGTTAAAATTAATTTAATTGACTTGTTGATTTCTGTGTCTGAACACAATCTTTGTTGAATTCTAATTAAGACTTTATAAGAAAAAATGTATGGAAAATAAATTAACTTTATAAATGATTTGTAATTGTACAATAAATTTATTTTTTCATTATAATCAAGGTTGCTTTTTGGATAAAAACGTAACCCCAAAAATTGTCAAGAGAGCAAAAGTCAGAAGTAAAAATACCTTTAGTACGATTTCTTATCTATACATATAATAAAACAGTAACTCATTTCCTGTCTGTCTGTCTTTTTCTTTGTGTAAAAACTACTAAATTGATTTTAACAACATTTTGTGAGGAGGTATCTTAATATCCTGATTCCATATAGGCTACATTTTTTCCTTAAAAATATCTTATTTCCAAGCAGTGAGAGTACGCCGATTTTATTTACCGATTTAAAGGTACTGCATACTTTAAGGCATTTTTTATTTTTGACAGCAGTATAATTTAAGCAATGTTGCGCAACAGATGACGTTGTTTTCAAATAATGAGTAAGTCATTTGCTGTCTGTCTTTACAGGACTTTACAATAATTTTTAGAATTTTATATAAATTTTAGAATTTTATTCAAATTAAAGTAAAATTATTAAAATTTGCTGTGGATTACTTTCAAAGCAAAATCGAACAAAATATTGTCAGGACGCACACAACGTATGTGGTTACAGCTAGTTTTTTATATTTTCCAATATTTTGCGATATATTGGCAGGATAATGGGAGGGGTTAAAAATAACTATACTAAAGGATAGTATTTAGTTTCATTTGACCACTTAGTCGCTTGTCACAACAAGTTTGTATTGTATGTGTTCTTTAAACCAATCTTAAAATTAAATACTTTTTCATTACTGCATCTCCATTGGTAAAACTGTCAATCCTCTTTTTTTAATGTGACAGACTCTTAGTTTGTTAAAAAAAACACTCAAAAACAATATCGCTGGAAAAATAAACCATAGCTGAGCTTAAAAACACACAAAAAATTGGGTCAAACATCAATTACTTTTTTTTTCGTCTGCAAAAGAACAGCAAGAACACGTAGATATACTCTTGAAAGACAAACAGATAGACGAAAAGATTTTGTGTTCAATCTTTGCTAAATAAAATCAGAAAATTTGCAATATCTATACCTATAATAAAACAGTAACTCACTTCCTGTTTGTCTTTTTGACTGTGTTCGCATCACGTAAAAACTACTGAATGGATTTTAACAAAATTTTGTGAGAAGGCACCTTAGTATCCTGTTCGCAATATAGGAAGCAAAAATATTTTATTTCCAAGAGAAAGTGGCGAAAAAGCAGTGGAAGAACGCTGATTTTTTTTTACCGATTTAAAGGTACTGCATACTTTAAGGCAGCTTTTATTTTAAAGATATTTTAAACACGGTTACGCAACAGATGGCGCTGTTTTAAAATAATGACAAAATATGAATTGCTTACTGCCAAATAGCCAATTAAATAATTTATATTTGATTTGTATTTTTACTTTGTAGAATTACATTGTTATTAAAATATTTTCAACACCTTTTACAGAGCTTTACAAAAATTTTTAGAATTTCATATAAATTTGAGAATTTTATTAGAGTTTTAAAATTTGTTGTGGATTTACTTTAAAAACAAAATCCAGCAAAATACTGTCAGGACGCACACAACGTGTGTGGTCACAGCTAGTAAGAAATAAATTAAAAAAACATATAAAATTGCTAACATTGTGTGTAAATGATTTGACACTTGACATGAAATTTCACTTTAAACGCCACTTCGATTGTAATCAAAAGAAAAACATATTTTTTCAAAAAATTTCTTTGAATTTTTGACAACCAATTTCTTTTCTGTGACTTTTGCTGTAGTCGAAATGTTTTTAATTCTAATTTATGTATATGGTTTGCAACAGAGTGGTTTTAAAACCATTTTCGAATGTTGTGCCAAAAATAGACTGCCCCATTACTTAAACAAAGCTCATATTTAAATATTTTTTTCTTATCGGTACATATCGCCATTGTAGAGTTAAGGCTAGCCCTATAACTTGCACTTAGCGAGTTGATTAATGCTTAATTTTATAGAAAACCTATATTATAACAATCTGAGTAATTACCCAGAGATGGGTACCACTATATAAAGTAAATATATAAACCATATCTGTAGCCTATAATAGTAAGAGCCTTAAAACATTCTGTGGATTACTTTCAAAACAAAGAGAAAAATCAAACAAATTATTATCAGAACGCTGACGACATGGCACTTCTAGTGTTCTCTAAAATGAATTATTTGATTCATGACCAAGCAACAATCTGACGCCCAGCATATTATATTTCAAAAATTTAGATTAACCCCTCATAGAAAATACGACTGGTTACGGCAATGATTGCTAATAATTTTGAAAACGTGTGTTATTACCAGTGGCCCCCATGCAAACGCCTGAGTGCCTGTGAGTACACACACAATCTCAATGAGACTCTCACAAAGAGAGCAAAACATATAAAAATGTTCAATCAGTTATAGGGATGGTAAATTAAATTTTTAAATTGTACCAACCAACTTTTTAAATTGTACTTTTCGAACAGAAATTGTACTAAATAAATTTTGTTTTTGAATTAAAATTTTAAATAAACCTTTAATCGAGATATTTCATCTGTGTGCATGGACGCGGCATCAATACCAGTAACTTGCTTAAAGGATCGAAATAGAAAAGATTTGTGAAATCCCAATCTAAGCATGGAAATGTTCAATTAAATTTACCACCATAGTTCTGAAGTCGACTGATATTCTAATGGAATTAATTGAAGGACATTGGTACTCTGATTATTGGTTATTGCATTGGAACTGTATAAAAGAAATTGTCATAGTGATGATATTGAGGAAAAGACATTTCATCTGCCAATGTTGTCCGATATATCGTACTTTCGTACGGTCCCTAAACTATCGACTGAATAACTGGATGTTTTAGTTATTTTTTTCAATTGTAATAGTAGTTCTAGTAAGGAACCTAGACAGCAGGATTTTTTGGGGATAAAATTTTTTTTTAAGTTTTACTCGCTATTTTCGTTAAGTTCATCATTATTTTGATTTCTTTCATTTCCTATCTTAACGATTCAAATCTATGTCTAAGATTGTTGTCATATTTTCGTCACAGGTATAACAAAGAAACCATTATGCTGGAATTTTTCGCTTAAAAGTTGAGTATTTGTGTAATAACAAATGAGAAGGGTGAAAATAAAGTTTTTAAAAGTTCCAAAAATCAAAATAACAAAAATAGACAAAAAAGCTAGCAAATCTTTTAAATTGCACGAAATTAGTCATTGGTGTACTTTTTAAGTATAAAATGTACCAAAAAAGTACAATTGTAGCCTGATATTCAATTTGTCTAAATTGTATTCCTAAATCTAATTAAGTTATAAAAAAAGAAAATTGTGCATATACAATGCAGAGATTTCATTCAGTACAAAACTTCAATACATTAACATTTTAACCACTATCTCTGGTTGGGGCTCTTGGTTGTTGCAGATGAAATTAAAATTATACATTTAAATTTATCTTTAAATAAATTCTAAAAAGAACTGTAGAAAGGCCATGCTTCTTTCAAACACAATTCAGTAGCTTAACAAATTTATCTTGTAAGAAACCCATTACAAGATAATGGCTGAAACTATAAAAAACAAATTAGTACTAGACTATTATCTCGGCTTGCATTAATTAAAATTTTAGTCTCTAAAGATTTAAAAATTATAAATGACAACTGCTAAAACCACTTAAAACATTAGATATTGTAGTGATTGAAAAAATATGCAAAAAACGTTTTTAAAGTTTTAACAAGTTTTTGTTTCATTATGTATTCAATGCATGTGGTATTCCCATCTTACCAATGATACTCTAGAAAGACTCATTCACGTATGAACTTTAATTGTTATGATTTCTTTAAAACATTTGTTTAAATAAAAATCTATAGCACGTTGTACTTTGTCGACTCAAAGCGACTCCACTCACCTGCATGTATCTAGCCAAAGCGGCTGCATTTGTACGTTGCACTTGTGATCTCAATTGAGGCTGCGGTGAGCCCAGAGGGCTTACAATCGTTGATGTTGAACCACCAATGCCCGTGTCATAGCCTTGGGCATTGCTGCAATCGACATCTGGAAATCAAAATAAAAAGAAAAAAAAAAAAAATTTTAACAATAATAAAAACAAAATCTGTTAAATAAAATTGTACAGCAAATTGAAAAAAGAAAAAAAAATGTGCTTTTGTTCTAGAAAAAAATAGTTGAAACAATAACAATTGTTAATTACTAACAAATATCAAATAAATTGTAAAGGGAAATTAATAAAAAACATATAAATTAAGAAAAGAAAGACTTTGCACAGTGGGGAGAATCAAAATATTTAAAAAATAAATCAGCCATAACTAAATCGCAAATCTAGTTGAAATTAAATTATAGACTGGAATTGCACAGAAGTCTTTTTTAACGAAAAGAAATATTGCATTAAAAACTAAAATTACAAAAACCCAAAATGAAAGTTTTTTTTCAAATAAAAAAAAAAAATAAATTTTTAATGTTAAAATTACGGAATATAGTTTTCAAAAGGTGTCCATTGAATTATCTTCCACTGTATATCGTTTAAAGATTTCAGCCGCAGAACATTTCTAATGTTGTGGATCCGTGATCGATGCATGTAGTTTTGGGCTGAGTTTTGAATCAGCGATCTACGCGTAATTTCGAGCATGTCTTTTTTACGAGTGGCGCGTTCAGTCTCATGGTGGCCAGTGTCGGACATTCACACAAAATGTATGCTGCCTGCCGTCTTAATCTCTTCCAGGCAATCTACATATTATGTGAATAGATACTATAGTCTTTTATCAACGTATTTAGCCAGCTTAGGGTATTCCGTGTGTAGCTTAGTACCTTTATCGCCTTCCTACCTTGTATCGACTTACAAGCGCCGCACTGTGCCACAATTTTTTTATGGTTACCGATTTCAAAGCTATAATACTCATTTGAAAGTAAATACCAGAGTACCTCGGAAGCTAAAATATTACTGGTCTATTGCAACATTATCATAGCGAACAGGGTGATCCAAAATGGACTTTTTCTGTATTATGTTAATAGTCAAAAAATTTTCGAAAATTTTAATTTTTAAAAGTCGGAGATTTTAAATCAATATGGAACTTTTTTTTTAAAACAGTTAAAAAATTTCTGATAGACACAAACACTTCATTTTTGCGAGCTATTAGCTTTTAAGTTATATTTGTAACAAAAACGTTATAAGCATTTAAAAATTAAAATTTTCTAAAAAAAATTTTAAGTTAAAATTTTCTAAAAAAAATTTTAATTTTAACAAAATGCAATGCATTTACTTTCAAATGAGTAATATAACTTTGAAATCGGTAACCATAAAAAAGTTTACCTACAAAACAAAAAACCGCGTATAAAAATTCCAATCCAATCAAAAGTTATGGATTTTTTAACGCCTTCTCGTGAAATGGTCCACTGTGCACCGTCAGGTTAAGGCGAAAAGCTAAGCACTGACATAAAACCCTAGTAATCAGTTATGTATAGTTTCAGCAACACGGCGTCAGTTTATGTATAAGGGTTTTTCGATTATAGTATTTTACGATTTGGTGCTATCAATTAACCGCCTAATTCTTCTTATCTAACGCCGCTGGCCTTTAAATTTGCTTTCTAAAATGTATCCCCTTAAATTTTCCTAATACCCACGAAAACAATCACATGAAATCATTATTGGAGGCAAATAGTGCCGAAATATAATATGATATTTAACGGGTAAGATATATTTAGCAACATGATAATGCACGTCTCCACCAAAAATCAAATAACTGGATAATGGCAAAAAATAACTGGACAATTTAAAAATGCACTTATAGTTTATAAAAGCAAAAGTTTTACTAAAATTTTTATTTACCAAAATAAACAAACCTGTAGTGGCTTACACTAAATTTTACCGTACCTCATGGAAACAGATATTTTTCTGGATGTATTACATAAAGAATAATAAAAGTTCAAAGTACTTGTATCCGAATCGAAAAAATAATAGTTTTCGGTTTGGGGTGTCAACTACCCCTCAAACGGTATGACCTGTAGAGAAAATTGTACCAATAGACTCAGGAGACCTTAAAAACGCAAAGATCCGTTAAAATACATACATCGATCTTTTCAAGATTACTATACTTTACCTCTCCTACGTAAGGCAAAGTAAAAATAATAATAACATAAAAACAAGGAATCGTAACAATAAAATGCTTTAAAGCTGTGTCACTGACAATTTTTTTGAACACACAAATGTTTGTTGATTGAGTGAGCACAATTGCCTGTATATGTTTGAAACTCTCATTAAAATTTACTCTTATTAAAATTTCAGTCTTTATTAGGGCGAAGGACCTCTTGTGAGTGTAGGTTATTTAAAATACTAAAAGAACTTCCAAAAAAAGAGCATTGCTAATTGGTATTGATTGATAATTGGAAAGAACAAATGAGATCAATTTTTGAAAAAAGAAGGAATATATTTCGGCAAATTATCGAAGGATTCTCGCAGGCAGCAGAAGTCTGTGTACAACATGTCGTTGTTAATTACATTTGGTATTTCTAAAACTTTTAGAAGCAATGATAAGTTATCCCATGTTAAAAGAGATTTTTTAAATTTAAAAGGGAAATTCTGTTGTAAAGTGACTCATCTTTGAAATCATATTGCTTCATGTTGCTTCAAGAAATTAACTTTTAATTAATTAAATAAATTCTTTTTTAAGTGGACAAATTGTATTTTAGCATTCTTTAGCTGGTAACTGGAACCTGACAATTCCACTTTCATTCGTTTACTTCGTCTAATATTTGTCGAGCATGTTTTTGAATCATTTGAGATGAAAGTCGGTATTTAAAACCTTGGGGTTTTTAAACAAGATCTGCGTTTGAGTTAAATAGATTTGCAAATGCTAAATATATTTATGTCTATTCAGTTTCAGTGTATGTTTAAAAATAAAATTAAACTAATATTAAATTTAGTTTGGTATTAGTTAACTGTCACTGTAACTATAACTATAACAAACGTTTTATTTATTATTTCCAATTAGAAACTTTCGTATCAAATTCATCATTGTTAAACTAAACTACTACAACTTCGATCTTACTCACCTTTTAGCGAATTATTCATGCACATCGGACACTGATCGTTGCGGAACATGCAGGAATAGCAACGTTCATGACCACAATTATCGATTAGTTTTCGTCGTTTACCTTTGTCAAATGATATGCGACAACTGGGACAAATCGAACCGCTGGTATCATGTTCCAATAAACGGCGTATAGATTGCAAATCTAAAAATAAAAATTTTATTAATAATAAATTAAAAAATTAAACTTAAAATTATTGTAAAAGAAACTGTATAAAAAAGTTGTCATTATTCAAACACATCTTTGAGGAGAAAAATTATGCGTTCCCATACTCACAGTTTGTGAGGCTACAAAACTGTATGATTTCATTAGTTTATAATTAGTATTTTTAAGAAAAAAACTACTTAAGTTTATGGCTCACTACAAAACGAAACCTTAAAAGCTCACGCGTGAAATTAGTTTTTTAATTGAAATTACAATTCAGACTTATGCTCAAAGCTGGTCTTCCATTAAAAGTTTATAGTCCTGGTTAAGCACTTTATGTATAAAAATTATATTAACATTAACTTGCCTGACTCAAGAAATGCTTTTGCTAGAAATTTCAAGTCGTTAATATCAATTGTAAAGAATTAAATTTTATATTCACTTGCAGATTACCATACGAACAACAATTGCCTAGAGCTTAGAGGCTATTAAATTAATCACTTCTGTTAGAATAAGAATTGGAAAAAAAAACTAGAAATGTACGCATATTGGTATACACATATAACTGAATCTACTCTTAAGCTACAAGGTGTCGCAAAAGTCATCATCCTATCGTGAGATGTTAAAATTTTTGCAAATGGCGGAAAATATCAATTCTTCTTTGACATTTGTGAAGAAACCGATACTAACTGATACTCCTCAAGAAGGGGTGGACCAGAAAATTATGAAATGGACGGGGAATATGCTGCGAGGTAGAATCATAATTTCTAGTCTTGGTCTAAGCACGATGACAAGGGGCACATCGCTGGGGGAGTAATGTCCTATGGAATCTTGTCTTAAATGAAATCCTTTTCAGGCTATGCAATTAAGGCGAAAATTTGTCGCATATGCAGATGATGTTGTAATCCTTATCAGAGGAAAATTTCCATCTACTATAAGAGATGGAATCGGAATCGGCACTGGGCCAACTGCTCGCCTGGGCGAAAAGGCACTGTCTTGGCATAAACCCTGAAAAGACCGAACTTATTCTCTTCACCAGAAGATATAAAATTCCAGAGTTTAGGCTAATAAAAATGGGCTATGGAACTGTTAAATACCTTGGCGTAAGCCTCGACTCATAGGTCTCGTGGAAACGTAATGGTGAGAACAGAATGAAAATGGCCCTATGTGCGTTATATCCGTGCAAAGGACATTTGGAGATGGGACAGAAAACCGTACATGGTGCATTGGATATACGCGGCGGTTATTGGGCCCATCCTTACCTATGCAGCACTTGTCTGGTGGAAAGTAGTGGACACCAAAGTACACCTCTCTCTTCTAAATGAGGTTCAAAGGTTAGCGAGTCTTGCAATCGCTGGTGTATTGAGGTCAGCTTTTCAGGTTAGTTTGGAGACAATGCAAGATCTGAACCCCTAGATGTCTACATCAAATACGTATGTATCTGCTACGTCGGCCCTACGGCTCAAGGGGTTGGGCGATTTAACGCATAGTCGTGTTGGACCTGGTACCATTTTACGTTATGTAGGTGGTAATATATTGGGAGGAGCAGATTTATTGTCAAACCTCTGTTATGGACTTCGACAAATAATTTGTTGTGAAATTCGGAACAATGCGTATCAAACTTTACGGATGGCTCCAATGCAGATACGGGAACTCGGCTTGGGAATTTTCACTTAGGAACTTGAGTTTTCAAAAGTATTTCCACTTGTATTGTAGTATTTAAACCACAAAGATCAAATTATTTACTCAAACGTAATTTGTGATAGTATAAGTTTGGGAACCACTGCTATAAATTTATATTTTAAAATGATATATGTAGTGAAGGGTACATACGATTCCGTGTAGCCAAAGAAAGCCTTCGTACCTTAAATTACTACGTTTGTTTGTATTGCAGTATAAGTGTGGGCAGTTGTTAACAGAAGATATTAAGTTGCCAACAGTCTGCTTGTTCTTGTTCACCACATTGTAACCTGTTTAACTAACAAGTTTGTTGGTTTTATTTTTTCTAAATTCAAAATTTATTATGTACAATAACTTCAAAGTTATACTGTTACCAACTACAGCAGCTCAAACGAGGTTGTAGCTTTATTTACAGGTTTTTTTTTTTATAAATATTGTGGGTTGCTAGTTTAACGTTGCATTCTATGATAAGTTTGTTTTTGTTGTTAGTTATTATTAGTAGATAAGAAACCTTATACTAATTATAATTTATTTATGTGTTTAAAATATTTAAATGCTTAATTATCATTTTAAATTAACAGAATAAGTCTTTGTTTAACCGAGTTGACAATACTTTTATTTTAACCTTGAAAATTATTATTTTCAAACCGCTCAAAACAACTGACAACTCACACAGGTACGTACCTTATACTAATATTTCATATAACTGCTGGCCCAAATACCAGTATCTTTTGTTGTTTTGGCAATTATCGATTTCTTTTGACCGAAATACTGATTATCAGTCAGTAACATACGCTCGTGAACCAAAATGAGTCACATTATCTTACACAAGCTGATTCTTACAGAGGCTTCAGTCAGACATCGGGTTTGGCCGAAGTATAATGGAAAACCAACACGTCAAGTCAATGCATCCATAGAGAGTGACAGTTTATTGTGTATTTTGAAATGGTTGTGGGCTGTTTGTTTTTTTTTAATTCAGTTGTAAACGACACTGCAGTCAACGAAGAGTGTTAAAGAGCCATGATTATGAACTTTTTATGGTCTGAAAGGGTCGATCTTAAAACAAACAATACTTTGAGCAATAGGTTCTATAATTGTGTTTGGTGATTTGCTATTCTATCCCTTTATTATCCCGTTATTGACCGATACTGTGCGAAATATCCAAAAACCCATAAGGCTCATATCGTCCGAACCATTCGTGAGATAAAACCAGAAACCATCAACAAGGATCGAAATGGTTGAAATGGTTGAAATGGTTGCATTATTGACCGATCTTTTTCGAAAATGCTCCTGGAAACGCGATTTCAGTCAACGGTTAGCGATACAGAGTCGATCACTTACTTCTTATGGACAGATATGAACTTGGGTAATCTTTGGTTTCATCGGGATGTCGGAATATGTCAGCTCATCAACAATCGACCGATATTACGTACTAAAATCGGTAATAGTGTTAGCTCCCATCTGATGTTGATTAGACACCTTGGAGCTGCCAGTAGAATCACCCGCATACTATACATATGATCTACACTCATAAGGTTAATATCGTCCGAACCATTCGTCAGATAGAACCAAAAACAGTCAATTGGACTGACAGGATAGGTTACTGCGATATAAGCCTCGGAACGGGTCACATGTCTGGAATCGTATTCCATAAATAATGAAAATATTTATAATTGGTAATAAATCAATAAGATACTAAAAGTAATTATGTTTGGTTAAGTTTTATTTAATTTATGTGTGCTCCGGAAGGCTAGTAGATAGTGTACCAGTCTATCGGTCTGGGCGTTTTGGTTTCAATTTCCACCTAAGAAAATGTGTGTTTCATTAAAGGGATAAATTGATCTAAATATAATTTGCAATTCTATTTAACACTTAATAATTCAAAAAAAACAAATTTTTTTTTTAAACAGATATTTGTAGTTGGACCACCCTGTACAAACATATATGTATGTATATATAATACATTTAAATCAAAAATGTATATGTACATACCCCTTCGCAGTTTCAATAAATGCGTCTGGAGTATGTAGTCAGACAGGTTTTGTCTTTGCTGCTGAAAATTAAATGTAATCACACATTAAAATGTTCTGCAATTTTTTAATTCGAGTGGGTTTTAATGCGAAACTAATGCAAGAACAAGCCATACAACTTCCGGTGCACTCGAAAATATTTAACAAGAAAAAATTCGAAATTCAAATGCTTAGAAAACTTTAACGTTTTTCATTGTATTTGACCCTACTAACTTTATTTTTTGTGTGTATTAAAAATTCCTGCAGTATTTTATTTTAATTTTTTGCGTGTGGGTTGCAGCAGACCACGATTTTTTACTACAATTAATGCGACATAAAATTGAAATAAAAAAAAGCAACAACCCAAGAACCACGACATAAAGTCTGGCACGGAATATAACATCAGTTAAAGGTTGTTGTAATTGTATAGTTGCAGTTTTTTTTATTGTTATACCTATAATGGGTAATTTTTATTCATTATTATTTTGGATTATTATTGTGTTGAAATCTGCGTAATGTAAATGTGAGGTAGTGGGAATGCTTTGAAATGTAATTTAAGTTTAAATGCATTTCATTTCTATAGCCGAAATGCAGTAATCTGTAATAAGGGTTAAGCAACATCGGAAGTTTATACAAAAAATACGAACATATTAATTAGCACAATAAAGTATGAATGTACATGTAAATGACAAGAGAACAAATATTTATAAGATTTATAGTTAGCAGTGCTTGCGGCGTTTTCTGCGTCCTCTTAAAATTTTTAAACTTTATCTTTTATAGTACTGTAGATCTTGTTTATATATTAGCTATCCCCGGTGCGCTTCGCTATACCCATCCACAAAAAATACAGTAATCCCTTAGAAGAAAAGTACGGCTGATCTTTAACACGAAAACGCACTCTATTCTCATGACAAAACTTTCTCAGTTTACAAGCAAGGTACGACGCCCACTGTTTCCATATGCACTTTTGCAACGTTCAAGTTTCTACTTATTGTAGTTCTCTAGGTGCACCATAAGATATCAAAGATACTACGCCCACTGTCGCAATCCAGTCTATATTTGGATATACTATGCACAGTAGTATGAGGGTTACTTGTGCAAAGTTTCAAGACTCTACCTATCGCAGATCTCCAGGTAGACGATAATAATTGTTGACTTTGTATGGGAGGTACCACGCCCACTATTCCAATCGGGCCTCTGTTTGCTAAACTATGTATATTAATAAGGGGGCTACCAAAGACAAATAGTTCACTAGCTACTTAAAAAGTTCACCACTTAAAGTGATCAATTTTTCTTTCCGTAAAAAACTAAGTTGGGTTATGATGAAGATTTAAAAAACAAATTGGCCAAATCGGTGCACCCGTTTTTATGTGATGTGATTACCAACGAACGACATTTGATTTTATTTATATAGCGATATCTATCTCTGGGTAATTATTCAGGATGTTGAGACATATGTAGGTGTTGTATAAAATTCTATTGTGATGTATTCTATATGTGATGTATTCTAATGATCAGATTGATGGCGGAAAATTCAACAGTCACCCTTAAATGGGTGCGGGGACATGGGACTATTGTAGGCAACTGTGTTGCTGACGAACTGGCAAAGAAGGGAACTTTGCTCAACGATAGTGCCATTGACGTCTATTGTGGCATTCCCCTTTCTGGTTGCGGGCATCGAATAAATCGAGCCTTATACGATCTGGCCCAGGTAAGATAGTCCAATGAGTCGACTTGTCAAACGGCGAGGACGATCTGGCCTATACTGGATCAGAAAAAAAACGGCTTTGCTATTTTGGCTGCCAAAAATGCAGCTACGAGATTTAATATCAACTATCACTGGGAAATGCCTATTCGGAACTCATGCAAGAAGAATGGGTCTCCACTACAACGATTTCTGTAGAAGTTGTCAGGATGAGGAAGAGGAAAACGTCGAACACCTCTTTTGCCACTGCCCTGCGTTAGAGTACCAACGCCTCCAGTACCGTGGACAAAGGTGCTTTGCAAGCCTCTCCTGTGTCGTCATATTGGAACCGAGCAGGATTAACTCCTTTCTGAGGAGCAGCGGATGGTTTTCTAACCAACCTCCACTTGACGAAGCATAGACAATCTCGTTAACAACCTGGCTTGAACAACCTGCCCTCCGTTGGCTACCTCCCCACATTTCTGACTGTTCTACCTTTAAACTGTTTGTCTATCTGTCTGTCTGTGACTTTATCCTATGTCTTCTTTCAACGCTTTTTCTCTTTTCTCTTTCTCTCTCTCTCTCTTTTCTATCTCTGCCTTTTTTTACTTCTCTCCTCTTTTGCAGGTTACACATAGGGACCAAGTGAGCTGTATTGGAGCTGCCTGCTTAACCTAACCTAATGAAATCAGAACACTAGTTTCCGAACACCGCACATGATTAAGAGCATATACAGGCAATCCGGTGGACTTGCTTTCTTTTTCACCATGACCTTTCATTCTTCTAAGGGTGGAGAATTTTATCTTGTTGGTAACTCTAGTACTCTAGATGTGCAAGCAGACAAATCCAAAGGTGTTAGAATCGGAAGGGTGATTTTACAGTCCTACATTTTCAAGGGAACAAATGTCTTCTTATTTGAAAAACCTTGGAAACTCATCCCGGTTTAATTATGGAAGAGAAACAATGTTTTTTGAATGTGTGAACCTAAATGTTCACTGTAACGTAATGAGCTATTAGAAAGGTTATAAAGGTACCTAGACACAATTCAAATATTCTGTGTCTTTGCTGCTGAAAAGTGTCTTGATAGACTGATTGATGGTGCGCCAAATACTCTGGGCGTTTTCTGCAGGTAAATAATAAGTATTGCAGCAGTGTTGTATTTAAAAAACTAATCTGATTTATTATTTGGTAGGGGGGATACCGAAGCAGACCACTAACTTCATTGGTCCCATTTCGACCCCCTACGTCTTCAATGATTTCTGGTATCCGACTCAAAATTTACGAATAGCTTACTTTCATTGAGTCTCGTGCTGTCACTAGCCTTTTACTTTCCAGTGTAGTGATTTCAGAATGGCGACTGATACATGTCGTCATTCTTCCTCATCACAGAGTCTATGGTAATTGTTAACATTTGCTTTAGGCTAGTGACCTGCCACTAACGCAGATTATTAACCCAGATTATATTCAAGCTCCTTCTTGGCCTTCCTTCAAAATTGTGCTGAAAAATTCTAGAGTATTTGATGTGTTCCCACAATCCCGGACCCATCATCTGATTTAAATACCACTCGATACAGATAATATTTGGGTGACTGTGCCTGGTAGAGGTTGAAACGCTGTGTGTAAGACACTGGTTGACATTAGACTAATGATCACAGGCAAACACATACTAAACGGGGACATTAAAGTGGACTTCAACATATACGATTAGGGTTATGTATGCTGGGATGCCATTAAATGCCAGTATGTCACCTGAAGATCTCATAATACCAGTTTGCACACAACTAAAAACAAAGAACGCAATTAAATCTTTAAACCACCAAAAAGGTAGAAGCTTCTTTAGCTAAAGGCAGGGGTAAAAGTTTTTCATTTATGAACATTCAAAAATCAACATTCATGATATTTTTCATAAATGAGAAATCTAAAATTTTATATTAATTTTTCATACACATAAACGAACAACAAAAAATGTTCTGCCTATCTTCATACATGTATGCGTGTACCTGTTTGTTTTTGTAACATACATACATGACATATTAGCTTGTTGTCATTAATGTTCTTTGTCATAAATGCATATGTACATTTATGAACGTTAAAAGTTTATCATAAATAAACATGAAAGAATTTTCTTCCTACGATCGCAATTGTATATACATATCAACTTTTTTTTTAACATATTTAGGTATTTATAAAGGGAAAATGAAAGAAAATCCCTAATGTTCTTCTGCATATGTACATATGTATATAAGTGTATTCTAAATGTTATTTTTCGTACATATGTAGATACATATTAACTCAAAATACAATTTTACAATATATTCCAAAAGAAATAAAAAAACATTTTGTTACTGTATACGTCGGCAGTTGCACATTACAAAATACATACATATTTTCGTGCATTTCTATACGTGAATGCTTAGCTCATATTTTTCTACGATCTTTTCATTTTTGAAAAATTATCAAAATTGTTTGTAAATACTCAAATAATAACACTAAAATATGAAAAACAAAATATGTGTCATTTATTCACTTTTGTACAGAAAGAAACAGCTAAAAAATAAAATGTACATATTCATACATAAATGAACAGTGAGTGTACATTTCGGTACTCTGCCTAAAGGTAAAATAAGTAACATGTATGTATGTATGTATGTATGTATGTATGTATGTATGTATGTATGTATGTATGTATGTATGTATGTATGTATGTATGTATGTATGTATGTATGTATGTATGTATGTATGTATAACAAACAAATATAACATGTTTTCTCATTTCTTTGAAAAATTGTTCTATAAATTTTTACGATATTTTTAAGTTAAAGTATTGTTTACTAAAAAAACTTAAACTATAAGACAGAACCTTAAACTTGTGTTAATTGCTGAATTTTAAGCTGAACTTTGCAATTTTAACAACGTCTGCGTATTTCGATGCAAGACAGAAAGAAACAGAAACCAACCCACGTTCTTTGCGCGCCAGACTTACTAGTCAAATGTTAACTTGAAACAAAAGACTGCGATCTACAAGTTTAGGAAATATAACCAAGACAAACAAATTAAACGGAGTCATACGGCAGACAATAGTTACAAGAACAAAGTAAACAAAGTTGGGAAGGACTAGAGAATATTTTAATGCAAATTGTAGTTAAAACATATTCTTTCAGGAATTATTTGACAAATGGAAATATTTGTTTTTGTCATGTTTATGCAGACAATAAACAAAACACAATGGCTGTTCATTTTTTATCGTAAAAAATAAAGAAAAACTTGTAAAATAAAAATGACATATTGCTAAAACTAAATACTGGTAGCGTAAACGCAAAAGTTAAGACCCTTTCGATTTTAATATTAAGTTGAAGCCCCTTATTTTAAGTATGGTAATTAGAAAAGAAAAGAAAAAATACTGACCTGAACACATCTAAAGAAAATATTGTGCTAAATTTGTTGAAGAAGTAAATACGATGAAACTATAGATTTTCAATTCAAAATAGTCCAATAATTTTGGTAGGAATTTTTGCAAATAACTCTTAGTTGCCGGAAAGCACTTAGCCACTGCTCGTGCTTGACAGAATATAAGAATCTATGCCAACGGTATTCTTTCGGGCATGTGTGGCTAAAAGGATTTTACCAGATATTAATAAGTCCCCTGGGCCTGATGCAATTCCAGTACATTGGTCACCATTTTCAGCATCTTGCACTGAATAAGTAGGTGCATTTCTAGTTTACTGGAAGGTTGCTAATGTATTGTCAAATCTAAAAAAGAGAGCGATATGCAATTGCAGTTTGTTCTGTGATTTCCTAAATTATACAAATAATAATAAATCTTTTGAAGTAATTAAAAAATCGTGGTGGCTCAAGAAATATCCATGGCGTTTTATAGATTGTTCAGAGATCATTGTTATAGATGGCATTAAATCAAGGTTAATTCAGGGGTACCGAAAGGCTCTAGATAAAACTTTCAACTCTGACAAGTTGTTTGCAGATGACAGAAGCCTGTTAAAGAATACGTGTAAAATTCAAAACCTGAATGCGATCTCCGAATGGGGTAATGCGCCCTCTTAACAACACGCCTTCGTACAAACACGCGGTCGAAAATGATGCTTTATTTGTAGTCATGAAGCTTTTAAGTGATTCGGTTTTTTAATTGGTGTTACAAGTAAGTAACATCATTTTTCAGTTAGTCTGATTATTTAACTCCCAAGTAACTGCCGGAACTCTAATTCTAATTCGGTTAATTGCGGCAAAAAATTGGCAAATTCAGTTGATCGCTTTTTCTTCGATGTTTGTAGTCAGTCGTTCGCAGTTACAATATGCAGCTTAGCTAAATGCTTGATTTTTTACTACAGATGTTTCTAGTCATCAATAGATAATTAAGCATTCTTTAGATTTTATTGGTTGAGAGAAAACGTTATTATAGATAAGCCACCAGAGATGGCTACGTTGTTGAGGGACTGTGGGGTCGGTGGAATGTGAGAGCCACTGTCCGTCAACTTTTAATGACTATAAAAAATAACAAGAACAAGGGCACTAGTTCAATACAGTTTAGGGACCCCTTTTGTTACAATCGACGGATCAATTTTATTCTAACAACAAACCATTTTATATCACCAGGTTATATATTGCTTCATTGCTTCATGGCTTTTTTTAATTTTGAAAATGCTCACTATTTCTAGGGTCCGTATCAAAACGGTGAAAGCGTAATCCTATTGTTTTTGCTACATTGTCAGGTCAGCTGCTTCTCTGGAAGCGTAACATGAAGATTCTTGAAATTTTCATACAAATTGTATTTGTATGACAACAACACTTAAATAAAAATTAAAGGCTATTCCCCAGAAGTGACGATTATATATCTTTAAATTTTTAAAAGCAAGTAATAACAATATAACATTAAATATTAAAGGGGCTCCCATAAAAGATCGCAGTTTTAAAATTTTGCACCTTTAAAATTGTATATTGAGCACAGTACAAAATAAACCCAACATGTGTGAGTCTGACTCGAACTTGACTGATATATTTATTTTTATTTTTCAGTGTACGGTAGTTTACTTGTAATTGGTATGTATGCAAAAATAATTATTGCTGCCGCCTTAATTTCGCATTATGTAAAAAGTAACACATGGTGCTTTAAGACTGACATTCATAAATTATTCCAGCGCGTTGTTTTTTTTCCTTTCCTTACAACAGGCTGCATCTGTTATTGACTTCAAGTACGTGTTGCATGTATTTTGTTCCAGTGCTGTACAATGAATGCAAAAGCTTTTTGACTGAATTTTAGAACACAACAGTTGCAAACAATTGTCTGACTGACTAGCTGCCAGCCTGCATGCGTTGAAAAGTTATTAACAATTACCATTTTTTTTTATTGTTGACACTGGACTGGGAAAGAGTAAGGTTTTTTTTTGAAGTTTGTTGTAAGTTTGAAAATAAAACCTTTCTTGTTTTAAAAGTTTCTTAATAAAATATTTGTTTTTTATATTTCACAATGTATGTACCTTCACTTTTGTTTTTATTATTTAAGAGTTTAAAAAGAAATTATTTTGATTTTTTAATAAAAAATTAAACGAACTTTAATGTTTACCAAATAAAACATTTGTTTACCAAATGTTTCATTTTGTTTACCAAATAAAACATTTGAGTAAATATAAGTTGAGTAAGGTACACAATATGCATACGCTAATATGCTGTATGCAAAATTCGAATAAGGCGGGCCATTTCTGCTACTTTTTATTACTCGATACTACTCAATACTTATCAGTTGGGTACTCAAAAGTACTCAATAGAAGATTGATAATGCAACTCTTTCGTGAGATTTAGTTATTAAATCAAATATTGCTTGAAAGTTTATACGCAACATTGAGATATCTTAACTATACCTTAATAAAGGCTCGTCTTAACGAATGTAAAGATATTTTACAGGTGAAGAATAGAGCTGGCAATATTTTCGATAGTTAGTTGAAAAACTATTGATACTATCGCTAGTATCGAATTCTTTTATGAATGATTAAATTTATAATTTGGTTTGATTTTTTTATTAAAAAATAAAAATCTAATAATGAGATATATTTTAAATATAAATATTATATGAACATATTTTTATTAAAAATATTATAACGAAATCGTTGTTTGTAGTAGTTTCTCCAATAATTTTGTTCATAGAAATAAATTTTTTTATAATTATGTAATTATAAAAAATTTTTTTTATAGGAAGTGTGCGATTACTTCAGTCTAAGGTTTGGGGGTGTTATTTCCTCCCTCACTACAATGATTGAATTTCTGCGTTACTATGCATATTAACATATTTTGGTTTTAAGCTATTCTTCTATCTGAAATAATGGTCTCTGATTTGCTTATCATTCTTTCGGATACAGTCAAAGTTATAGTTATACAAAAAATAACGTAGGTCACATAATTTAATAAACATAATCTGACTAGCTTTGTTCTTTAAATCTACTAAGTACTGTATCGAATTTTCGACGATAGTATCGCTATCGAAAAAATACTATCGATAGTCCAATGGAAACAGAACTATCGATAGTATCGATAGTACTATCGATTGTTTGCCAGCTTCAGTGAAAAATGGTAAATCTGAAATAAAAGAACAGTCAACAGGATGGGTGCTTCAACGTGACCCGAATCCCTCAGAGTAAAAGCTTTGTCGTGCACCCGCTATAACTTACCTTAGTATTAATTTAATTCCTTCGTCTAAAATAATAAATAAGCGCAATTTCTTCAATTAATGTTGGATTAAATTAAGTATCGGATTAGCTAATTAAAAAATTAAACTAAATTTAATAGCTACGAGATTAAAAAAGGGTCTGTAAGATTTTCTAAGGGGCTACTGATGTAGCCCCTAAGTAATTCAGAAAATTATATTTTTCTACGATAAAAAATTTTCATTTCATTACTAAGCACAAAATTCTGTTGAATGTTCTAACCCTATTGTTGGGTAAAGGTTATGCTCATGGTCAATTGCTCATCCATGGGAAGTAGATTTGATTGGGACTAGCGGTAGTTCTTCAAGAGCTGGCGAATATACACTTGCGGATCTAGCTACCTAAACCACTGGGATATGTTGATCGAGACACTGACTATGTTTAATAGTGATGATATAATATTCTTTTTAATTGTGAATTACTAGGGATTTTTGGGTTTCAACTGATAGTAACCTTGGTTACGAAGTCTGACCGGAGTCTTTAATCTGAATGTCAGGAGCCCCTGGAACTAAGGTTCCAGCCTGGGAATGGTGCGGCCCATCGGGGAGCAACGTGGTGGCTGTGGTTTATATCCAAATCGCGGGGTGAGCGTAAGCTCAATCTGGAGTTGCATTGCAACCTGATATCGTGACCCAAAGATTTGCAGGAAATATCAATAGGCCCCGGTCCAAACCAAGGGGGTTGCCAGGAATAAAATCATTGTATCGAAATGGTACTTATAATGCTTGGGGGCGCTGGTGAACGCATGATATTCATCCAGTAGTAAGACCATCGTCGGGTTAGGGCCTTCACGGCCAGGTACTGACGTAAGTCTGTAAAACGCATTCCTTCTAATTATTCGACTATGAACATTTGCATTATGAAAATGAGTTTTTTTTAATTTAAAATAATTTTAAACCAATCAACCTTTATTTCAATACTAACAGTGCCCATGACGTCGTCTGCGTCCTGACAATATTTTGTTCGAACTCGACCTGTGTTTTAAAAGTAATCCTCATTAAATTTTGAGACTATAGTGCTGCAGATATGGTTTAAATATTCACTTTGTATAGAGGTACCCGTCTATAGGAATATGAGTTTTATAAAAAATTATATTATTACAGGTGAACCGTGAACCAGTGAACCGATCAGTTTGAAGTTTTCATAATTATTAAAGACCATGACTCACACTCAGTCGTACGATCTGTCAAAAATAGCATGTGTGTTAAAAAAGTATGATAGTGTGGATTAGAAATATATGTAAGGTACACCCCTTTTGACAAGTCCGTACGATTTGAAAATCTTTTGAAAAGATTCATAAAATAGTATTTTTCCATGCGATCAGAGTTGCAAAATATTTTTTTGTATGATAGTGTGCCATTGCCATTCTGAAACAATTTGAGTAGGACAGAATTCTATGAGATTTTTTTTGTGATTGCATAGTACGATTGTGAATCCTGGCCTTTACTAGCCATCTAGTGGCTAAAATACGATAAATATTTTTGAATATTTCAGGGACGTTACACTTTCTAAACGGAGTACATTTTTATCATATTGTTACATGGGAACTATCAAAGGTAGAAATTTTGTGAAATTAACTGTGCACAGTATAGCAAAACACCGCATTAGCAAAATGTAACTGTATTAGCAAGTAGTACAATGTTAAAAATTGTTGTAGTGGATTTAGGGAAATATAAGACGTACATAGATTTAAAAAATTTCAGTACTATGAAAATACCGTGTGTTTCCGAGAAAAAGCTTGGCTGTACTTTTTGACGTTTGCGGTAAATATAAAAGTTTCCAAAGATGTGACTAATTTTCCTTTTCTTATCACCCTTGCCTGAATCTCTACCGTTAATTCTTACAATTTCCTCAAGAAATTTTATAATTTAATTTTTCTTTCTAAATTGACTTCAACACAGACACAACATTCCACATTTTGCGGTCAAATCAATTTTAGTGCATACATTTTATGCTAAACTCTTAACCCCGACTAAAGGAAAATTGAAAAGGAAAAATTTATAAATCCCCAACATCACTACTTTTGTTGCTACATTTAAATTTAAAGTCGCTGCATCGCAAATTAAATTCAGACAATAGACCAAATTACTAAAATGAAAAGCGCTGACCACAAATTCAATTTAACCGGGCCATACAGAGAAAAAATGGGAAGGGAATACGAATAATAAAATTATCTAAATATTTAATAGCAACCAACAGATAACTTCAACACTCAGCAGTCACAAGTTTATTTAATCCAACCAGATACAGATTACATTTGGTTTTGGGGATAAAAATCATTTAGATTTGTTTCAACAACACACAAACACAAATTGTTGTATCTTTTGTTTTTTTTTTTGCTGTTGTGATCAAAATTAACGCCCACATCCGACAATTTATTTTGTGTGGGAGGGTTGGTCGGGATTTGTTCAATTGAGTGTTTTAGTTGTTTTTGTTTTTTGTTGCATGCCGTCTGTCTATATTTGCAATCTCAACAATGCAGTAAGTCGTTCGGAAAAGCTTAAAGACAAGAAAATCCATTCATAAAACTCATTTCTTAAACGAGGAAAAACATTTATTATTCCACTCACGATATTGTTTCTTTTTTTAATTCATGTTTTAGTTTTTCGACCGTGCGACGAAAATTGCTTAATCATTTAAATGAAATTGATGTTTAACACAGTGTGAAACGTTTGGAACGAGAATTTTTGAGTCATTTGTCAGATATTTATTTATTCAATTTAATTAATAGTTTGTTTAACACTTTGTGCTACTTAATTCTATATATATTGCAAATACTAGTTATGGAAATGCGAAATTAACTAATTAAAATTTTTACATATGGCTAACGTTTATACGCAATTGCAGCTGGCGCCGATACAACTATTTAAAGCAGGGGGCGGGTGAATGCACCAACTTTTTGCAAGAGTTGGCAGAGGAACGCATGGCTGAAAATATGAGTCTCCATTATTATAATTTATGTTATATCTCATACACAAGAAGGGAGAAGACCACTCGCAAACAAAATACAATTGAGCATATAGAGTGATATACTAAGATCGTAATCCAACGGTATAATTAGTTAAGGCTACACCTATGATCTGGCAAAACCATTTCGCAGAAGGCGCTTTGCAGCATACGTGCAAAAGTATTTTCAGATATATATATGAATTTTGTATCACTTCAACCTAATATGACTGTGAAGGATGACCTTAAATCTACAGTTTAAATTAATAATGGCTCTTCAAGCCATTCAACACCAAATGAGGTTTTAAACAAGGCGATAGTCTATTGCATCATATCCAGAGGTAACAGCTGTCTCGTTACAAATGCCGAAAGCAAAAGTGGGTCGTCTAACAGTAAACGAAGGAAAACCCCAATTGATGGTATCATCGAACAGAGTCCTTGAGAATAGGACAACATACGAATGTAAAAACGTTAGTACCTACACCTTTAAGATAGCCAGTGTTTGATCTACCTTTAGAGATAAAGGAAAGAGTTGTACTTGCTCACTGATATTTTAGGTTGGGCAAACAATTTGAAAGCAAGTTTGCGTCTCATCTGAAAAATGATCCCACTACTCCCAAATCCCCAAGTGTGGTACAGATTAACGTCAGTGCCTGGCATGTTGACTTAAGCTGACTGTGGTCTTAATACTGTAGCAATAGAACATTGCTGGCAGACCATTCCAAAACCCCTTGCTTAGCAGTGTGACACGTAATTGATACCACTGTAGAAGTGCAACTACACATTGGGCTTAATCGCCCTTTCTGCGGTTTATCCCACGTTAGTCCCGGATGGGTCTCAGAAATAACCGGTCCCAGAGACTGTTGCGAAACCCCTATCGCTAACAGGTTTTAACTTTTCAGTGCAACGTGCAAGCCAAGGGGACTGGTGCCTTCATATAACCCGAAACATTAAAGTCAAGGTGTTAGAAGTCAATGCTGCAAGCTTCTTGTTGTCATAGCAATTTGTTTGTGGGCAAGAAGAGTAAGAGTAAAATGGCATGGCTTGAATTTTGACACATGCTTTGTAATTCATAGTTGCCTTTAAAAAGGCATCTTTCGGTTTTATTTTATGTTTAAAGCACATCAAGCCGGTTGATTGCATCAAAAATTCCGTCGAAAACAATTCATTGAAGTTCGCAGCAACTTCGAAAAAGAATTGAAAACAGATTGCACGAAAAATTGCATTGTCTAAATTAGGTCTTAATGAATCAAAGGGAAATTTTTAGCTTAAAAAATTGATTCACGATAAGAGGATTTTTTACATCAAATTATTCACCGTGAAATTATTCACGATTGCAATATTGGGAAAAATGAATTTATTTCGGGTTAAACAATAATTATGACAGGAAAGATTGTACACCGTTGTTTCCCTCTTAACTTCTTTTTTAAGCGAAGGAAATGTTCTTCCTCTTATGCCATACAAAACCCGTTAAAGAATTAAAAACTAAAATAACATGTTTTAAGTTTTCCTCCTACTTGATTACTTAAGACTTAACCTCAGACCAGCAGATATATACATATATGTATGTATGTGTGTCCTACGCAAATACTTTTCCTGTTCAGCATTTTATTTTATTTTAATTTTAAAATCATCACAGTGATTATGTGCGATATTTTTTTGCTTATAATTATTGTGGCACTTATTGTGTATTGAAACAAAAATTTTTGTTAAAATTTTAACAAAGCACAAATAATAAAATCAAATGACAACATAACAAATAAACACTTTTAAAAAAATTAGCATTTACTAAAATAAATAAAATAATACAATTAACCGATGACAAATACAATGAATTTCCGACAATGAATTCAGTTTGTACGAATGCATAACAGTTTAAAATAACTTGTTAACAAATAATTAAGCAAATTCACACATCATACACTTATCTGTGTTTATTGAACTTGATATGTATTTATGTATGTATGTATGTATGTATGTATGTATGTATGTATGTATGTATGTATGTATGTATGTATGTATGTATGTATGTATGTATGTATGTATGTATGTATGTATGTATGTATGTATGTATGTATGTATGTATGTATGTATGTATGTATGTATGTATGTATGTGTGTATGTATGTATGTATGTATGTATGTATGTATGTATGTATGTATGTATGTATGTATGTATGTATGTATGTATGTATGTATGTATGTATGTATGTATGTATGTATGTATGTATGTATGTATGTATGTATGTATGTATGTATGTATGTATGTATGTATGTATGTATGTATGTATGTATGTATGTATGTATGTATGTATGTATGTATGTATGTATGTATGTATGTATGTATGTATGTATGTATGTATGTATGTATGTATGTATGTATGTATGTATGTATGTATGTATGTATGTATGTATGTATGTATGTATGAATGTATGTATGTATGTATGTATATTTATTTTTGTTTTGTTTTATATTATTTAATTTATTTATTTATGAATAAAGGCCCCTACACTATAAGGGTAAATGCCAATTTTTTTTAATTTAATAATTAACTTTTTGTTTTATAAAAACGTAACCCCATATAAAATAAATTAGTCAAGTGCAAGTTACACTCACACACGTAGGGTTCCGTACTATGTTCAGTATAATTTAAAAATTCCAGTTGTTTATTTCTTTATGTTTTATGGGACACCCTTAAATTTAAAAATTAAAGTAATATTCGCGAAAATTGCATCATATTTAGAACACCCTTTAAATTTTAATATGTAATTGATTTTATAGCGGCCATGGTAATACACTTTCTATTAAAATATCAGGAGCCTACCTATTGCGGTTAAAAGTTATTGCGATTAAAAAATAAGTCACCATAAGTGAGAAACATGTCACTGTCGGAACACCCTTTAATTTTTAGTAATTGGCATATCGGCCGTGGCAACACATCTTCTGTACAAAATTTCAAGAGTCTACCTTATTTCAAGAAATAAGGCTTTATGCATGCAAATCACGTTACTGGCGGAAAACCCTTTATTTTTTATTATTTGTTATAGTGGACATAGTTATACACCTCCTGTAAAAATTTCAAGATTCCACCTATTCATTCAAAACTTAGGATTTATACATGCAAATCACGTCACTATAGGAACACCCTTTAATATTTAAGTTCAATTTTGTATACTTGTTTATAAAACAAACACAGTTTTAATTACATTCTGCAAATTGTAAGTGGTTTCCTCTTACAGCTAAAAAAAAAAGACATAAACGTAAATAACACCTCACTTTTGGAACACCCGATAAGTTTTAGTATTTATTGCTATAGTGGCCACAGTTATACACCTCCTGTGAAAATTTCAAGAGTCTACCTTTTATGGTTAATAACTTAGGCCTTATACATGTAAATCACACCACTATCGGAACACTCTTTAATTTTTATGTTTATTTTTTTAGACTAGTTTATAAAGCGAACTAAGTTTTAATTACTGTTTGGAAATTTTTACTGTATGCCTCCTACAGTTCAAGAAATAAACACACATTCGTGAATAACACCTCTCTATCGGAACACCCTATAAGTTTTAATATTTTTTGCTATAGCGGCCATAGTTATACACCTTTAGTAAAATTTTCAAGAGTCTACCTATTATGGTTCAAAACTTATGCCTTATACATGCATTTCACACCACTATCGGAACACCCTTTAATTTTTAGTTTTATTTTTTATACTTGTTTATATAGTGAACTAAGTTTTAATAACTGTTTGTAAATTTCAAGTGTATCCCTCCTACAGTTCAAGAAATAAACACATTTTCGTAAATAACACCTCTCTATTGGAACACCCTATAAGTTTTAGTATTTGTTGCTATAGCGGCAACAACTATACATCATCTGTGAAAATTTCAAGAGTCTACCTATTACGGTTCCAGAGATAAAAGGCGCTGACAGACGGACAGACATTGTAGCGAAAACAATAGCGTTTCGTTTTTACACTTTGTGTACGGAACCCTAAAAAATTAAAACCCGACAATTTAATAACCATTTTCCTGATTCTCATTAAAACAACCTTTACATAGTCGGCAAACTAAACTAAAATTTTAACTTTCCACACTGACGTTGTATAGAGAGTGACCTCCTTTACAACTTAAAAAAGTGGTACCTAAAAGGGATTTTGTTTCCAAAAAGGGTGAAATTCATTTACCAACAAAAAAATACTATATTTAATTACTTTGATGTACAACTATAATTAAAATCTGATTTGACAGTTTGGCACTAGGTCCGGGAGTTGATACCAAAGGGGTCAGTATCTCAGCAAAAAATTATTGGGTTTTGGTAAGCAGTAAAATAAAACTCATGTCTTTCAATAGCGGTTCTCATAAGCCCATCTAATAAGTGCATTCGAGAATGCTGTAATTGTAAGATAATAATAACAAACTGCATCCTCTCTGGCTTACGAGGACGGAGGTATGTAAGCGAATAAGTTTTCTTTATAAGATTTAGTGAAACAAAGAGATCTCTCTCGCTTATGCGGGTGCAGGTATGTAAGCGAATAATTTTGTATAAAAAATTTGATGAAGCAAAAAGACCTACCAAGTGGGACATCGCAAACAAAAATCATGCCTTCCTGAAGCAGGTTGCCTCTCTCCCTTACAAACCTTCTTTCAATTAAAAGTAATTTTTTGCACCTCTGTTCTGTAATTCAAATCAATAAAAAATTTTAAATTATTAAATTGAAAAATTCCTACTCAACTTGAAGTATGACGCTACTTTAAAATAATGTATATCTCTTTTGGAGTTTAAAAGTATTGAGAATAAGTAACTCAACTGCCCACCAGACAATCCATCAAAGAAGCTGACCTCTCTCAGCAGACTTATAATTTACTTACTTACTTATCATTACTTATCTGGAACAACAACCGTTTAACAAACCCAAGAACTAGGACAATGCCATCTTACATGGGAAGACTCTAAAACAATTGCGACAAATCGTGTAGATGGAGATGCTTTGTGGAGGGGTAATGGACACAAATTATTGATAGAAAATAAAATCTGGCTTTTCATGTCAATAATATAATTTTTAAACCAATTTTCATAAAATTGGCAAAAATGGGACAATTTGTTAACTTTAAGTAAGGCAGAGACACTAACAATCGCAGCGCAGTCATTAAAAGCCAATTTACAACGGTTACACTGGTTGTAAGTATATATAATGTGCAAGTAAATAGCAAATAACGAATTTTGCAACATTGTCACAAGTTTTAATTGCAGACATGTGGCTTTAAGTTTTTTTTTTTTTTTGTTTTAAATTCAATTTTATAGTTTTGTATGCAAAATTTTTAATTGATGTTTGAGGCAAGCCGTTTTTTCTTCTTCAATTTATATAAATTTTTTTTAATGGACATATTTGAATTCAAATTGGCGTTCATGTGAGAAAAACATTTTTATTTTCAATTAAGTCATTCTTAAACAAAAATATATTTTTAAAATTATTAAAATGTATTTACAAATGGTGTTAAAATACAATAAAAAAAATATTTACAAACTATTGAAAAACATTTGACAATTTTTACAAAAAATCCCCTCTCCATTGAAACAACTTTGATTTAAAATTATGTTTAATTGTATAGAAAACTAGACGTGCCCACACATGTTGTGTGCGTCCTACAATATTTTGTTCGATTTTGCTTTGAAAGTAATCCACACCATATTTTAATACTCTTACGTATTTATCTTATATAAAATTCTAAAAATTATTAGAACTCGGCGTACTTTCACTGATTTTTTTCCACTTTCTCTTGGTAATAAGATATTTTGCGAAAAAAATTATTCTATATTGGAACCAGGATACTAAGGTACCTCATCGCAAATTTTTTTAAAATTCATCCAGTAGTTTTTAAGTGATGCGAACACAAAGAGAAAGACAGACAGAGAGGAAATTAGTTTATTGTTTTATTATATGTATAGATATGGTTTTTTACTGGGGAGTCTTTGGAATTTTTTTACATAATTCGATAGTGCATGTGTCTTCTCTACATAAGGCTGACGCCGAAACTAATAATAATTTCTTCGACATGAACTTGCTTATATGTTATTGAAATGAAATTGCTTTCAATTTAAAAATCATTTATTCTTTAATGACATTTAATTAGGCCAACATGCATAACAACAAAAATAAATATAAAAAATAATAATTAATGCCTATTTTATTAAAATAAACAATTTATAATGAAGGTTGCTTTTTAGCAAATATTTATAATAATTATATTGTTTGAAGAAAGGAAGACCTTAATTGAACAACTAAATATTTTTTGGGTTAATACAAAATAATATATATGTATGAACATACATACAAATAATCCCACAGTAAAACATTATCACGGAATAATTGAAAATCGGCGTATGTATGTAAGTACCTGCTCAGAGAAACGTAGAATATATATTTACAACTTCGCACAGTGGTTTAAAAACGTTTTATATTGGTAGCTGATGAACCACCAGAGATATCTTAATAAAACTTCGCACAGGCAAAGAAGAGATATTGCAAAGGTCGTCCTCTATAATAAATGGGGGCTTGTAAGTGAGCTCCCAAAGTTGGGTACCTCGGGCAAACATTTTTTGAAATGTCTGTTCTGGTTTGGGAGATTTGTTTTTGTAGTGGTTTGTTACTTATAATCGGATTATTATTTTAAAATATCGGTTACATTTTTAATAAAATTTCGAAGATAGCATCAATTGTTGTTATATACCACCTTTTTTGTTTGTATAAATTAAACTGAGTTTAGTACTAGAGTATTTTCATGTCAAATCAACAAAAAAAATTGTTTTCAAAATTACCACTCCAGATTTTATAGAAACTTTTGTTATTTATATTCATTGACTTTCAGAAGCCAAATTTAATTTTAAAAAAATTATATCTATGACTTAAAGCTGTTTAGCTATTCAGTTATCAAAATGGAATGGAAATGGAAAAATATCGCTTTTTTGTATATGCGCTTGAGGATGAAATGTATTCGTATTCCAGTTTTATAAGCCCCTAGGGCTTGAATAATAGCTTATTTTAAAGGGGATTTCATACGTCAAAAAATATTATAGATCAAATTTCCATCTTCGAAGCCTTGGCCAAATGGAATGAAATATACCCATTTCTTAAGCGGATGGTGACCGGTAATGAGAAATGGGTCAAATACGACAATATTGTGGCCTACATTTTCGCCTTTATCAATGAAAATCTGTAATATGTATCGAATTTCCTGTTCGTTGACTTCTATTATTAACACACTGTAACTCGCAACTGAATGGAACACACAAAAAACAGTGAAAGAATATAAATTTGAAATTTTTTATCGATACTTTACGAGGTATCGATCACTACAGCCATCTTCCGAAAACATAATGGATTTCTTTTTCCCCAACCTATCATATGACCTAAGATGGGTATTTCAGTCTCTAGACGGACGATTGTTTGCGGCTCCATACGATAGCACTTCTACTTTTCTGTGTGAAATATTATTAAAGTTGCTTCACTTTTTCTCGAGATACCGAATTATTTCCAAAATAAAATCTTTTTAAACCACTGTGTAACCTTAATATAGAAGAACAAAATGTAACTCGATATTTTGTTAAATATTAAAACTGATATAAGTAAGGAAACTTCAGTTATAAATCAAAACCTTTTTAACCATGATAAATAAATTTGAAGTCATTGTATTGGAAAAATGTACAAATTAATTTGGCACAAACCATAAAACTGAAATAAAACTCAAGTGAGTAATTCTAGCGAAAGTAATATGACTCCAAATTGGGTTTTTTAATACAATATTATTTCATGATATTTTATATTTTTTAATGAAACTCTCAAAAAATTCATTAAGAAAATGTTTCAGACAACAGCTTTTTATTAGCAGGCAAATATTCGTAATTTACAAATATGACGTGCACAGTGGCGTAAAATGAAAAAGTGGTAATAAAAAATGAAGGTGGTGGAAGACGAAATATAATTATGGAATTCCAGATATGTAAGGACGTGTTTTCAATATTTGGCCGCGATAGGAAAATATTGCATTAGAATAGCTTATGTTCTGATGAATGCACTACTGACAGTTCGAACCTGAACAAGGTAAATGCACATGGCGGTAGTAATACTATATGATACAACAATAAATATAACAGGATAAGTGAAAATGTTCGGAGGTTGTTTGTGAAAACAGCTTGTAGACTATCTTTTATGGGCATCCTTACGAGAAACTGTATGAGTGGAATGCAGAAAGCATTCCCATACGCTGCGTTTTTCATCCTTTACATTTTACACAAAATGTTCTTTCTTTGAATGGTAGAACTCTATAGGAACTTTGAGGACGTAACCAACCATATAATTTTTAACTGCTCAGGCAATTTGCAGGAAGAAAATTGTGTTTAGATTTTTGTAACTCCCTAACAACAGGAAGGTTTTTTAAAGTGTCACAGTTTATAACCTTGTGTGTAAAAAGTAGAGATGCTCATCGAGTTTGGTTCTGAAAATACTAGGGATTGGGATTTACAGATTGAGTCCCGAATTTTGTGACTTTTAAATCTGGAAAAACATAATAGAGAAATATTTGTATATCTTTATAATTGAAAATAAGTTTTTTAATAATTTATTTCTTTCTGCGTCATTTTTCTAGTCTAATTAAACTAAGATTAATTTGTCGGCGATTTGCGCAAGAGAATATATTATAGCACTTGTTTGGAGTTGACTTCCACAACACGTCAATAGTAATACTCAATTTGTCTTCTTCTAACTTTATTTTATTGGTTCGAACCTCGAATCCGGGGATTGTTTCAAATACCAGGAATTTCCAGGATCAGGGTGACCCCTTTGGCAGCTCTGGTAAAAATCCTTTCTAAACTTGTTATGTTAGTTTAGAGTACTCTAGCACAAATGATGGGCTGCTACTCCAGAGAAGGCTCTTCTAGCGATGTAGAGTTAGAGTATCTTTTATACTCTTTTGTAATTTGTAATTTTATTTTAGTTTTTGACTTTATTAGGTAGGGGTTTAATTCACAGCTGTTGTTGTAGAAAAACAAGTATTTTAAATACTGATCATTAGTTTTAACTCCTTGTAGAGCTGCTCTGATACGGAGTATTTCAAAATGTAAAGCACCTAAGTAGCTTATGAGTTTCTTATCTACTGTAATTTATTTCATGCCACTGTGCGTTATAATAAAAAAAATTCGAAAGGCAAAAAAAAATAATTTTAAATTGGAAAACAAATTTTGTTAACTAGAGAAAGAAGCAAACAAAATTGTAAACAAGTTCAAATAAAAAATAATTTTTTTTATTATTTATGTGTTTGTCAGCATATAGAGTTGAGGCCATTTAATACATCATCTACTAAGTTTTTTTTGAGTTTACGTTCATACTTTGTTGAATGGAGAAATTGTTGACGTTGTCTTAACGAACTCGTAAATTAACATTTCTCTTAAGCGGTTGATCATACATATTTTTCACATTTTTGGCTTATTTCTTTTTTAGTAATTTGCTGTTCAGAAAATCTTACAAGTTGTGGTAACACAGTTTTTAGGAAAATAAATGTAAAAAAGTCGTGAGATTTTGCATTTTTGATGAACTCATTTCGTGCTATTTCTTTCAAATTCTCCAAATGAAAACAAAGTATTTATAATTTTTCCTTTTGTTTTTATTTTAATTTCTGTTAAGTAAAATTTTGTTACCTGTAAACAGTTAATTGTCTGTTGAAATGCACCTCTGACTTCAAAACAGGTGTACCATTTTTATTTGTTATCTTGTGAAAAATAAAATATATTTCTAAAATCATAACGTTTTTACAATAATTTTGATTTATTACAAAACTTAATTTAGTTATAAAATATTTGACAAAGACCGCTGTCAAATTTTAAAGCCGGCTAATCTAAAATTTTTTATACCACTTTTTTTATACCAAATTGCCTTGCATTTATACTTAAATAACGGTTCATAATAATGCCAACCTTTAAACAGCATTTAAATTATTATTTCAAATTGGGTCTTATTGCTAAATTTATTTAAAACTATATGCTATATTCGGTCGTGCTGAATCTTATATACCCTTTACCTTAGTGATGTTAGATAGGCTTTTATGTTTCCAATTTGACTACATTATATCTTCAGTTTTTAAAATTTTCAACTTCATTTGTACATTAATAATATATAAAATAAAACATTAACATTTCGATAATCAATTACTTCAATCAACTTTAGATACTTTGTTTAAAAATTAAAAAAAAAAATTGCAAAACTTCTATGGTGTAGGTGGGGATCAAAAATGCCTTGTGTAAATAAATATTATTTCATGATTTTTGGATAGAAAAGTTATTTTTTTTTGCAAAATCTATTGTTTTTTTCCTTAAGGTTTTTAACTATATTTGTACAGTTAAAATAAAAACATATATTCGTCAATGCTAAACCAACTTTATTTGTACAATTAGATAACAATAAAAAATCATTTAAAACAGAACAAAAAAAAAAAAAATTTATATTTAAAAGAATTTAGTACTTTCGTCTAACGAAAAAAATGCTATTAATTAAAAAATAACTAAGAGTGCTATATTTGGCCATGACGAATCTTATATACCCTCCACCATAATAATGTTAAATATTCCCTTACTCTGTTGTTTCCCAATTTCACAATAATATACTCGTACATTCGGTTTTTACTTTTATGATTATCAACTTCATTATTACAAATATAATATAAAGATATAGACAATTTTTTTGTAAAAATTTTATCGAATTTTTTTGTAAATATTTTATCGAAAGTTTTTTGTAAAAATTTAATCAAAAACTTTTTGTTAAAATTTTAGTAAAATATTTTGTAAAATTTCACTAAAAAGTTTATCAAAAATTTTTTCGTAGAAATTTTATCGAAAATATTTTGTCAAAATTTTATCGAAAATTTTTTGAAAACTTTTTTGTAAAAAATTTATAGAAAATTTTTTGTAAAAATTTTAATGAATTTTTTGTTAAAATTAGGACCTTCCTGCAATCTATATTGCGTTAGAATAGTCAGACTAAAGGGGTCTGATTGACCTACAAATGTGCCTATTAACTGCTCCTGGTTCACAAAGGCTACGCTGTGAGTCTATCGACTACCTTTATCTGTACTGCTTTCTATGAAGGCCTTTAATACAAATCAAAAACACTACCATCCAAAAAAAAAAAAAAAAAAAAAATCGCCCCTTCCATAGGATTATTAAACCCTAAACTACTAATCGCGGTCTAATATTTATTTTACAAAAAAAATATCAATATAGAATCATTACAACGGAAAAAAGTAACCAAGCTGAAAAATATAGGTGAGCGTGGTTTTAAGCACACAGTCTCAAATGGAATGGTCTGACGTTGCTGAATTCCATTAGCGAAACTATGCCTGGTAGATTTGTGGGCTTAAATTTTCTTTACCTCTTCTAGTGGCTTGGTAAAATTGATTTCAACCCGAACACAGACAGGTTGGCGGATGGAAGGACAGACGAACATCGCTTAATCAACTTCTCTATGTATAAGTATTCAGAAAATATACATATATACTTTATAGGTTCGGATATGAAGATTGTAGAAATTATACCCGCAATGATAAACTTATACGAATATACCCTTTTTTACCTGTGGTGAAGAGTGTAAAAACAGTAATAATCATAAATTATATTGAAATCATGTACTTCATTATGAAGAACACCAGAAGGGAGGATATACTGACCAAAAAATTTACCAGTCTACTGTAAAATGGGGTGTAGAATTGAAGAAAAGTTGGTTATAATACAATCTTTCTAGTCAAATCAACAGACCTTTTAGTAAAAAAATTATTTTATTAAATTTCTTATATTGACGAAATTTCTACAATTATTTTTTTATTTTTTATTTATTTATTATTTTCTTTTCGTTATTTAAATATTTTGTCTATAATTAATTTCTGGGAGAGAAGATATGATGTTTTGCTAAAATTGAATTTTTAGGAGAATTTTTGAATTATTGACAGTTTCTAGTTTCTTTTTTTTTTAATAAAATTCAAAGTTTTTTATTGAATTCACAAATATTTAGTGAAATTAAAGTTTTTAGTGAAATTTCGATTGTTAAGTGAAATTCTGAAATGTTAATAATCCAGAGTTTTTTCTGTATTTTAGCGTTTATTACTACAAAACAAAACAATAATAGAGGCAGCTTACCGTTTTTCACCATATCGCCGCCATTTACAAATAGATTCTAGCAAAATTCTAAACATTTTTATAAGTTGTCTAGTCTTCTTCTTGGAAACAACATTTCAATTCAAAAATTAATAGTGATAGTGTAGAAATTACAAACGGAATGACAAACTTATATGGTTCACCACTTGTAGTGAATTGTATAAAAATCAAAGTACTAAGGCTGTTATTATTTCATTGCTTTATTATGACACTAAACAGAATTTTTATTCACTAAGATTAATATTAATATAAATTACGCAAAATACTATCCAAAACAAAAATAAAATCTTTTATTAATAAATTAATTATTTAGGCTTAAGTTCTTAATTATAAAGAGATAAAGGAAAATTAGATACCAGCAAGGCAGAATGCATTTTCTAGACAGCTACGTCTGTCATCAGTACTCTTTGTATCAATCTACCCGGTAGTTTCAATTGTTATTAATTTTCTATTTAAACAAACTTATCTTTAGTTATATTTGAGTTTAATTTTAAGTTGATTTTCACGACTTACGGTTGCTATCCTAAAATATAAATACAAATTTCGTAATTAATTTCTATACTCATTTGCATTTGGCACTAAAAACGTGATGATGTAAAAGGTGTGATAAATTATAACTTTGTGCAACCTCCATTCAAAATGACAGTTAATTTAAATTTTACCTAAAGTATATTTTATTGTTAGCAAAATAAACTAGAGCATGCAGAATGAACAAATAAATAAATATTGTAGCAGTTGAGTTTTCAATGAAAACTTTAAATAAACAAACAATTTTCATTCATATTTTTAAAACTCCTAACTGACAATAAAACCTGTTTACTGAACAAAACTAGTTGCTACGTTTATTTTATTATTTACTTTAACTTTGAATCAATAATATACCTATTCATGCAATCAGCCTCTCAAGCTAACGCTTCGTTGACAGGTAATAAACATTCAAAAAAAAAAAATGAAATTTTATTAATGGAGCTGAAATTAAAAAGACGTACTTGAGCTAAATTAAAGGGTGCATAAAACTGGTAAATAGTTTTAAAATATTAAGATGGAAATAATTTATATTATATAAATTTTTTAAAAATTGTTTACTTTTTTTTTAAAAATTCCGTAGCCAAGAGGGTCAAACTGAAACCCTATTATTATCACTAAAATTTATTTCCGTCTTTCACAGCCCTCTATCTATTGAACCGTAATAGGTAGACTCTTGGAAAATTCTTAGAAGATATTACTACGACTGCTACAAAATCAATAAATAAATTAATGTTAAAAATTAAATACTAGAATTAAAAAAAGAATGCCTCAGCAAGCTGATAGGTAGTGTGATAATCTATTAGTTTGGGGGTTGTGGGTTCGATGGCCAACAAACGCTCTGGGTGTTTCAGTACAACGAGTAAAGGTCTTTGTAACTATTCTCGATAATTTATGTTAAAATATAATTTGTAATGTCTGTGTAATATTTAATCAACAAATAAAATAAAGACAAATAATTATAAAATAAATTTTTATTGCAGACAAATGAGTTGCATACCTTTAGGAGAATAAAATGATGGATGTGCCAATAGTATATTGTTGTTTTGAGTTTTTTCTGTTGTGTTTTTGTCTTTTGAATTTTATATGGACACGAAATTACAAAAAAAGTTGACAAAAATCATACAATATTTTTTTTTGTAATAAAGAAAGCAAAGCATTGCCTGAAATTGGTTGCGTTTATTTGCTCCTTAAGCAGCATGGCCACACATCAAACTGTTGCTTCAAACTCGCTCTTTTGTGATTGTGTTAGTAAAAAAAATACTCACACATATAGGTGAAAGTGAGTTTGAAAAGAATCTAAATAGTTTTGATTTTCACTACCGTCGCCATAGAAATTTGAAGCCAGTTTGATGTGTGTGCGCGTAATTACTTCAAATTTCATTTTTACATAATTTTCAAAGCGACAACATCTACTACTTTTTTCGACGCGGTATAATCAAATTGGAGGAGAAAATTTTTATTTTAGAGTTAATTGAAGTTCATATCGATTTTCCTGCTTTATGGCAAGTGAAATGTGAAGAATACAGTAATGGAACTGAATAATCATTTATTTTGCTATTTTTTAACCAAAAAAACTAAAAAAATTTTAAAAGATTTTGCGTTTAAAAATTGTACGTGTTTCTCTTTGGAAATCTACTTTAAAATGAAGTTTGATGGAATGAGTTTGATGTGTGGCTGTGCTAAGCAAAATGAAATATTACCAATCCATACACAACACACAACACGCTGTTTCATTCTGAACAGTGCGCGAAAAAACCAAAAAATATCATTTTATGAAAAAGGAAAAAAGGCACACACACTTGCACATGTGCGGGGAATAAATAACAAGCAGATGCACGCGCATGTGCAGTGATAATGAGTAAGTAAGCAAATACCTACCCTGCTCTAAACTAACGTATTCGAATCAGATCCTCTATGCTATAAACAAGGCATCGAAGATCACAGGACAACTGATCCGTCAAGCGTAAGCTCCTGATGGAGGTGAGCAACAATGTTCTCCTCTGTGGAAGCGAGATATAGGGTAAAATATGAAGGTGAAGAAAAGAGCGAAGGCATTGCTGTACGCAGCTGCACTACGAGTAACATCTGCGTATAGTGTCCTCAAGCTCTCTACTAGTAATAGCGGGAACTTCAATAGACCTTTACATAAAAGCACGAAGGAGGATATAGTTAGCAAAACAAACCAACGACGCAGAACCAAGGAGAGAAAAGCTAATTAGACAGGAGATTTTAGAGTTGGCTTTATAGGTGAAATACCGATACAAGAGGCAGGTGGACCGCAAGGCTCGTCACAGATATAGAAATGTGGGTAAATAGACGAAATGGAAATGTTAATTACAATTTGACCCAAATGATGTCAGGCCATGGATATTTCCGGAAATACCTTCACAGAATGAATAAGTGCGACACTCCCTATTGCCTTTATGAAAGCGAAGACGTCACGGATGATGCAGAGCATACTTTCTTTAAATGTTCCCCCTGGTCGGAAAATCGTCAAGAACTGGGGAGCGTCAGTGGACCATTAGCGGTCAAAAAATGTATCGATAGCATGATAGCAGACAAAAAGAATTGGTGAGCAGTTGCAAAATATTGCGAAACAATCTTGCGTACCCAGAAAGCAGATCTAGACGCCACAGAAAGAGAAATAAGCTCAGGTTAGTTTAAACCCGACTTGAACCAAATCAAATCTTCGAAAGTTTAGAGTTATAGTGATGAATTAATAATTCCAGGCGAGAAACCTTTTCAACTGTTCGCAATTGTTCTTTAATTTTATAAATAATGTAAGCATTTTTTAATCTACACTAGAGTTAAATAGTTTCTATCATTATTTAATTTAGTTTTATATGGCTCTTCATAAGGAATTGTTGAAAAAAAAGCGCAAACAGTAATTCGGTACAAAAAAAAAAAACAGCCGGATAATAACTGACCCGATTTCTCTTACATTGATTGGCATTACAGAGTTAATTTTAAAATGGTGTGAATAACTTCATTGATTCTATAAAAAAAATAATTAATTTAAAACAAAAAATCACTGTTACGCTATTTAATAACGGCCTTAAAATGGTCAGACATTAAACCAAACCATTCTGCTTTTCTGCAGTTACTTCTAGCCGAAAAATCGCGCAAGGGATGTTGCCATAGATGGTAAACACCGTGCAATCTTTACTTTGAAAATAAAAAACAACATTTTTTAATTGATTCAATTGACTCAATATACTTAATTAACAAAACAACATTTAAGTTAAATAAATAGTTGAAACAATTAAAAATGAAAAACTTATTAAAACCCTTTCAAATGAGTTATTCTTGGTAGGCTTGAGTTCGTATTCAATCTACTCTATCATAGAGTTGAAATATATTATTTTACATAAAAGAGAATATCTTAATTTAGCATTCTGACAATTTACGATAGATAATAGCAATTCAATTAGAGTTTACGCTTGACAAATCTCACTATTCAACTGTCATTTTTTAACTGAATATTTCTTTTTTATAAATAACTGAAATTGACTCACTTCTTTTTGTTCTTTTTTTTAATAATTTTCACACAATTTGTTGAACAACAAGTTGTCATCATTGTTACCAAATACGAACTCAAGAAAACTATTTCACAAATAACTATCATAGAGGATCATCGCTGCCAAAGATGTGTACTAAAAATTAATTGACGCATTAGATGAAAACGGAGCTATAACGTTAACAAGAACAAATTAAAATTGTAACAAAACAATCAATCAAAAGGGGAATCATCACAGCCATAAACCACAATTTAATGTGTATCAACTTTTAGATGCACCGGAAACTATCATTTAACATTCGACAACGAAAACAAAAACAAAAACAACAATAAAAGTATGTAACGTGATATTGCGTTTTAGAAGTAGGTGGAAAATTTCGTATACGTTAGCAAAAAAAAAAAAAGAAATATGACACTTTACCAACAACCGCAGCGCATAATAAAATAAAAGTGTTACATTAATCAAATGAATCAATGAGAATATAAAACAAAGACACACTTCCGTTTAACACATTTTTTGGATGGGGGCGGGCTGTTTGTTTTTGTTTCTCTCTTAACGGCTTCTTACTTAAAGTATGGCATTTGAAACATATTCAAACCTACTTACAGCGGCTTCAGATTTTATATGAAAAACTACACAATTTTTATATTGCCAGACATTGGTTTCGAAATTTGTACTTTTTAACAAAAAAAAATTACTAATCTGAGGTTAATATATGCCAGAACTGCGATTCAATAAAAGTTTTTGGAACAACGCACATTTCTTCGCACTAAGCTTTATTTCAGACATTCAAAACAGTTTAAATTTTTTTTTAGATTCTTGAGGTGTTAATCAGACTGAAAATGTTTGAAAAATGCATTGAATATTAGGATTTTTAATATAAAAGTGTGATTGAACTTCTAACGCTAGCATCTCAGACGCCTGAACGATATCATTCTTATTGATCCTTACAAAAGCAAATTTTATAAAGTCTGGCATCTTCGTTTCCTATAAACATACAATTTAATTAATATGTAATAAGCTCCAAAATAGGTCTCCTGAATTGAAAATAATTAATGATAATCTGGCAACTTATATTTCCCATAATCACAAAACTTTTTAATCAATCTACCGGTTTTTATTTTAGCAGTACCAGTTGAGAGTACCCACGCAATATTTTGTTTTTATTTTTTCTTTGTGTGTTGATTTTACAATTTTCATTCATTTATTACTTTGTTCCGTTGTAGTTGTTTTTGCAAACAGTTGTCAAATGTAGTTTTTTTGGGTACTTGCCTTGTAGCATGCGCAGTTGGGTATGAAAAGTCTCTTTCTGTTTCTGTTGGTCAGTTCGAGATAGAAAACATATTTTTGGCATTTATTTATTTATGTTGCTTGTTGTATGTTTGTAGGTCAGTAGTTAACAAAAGTAATACGAGTTTAACAAAGGGTGTTAAGTGTATTTGCATCATTGATCAATTGCAACAAAATGTGTAAATATTTATACAAGTTCACATTGTAAGTTTTCGTAATGTAATTGGGTATTTGAATAAAATTCAAATTAACATCGAAACGTTTTGTTAGTATAATGTGAAATGGATAAAAGATAGCAAGTGTAGACTTTTAAAATTTAAATGGATTTTATTTAAGAAAAAAATCATGAATCATTTATATTTTTTATAAATTTACTGAATTTGATTGGTAAAGGGGCAAATTCCTATGATTATTTAATTTGTTACACAAGTCAGTCAGCTGGTAAAAAAAAACTATGTGTAAAACTCTTTTTGACTAAATGAGAGTTAAATAAGCTAAACGCTAATTATAAAAGCTTCGTAAATACAAATACAATCATTGGTGATTTGTTTTTTTTTGTACTCGACTAGAAAAACAAGGAGGAAAGTTCTTAATTCGGCTGTATTTTTAGGGTTGCGTACCCAAAGGGTAAAAACGTAACCCTATTGTTTTCGCTATAATGTCTGTCCGTCCGTCTGTCAGCGCCTTTTATCTCTGGAACCATAATAGGTAGATTATAGGGTGCTCCGATTGAGACGTGTTTATTTCTTGAACTGTAGGAGGCATACACTTAAAACTTACAAACAGTAATTTAAACGTATTTCGCTATTTAAACAAGTATAAAAAAATAAATTTAAAAATTAAAGGGTGTTCCGCTATTGACGTGAGTTGCATTTATATGGCCTAAGTTTTGAACCAAAATACGTAGACTTATGAAATTTTCACATAAGGTGTATAACTGTGGCCGAAAGTGACGTGTTATTTGCGTTTATGTCTTTATTTCAGACAGTAATTAAAACTATGTGCGCTTTATAGACAAGTACAGTGGACCCTCAGTTAACGAACGCCCCGCATAACGAACATTTCGTATAACGAACAATTATTTTATGAAAAAAAAAAGTTTCACTTAACGAACGACGTTTCGCATAACGACCAAACAATAAAAAGGGGTAAAACCTTAAATGCATGGAAAATTTATTTCAGTATATAGCAACGAAACAGGGGAAGTCCCGAATATACATTATTGTGTTGTCTGTTTTTATCTTTTGTTTCAAGTGCATAATTGCATCAGTTGTGTTCGTATAATCTACAAGGTGTGTTAAAACATATATGTATGTAAGTGTTCTATTTTTAATTTTGTTTTTATAAAAATTACAAAATAACACACTCGCAAATGCCTTCAACAAAAGATTTGGAGAAAGAGAAAAATAAAAGAGCTAAAATAACTATTGAGATGAAACTCAAAATCATTGAAAAATATAAACAAGGTTTGGGTGTGTCTGGTTTAGGACGTAAGTACAACATATCAAAATCGACGATTTCTACTATCCTCAAGAATAAGGACAAGCTTGGGCTGATGAGTGATGCAAAAGGAGTATCAAGAATTTCTTCGCAACGACCACAAATTATGGATGATGTTGAAAGATTGCTTCTGATATGGGTTAACGAAAAGCAAATGCAAGGTGACTCAATTTCGCAGAATATAATTTGTGAGAAGGCTAAAACTTTTTTCGTCAATCTTATTGAAAAGTTACGACGAACATCAACAGTCAGTGAAAAAGAGTTCAAAGCATATTAGTGGGTAGTTTTTTCGATCTGGAACGGATTAATTTATTTTACATGTATTTATATGGAAATAGTCGTTTTGCTTAAAAAACTTTTTGCATAACGAACGAGGTGCTGGAACGAATTAAGTTCTTTAACCGAGGGTCCACTGTATACAAAATTAAACCTAAAAATAAAAGGGTGTTCCAAAAGTGACATGATTTGCAGGTATATGGCCTAAGTTTTGAACCATAATCGATAGACTCTAAAAATTTTCACAGATGGTTTATTAAGGGTTCTCCAACAGTGACGTGATTTGCATTTATTAGGCCTAATTTTTTACGTCTAATAGGTATACTCTTCTATTGAATATTCGCAGAAGGTGTAATAATATGGTCTTTTAACAAATAATAGTAGTCTTTATAACAAATAGTAAAAATTAACGGTTATTCCGACAGTGTCGTGATTTGCACGTACATAGGATTATTTTTTGAACCCTAATAGGTAGACTCTTAAAATGTGTACAGAAGATATGTTGTCACTGTCGCTATGATATTCACTAAAAATAAAAGCGTGTTCCGACAGTGAATTGTTTTTCATGTACATTGCCTTATTTTTTGAATTGTAATAGGAAGACTTTCATAGAAAGGAAATTGCTATGGTCGCAATAACAAAAAAATAAAATTAAAGGGTGTTCCAACACTGACATGATTTGGAGGTATATGGCCTTATTTTTTGTACCGTAATAGGTAGACTCTTTAAATTTTTAGAATAGATGTGTGCTATCGCCGCTACAACAATTGAAGGGTGTTCCGCAATGACATGTTTTTCACTTATATTGCCTTATTTTTGTAACCGCAATAGATAGGCTCCCATTTTTATATAAATTCCTTATATTTGAACAGTAATAGGCTGACACTTAAAATTTACACAGATTATATTTTACAATATCTACTGTAACAACAAGGAATGAAAATAAATTTAAAATAAAAGGGTGTCCCTTAGATGACGCGAATCGAGGAATGTGACCTTCTCTTGACCGTCTGTGGGATGACACCGAAATTTGTCCGTTACAGGTTATTATCCTTGAGGTTTCTTCTGTCCATCTTTCTGCTAGTGGATTGGTAATTTTGTTGGTAATGTCACCACAAATTTAAAACTCCGCATTTTATGCAGTATTTTTGATTCGTTCATATGTACTAAACAACTTTCGTTACCCAGAATTAACGTAAGGCAGCGTTTATGCCTAAAATTGTGGACGTATTCTGTTACAAGAAAATTTTTGTAATATCTTTTGCTACAAAATCTTTAAATAATTTCAATCAATTGTTCTTATCATAAAATATTACATTTTGGGAAAAAAAATTGTAGATTTAACTTGGTGAACGTTCGCAATTGAGCTGCATCATTCGATTTTAAAAATTCACCGGCGAAAATTGGCTTATTTTTCAAACAAAATTACACAGTGCTTCACCATGGACTGTTAATAATTTAAACCCGAATTGAACAGATAATTCTAAACAGGATGTTTAGAAAAACTTTAATATTTGAAAGCGGAATATTTTAAATTATTTCATTTGGACAAATTTTATTTAAACAATTTGGTAACTTCGTGTAATAAATAAAAAATCTGCTTTAGTTTCATTAATGTAATAATTACACACCGTGTACGATATTCAATTTTAATTTGCTAGAATTATTTTCCATAATTCTGAAATGGTTAACATTTTTTAAACTAAAATTTAGCTTTATTCATTGCTTTTATAATTAAAAATAATTTATATTATTTTTTATTATATTTTTACGATATTTACAACCATAAATATATCATGGCGCCTCAATAATTTAATTGCTTAACTACGATATGACGTGACAAATGTTTTGTATAAAATGAAAAAAGACTTGAAACTCTGAGTCTTACAATTTTTTGAACTTAATGAATTAAATATATTTTCTTAAGAGAAGAAATTTAAAAAGAAGAAAATAAATAAAAGACTAATCTTGCACATGAAATTAAAAGAAAAACTGACAAATTAATTTAATGAAAAAATAAATATAAAGTTGTCGAGTCATAATAAAACTCACATCATTAAAACAATTTTTCTTAAAAGAAAACGCCAAAAACTAATTTTGTTGAAAGCTATCATACTATTGATTAACAAATTTATGTGTTTTGGTCACTTTACCGCCGTCTATATTAGTCATCAACATGTCTTAACAAAAGTCAAAGGAACATTATTTTTAATACTGGTTTGACTTTTGTTAAGACATATTTACTGATGTGTTAACAATTTTTCTGATGTGTTAATTTCTCTTTACAATAATGCATATTACAGCGCCCTCCTTCGCCGGTATTACCACATAACATTAAATCGCCGGCGAAGTAAAATAATTATAAATTGGCTACGCTAGCTTCAAACTAATTTACCTAAATAACACCAGAGTCGCTTGCAACACTGTTCTAAAAATAATCATAAGATGCATTTGCAGTGTTGCCATAAGCGAAGCTTTACTATCACACTAGTCATCTGTCTTATCTACTACTATCCCTTTCCAAAGAAAGTAACACAGTTAATATAGGCATTAATTGCCTGAGTGTTACTTCTCTTAAAAAAAAAACGACGTCAAAAGAACTGTCTTCCTGTTCGATAGGTTAGTGTTGATATCTAAATAATCGCCTTTGTTGAAGTTAGACCCAGAGTGGACAAATACTATAGAGGTCTATAGATTTCATCAGTGCTTAAAAAATCCTATAAGTGCAACCAGGTAATATCAGTTAAAATAACCTTTTAAATTATAACTAATAAATTTGTATAGCGCTATTAATGTAGTGTTAAACTTTTTTCGGTGATAGCGTAGGGTGGTATTGAATTACCAAGTTTAATAATAAAAATATAAAGTCAACAGGGCAACAACAAACTAAAATGAGGAAAGGCAAAATATAGATCCTAAACTGAAGCATATAATTCATATCAGTTCAAGTTTTACATACACAACTTTATGCCATTATGAACCTCGTAGGAACTACTCATTTTCATTTTTTCCCTATAGTTTAAACAATAATAGTAGTAGTGAAAAACTGTCGACTGTTAGCAAAAAATTTAAATTTATTGTGTTATTTTCAACTATGACAAACAGAGGGCTCTGTTTCAGATTCCGAAGAAGATATTCCCATTGAGTTTATTGAAGAAATTGCGCATTCTTCTAGTGATGAAAGCGATGAAGAAGAATTAGATGTACGCACTCAAAAAAAAAATCAAGGCCAAAGCACTCTTTGGCCTTGAACCACTGTTCTAGACCTAATCAGGGATCTAAAAGGGCGAAATATAACGTGCGATAATTTTTTTACATCATATGATCTTGTACTTGAGTTGCTAAAAAGAAAAAACACTATTGTGGGCACAGTACGGTCCAATCAACGAAACAAGAACTTTGTACGCGTGAATTTTTCTATAGCATGTTCTTTTTCAACGATAAGATTTCACTAGTGTAATACGTTTCAAAAAAGTACAAAACTGTCAACGCCCTTAGTACTCTTCATCATGACAAATCTGTTGCCCGAGATTATATTATTTTATACTAAAACTAAACCCGGGATAGACACCTTAGATCAAATGGTGGGTACTTATACGGTGAAAAGAAAAACTAATCGATGGCCTCAAGCATTATGTATTTTGCAATATGATTGACATATCAGCAGTAAATGCGTACGTTTTATGGCAGGAAATGAACAACGATTGGAATAAAGGAAAACTACACAAAAGGAGGTTGTTTCTTCATGAACTTGGAATGGAATTACTCAAAGCGGAAATTCAGCGGCGTCCTCACTTACCAAGGTCAGATTCTGCAACTACGTTGGTGAACATTATACGTCAAACTAGCGATCAGCCTTCTACGTCATCAAATGGGAAAAGAAGAAAACTAAGTTCGGGTTCCCGATTTGAGATTTGCCCGAAAAATGATAGGAAGGCTTAATCCTCATGTGCAACCTGCCAAAAATTTATTTGCGGGCAGCACAAAATTGCATATTTTGTATGCAGCAATTGCAACGAGAAAAATTAGTTAGTTATTTTTTATTTTTACCATATCAAGGTAAATTTTTGTTTGTGATATTAACATCCGGTTGAATTTAGTGGAGGATTTAAGTTGTTTTTATTCTTTAATTTATTATTTTATTGAAGAGTGAAAATTAAAAACATATGTAAATAAAAAAAGTTGAATTAAATGAAAAAAAACCAAAATTTTCATTACAAAATCAGTAAATATTACACATGGGTGATTTTTCAACCGAGGGATTCTACTGTAACATATTTTGAGGAACGTATGAGGGTTAATTACAAGTTTCAACATGCGACACTAGTTATGAATAAATAATTATTTTCAAAATCACTTTAAAACACATTTCAAAACAATAATATTGTAATTAAGGGTTAAAGTAGTTGAACTAATATTTTCGTTTCTTGATTAATAAACAAGCGTTTATACATTAAAATTTTTATTTGTTTCATAAGATTTTATTACAAAATACCACAATGTTTCAATGACACAAATGTCACGATTTTATTTTTTTTTATTAAAAATGTTGTTTTGATAGTAAAATATGTAATAACAAATAACACAGGGCAACAAATAAGAACTTTTCGAAAAATACACGAACTAAACAGTGTAGGTTCGATTCTACTACCAAAGGGTAGTAAAACCCTATACTCAGTTTGTCGACATTGGTGACCAATTTGTATTTATGGTCCTCGAAAGATTGTAAAAATCAGAGGGCCACTCAAAAAAGGAGTCATCAGTTTTTGTCTAATATCTTATTCATACTGGGTGATAGCGTCTTTGGGAATAGTGTAGCTGAGGATTCGTTGATAAAATTCTAGGAAAGTTTAATGCAAAAAAAAAAAAAAAATATACGAAAACTCAAACAATAATTTAGTAGTACCTGTTGAATAATTTTCTTCTTCAAAAATAGTGCAGAAATAAATTATATATTAGGCATAAAATATTAATGAATTTTTTTCAACTAATCCCCAGCAACATTAATGCTGACAAAAACTGATGACAACTTCTTTTCAGAATTTTTCGAGGCCAATAACTAGTAATTGGTCACCAAATTTTATTAACTAAGCATATAGGGTTTTACTAAACTTTAATAGTAGAATCGAAACTATATTATCAAGTTCATGTATTTTTTTTCACTGTTGCACTGTGTAATTGCAGTGATACCAAAAGTAAATATGTATTTAAAACAAAACTCAAAATATCTAAGACATGATGATAATAATGCATAATTTATAATTAATGTTGTAAAATATATTGTTTGTTAAAGTTATTTCCTAAGATAATAGTAACTGTGTTTTTTAAGATGCGCGCACTCACCTCACGTAGGTAAGTAAATCGCACATATTTCAGAAGCGTAACAGATTTTACTGCACTAAAGGAAAAAAAGGTGTAGTATTCTAAAAAAAGGTATCCGGACTATTGATTCGAAAGTACCCTTAATATTTAGCAGTCCTTATTATAAAGGGTGTACTGTATTTGGTCTTCGAAAATTAATTAAACTGCGTAATCTGTCTCATATATTCATGTTACTATTGTGTCTTAAAGCTTATCTTAACTTGAAATATTTTTTTGTAAATAATTTAGCCACGCCTTTAAAGATTACTGTTACAATATTTGATTTGGATGTGAGATATGGAAGTAAAGACATAAACTAAACCCTTTATGGAGTTAATTTCTGTTATAAAATAGTTTGACTATTTAATTTCAGACCTAAACGCAAGGCAGTAGCCATGCCAAGTGCCGGCCTATGCCCACAGTGGTGTATATAATACACGAATCCATAGGCCCGGTTTTTAAATCCTCATAACTTTCGTTCCTCTTAAAATTAGACGGCTTGTGTTTATTTATAAAATGTTGTGATTGATTTTGAAAACCACAACAATAACAATAAATATTAAACTCGTATTTTATTGTTGGTTTAAGTTTTTTTTTTTTTGGTTTGGCTTATAATACGAGAAGAGATCAGAAATACTAGACAACCAAAAGTTCTAAATTAAAGTAATAATTTTTAATATCATGACATTTTTTAAAGGTTTTCAATAGTATTATTTTGATTTTTATTTTTTTTATTATTATTACCACATTAAGCATCAAATTTCAAGAAGGTGGCCATACTAGACATACATTCATATAATGACGGTTTAATTAACCCTTAACGGGTGAGTACAAAAAAAAGTGTGTGTCACGTTTGAAAATTAATGGTTATCCAAAAATGGTAAACGTTGATTATTCAAATGAATAATCGTAGAAGAACTACATGATCAACAGCGTCTTATCCATGATTATTTATTTTCTCATTAACAGCTTAAAAATCTTTTTAAGAGCTTTCGTTAAAAGCAAGTTTCGAAGCAGCAAAGTAAATTCAATAAAAAAATATTTAAACATTTTATGATACTAACGACACTCTTGGTGGCTTGGTAATACTGCAAAAGCCCCGACATTATTTTTTATGTGATTTCCGTGAGGATTACCTGCACACAACAAACGTATGACTCAAGAATTTCATCGAAACTTAGTTATTTCTTCGATTTATTCTTACCCTAGATTTTCACCTCCCCCCAGATAGTCAGTACAGCGACTTTTACACAGCATTATGAGCGCTACGTTTTAGAAGGCAAGTACTAATACTCAAAAAAGTCATGTTTAGTTTGATGCAGTTAGAAAAAGGGATCTGAATATAATTTTACGTGGACCACCAATATATTGTCCTACTGTTCGGTAAAAATGAGAAATGATTAAGGTTATAGAATAACTAGAATTATCTTTAGATCATTTACCCACTCTTGTTCTAGCGATGATAGGCACTCGCATAAAATGAGTCGAAGTCCTTAGCTGCAAGTACTATTTTTAAATCGTTAATTACCATAATTGCAATATAATAAATTATAATAAATATTGGTACTTATTGTTCGGAAAATATGCTGCCACAAATTCCGGAAGTTGTAGAGCTCTCTTTCTTTTATTCCTTTCGATAATAACCTCAAACAATATGCAACTCTGGCTCGTCATAAAATAAGTTCGAAGATAATGGCAATCATTTACATTTCCTAAAAGCATCAGGAAACGCCTAAGAAAGCTACTAGACTTTTCAATTCTATAATCCGATTATTCACTATGGCGTACCAGTACCAGTAAAAGCTTAAAACTGTATAAATAATGCCTTTGTGTACTATCCATGGAGATTAAAAGTGAAAAATAATTTTGTTAAGCATTTGATGAATGCCATTTATAAGATAAGAAATAAAAAAAAACATTTAAAGGGTTAAATAATTGTCAAATGGTTTATGGTAATATTGTCTCACTTTGAAGAATATTAAAAGCATAAATATTTATAAGAATAAAACTGCACTTTATGCCGACAGCCAAAATGATGATATAATGTCAGACGTCTCCAGATAATAGACGTTCAGTCAGACTGTCATTATAAAACATGTAATCGGTAATTTAACGCTTCTATAATTTAAAACCCGCATCAATCAAAAAAAAAAATCAAAAGAATACAAACAAAAAAAAAAATGAACTAAAATAATGGCATCTTTTCAACCAGAAACCTATGAGAAGGCATTAATTAACACACAATAAAATACATAAAAAGCTAATAAATAAGTATTTTTTTTTAAATTTGATCTAGAAACTATAGTTACAATCAAATCAAAATGTTTACAATAAAATTAAGGTTAAGTTGTGAGAAGAAAATTACTATTATTTTGTCGATTTTTATGATTCATTTTTATTTTTAAATTAACTTTAAAGGTAAATTATGTGAAGACAATTTTATTTGTTTTATTTTATAGAGATGTTTTCAATACAAAGTGACATGCATTTGATAAATTTATGTTAACAAAAAAAAATATAAGGTGTCGTACGTAATCAAAATATAGTCGACTATTTCCCCTTTGGTGACTTTTGGTGGAAGCAATCACAGCACAATATTTATATTTCACGGCTGACCGTGGAAAAGCAAAGAAATAATTAGTGCTGGAAAAGTAGTGAGTACTGGGTACCGAGTACTCGATACTCGATCATTTTTTGGGTACTCAATACACAAAAGAAGTTAATCGATACTTTTACGGTAGTATTTTTAGAAATAAATTTATAAAAATATTTGACAACTACGACGATTAATTTCTGCTGCTTTTATGTAGACAGAAAGAAGTATTGAGTACTATTGAGTACCCAAATGAAAAGTATTGAGTTGTATCGAGTAATTGAAAGTAGTAGAAATTGACAGCACTAGACCGACCATATGCATTAACATATCTTTTTTGCTGGTATAATTTTTTTTATATGAAAATAAATTTTTCTGTGCAAGTTATCATAATATACTATGCTAGCTGTGCCCACAGACATAGTGTGCGTCCTGAAAATATTATATTCGATTTTGCTTTGAAAGTAATCCACACCAAATGTTAAGACTCTTACGTAATTACTTTACCTTTATGGGTACCTCTCCCTGAATAAAATTCTAAAATTAATATAAAATTCTAAAATTAATATAAAATTCTAAAAATTATTGTAAAGCTCTGTAAAATATTTTAATAACAATGTAATTCCAAAAAGTAAAAATACAAATCAAATACAATTTTTATTCATTATTTTAAAACAGCGCGATCTGTTGCAAATCCTATATTGGAGTCAGGATACTAAGGTGCCAGTTCACAAAATTACGTTAAAATCCAAAAATCGTTTTTACGTGATGCGAACACAGCCAGGATATGAATTACTGTTTTATTAAATGTATACATATACCAAAACTTCAAAACACCTCGACTATTTTATTAAAATATTTTCAGAAATTAAATTGTTTTCAACGTATTATTTTAAAAATAAAATAGTTTTTAAACCACTGTGCGGCGCTTCAAACTACACGTTGCTGTTTGGCGTTTTGTCCAGCCCACACAGAACTATTGGTTACTATGTACAAGACAAATGTGTTTGACATTCCTCGTGCACTGCCTTTTAATGGCTCATCAATATTATTAATGAGAATCAACGTTGCATCATAAATAAAGGAAACGCATGTAGGCACACTAATGATGAAGCTCATTATTCTGGACATATTATAAAAGGTACTACGTTTGGTACCACATACACCATAGTTCCGAATAAATGCAACACAAAGCCTTTTGTTTAATTACGAGTCTTTATAATATACTTTCTTATAAACTTATAGCAACGAATTTTATGGGAAAATAGAATTGCAATAACAATTCGAGACATGAAAATGTTCAATAACATAAACGAACAAGAATACAATTAATGTACACAGGTTATTAGAAAAGTTATTTGTAAATACTGTAAATACTGTACTCCTGACACTAGTGAAAGTTTAAATAGAAAATGTTAACGCAATCTCTTGGCTTAATTCGTGCCGTAATTTTACTTTAACAAAATTCATTTAAAATTCTAAACTTTGAAATTTGAAAACATCCGGTGTGGTATATGATGGATGGAAGTGGCTATGAAACTAATTAAGGTCAACTTTAGAAGACTATAAAGCTACAAATGCTTTTGCTTTAAAGAAAATTGTTTAGGGTACAACTGTCTTCCAACAGTTTTGGGTTATACATAAGATAGTATGATTATTACACGAATGTTTTTTAGATTTTAATAATAAAGATCGAATGGAATGCTTTTTTTTTGAGTGGATAACCAACAGGTTAGGCTTCTTTTCGATTATTTTATTGTAATTTCGAGTAATCCAGATTACTTTTCTATTATTAGTAATCGTAATGAATTAATTCTCTGAAATTGTTTAAAAGAGAATTATATAATCAGTACACCTTTTTTTTTAAATGTTATCTAATTATTTACTTATCGTGATCTAAAGTTAACAGCTCTGCAGTAAGACACTGAAAAGGCAGTTACTGGTTTAAAACCCAAGAAAGCCCATGTTTTTAAAAATAGTAACAATATGTTACTTCTCGGGGTGGAAGTAAAAATAGTTATTTTTATTAACATATTCCCCGGAATATCAAGTTTCTCTAATTACGATGATAACTAAGCCAGGAAAATACTAAGAAAAGGTATATTTTGTTTCAAAATATACCTTTTGAGTATTGAGTATTTGATCCTTTCTTGGAGTACTCAATACCCAAAAGTAGTTACTCGATAATTTTAACGTTATAAAATGTATGTTCTTAGCTACATGTGCGTTATGTATTAAATGTATGGCGATAAAAAAAGAAGATACACAAAATTAATGTAGAATGGTGGTGATCAAATAAAAAAAAAATTGCTTCTTTCATGTGTAGTGAAAAATAAAGAAGCTGAACAAAAATTACTTCATGGACAATGAATTCTAATCAGTTTAAATGAAAAACATTCATGAAGATTAAAAATGTGTGTGTGAAACTCATTTGTGTGCGGTGAAAACAAAATTTCGTTCGGGGACAATCTAAATTTCTTTCGTGGACAATCAAGTTAACAAAAAGGAAATCAGCAGTTTCTTCAAAATCAACAGTTTCTTCAAAATGAAAGAAGAGAGAAATACGTACTATGGTTGTAACATAAAGCTTCATAAATCTTCATTATATGCTGTGGAGTTTCCTCGTGTAATCACAAAATCTACATTATTAGTCAATCAGAATTATTCGCCAATAGGAAGACAGACAACATGCGCAGAAAATTTTAATTTTTTGTTCGAAATGTAAACTTGTTTCTATTATTTTTGATATTTAATAACATTTTTTTGCAACCTATACACATGGACAGGCAAATTGAAATCCCGTGGCGAATAATTCGCTTGAAATTGGCGTATAGGGGTTTGTAATGCTCAAGAACAATTAATGATCATAAAATGATCATCGATTTTTTTTCACAATTTGACGTACAATTTAACTCTTAAAAATTATTTAATTAATCAAACTGAAAATAACTTCAAACCTGCAAAAACAAAACATCTCATATTTATACTTTAAAATTAATCACCTCCGATGACCTGGCCCTAAGACATGCATGCTTGCAATTATCTCAGAGAACAAATTGATATCTTTGTACAATCTCTTGTTAACCGTCTGTGTGTCACAAGTGAAAGCTAATAAATTTTACGGTTATTTTATAACAGCGATAAATCACCTTGTGCCAAGTAATAAATAATTTTTTTGGTCATTCCTACATGAGCTCGCACAACAATTGTGTCTTTTTTATTTGCTTCATTTGTATTACAAAAAAAAAAAACAAGAAATCCTTAATTTTGAAACAAATACTTTTCATATGCTGAGCAAAACGCATGTTAAACTTAAAAACTTTAAAATAAAATTACTCATGCTTATAAATTTAATAAACAAATGAAAACGTTAAATCATTTAGTTGATTTTTTTTTTGCAAAAACTAAAAACACTTTTAAATAATAATGACCACGACAAATTAAAAAATGAAATCGTAATAAAACAGTGTAAGAAGAACTTTGCGATAACCGTTTTGTGAATGTGGCAAAAGAGTATAACAATCGATTATATCTATTAAATATATACAATTATTCATGCTGAGAGCATAGTTTGGGTGCGAACAGCAACAAAGTACTAAAAGCGCACCAGGAACTTTTTTGTAACAATTTATTATAATTTATATTATATAAATTAAATCATGTTGAAAAGACTTAAAAAGAGGTATAATAAAAGTAAAAATCACTTCATCCTTAGATAGGATTTTATTATAATTTTATTAAATTAAACAGGATAATGAAGAACTAAGCTGAGATTAAGCAGGACGGACTAACATAAAGCAAATTCACTTGGAAGACACTCTCTACAAAACTCCTGTACTCCATTTCGTAAAAACCACGCGGAGCTTCTCGCAAAACCTATCACAATAGTAAGTGTCATAATCCCAAGACAATCAAGGTTTTGAAAGAATATTTCAGCCAAATCTGTGTATTTCCAGAGCTGAGCAGTTACATAAAAGGTGTTGAATCGACTCTTTCTCCTCCTCATTCAGACTGATTCTGTAGATCTTGTCACGAGAGTTTTTCATATGCTCTGATATATAACCACATGGCCCCGTAATGAAGCACTTTCTTCGTGTTCTATCGTGTGAGAGCCAAAGGATTGTGGACAACCCACAAATGATTATATTACTATAGTTTATTCTTGTATCATATTTGACAATTCGCCCAGGGGGTATTAACATTTCATTATACATTTACCACATCTAGGTTCAAACCGTTCCTCAACAGCACTGCGGATCTTCTGGCTTGTCTGCAGAACACACTCAGAGTCTTTAATGGAACTCAAGCCCGAAAATCCGAAACTGATAGACTACCGCACAACCAATAATTTATCGACTATCTCGTTTTTACGAATGACCTCATGCCAACGAACCCAAACAATCATAACGTAATGTTAACCAAGTAGGGTTACAGATTCCCCCAGTTTCCTAGTAGCCTCTCCTTTAGCAAATATTTTCGCTTGGAATTCAGTGACGCATAGAGGGAGAGAGTGTTAAGGAATCGGAAACGGAAGAAGCTCTTAATGGCATGAAAATCTATTGCTTTCGAATTATTATTTTTTTAATCGCTGAGTACGAACTCTCCTCATTACAAATAATTTTTCCAGGACTTCGCAATTCGTCATAACCGTGTTTTACTGTAATTATGTAAGTATATACAGTTCACATATGCATATGTATTTACATATATTGGAAATATGACTTCCCCACCAAAACACCAATAAACATGAAAGCCAACATTGATTGTATAATTGATGTTTGTATGGGAGCAGAACGCAAGAAAATCGAGCATAAGAAGCAAAAGAACGCAAAAACCTTGTCGAGGAACATGCAGTGCAATTAATTTTATTTTGGCATTTAGTTGTTGGTGATAATTAAGTAAGAGAAAAATATTTGGTCAATAAATTAATAAAAAAAGTCTAAATAATAAAATAAATACACATGTGCACGCTAAGAAATGCATTAGTATTGATCAAATTTCAAATATAATCAAGATCCTGCTGAGATCCACATTAAACTTTTAATTAAAATTTCAAATATCGTGCCAAATTTCAAAATTTGCACTTAGTATCTTTATGTTTTCAATTTATATTTTTAGATAAAATCTAAAATAATTTAATGAGAACTGTGTCATTAGTTATAAAACGGTTCGTTTGGTTTGACCAAGGAGGCCTTAATTTTTAATAACTAAACACAATTGATAACATGAGCTTACATTTCTAACAATTACCAAAGTCTATTAAAGCAAAATTAATATAAATTTTACTATACTTACAAAATCCATTAACTTAAATATCACTTACCTAAAATTAAAAGAAAATAACATTTTATTAGTTGAATCTTTTATATTACAGAATGAGTTTAACAATAATTCTTACAAAAACCGACTTCAAGACAAACAGATGTCCATCAAATTTAAACTAAAAATTTTAATTGGAGATAATCTGTTCACAAATTTAAAAGAATAATTAAATGTTCAAAAGATAAAATGCACCCATGCATGGGCTCACCCTTTTTATTTTATTTTTTTATCTTGTGGGCATAGTGTCTAACTTTAACGGTTCAAAAGACAAGACCTAAATCACCTATGGTACACCCTTTAATTTCTAATTTATTTCATTATTGTATCCCCAAATATAATTAAAGTAATTAAAAGTGTTCAAACTTATTCAAGTCTAGCCAGGGCTGGTTAATTTTGAAGATCGAAAAAACAATATAAAAAAAAAAAAAAAATAAATAAATAAATAAAATAAAAGGCATTTGACGTGCATTGTTAAAAGTTTGTTGCAAAACACGAATTTTATCATAAACTAAAAATATGTTAAAAGAATAATTTATTATGTTGGCTTTTCTGTCATACTACAGCTCCATACAAGTATTCATTTCACAAACATAAATAAAAACAATGGTTAAAAATGAAAGAAACAAAAGAAATAATATTAAAAGTTTAAACAAATATTTATTTTATGAGAAATAAAATGTACATAAATTCATATTAGAGAATCTGAAATAAATATTATGAAAACAATTGTAAAATTATTTGTTTTATAAAAGTACTAGCAGTGCCCGCCACGTCGTCAACGTCGTTACAATATGTGACCCGAGCTATGAAAAGGTGGCTTATGACTAAAAAAAATTTTTCCACCTTTTTTTTGGTTTCGATAGTTTTTGAGACGCTCTTTCACGTGGTGAAAACTAGAAAGTCCTAACTTCCTTCGAAGTTATGGTAAGTCAAAGTCGATTTTTTTGGGGATAAAATCCCCAAAAACTTGACAACGCTGGGTCAGAAACTGGTTTGTGCCTCGCTTTAAAAAAAAAAACATCGCTCTTTATATACACACACGAACTTATCTCATTTATGCTCTTTTGCATTTTTTGGTTGCCTTTTGGGCATGACTGTTCATAATGCAAAAGAAAAACTACTAAGAAACTGACGAAATGCATTGTTTATCTTTAACAGCTAATTTTTCGAAATTTTGTTTTTGAGTCATAAGCCACCTTTTCATAGACCGGTTCACATATTTTGTTCGATTTTGCTTTGAAAATACCCACACCAAATTTTAAAAATCTTACTTTTATAGTGCTTCACATATGATTCATGTATTTTTTTATATAAAGGAACCCATCACTGGTTAATTACTCAAGAACATAAGCTTTATATAAAATTCTAAAATGTATAGACAATTCTAAAATAATTGTAGAAATATTTAAATCGTATTTAAAATATCACGCTGACAAAACTAAGAGTTGCTGCCAAGTTTGCCGTAGAATTGGTAAAATTGCGTACTTTCACTACTTATTCTCCATTTTCTCTTGGATACGATATATTTTTACGGGAAAAAAGTATTTTATAGTTGAACCGAGGCATTAAGGTACCTCCTGTCAGACAGAAAAAAATTCTAAAAATTCGTATTTTGTATTCCATTTCGATTACTATTTCGACTACTATTCTAATTCTCGTAGCTAAAGATATTGCAAAAATTCTAAATACGGGTATATATACAAAAATAAAGAATAATTTAAGAGTTCCTCGTTGATTACGTCAGCATAACCTATTATCCTACTTAAAATATTCCAAAGGTAAACAACAAGGTTTATTTTGCTAAATTAAATAAGCGCGTTATAAAGCTCACCTTATACGCTGTATCTCTTATAAGCTGTATCTCGGTTAGAAAATCAAGTGCTAGCCCAGACCAAATTAAATTATTAATTAAAAGTTAACTTATTTCACCCAAACACAAATTGAATTAACTCAAATGCAAACGAAGGAATCTTGTTGAAACTTCTTGAAAATACAAACAAATGTAAAAGATTAAAACACATGTTCAACTAAAGTTACGCGAAGTAAACCAGGACCTTAATTTGCAAAACATTATTAAAATTGGGTCGCGTTTTGATCACCGATTGTGCCAACTATAAAAAGTTTAAGAACCGCTTTTCAATGTAATACATTATAATAACGGGTTGTGCATGATGAGGATAATTCCACGCTTAGTTGATAAGTCATTAAGCAAAATTGTGCCGCATTTTTAAAGAAGTTGTTTTTGTCTGAAAGGTATAAATGTTCATGACATGTGTATTCACTGGGATGGAGCCACACCCCTTCAAAGAAGTCCCTCTAATCATTGTTTCCTAAGGAATTATTCGTGCGAATAATTAAAAGTTATGTTAACATCAAATGTCAATTGAGATCGTGCGATTTACAATCACAGAGTTTTTATTAAAGCACTACATGAGCACACAAAACGAAGCTCAAAAGACGCTCACTATAACATTTTCTTAAATTTATGTCTGCTCATTGCACACGAGTAACGATGAGTGGACTATATTAAACAGTGAAGACCGGTGAGCTAAATGCGATGAGCTTGCAGAGCTTATATAAGCAAGTTTGAATAACTGTGAGTAAATGCTGAACATAATAACAATGAATTTTGGCGAGTTCAATCAGTCGATTAAAACACGAACACAGTTCAAGTGTACAAACAAAAAAACACAGAATTTGTGAACCATATTATACTTACGTGCATTTTAAGTTCTTCACAACTACTAACCAAAAAACACTGAGTGCTTTGAACATGAGACAAGTAAACACCGCACTCACTTGTATAGACAGTCCGCTTTACTCGGTCAGTCCATTGCATTTAGATACGAACAGAGGATTGCTCACTAATAATATGGTGTAAGTACAAAGTCTTTTACAAATTTAACATTAATGTTAAAAGGTATTTCGAAATGCCGAATACATTGTCAAAAGTTCATGGGCGAACTCCTTAATTAATTTGAATTTATTAGTGACTAGGCGTTCCCGGAATATCGTAATTGCCTTTCATTTTGAAAATAATCCACACTGAATTTTAAGATTATTACTTTTATAGTGCGGCAGATATGGTATACATAAGTATGTATTTACTTTATATAGAGGTAGGTTAAGGTTGATAATGGTTGTGGCGAAAATAGCACATCCACTCGGAGAACCTATACAGAGGTAACCATCTCTTGTTAATTCCTTAGAATGTTGAAAATTAGGTTTTATATAAAACTCTGTTATTGTTGAGTTCTGTAAACAGTGCTTAAAATTTCCAGTTTAAAAAAATAATAGGTGCAGCCAAGTTTTCAGTATTAAATCCAAAAATAATAATAAGCTGGTCAAACGCTCTCACCTGGAGAATTAAAAAATAATAATTGGAAAAAGCCTGAATTACTTTTACTTTTGGCGCCACAAAATGGATAATCCTATACATTATATTTTATGTATTAACAAACGAACAGCATTAACAAAATTTATGAACAAAGAAAACAACAAATCTCTTGAAAAAATGTTAGTTTCTTTTTTTTCATTGAAACTTTGAAGCAGTGTTATCAAAACGAAAGATCTCTACCCGAAGATGTTGAGTACGCTGCGCTGTTGTGTGTCGGTTGTTGCCTAAACTGGCGCTGTCTATTTTTTATGCATTTGACTGGGTTTAAACGTGTATAACTTTTTATTGTTTTTTATACAATAAACCAAACATTATATTAAAAATACATATTATCAAAATATTTACAGTGTAATTTACATTTTGTATAAAATATTTTGCCTGTCTTACAGTTCGTAGTTTCTGCACACAATACATTTATTTTGTTATATGTTCACACATAAACAATTTAATTTTTTTTAGAGAAAACAAATTGTATTTGTAAACAAACACTTGCTGACGGCAAAGTTACATTGGAACAAAATGGCAAAGTGAATTTATGGAATAAGTAAAACACCAAAATAATTTATGGTCTAAATAAGAAAACAGATTTATATACTTAAGTGTTCTTTAATGATGTGGTGTAAAATCGAGAAAACAAGACAGATTTAAAAGAAATTTTATAAAATTAAATAAAAAAAAAAATAATAATTTAGGTCGTATTAAGGACGAAGCGACGCACATTCTTCATAGACCTCTTCCGAATCTGAATCCTCTTCAGCGTTAAGTACAGTTATTTCTCCAGCTAATTCAGGATTGGAAAAAAATCTTCTGCTAGTCTTACCATCGTTGGTTTTTCCAAATCCAGCTTTCGGTACACCCAATAAATTTTTCTTGGATATTTTTTTCCCTCGCGTAAACAATGGCTTTGTCCGCATCAGATTTTATTTGCCATTTTTTCACTGACAGTTTATATGACAGGTGTAATATGCTCTCAAATAGGCGAATTCTGGCGTGTAAAGTAGTTAGTCCGATATTTAAATTATTTTTCGTAGAGGTAATAACAATGTCAGATGTAATGATTTAAATAAAAAACATCTACCTTCAGTTATTAAAAACCAAAACATTTTATGAATATACAAGGGTTTCTTACTCGTATTTACCTATCCAAGATAAGAAAAAACATAAAAAGGTAAAATTTTCAAAAAATCTCAAAAAAAAAAAAAATGGTGCAAATATGAGCAACGTTTTATTTTTACAGCATAAAAGAAGAGATCGTAAATTTTGTAGTGATATATAACATTTTTAGGATCGCGATGGTGATCACTCCTAAAAAGCTTTTCACTTTTTTTTACCAAAAATTTTACAAAAAAAAAAACTTTTTTTAATTTTGAACGAAATTTTTTATCATTGAAAATTAAAAAAAAAAAATTCTAAAAATTAACATAAGTAGCTACTAATAAACAATTTCACAGAAAAAAAAATCAATACAAAATCTTTATTTGTTTAGCCACCAAAAAATATATTGCAAACCTCTCAAAATCGTTTAAAGTCAATAAAAACGTATGCGATTTACTCAACTTTTCTGATTTTAACAGTGTTGCAAAACGACAAATCTCAAGCAAAAGCCTTGAAAATTCAGCTCGACAAACGACAGAATTTTGTCGTCTGTCGAGCTGCTTACTTAAATTTCTCAAAATTAATTTTTGGCTTAATGTCCGGCTAAATTGGCAAAATACCCTTCTGTGCGACGTACAACTAGTCATTCTTAAGTTTTATATACCGGTTTTAGTTGTATGGTTTTGTATAAAGAGGTCTGTTTGCAAGATCAGCATATACTGACGATATATGTCTGTTGATTGCAAGACATAGTGACATCATTACAAAACCGCTTGCACCGGATTGAAGATCAACTCTATGAGGACGAAAGCATTAAAGATAAATTCGCTCGACCCAAGCATTAAATTTAAAGCGGGTGATGAATTGAATGTAACTCGTTAAACTACCTTGGAAATGTAATTGCAGCAGCCGGAGATGCTGCTAACGACATTCTAAGTCGGATTTATAAAGTCAAAATGTCTTCTTTCAGCTCTGAAAAATCTGGAGATAATCCTCTATATAAACTCCCACGTTTATTTCACTCCAACTTAAAATTTATGTTGTAGAGTGTTAGGTGTACATTCTAAAAGTCGAAAGTTAACTTTTCATTTAGTTTATTAAAAAAAAATATTCAAAATCTGAAGTAATATTTCATGCCAAAAGTAACAACAAAAAACATTCATTATTTATAGCAATGCTTTAAAGGTGCAACTTTAGCATTTAATTTTTTTATATCCAAATAAGTTCAAAAATAACTGCCAACAGATATGCATGCATTTCTTAATACAATATGTTTTTACTCATGTTTCATAAATTGTTAAATTTGTTGTATTTACAGAAAAAATACAGATGATTTTGTGCGTTTATTGCTCAAGTTTTAAAGGTACTTTTAGTTAGCCTGTCACCCTATTTATATATATATATATATATATATATATATATATATATATATATATATATATATATATAGTGTATGGTAACAAAAACCATCTTATGATCTCTGTAACAATATATGGTTACAATGAAAAACATAGTTGTTTTAAATATTACTACGATCATTACGAACAAGTTTTTGTTACTATTTGATCCCCCCGGGGGAACTACATTTCATTGCGGTACATTCTCATAGCTTTGACGCATGCTATCGGGGAAAATGAATGGAAGAACCCAACTTGTAAGGTTAAGGTGGTTGGTAGCTGTGCCGAGAACCTGAATGACTAGTTAGTGGTCAAAGAGGACTAGTCGCTAACAGCTCCCCTAATCCACAGTGGAACAGCATACGTCAGGAATGCGTGGTCAAGAGGGTGCTTGACATTTAGTATGCGAACTCTGGATACCGGTCGACCTTCAGTTTCAATGTAGACTTACCCACGCATCAGGAGCTCTGTCACTGGCCTATGCGGTTATTGGATGGTAATGACAAAGAAACCACGCAAGGGGTGGACGGGTCAATCTGTGAAGATACCCTTGGGGTATGGAGGTGAATGCAGATGAGCTGGACCTATGCCCTGCCCCTATGGGCATGGGTAAATCCTTTTCGGAAGCAGGCACCTGATAGTGCTGGAATGTGTTCTAAAACTTAACAGATATGCCTCGGTTAATGAGGTAACATTCATGGGTTAAGGGACACATAGGCACAGCTGGGAATGAAGCAGCAGACCAACTAGCAAAAGGGGGATATTAAGAAAATAAAAAGATGATTTACACATGATCATAACAAATGCCAGCGATTACTAGAGACTGCGTGATGAGAAAGAAGGCCGACAGTTACCAGTCGACAGTCTGAAATCACTAAAGTCAAGATTAAAGGCTGGTTGAAGCTCGTGACTCTATGAGGGTAAGATTGCTGTAATTACATTTCGGTTTTCCATAATCATAGGGGGACAGAAGGGGACCCGTGTGTTTGTCATATGACTTGTCAGTTTGATAACCAATATGTAATTTTATGTGTTTGTCAAAATAGACATTTTACATACGGTTTATAATTTTTGCTTTCAAACGTGCATGTGTAATTACATCTGACATAACCTATAATATTAATTTTTCCGCCACACAGTTTTGTATTGACAACCACAGCTGATGTAAATGGGCAAAAGTAGTGCTTTTGCCAAGCTTTTAGTGCTTTTGGTACCACAAAAATCCTAAAATAGCAAAATATCAAGTTGGCATTACAGGATGTCAGATGCTTTGTCACATCGAAATAGAACACGTTCTAAATGAACATTTTTTTAAATAGCAATTTTTCTCTATTTTATAAAATAGTTAAAGTTAATAAATTAAGCGATTTGTTAGTTAGACGTTTTGAATTATTTGACAGTTGCAATTCATGTGGTTGTTTGTATGGTTGATCGCTATTTAAATGGTTGGCAACTATGGGCAGTTAAGCTTTTAACTAAGAGTTGGTCAGTTTTTAAGTGTTCAACTAACTTTAAGTATTCAAATAGATTTTTTGTGTTTTCCATTTTATTATTTTGTGAGGGAAACTAAGCAGCTAAAGTTATATTTTTCCGAGTTTTTTTTCTGCTTGATTTTTATAAATTGCCATTCGAAAGTAATAAAGATGTAATTATTTTTAATAAAACTTTGTTGAAAATGCGAAATGCATCAATGTGTTTAATTGTAGAAGCGCTTTTAAAGACAAAAAAGAAAATCAGCTGCAATGCCAACAAAGTGTTTAAGAAAATTTATTTTTTAAGGAGTGTTAAATGAAGTTTTTGCAATTCAATTGAATGATGACAAACTTAAATTGTCAAACAGTCATTTGAAGAAATAAATTTTTATTTGTTAATGTTTGCCATCGATACGGCCAGTAATTATTTGATTTCTTTATAAGGTAATGGATAAAATTATTAACACTATAGTGTATCATGAAAAATATCAGCACGCGTTTATGTTTTACAATCATTAAAATAAAAAATTGTCTTTAATAGAGTTACAAGTGATAAGCTCGCAGACAAGTTGATTGAAAATTTATGGAAGTTTAACCCAAATTCAGACCGGTTTAATTCCTTTAAAAAAAAAAGATATTATTGTTGTTAAAAATATATAAAATGAAGAGAATAAAAAGAAAATTTAATCTCATCAGCTGTACAAATTATTAGAATATAATTAGGAAAGCAATTCTTGATTAACGACACTATTTGCAAATAACCCGTATGGCGTTGCCACTTTTTTTTAAATATATAATGTATTGTGTGAATTAATAGAAAATTTGCTCCCACATTGCATTAATTTAATTGTAAAAACAATTATTATGTTCGATGACAATATTAAACTTTCAAGAAAACAGCACTAAGCAACACAAACTTAAAAAAATATATAATTATTATTAAGTGCAATTTTCAGTGAGTTAATTATTTGCAAATAGTTTTTACTTGCGAATAGGTTACGTATAAACGTGGTATAAGTCTAGGATTTCTCGTGATTTTGACGTGTGGTAAAAAATCTGGCAACTTGCAGCGCTTTCCCATTTCGTGCTTAAGCGCTCTCATTACCCAAACCAGATTATTTCTTCTTCCGTAGAAGCTACGATTTCAGCAAGCTATTAGCTAACGATTAGCAATTACTCCATTTCACTAAACATTTTTTATTCAAGTGCACTTTCAGGCTAGGAACGAAATCATTGCAACACCGGGAGAAATGAACTCGCTGACTAACTACATTGATTGGGTTCTGCAATGAACGCTGATATATGGGAAGCTCAACAACTTCATTTTGTGAAGAACTGTTCAGTCGTGGAGAGGTAGGTAATTGCAGCTCTGACGGTCATTGTTGATGTTATATAAAGAGCCGTTGCACATAGGGGTATTTTGCCAATCTACCCGTTATAACGTTTTTAGCTTATATTGACTCTGTAAATTTACTGAGTACCCCTAGATTAATGAGAAACAAGTTCCCCTTAGAAGAATTAAGTTTTCCCATACTTTTCTTTAGCAAATGCAACTTTTATAATCAAAAACCTAAACTTGGACACTGAAGATTCTAAAATGGCATTTTTCGCCCCTCCATCTTTTGTTGGCGTTGACATAAAATATTATTTGCAAAAATAATGTAATTATTAAAAGAAATGGATTACATACGCCTTAATACCATAAAAACCGTCCGTGTAATTTTTTTTTAAATTATCTTTTGCTAATTTATGAAAAATATTCATGTTTAAGCTTTTATGTCGAAGAGAAGAATATTAATAAAAGTAATTTTTGTAATTTATTACTTTATAGTATTTAATTTATTTGAGCTTAATTAACTTATTCAATACTAGCTGTGCCCGCCACTTCGTCAGCGTGTTTATTTTGCTTTGAAAGTAATCTATGCATATAATAAAATAGTAACTCAATTCCGTCAATTCCATCACGTAAAAACTTCTGGATGGATTTTAATAAAAACTTGTGAGGAGATACCTTAGCATTCCGTCTCTAATATAGGATACCTTTTCCAGCAAAAATATTTTATTTCGATAAGAAAGTGGAGAAAAAGCAGTGAAAGTATGCAGTTATTTTAGTATTAAAGTAAATACATAAACCATAACTGAACTGAACTAACCGAATATGCCTACTTTATTTTTTATAAAGTAAATAAATACATAAACTGATATGCAGCATAGTTTAAGGCGGCACTAAAAATGTAAGGCTCTTTGGTGTGGATTGCTTTCAAAGCAAAATCGAACAAAATATTGCAAGGTCGCTGACGAAGTGGCGGGCACAGCTAGACTCGTCATTTTATAGCGCTTTAGATATGGTTTATAAAATTACTTTATATACAGGTACCCATCCCTGGGTAATAACTCAGTAACTTAGGCTTTATATAAAAATCTAAAATTTGTATAAAATTCCAAAATTATTGTAGAGTACTGTAACTAGTGTTTAAAATTAAGTGCGACTAGATAGCGTCGACGAAATAGCGTCGATTTTGGGAATTAAAAAACCGAGGAAAAATAAATAATAGGAAATTTTACTAATAGCGTAGATTTTTGATATATATATATATGTATGTTTAAAAAAAGGGAAAATGTTTATTGATTTTCCATTGAAATCTATGATACTCACATGAATAATGACTATATCGCAATCGCAAATATCCGCAGAGCCATTCTCGAGAAAAGTGGATTCATCCCTAGTGGGCACAAAAAACCTTACTCGTAAAAATAGAAAAAAGGTGAAATTTGGAAAAAAAGCAAAAAAAATGACGTTTTTTTCTATAGTATACAAGTATATATAGCAAATTTTATAGTGATATAAAACATTTTTAGGATTGCATTGGCCCTCATTCTCAAAAAAATTTTCATTTTTTTTTGACAAAAACAAAAATTCTAAATAAAAATCCCTTTTATAATTTCGAAAGAAATTTTTTATCATAAAAATTTAAAATAAAAATTTTCTAAAAATTAATATATGTATGTAAGTAGCTGTTAATATAGCCTTTCAAAGAAAAATAATCATTTCCTTATTCGTTTAGCCACAAAAAAAATATTGCAAGCCTCTCAACATCGTATAAAGTCAATAAAAATGTATGCGATTGACAAATCTCATTCAAAAGCCTTGAAAATTCACTATACGATGCAGAATTTTATTGTCTGTCGAGCTGCGTACTTAAATTGTTACATTTCTCAAAATTTGGCGAATTAGTCGAAAGATTCCACAGTACCTACGAGCCTACAGGGGCTCCCAACACATCCGCTTTAAATTAACAAAGATTTAACTTACAACATGCTAAACGCCTCTAAATGTGTTTTAACTTTTGTGTTTTTATTTTTAAAAAGGTTTGCTGAATTCGAACTTTCTGCTTTATTTCGTCGAGTTTATCCATTTTTGAAAAGACGTATGAAATTTGTTTTTTATTAACTGCTTTTAAATTACTAAGATAAAAAACTGAAAAAAGTTAAATTGATAAAAACCTAAAATTCATTCATAACATAGCTTATTTGCTGTTATCAATAAATGTTTAAAAAACACATGTTCTAAAAACAAATAAAAAAGTAAACTAGACCAACCCTGCAGTTCTGGCGTCTCCTAAACAAGTAATGGTTAGAAAAATCAATTGTACGCTCACAAATTCCAACAGAAATTTAAAAAAAAAACTAGTTTCACTGTGATTTACAAAAGCTCAGCAAAGTGGGAACTAATATTGATTTTGTTATGCATTTTAGCGGAACACTTAAGCAGAATGCTCAACGTCAGATAACTTGAAGTGTATTAAATAAACATTAGAACTGTTGGATACTGAAAGTTCCCCTTGGAATCAGTAATTAACTCGTTTCTGTAACTCAGAAATCAGAGAAGTTTTTTACTGTCCGCCAATCCAGATGTTTTGACGTCGTTTATTGAAAAGTTGGAAATTTTAAAACTTTTTGTTTTAAGAAAAGTATTTTCATTTATTTATCCCTTCTGGAACGAAATTAGCTTCAGTTTAGTTAATTTAAATACAGGCTTATTAGCCTTTTTTATACTTTTAAGTAATGCCTTTCTGGCTTAGTTATAATGATTATCAGAGAAACCTTTTCGACTGGGAGAAGGTACCCAAGGCGTACAATGGCATTAATAATAAAAATAATTAATTTTACTGCTACATTACATTAAAATCATGTTATTTTTTTGGGCTTCTTAGGGGTTAAACCAGCAATTTCAATTTCTATACTTTGCTTTTCAATTGCGGAAATTTACGAACATGGTTGGGGATAATTGACACTAATTTTATATCAAGACATGATTTAGCTTTTACCATTATTTTCTAAATTAAGAAATCATTAGAAATTCCCATTTCTTTTAAGTTGACAATGTTGTATGTATGTAGTTATTTAGCTGGCACTACTGACCTGAAAAACTAGCCTAGTGGTAATAAAAACCACGTACATTAAACGCTGACCTCAAGAAGCCATCAAAGATAAAAATCAGTAAACAGAAACAAGAAACCAAGAGCCAGGAATTAATGCAAGAGTACTACATTTAATAAAGACAAGTTCTTTAAAAAATAAATTCAAATAAAATATGAGGACAACATGCAACATAAATGTAAATTCGATACTTTTCTTAGCCATATATAGATTTGGTTTTATTATCAATTCCTGGATGGTTGGTTTATTCGCCACTTTTTTAATTTAAAAAATGCATACAGGTTTGTTTTGATGCAGTGTTATAAGAATTTAATATCGCAACAGCTATTAAATATCCATAAATATTTTTGTTTAGAAAGTTAAAATAAGTTAAAACAAAGTATTATTTTACAATTGCAATTTAGCTTAATTAATTGTGAAGTATGAAAACAAAAATGTTAGGCTGCTATTTTTGGTTGTGCCGAAACTTTTGTACCCTTCTCCATTGTATATCTCCCTAATATCTTAATATGTTGTTTATATATTCTTTTTAAATTCAGGTAGGATTTAAATTATAAAGCAGTCGTCGTTTTTTGTTCATATCATAGCCAATTATGGACCGACTAGGCTGATATCCAAATATAGAGATCGTAATACTATGCCCGATAGATCGGTTTAAATTATCTAAGGGCATCAATAAAATCTCAATGTTGGAGTTGCTTGTTTTGCCCCAAAGTTGAATACCATATGTCCATATTGGTTTCAGGATTGCTTTATATAATAAAACTTTGTTCTACAGACTTAATCCAAATTTAGGGCGTAACAACCAGTACATTTTTCTTGTTTTAATATTTAAGTGTTCACGTTTCTTTAAGACATGTTTTTTTCATGTTAATCGTCGATCAAGATGAAGGCCCAAATATTTAACTGTGTCATTTTGAGGTATAACAGTTCCATTTAAATACACTGGAGAGCAATGATTTTTTCTTAATGTAAATGTCACATGAACAGATTTTCCGGTTCCATTTTTGCAACCAATCTTGAATAAGATTTAATTGATTTTGTACCAATTCGGAAGCTATGGTTGGTGACTCATTAGAAGCTAGTACAACGGTATCATCTACTATGCAGCAATAGTTATATTATCCATCGTAGGCATATCTGCTGTGTAAATGGTGTACAGTACAGGACCTAATACACTGCCTTGGGGTATACCTGCGTTAATGCTTCCAAAATTTGAATAAATTTCATTAACACTTACAAAGAATTGCCTTTTTATGTGAGAAATTATTCTACAAAGTTTAATTGTGATTGAACCACATCTTGAGGTGCCGCAGAAGCCTTGAACATATTTTTTTGTCTTTAAATCTTATAGAGTTATATTTTTTATTTTATTGGTGGATTTTCAATTTTATTATTACTTTAACTTCATTAAAACGAATCCTAAAATAATGCAAAACATAAAAAGCTGTTATCCATCGTAATTTTATAACCTATTTTCAAGGTTTAATACCTAAATGGCGTATAAAAACATTAAACATTTTTTTTTAATTTACTTTTTCTCTTTGCTTTAGTAAGATGGGGATAGATATGATATTGTAATGATTTTTCTCTGACTGAAACTTATTTAATGTACTGAATAGTCCTTTTATTTCTATAATGTGGCTTTTGCACATAGAAATGTATTGCAATTTCCTAAATTTCAATTATTTGGATCTGCGGCATTTGGTTTTGCGGCACATCTTACCCTACTTTAATCTTGTTCAAACTTTACAATTCACTTAACATGCGAGAATAGCATGGTCTCAGTAAAAATAAGACTAAATAATTCCATTGAACTAGATTTTTTCTAGATTTTTCTGAGTGTTGGGTTTTTGCGAAATTTTGAGTTGAATACAGTTTTGTTTAATGAAATGTAAATTTTTACATAATTTTAGATTTTTTTTAATTTCTCATTTTTTTTGCGTAAAATTTATTTTTGATCAATTCTTTCCTTGTTTAGTCAATTTTGAATATTTCGGATTTTTAATGAAATTAAAATTTTCTGCTGATTTTATGATATTATGGTGAAATTTAAAATTTTATACAAAGTTTTGAGACTTTTTGGGACTTTTATTGAAAAGATTTCGATGTTTCTATAAAATATATTTTTGTTGGTGAACTTTCGGTTTTTGGTAAATTCTTAATTTTGTAGCAATTTTTTTCTTTAAATATCAAAACGATTTTTCCCATGTAAATAAATCGATTTTTTAAGTTTTCCATTATTAGTGAAATGTCCATTTGTTATTTAAATTTTTTATTAATGTCTTTTTTATCATCAAGTTTTTGTAAATTTTAATTGTCTTTTTTTTGTCGTTTTTATAAATTTCGATTGTTTTTTATGAAATTTCGGTTTATTATAGAATTTCAGTTGCTTTAACATTTCGATATCCTAAAAATAATTGATTTTATGCCGAATAGGGCGTTTTTTATTAGATTTTTAATTTTTTGGATTTGTTCTAGAACCTTCGAATTTTTAGTAAATTCTTAATTGGGGAGAATTTTCAAATTCTTAAAAAAATACAGTTTTTTGATTTTTCTCTTTAAAACCTTTAGAGAGATACACGTTAATTTTTAGATTTTATGAAGTATGGATTTTTAGGTAAATTTCGGCTTTTAGATTAATTAGTGAATATACAATTATTTTTATTTTTCGCCCTTATGGTAAAAATTCGTATTTTTTTTTTTTTGTTTGGGAAAAGCTTTGGTTTTGCCCTTTTGTATATTTTGGATTTATTAGTAAAATTGGATATTTTGGGAGAAGCTTCGGTTTTTTTTTTGGAAATAATTCAAATTTTAAATTATAGCTTTGAATTTTTTGTGAAATTTCGTTTTTTTTTTCGGTTAATATCAATATTTTTTTTTAGATTTTTTGGTGAAATTCCTTATTTTCTGATAACCTATTTTTAAATCATATAGAAATTTCGAAAATTTGTTGTATTGTGTACATATCTACTAAAATGTTACACAGTGCAACTCGGAAAAAAATAACCATATAAAATACCAAAAAAAGGACCCCTGTCTCCCAGTTTTGCCCAAAGTCCTCCAGGTTTTTTTTTATGGGCCCTCAAAAATGTGAGGCCTCGATGTAATTTTTTCAAAAAAATTATCATTTACTCAAGCTCATATTTTGCAAACCGTTTGGAATTTTGATATACTCTCTGAGGCAAAGTTGTAGCTCTTGTCATGAAGAACAAAAATTGTGAACATATAAAATCAAAACAACTTCATCTTCAAGGTCAAAATCGCAAAACTTTAAAAAATTAATTTTTTTTTACCTTTTTTCCCCTGTTCAGGGCCATAGGTAGCAAACCGTTCAAAATTCAAGGAAACAATCAACTACAAAACTGAACCTAAGATCTCAATAAACAACTTTCTAGAACATATGAACTTCCTAGAAATGATTCTTAACACCGTTTAGGTAGCGCTTAAGTAGCCACAAAAGTGAAAAATTTCCCTAAACGGTGTTAAGAATCATTCCTAGGAAGTTCATATGTTCTAGAAAGTTCTTTATTGAGATTTTAGGTTCATTTTTGCCCTGACTTAAAGAATTACACAGTGCGTTATTTAATCTAATAAAATAAAAAAATAAATTTTTAAGTAGCGCTACGGTAGCTGACATAAGAGGTTCCGTAAAATTACTACGATTTATTTTATTGTCGCAGTCCTCAATGAAATAAGCTTCGTCGCTAGGGACAATTATCTTTGAAAAATCAGCATTTTCTTTTTGGTGTTGTAAATTCCAGCGAACGCACTTTTTCTTTGCTGTGCATAGGATTCAGTTTATTTGGCATTTGAACATTGCACAGTGGTTTAAAAACATTTTATTTTGCAAATAATTTGGTAGACCGTGAACCACTGAACATCTTACTGAATTTTTATAGAGACAAACTAGAGGTTTTTCTGCAAACATTCGGCAACTGGGTCGATACTTAGATAGTTCTATCATGTTAACATGTTTGCAGTATATCTTTTAGTTTAGGAGGAAATGGTCTTACAATTTTTTGTTGGAATTTTTGGTCAACCTTAACTTAGGTTATTTTTTATTTATTTTTTTTTTTTTGGACCAGCACTCAGGGGGTGACCCCTACTCATGCAATGCATTGTGACAGAACTAGGAAATTAAGTTAATACTCAAATTCCTAAAACGGAATAATCATTTCTTTCTGCCTATAAATATTTTCTTGAGTAGTTGCTGAGGAATAAGACTTTAAAAACAGCTTCACTTTTTTGCAATGCGTGCTTTGCACTCGTAGGAATGAAATAGCATATCATGACATACTTAAGATAGGGCTGAAGCGAAAACCGTTTTAATGTATATAAAAAACAAAAAAGTGGTATAACTTTTAGGGGAAAATATTGAAAAAACTGTAGTGTATTTTTTTTAACGAAACGAGATTGGTAAAAACTTTAATTTAATTCCTAAATTTAATTTCTAAATTTACTATCATATACATAAGTACCTCGAAGCAGAAAAAAAAAAAAAATACATGTTTTTACGCATTTATTCAAAGACTTTGAGCATTTGCTAAAGAAGCTTAAAAAGTTTTATTGAGCGCTTAACTGCAAACAACCATATTAATCATGACACTTTGGAAAATTAATTTAACCTCTCACACATATATTCAGATGTCTTCAAATCGACTCCATGCCTATTAGTATATGGAACATATATGTATGTATGTACACTTTTATAGTAAGCAAAGTAATATTATTGTAGAAATTACAAACGGAACGACAAACTTATATGCTACATATTTTGCACCAGTGTTGAAGGGTATAATAAAATGTTTATGACTACAACTTAATTTGTAAAAGAAGATAAAGTTAATGTCTATAAAGTGATTCATGATATTTCTAAAGAAAACCTGTCATGTTCACTTTTGTAAGTTGGTGTCATAAAGAAAAAGAAAAAAATACAATGAACATAAGACGACACAGATATCATTTGTACGTTTTGTTTTTACTTCTATGGTGCTACCTTTCTTAATCTTTATTTACCACCATTATTGTAAACAAATAACCGATATTTTCTTTGACTTAAAAGAATAAAAGGAAAATAACTTTATACGTTACTGTTGATGACGATTTGGTTAAAAGGCAGAAATAAATAATGGAACCATTGCAATGCATCGTGAGTTCCAACATGGATGTTTTTTATTTAGTTTATGTTTCATAAAATTATAACAGCATACAATAATACATTTTTTTAGATTTGTTAATATTTTAAAATTTTCCTTACTTGGCTTTTGAGACAACTTTTTATTTTTTATGTTGTGATGGCATTCTGCTTAAACATTTCTCAAAAAAATTTAACAAATTATAAAATCAAAAATATAAATTTAATAAATTTTATATCGCATTAGCGAGATATTTCTTATGCAAGATATTCATTGCTTTCGTAAGGGAGATCTTGAGAGTTCTGTCAAAGCTTACGAAAGGTTTCCTAGAAAAACATTACTATAGGGAACTCGAAGCAAACTTCAAAAAATAAAACAATAAAATTTTTAAGTTATTAGTAAAATTTTTGGGAATTTAAATATTAATTATTTAATATTAAGCTAATTACCCATAACGTATTATAATAAAAATGCAATTTATTTGTTGGGGGAAAGAGCTAGTCCCTATACGTATGTCACTGGTTGCTCAGGCCAGATCATCAGGAAACCTTTTTCCTAATTTTAGAGAAGCCAAAAATACTCTATAAGTAATAAAATTCTACAAAACACAATGAGAATTATGCATGTTAATAGAATAATATTACAGAATATTAAAGCTTATACAAAACACCAACAAACAAACCACGTTTTTGTTTTTCCTTACTGTCCTTCTACAATTGGATAGTTTTATGCCATCACTAAATGCAGACGTAAGGTGTGATGAAAAGCATACACAAGTTAATTTTGTTCTCGCAAGAGAATCGAAAAAAAACCAAGTGTTGCCAAGGTTTGCACAAGCAGTTGCATATTTAGTTATTAATAAAATTTTTGGGAATTTAAATATTAATTATTTAATATTATGCTAATCACCCATAACGTTTTATAATAAAAATGCAATTTATTTGTGTTTTCTTTTACAGTGTACAGTTCTACCTTACCGTACCTCACTTTCACATATTTTCCATTAAATCAGCTGTTTATGTAACGATAGAATTTTCATCACTAATTAGCTTTAACTGTACAAAGTATGTAGCTTACTAATCCAGCCTTTAATGTGGTCCAATATAGTGTAAAAGGGCAGAATAAAAATGTGAAGGTGGAAATAAATAAGTGAAAACCATTTTCATTTTATTTATAGAGCTTAAAGCAACAAAAGTATTAACAGCAACAAGAGTGGCCAGCAAAGTTACTAACTAAATCACAGCAAGCATAAAATATGATATAAAAAATACACACATACACACTATAATGGAAACTAACCATAACTTTGTTTTTATATTTAAACCTAAAAAATGTCTATTAACTATAAAGTAAAAGATATGAAGTCGATTTTGCTGATAGCGACGATAGTGAGGACGCTGACTCTAAACTTAATGTACAGAAAATTATCTGGAAAAATATGCTTTGCTTGTTTTATATTTCAGTTGGTATTTTTTTTTATTTTTATAACATTTTGAAAACTTTGTTGTTGTGGAGGAAGATATAATAATTTTACATTAAGTAGCATTTTAAAAGTAGTTCTCAGAACTATTAACTTGGTTTAAAGTAAAAGGTTTTTTATGTTTCAAATACAGAAATATTTTTGCTGTTTAAACATACAGACTTGTATAGAAGAGTTCTAAAGAGTAATTTTATATCCGTATGTTTTTGCAACTTTCAGAAAGTTAAATTAATTTGCTTTTTTTATATTTCCCCCTCTTGTGTGAAAAAAGATAAATGAATTTTGCTTTGCAATTATATGTAAGAAATTTTTTCATATGTCGTTTTCGTGTTAACACATTCGGTTAACACTCAGTGCCTTAGCTACCTAGGGGCTAAGCGGGGCAATGCGACCGGGGTCCTCAAGCTCAGGGGACCCTCAAATCCTTACCAGAAATCTCGATTGAACTGAATTGGAAATTTCTCCCGTTTTCAAAATAAATACGACAGCTTTAATCATGACAACTCAGTTGAGAGAAAATCAAAAGTTATGCCTAGGGAATTCTTTAAAAAGAAGAAACCCAGTGGTGCATTTAAACGTAAACAACGCCAAGAAAAATAAGATAGTAAACAAAAATTGTCCATAATTGACAAGTTTTTCAGTCAGCCTTCTGCAAGTACATCTGGCCAAAATATTTCTATTGATAGTGAGTCAAATAATGTGGTAACTGCAGTGTTGGTTGAGAAGCCTACTGAAGAAGATTCAACAATTATTGCAGTTGGGGATACCTCCGCCGCCGTTCATGTGAACGTGGATGATGTTGACATGACATGTAGAGCGGAGCTCTACATTTTTTGAAAATGTGTACGACAAATCTTATAATTTGGGAAACTACGAGGAAAAAATATTAAGTGATAACGATATGGGGCCTTTACAGCTTTCAGGACCTTTTCAAACAGCCATCAACCAGAACAATAAGTGGTTTTCAAAATCGTACTACGTTTCGTGTTCTAAATATGGGCCAGTTAATCGTTTTGGTTGTGTTATTCTAAAATACTAGAAACTGCCTATTGTCAACCCTGCTGGTTATTTTTTTCACAAAGGAATAATGTTTGGTGTACGCGAATTCGATATTGGAAGCATATATCAGAAAGAATTAAACAACACAGTTGTTCGAGTGGCCATTCGGAAGCATGTGCTGTGTATGAATTTTAGAAAAAAAACGATACTAATACTATCGGCAAGGACTTTGGAAATGAAATTCGAAGCTTAGCAGTTTTAAAGTATTTGTATATTTGTATATTGTAGGTGATAAGACTGATGGCAATTTAAGGCAGGTGCAGGACAAAGAAAAAATATCATCGGCGGCAGCGAACTAACGGCTGGGACTCACTCAGCTTGGTTTTTTGCTTACAAAAAAAAAAAACACAACCCTGATAAAATGTTATCGCGTAGAAAATTTTCTAAAGATGGTTTGGTATTATGGGATGTCAAATTTATTTTCGTATTATTTCACATTTTGTTAACATACTGCTTTCACACTATCACTATTTCTCATTGGATTTAAGTATTTGACAAGTCTTAATACTTAGTATAATAGTGTGAAATTAGCTGTTGACCACTCTGGGGATCATCCCTTAACATAGAAGAAACAATTGTTAAAATCGTTAGAGAATTTTCGAAGATAAAATATAATTTTTTATATCACCATTACTTGGAGTTGTCGTGTCCAATCTATCAGGTCTGTGACCATTTATTTTGCTAAAACCTTCTTCACGTCCAATTTGTTATGCAATATTGATATTAATATTCATGTAAAATATACGAGGTCATTTAAAACTTTAAATGACCCCGCTTAAGAATGTCCCCCTTTAAGAATATATCGTCGCGTTTACTCTTAAACCACGTAAGTGCCAAGTAGTCGTTTTTCAGAAAACGAAAAAAACTTAATAACTTCTTTAATATGGGTTTTAAAATATTTTTTTTTGGCAAAACATGGCTGTGCGACTCTCTGAAGGGTATAGAAACTTTTTTTTTAATTTGTTACTTACAATTAATTGTAGCCACATCTGTCGCTTACGTGGTTTTGGCGCAAACAGCAAATTGCAAATTTCTGTGTGTAAATAAACATTTATTTTTGTATTTATCAAAAAAAAAAAAAACTTTTAACTTTACTAAAAATGCTCCAATTGGCCTGGAACTTTCATAATTTTCTTAATATTAAATACAAAAAACTTAGTGGTTGAGACTTTAACATTTCCAACTTTAAATATAAAAACCATTATATTTTGCAAATGTCATTTGTATGGCGCTTACGAGGTTTTGAAAATGGATTTATTTATTTTTCATACAAACTTGTTAAGATGAGAATGTAGTCTGGTGGCAAATGTTATTTACTACCATAAAAACGTAAAAAGTATATTTCGAAAAAATGTCGCTTACGTGGTTTAAGCAGAAACGCGACGATATCCCGCTTATCAGAGGTTTAAAATTTCAAAAATTATTTCGTTAATTTTGGTTTGCTTTAAATAGTTTTGTTTAAGAAAAAATTATTTTGTAAATTAAATACCAAATTCAGTATTAAAAGCTTCAAAACATTTAGATTTAAAATAAGACACGCTGAAATTAATTTTATTTTAACGTCACTTTGTTTTTATAGCTCTGTACTCGTATTACGGTTTAAACACACTCTATTAACACTTTAATACAAAGCAACAACAACTAGTACAGACAGCGATTTCAATTACACTGGTCGGAAAAAAATAAAAGTCGGGAGCTTGAATCTTGTTATGTGATTTTAATGGACTTTTATGTGCTGAATCCAAATCTGTTCACTGATTTGTCTTATTTTAATAAAATACTGATTTTGGAACATTAAATACGTATTTATTATGATAACAATGGTCGTAAAAAAACAAAGTTGGGAGCAAGAACTTTTGTGGGCTGAATCCAAATCTGTTTCAAATCTATCACGTCTAGTTTTCGAGATATTCTTATTTAAATAAAAAAAAATATTAAAATAATAGATATATAGTTATTGTGATAACAATGGTCGGAAAAAATTCGGGAGCTTGAACCTTGTTATGTAGACTTTTATATGCTGAATACAAATCTGCTTCTGATTGATTCTATCCGTCTAATTTTTGAGATATTCTTATTTAAATAAAATACTTATATTGAAAGATTTAATAATCTTAATGTGTTACATAATATTTGTCTAAATAGGTACAAAGAGGCCTGCACAAATCCATTTGAACACACAATCAAGACATGAATATTTTTTAAATTGTATACTGAAGTAAAGTCGCGACAAACAAATACTGTCAAATACTGTAGAAATAAAAAACAAATACTTTCTTGTGTATATTTGAAAAATGTCGTGATGTCTAAATATGTCTAAATATAAAATTGATGTCTAAATATTAAAAGGGAGGTTTTAGTATAAAAAAGGGAAAATAAACTTTATAATGGATAGATTGTTGTTGAAATAAAAAGCTAAATAACAAATTATCACAAAAATTTGACAGTAGTCTTTTGCACTTGACATTTTACAGAAATTTACTTTGTTTATTTTGTTAAGACATACTGCCTTACCCTCGTATATCAATTATGTTTTACCTACTTCAGTAAATGTAATTTTTGTAAAATACAAACCTTTATCAAACCCAACACCATAATTGTAATAATTTTAAAATAATAAATAATAGCATTTGAAAATTTACCTAAAAAACTGCAGCTTTGCCCACTTCCAGAACGTCGACCAGTTGTTTTGTTACAACTCCAAGTATTTTGAAAATTTATTTTATCCTTTGCTGTGGACATAATAAGGCACGTTCAAATATTCCAATATTTTTCAGCTGATGAAACTTTTTGTATAAAAAAATTGGCGATAATTTTAAAACGTACGAGTCGGTGGAAACTGAAGCTGCTGAAGATGTTGTTAAAATGAAATTCAATCGAATGGTTATTGCAGTTGAAGTTTTGTTTTAAGGGCAAACGATCCATGTAGAATCTAAAGGATAAACAACCAGACACCAAAAAAAGAACAAAGATCTACAGCCACTGATGTGTTGGTTATTTGCTGTGTTGAAGTTGATGATCATAATAATAATAATGATGATCGAAGAGACGTTGTTTCATTGTTGTTTGGCACCAAATTGAAGATTTAATATAAAAAGTGCGAATGAAATTATACCGGCTTAAATAAAATATAAAAAACACTTAAATGCTGAATTTTATTTCGTACTTTGAACTTGAATATTTCTCTTTTTTACACGTTTTATTTTTGATTTTGTAATCTTTTGTTTTTGTATGAGAAATTATTTTCTTTCTTTTGTTGTTTTTTTATTTGTTAAATATTTAGCACTTATTTTTCGTTGGTTTTGTTTTTCAGTTAAGGCGGCTTTTTTAAAAAGGATTTTTTTCTTTTATTTACAAAAAAATGTGAATCATTTGTTTCTTGTTGTTTTAACTGAACTGTTACATTTTGTTTTTCTTTTGTTGTTGTTCGTTACAGGCTGTTTAAAGATCATTGCCTCTGTTGTTGGTGTCATTACATACATTGCTGTTGACAATTGTCATGTTTAGTTTGTTGCTGGTTGCAGGCTGCTGTATTTTGTAAATGTATCTTTAACTAAGGCAGTTATCGTCAGTAACTGTGTCTGCCCTGGCCATTTGCTAGCCTCTTATTTCTCTTTTCTTTTCTTTTGTTTAGTTTTTCTTACTTCTCTACTTTTTAAGAAGCAATTTGAAAATCATTAAATTCTTGTTGCTTTTAGAGAAAATTTAATTTATTTGTGTTTTTTCCTTTTATCTTTCTTGATCGTTATAAGTTGTTTGTTGCTTTTGTTCATCTTAAGTTTCTTAACGCCATATTGGGTAATTGTAGATACATTTTTACCGTTTTTTTTTTTTTTTTTTTGTAAATTATTTTATTTTTTCTTTCGACTCTTTACTTTTTTATTCGTTTTAATTTAATGCTTTCTGTTTAAAGTGTAACAATTTTCTTAGAATTATTATAACACAATTTTTTAGTCTTTGATTTCCTAAACCAACAAGATAAATGTATAGAAGATGATATTATTTCACACTATAACTATAACAAGTTAAAATAAGAAAGGGTTTACCAAAATACACGCAAGATTTGAATTTGCCACTTTACCACACACGAAAAGAAAGATTTTGACAGCTGACATTTGGGGGTTAGTAAACTAGAGCATTAGCTTGTTAAATAAAACTAAAAATTTATTAAATTTCTGCATTTATAAAGGAGACTATATTAACACAAGATCAATTAGGAATGGCAAGCGCACTTGTCACTCGATAACAAACTTTTAAATGATGCAGTGCATAAGATTGTTGATGAAATTTTTGTAATATTGAAGCCAATAATTGAAAATTTTAATGACAAAAAATATCAATATATCGTTTAACTAGTCGTTATTATATGTACATATGTATATAATAGAACTTATATAATGAACACACAGTTTTTCTTCAATAATGGCCATGCAGGTAATAGGCCCTGAGCGATCGAAAAAACAAACGATTGAAATGTTGAATTTACAGTTTCATTGTGTTCAATTATAGCTATTTAAAAGAAAATTTATGTTGCTAAGGTACTTCACTAATAATAACTTTACTCTTATATCAAAAGTACTAAATATTTGTGTGCTTATGCTGAAAGAAATGTCTTTGATTACAATTGTTTATTTTTTTAATTATAAAAACCCCATACATGGGACTTTTTAATAGTCATTGAACTTTCATGAATGATTCTTAACACCGTTTAGGTAGCGCTTAGGTAGCTAAAAAATTTTCGGGAAATTTTTCACTTTTGCGGCTACCTAAGCGCTACCTAAACGGTGTTAAGAATCATTCCTAGGAAGTTCATATGTTCTAGAAAGTTTTTTATTAAGATCTTAGGTTCATTTTTGTAGTTTACTGTTTCCTTGAATTTTGAACGGTTTGCTACCTATGGTCCTGAACAGGGGAAAAAAGGTAAAAAATTGAATTTTTTTAAAGTTTTTTGCGATTTTGACCTTGAAGATGAAGTTTTTTTTGATTTTATATGTTAACAATTTTTGTTCTTTATGACAAGAGCTACAACTTTGCCTCAGAAAGTATATCAAAATTTCAAACGGTTTGCAAAATATGAGCTTGAGGAAATGATCATTTTTTGCAAAAATGACATCGAGGCCCCACAACTTTGAGGGACCATAAAAAAACCCTGGAGGACTTTGGGCAAAACTGGGAGACAGGGATCTTTTTTTTTTGGTCTTTTATGACGTAGTGGTGTCCGTATATGGTTATTTTGCCATGACTTAAAAAATTACACAGTTGTATAATTAATAAAAACATTAATAATACCACAATTTGTTAGCATAAGTTATTATTGTTTGTGAAATGCCCGATTAAATATCTAATCTAATTTATTACTCCCATGTATGAAAACAAAAATAATTATTTTTCATACTTTTTTGCCTTATTTACACATTCTTGTAAATAAAATATTGAACAATAATGTTCTGCTTTTTGCTCCGTTTTATCAATCTAATGTTTGTTAATACTAAATTGTACTAAAACAAATAGAAAAGGTTGGTTTTTAGACTATTTTTTACACAATTATATTTTAACGATTTTCCGATTGGATCTATGTATTTTTGGAAGATTTATCATTTCTTACTGCAAATAAAAAATTGGATCTCATTTAAATCAGTCAAACGTATTTATAAAAAATTTCATAAAATTTTTAACTCTAAAATAGTTCTGTACACAACAATAGTTGCAGTAGTAATTATCTCCTTACAAGAAATGGCAACTGATGACTCAGCAGATAACAACGGAATTCGGACTAAAAGCAAAAATTTTGCTTAACCCATTTCCATTTAAGTTTTTTTTTTTCAAAAATAATAATTAATAAATCGTAAACCTTATTCGGGTGTAAATAAATGATACAATTGGCTTGAAAAACGATAAAAAAATATTACTTTTGTTCAAGCCATTTGTGTTGTATATCGTGGGGTTTATGATGTTTAAACATATGTTTGAGAATTTTTTAAATAAAAATTATAATGATTTTTATGTAAACAATTAGAATTAAGAACACTTGCACTGTATATGGAAATATCGTCTAATCGGGAGGTTTAGGATCCGAAAATTGAAAACAACTAGGCTGAGATAATTAAAATTTTGAAAATTTACTATAAAAATTTAAATGCTAGCGGTACAATTTTTTTTAAACACGCAACTTTGAGGAAAAATAAAAAAATAAAGTGGCTGCGGAAGAAAAGTTTTAGTGTTGTTGTTCTTTGACAAAAAATGTTTGTAAGGCAACACTATATGCAGAAAACACTAAAAATGGAACCCCTAACCCCCAGTCTATGGATAAAAAAATCAAAGATTTTACTGAATTAGACTGCTGAACCAAATTACTGATGAATGCACAAGTAAAAGTTTAAACCTTTATTAAGCAAACTTACAGGGAGCCACTAATAAACTCCTGGCATAGTTATCGAAAACGATCCGGAAATAGGTGCTTAATGGCTCGCAGGTGATTTACGACTACTACTTGCAAATTGTCCGTAATCCTTTAGCACTCATTCAATAGAAAAATGCCGAAGGCTCCTCTGTCCTCGGTAAAAAATCGATATCGCATCTTGTAGGCATTCTTACGGGGCACTGTGTAATTGGATGAGAGTATGGGAATTTTCCGCAGAGGAGACTGTATGAGGAGAAGTGGTCAGTTCGATACCTTCTGTGGAAACACAGACTCATATACTGTCCTAGGAATGAGACACTGACCCGTCAGTGTCGCAGTGCCGACTAAGGGTACTTAGGTCCAGACTCAATGAGCTTAATGGCCTTTGATTGAATTCGATTGAACTAAATAACCTAATCTAGCTGATTAGTTTTAAAATCAGAATTTAAGCAGAATAAGTTTAGTCACACTAATTTAATCATCTCTGACCCTCAATCGCCATTAATACACATCGTACACCTTTGGGAAAATACATTTTTTTCTAATACTTAGCCGCTTTGTAATTTGCTAGAAGAAGCTTAAGTCGACTTTTACAAAATTTAGGTATTAGAACATTATTATAATTTTTCAATTTCAAAGAATATCTTTCAGGAAGTTATAACTTAAAAAATTTCTTCTAATCTAGTTTTTACGAACAACAAACCCAACTTACGCTCTGATTTGTGTAAAATCGTATTTGTCTTTGGCTATTTTTCAAGATGCAACAATGTCTTTCGAAACTCATTAATAGGCAACGTCAGACTAACATTCTTCTTTAGAAAAAGGTTTTGTGAAGTTTATGTTATAGATGTAAAAAAGCTATAAGTTTTGTGATAATGCCCAATTAATAAGAACCAGAAAGTCAAATTACCCATTACAGTAATGAAGTTTAATTTATAAAAATTTCTATTTCAAATTTTTAAAAGTAGACATAATTAATTTTACCTGAAAGTCACATAATTTACTTAAAGTTTTGTTTAAAAATATTCGTTATATCGCTAGTAGTGCTTCAAATCAAATATTTTATAAAGCTTATTACGTATATGAATAATTCTTAAATTAAAATTGCATCAGATTTTAAATCCAACGCCACTTTCAACAGATTATCTCATACTCTCGTTGACATTAAACAATAAGTAAATTTCAAAAGAATTTCAACAAACAGTCTATTTTTAATTAAACGAAATTCAAAATAAAATTCATTTACGACTTGGTTTAGTTAAAAATTAATGTGTCCAAGACTGAAAACTCATAAAAATCAATTAAATGTTTTTATTTTCGTTTTTGTGGTTCCCACTCTCGTTCACTATATGTTTACCGGCTTATCAGTTGTCAGAACATTTTTTAATAGTTCTTATATTTTATTTTATTGTAGTTTTTTATTTATAAATATTTTTATTGTATTTTATAAATATTCAATAAAAATCTATAATACATACAAGTACTCTTCATTTGTGAGTTGGTGTTTTGTCTGTTTGACAGATAAGCATCTGAAGAGACATGTTCAATAATTCATTATGAGTAAATAAAAAACCAACTTCGTTTTCTTTAGAGTCGTTAGAGTTTTTTTAATTATTATTTATTCAACATTTAAACGTTCATAAAGTTTTTAAATTATGAATTTATTTTTATTTAATTTAATCAGTTTTATACTTTAAATATTTTGAGTAGCTTTCTGCTGGTTAACTTTGAACGCCAACACAGAGAAAATTTTATAAAATTTATTTTCAAAATTTTTTCAAAGCACGTTCTTGCGTTATATCATTTATTGATTGATTTTTAAGATTTTGCACGTAGATTAGGAAAACAAATGATTTTTGTTTGGTTTAAAATACAAAAATAGAATGAAAGAAGTTTTTAGTCTCAGTTAATTTTATGTATAAGAATTAAAATTAAATAACCACAGCTGTTTTATTCGGCCGTGTCTAGACCATGAATTCTAAAACATGCATGAGCTTCACGAGGGATCTTTTTTTTTAAACTCATTTGTTCAATTCACAATATCCTCGTATTGTTGTATCAGTTATTTTATTGTACTGCATTACAATAGTTCATATTTTTTGTTCTTAATTTTAATAGGAAAATGTGATATAACTTTAGATTTTTGGTTTTGAAAAAGTTGTGTTGAATTCATGTCTGGGTTTAATTTATTTATTTGTTTGTCTAATCACTTTAAATCGTTTTTACTAGTAGTTATTGACACTAGAATTTGGCTGTATCCATAATGATTCATGATTGTCAAGCGTTTATACTACAAAATTTATCCAATTTTGAATAAAATTATTTTATGTAATATTTATTTTTAGTTCCCATGCATGTGTGATAAAATGCTATCAATATGATAGATATTCCTATTCTGAAGAAGGAAATGAATAAACGTAAATAAAATTTTTAATGTCATTGAGCAAAATCAAAAATAAAACAAAATTAAAAATATTCCAGCATATATTTTTTGGTCTCTTCTTTCGCTCCATTTAGAAAAATTATACAAATCAATACTTTTTTTCTTTTTCCTTATGACGGTAGTAAGACAAAAAAATAATCGCCTTAATGCGTGGTAACACTCATCACGACAGCGGTGCCCATCCTAGTCTCGATTCAATGTCAAATTTCGCATAAGAAATAAAAACATTTATAAGATATATTCGTTAAACATTAGAAAAACCCAATGATTAATATTTTGTTACATTACAAATAAAACAACAAAGTGAATATTAAGCCCATCCTTTTGATGAGTACAAAAGTAATTGTTCGAAGCTTTATTTTAAAAATTACTTTTATTTTTATGAAGAGCAAAAAACAATGAATTTATTTCATGTGTGTGAATTGATTAACATAAAAAGACTATTTAATGCAATAACGAAATTTTATGGAAATTTAATGGTTAAAGTTGATGTTTAATTCTGATAAATATTATATTCAATGTTAAAATAAATTAGTGATAAAAAATGGCGGCTAATAAAAATTATAAAGATTTGTATCTACAGATGAGTATGTACTTAAATAATGAAGTTAAACGAGTTAATTTATTGCAATTTGTTTTGTATGCATCAGATATAAATGTAGAATTAACTGCAATGAAACAAATTTATAGAGGATAGATAGGTTGTTTAGATACAACAATAAAGTTTGGTTGGTACAAAAAAAAAAAAAAAATAAAAACCAAAAATAAAATACTTACTGAAGCAACTTTCAAAATATTGTCAACAAAGCCACTGTATGAATTAAAGTCCATTGCATATTAAAAGTTAGTAAAAGTTTAATTGCATATTAAAATTTGTTAAAAATTTTCAACAGTCAAGATATGTATCTTCCACATGTATAATTTGCATGACTGTTAAAAAACCTTTAACTATAGAAGAGATGTATACTCAGAAGATCAAATTTATCTAAAAGGATCAAAAGCTTTAGTTCTATTCAGAAGTTCTCGTATTGTTGTATCGGTTATTTTATTGTCTTGCAAGACAATAGTGTAAACAGGTAATTTCCAATAAAAATAAGGTACTACTTTACATTTTATGTTTGAAAAAATTACTGAAATATATTTATTTGTTTGACTAACCACTTAAAATATTTTTAACATCTATTCATGCGAATCAGAATTCATTCGATCTACAACGAATCATAAATGTTGTTCGTTTTGTGATAATTATCTTGTGATTAGTTTTTAAATAAAAATTTCCAAGAATGATCAAAATTTATGTTATCATTCATGCCTATTTTAAAAAAGAAGAATAAATGCCAGTAACAATTTTGAATGTCAGTGAGCAAACTAATATAATTAAAAATGGAAAAATATACCAGCAATTATTTAGTGTTTTTTAGGCTTTTGGCTTTTTCACTCTGTTAAGTTGTAAAACTCAACACATCTGTGCTTCTTCTTTGCTTTATTTGCGTACCTCAAATTGTCTACCTTGACTTGAAGTTTAACATTTAAGTCTAGGATTCACTAACTTACAAAAAGAAGATTTTGCAACTCTGAATTTATGAAAAAACAAAAGTCTAAACGCAGTAAAATGAGAGAATGCAGAATAAAGACCAAATTCGTTTTCTTTAGCTGGGCGCAAGAGAGGTGAATGTCAAATTATATCAGCAATCGTAGAAATAAATTTTTGTCTAGATCTGGCTGAACTGAATCTGGCCAAAATCTGATGAAATAAAAAGTAGTTCTGGTGCACAAAAGCTTTGCTATAATAAGCAATATGACACGATTGTAGGCCTCAAGGCCGCGGCTATTAATGCTGGAAAGACAATCACTGCAGAAGTTAATGCAAAACTTATAAAAAGATAAAACTTTCGAGAACAATTCTAACAACGGTGGTACCACTCACTACTAATTTTCTAATAATTTTTAATGTTATTTTTTCTTAGAACTACGGCTTTAATAATTCAACAACCTACAAAATACTATTTGTTAGGGTTTCCAAAATATAAATTAATCAAATTCTTTTGTTATTCCACCACTATGTACATATATGTTTTTTTATTTCTCCAGGAATAACTGAATAAGTCAACTTATGTTATGTACATATGTTATTTATGGGAATGTAGAAAAATATATTTCTTAAATTACAAAGTGACGACTGTAAGATATATCGTACTGTAGTGGAAATTATTTGGTAACAAGTCGGCTACAATGTTTTAAAATGGTCTACTTTAAAAATACACAATAAGACATAAGTAGTTTTTCCTTGTTGCCACTTTTTTACAATTTTATATTTTAAGTATAAGGCCGCAAATATTCCAAACTTGACAGTCTTTTTAATTTTATTTAACTTCAGCTTACTTTTTCCACTCTTTAATTTTAAATTTTTTCAAATTTAATTTTACTTTTTCCCCTCTTAAATTATTCACAACCAAACTCTGTTATAATCAGTAGTAGCACTTGTTAATGACATTTTTTACTATGATTTAATAATTCAACAGATATTAAAAAAAACACTGTTTTCTCATAATGTCGGGTTATTGTTTAATGGACTTAATCAAGTTGGCAATTGCGGTATTTAATTTAAAAATATTTTAAATGTTCTGAATTTTGTTATTTGTTTTGTTTTTTTCAATTGTATATTGCGTTATGAAAAGGTGATTTATAACACTAATTTTATATTATAAATAGAAATGTGTCAATTATAATTTTTTAAAAAATTTCATATTGTATTTTTTTGCTTAAAAAAATTTGTTACAAATTGAATTTAATCCACAAGATAATATTTTGGTTAAGTTATTTTCCTTTTCACCTAACATTGGGCTTATTATTTTATTCAGTTTTGTTTATTTGTTTTAATTTTTTTATTTATTATTATTATTAATTATATTATTATTATTATTATTATTATTATTTTTATTATTTATAAACAAAACTTACACTTATTTATAACTGATTTGCAATGTACTTTATGTACAATTTTAGACACTTTGTCGAATTTAGTATTTTGTTAAACTTTCTTTAAATTTATAAAAAAAAATTATTTATAAAAAAAATTTAAATTTATAAAAAAATTGTATCCAATTTGTAAAACTATTATTGGCACTTGTAAGTATGTTTATTTGCATAATTTATAAACAAACTTAAACTAAAGATACACGATTTAACAAAAAAATCTCATAGATACATTTCTACATTCACACAATTAAGATATATTATTTTCTTTTCTTTAAATAATATACATATGTATGTACATATGTGTTAACCCTTCTAAATTTTTTTGTTTACTTTTAAAATTTACATTTCACTTGAAGTATCTTTTAGATACTTTTATGTTTAAATACAGAATTTTTCACATATCGTTAAAAAAAAAATTACACGCTTAAACCGACTCCTCCGTTAACACGTTGTTCGAGCTTAAACTATTTTATTCGTACTGAAAACTTTGGTTTGAATTTTGTTCAACTTCAAAACAAACTGAATACAAGAGTTTAAAAAAATCCAACAAGTGTTTTTAGCTCTGCTGCTTTTTTCGAGTCTCATTCCAATTGTAGAGAATAATGTAAAGAGAATTAAGAAATTCTCTTAAATATGATAAAGAAACTCTACACTTAAAGAGCACGAAAAATAAAATCCACAGCCTTTATCTGAATACAAATATTTAGCAACAGTTTGTGTGTTAAAAGTATATAGATAAATCAAATTCTACCGGCCCAAACACGTGGCTTTTGGTTGTACAACTTAGGTAAATAAAAATGTTGGTCGCTCTTTTAACACCACACAATATTTTAAATCAATTACTTACTGAATTTCATCTATTAAACTGATTTTAACACGCGTCCCAACCAGAGAAATGGCTTAAATGAGTATGGATAGGTGAATTTGCTAAAATTACAATTCTTGAAATTTAAAAATAAACAATTTGTTACAGCGAAGTAAAATTTTTGAGTGATCATTCAATAATTTATCCTTTTTTGTGTTATTTATTTATTTATTTATTTATTTATTTATTTATTTATTTATTTATTTACTTTATTTAATCAATATATTCCCAATTAATGGATTGCTTGATGGAAAAGATTTTAGAAGATAACATTATAAAAGTAACATTACAAATGTAATAATAACAAAAAATAAATAATAAAAAAGAAATACATAAAATAAATTGAAATTTATATAATTATTGAGAATATGAGCCCTAACATCATTATACACTTTTTTCAATAAAAACACAACTAGAATTAAGTAAAACTGACGATGAATATATGTACATATATTTTTGATTTGTTATTTTATTAATAAATTTTGATTCTGAACAACAAACATTACAATTCCCACCCCACTGCTCCAGACAGCGAATGCGTAAGACGGTCGAGCGATCTACATGTATCCTGTTTATGATACAAAAACAATATACATGCAAACCACTCACCCGTCCGACACAATCGTCATCCGGAACCACGAGGTAAGAACCAAAATATCTACTATTCAAATTCAAAAATAATTACGTACTAATAGTGTTAAAATATAGAAGCAATTTTTTCTTGAACACATTAAATGATGCAGAGAATGATCTAAGATGTATTGGTAGGTTGTTCCAAATACGAGTCACTCGAATTTGAAATGAAAATTCATAGATACAACTATTAAAAGAGTCAAATAAAATTTGAGTATTTCCGTTTGAATGAATGAATTCAAATTTACGTACAATATATGAGAGATCACCATATTTAAAAGAGTTATAAAACAGGTGAAACGACCGCAGTTTAATTAGGTTTGTGAACGAAGAACCTATAAATGGAACATAGTATTGGGAGGTATGACTCATATAATCGAAACCATAAATAATTAATTTAGTTATCAATTTTTAGTTAAAAATGTTATTTTTGTGATGAAATCAACATTTTTTTGTGATATTTTAATGAAAATATGAAGTTTTAGTTATTTTTCATTAATCAGTAAGATTTGGAAGGTATATTTTTTTATTTTATTTTTGAAATTGCCATTTTTGTTGAAATTTATTGATTTGTGTAAAATATGAAAATTTAGGTGAAAATATGGCGTTATAATACATAGCTATGTTAAATTTTTCGGAGGTATAATATTGCGTTGAAAGGTTTTAATAATCTTCAGATTTGGTTTAAATTTTTACTTTTTGAGAATTTTCAGTTTTTGATGAAACATCTCTTTTTAAAAATATTTTTTTTGTATTTTTGGCTGATTTAATAAACGCAGATTCCAAAGCAACACTTCAAACAGATGCGCTAGCAAGGCATAGCAATATTGCACGCCAACACTGCTCTGTCAAATTATGCAACATATTTTTTAAACGTTTATGAACGCAAAATTGCTTTGTCGTAATTTTCGTTTGTTGTGTGTAAAAAAAAAAATATTGTGAAGTGGATCTTCAAAACATTGGGGCATTTATTACTAAATTATGAAAAATAATTAATACATTTTATTTTAAGAAAAAACGTTTCAACCGCTCCTCTCACAACGCATCAAAATAAAAACAGTGCACAAATTTGGCAACTGATGCGCATTGAAAAGTGTTGCAATGCAATAATGAACTCACGACATTGTAAAAAATAATGTTAAGGCGTTTTGAACTATATTTATTGCAGTGTTACTTTGCAAACTGCGTTTATGAAGTCGGCCTTTGGTTTTTAAAACAACAAACCAACCAGGAAAACCAGCAAATGAAAAACATAATGAAAATGAATTAACCCGCCTTTTCTTGCGAATAAACCAATTTGGCTGAATGGACTCTTCAATTTTTAACGATTCAAAATATAAACCCCTTATGGGGTAGCAAATGAATAATGTACAAATTAAAAGCGGAATGATAAACTTATAAATATATAAAGCCTTTATACTTTTGGTGAAGGATAAGGAAATGCCATCTCAAGCTAAATAAAATTTATTTACTTGATGTTAAAATATTTTTATATTAAAAAAGTTATTTGACCAAATGAGAGTTAAGTAAAACAAATAGCATAGTTTATTCAATTTTAGAAAAAATATTAAAAATGCATAACAATCGTTACAGGATCCGGCAGAAATAACTTTCCGATTAGAAAGTAACGTTAAGAAAACGACAGATGGAGTAGATTAGTGGGGGCGTGTCTTTAAGTAACTGCATATGTGCGTTTTCAGAATACACCATGGCGTGGTCGGGTGAACATCGTGCGTTCGCCATAGAACAGTTTCTTAAAAATGGCGGATCTCCTATTAACACTCAACGCGCCTTTCGTGTTCGCCTTACACTCGTGATTTTTTTTCTCTGGGGCTTAAAATCCACGGTTTACGTACATCGCTCTCAAACTTTACAAACCCTAAAAGAAGTGATATCACGAGAAGTTGAAGCCATTTCACCTGACATGACTCATAAAGTAGTGGACTACTTCAAAGAACGACTCAACCAGTGTGTCAACAGTGGGGGAAACCATTTGAGAGATGTATTGTTTAAAGTAAAGTAATTAAACTAATGGTTACATATTCTTAAATGGCACGATCTGCACTTCTAGTTATTAAAAATAAAAACTTCCTACCAGGGGCAGGGTCGGATTATATTAAGCGAGCGCGTAGTGATGAAAACCTTTCACTTTCAAAGTAGCCATCTCGGCCTTAAAATGTAATTGGTACTAAAATAACGTCTTAAAACCTAGGAATGATAGCCACAAGATTGCGCTATATTGTCCCTTATATACCAATTAAGATTTAAAATTTGCATTTGTTTATGAAAGGGCTCACATCTGGTTCTTTCTTTATCTATGAATCTATAAGGGAAATACAATTTTTTTGACTATCGATGACCATACATGTTATATTATTATATAATTAAGACATATTAACTTGGTGTGTTTAGGAGTTGAATATTTATAATATATGCTGCAACTCCGCTGGTAATAATGAAAAAAAAAAAAAATTATCACTACTCGGTGTTGGCGTGGATGCAGGACTACATTGAACCAAGGAACCTTATATAACTTATGCAAAACACCTACAGTTATGAATCACAGTGCTTAGTAATGCATAGTAAAAGAAAAATAAAAAAACAAAAGCCAACAAGAGCAAGCAACATGTGAAAAACGTAACAAGACATCATACAACATATTAAAGTGATAATGATGACAACATTCGCTATAAAATGTAGCCAAAGCAAGATTACACACATTCTAACTGACTTTATAACTAAATTTTATTCATAAGATACCGAACAAAAGAACAAAATCCAAACATACACTAACGTCTGTCTACCAATGTTTACACTCAAACAGCACAAACACACTCTCATTTTTATTTTTATATTTTTCATATTTATTTGTGCAATATCTCAACCTCAAGTCGGCAAAATAGCAGTAAAGACCTGTTGCTTCTAAACATTTAGATGAAGTGAGACAAATCTGGGATGCACTTAGAGAAACTTTAAAACACGTTGGGATTAAAGTTCTTAATACTTAGCTGAAGGCTACTTTTGAAGTTTTTCAGTGTAACCTTTATAAACCTAAAAAGCCAACAATAAGCAAGTCATGCATCCTCACCCAGTCTCCACTCTTCCTTTTTCACTCACGCTTATGGTTTGTCTTTAGTATTGTTTTTTATCACAAAATCTTTCAAAAGCTGTTGAGATACACAACCAAAGTCTATCTTAACTCAACTGTGTACGAGCAGCAACCGCAACAACACACCTTATAGTGAACTGTGTTGTGTGCACAAGATCAAGCAATCCTAGTAACGTACGATATAAAATATAATTTATATAAAAGTTTAGCACAATCCCAATGATACAATTCATGTCTAATAAGCGGCAGAAAACGTGTGGGAAAGTAGTTGCTGATACACCAGACCTATTGTATATGGATATGTTCGTGTGTTATGTGGTAGTATTGGTAAACAGGTAAACTTTATAGAAACAAAACTACAAGACGATAAAGGAAAAAACTAAACAAGAAATATGTTGCTTAGATGAACCTCTTCTTTTTTCTGCGAATAAAATTGAATAAGAAAATAAAGAACAATACGAGTATGTTGAAGAGACAACAAAAAAAATAATTAGTTTTTTCTATAAAATGTCAGTTTGCAGGGCTTTTCAAGATAAATTTCTTTTGCAAAAGTGGAACATGTGGAACATACCAAGTGGCGCAAAAGTAATGTCATGTGGTAACATTAATTGGCTGTTATGCGGCAATGTATTACTACAAGTTTGAAATGCGTACTAACCAACTATTATCTTAAATCCTTAATAATAGTGGTATTTATATTACTAGGGCCTAGGCCTCGCAGCTCCACTGCTCTGTCGCTTATATCTTTGCAGTACATTTCGTGACCTCTGTCTAAGAGAGATGTTATATTTCTTAGTTGAACAACACCACACAATTGCACCATTTAAACTAATTTTACCTCCAACCATTCACCCTAACTTAGAAGTGGGCCTTGCAATGTCCAGTCTGGGCCATATGCCCTTTGAAACCTTGCTATCCGCTCTACCTCTTCAGTAGTAATCAGTTCTACCTTACAATAAAATTAATTAATTGTAATTCCAACTGTGATATGTTACATTGAGTAACAACTTAGCTGTGATATTTTATTAAGTTTTGATTATCAAGTTATATGCTTTATGTCGTCGTGTTTTGTAACGCGTTAAACCGTAATTTTTAAATTTAAGTGTAGAACTAACCAAAAGATTTCATTAAAAAATTATTCCTGAAGATGTTGGAAAATCCCAACGTAACGTCGGATAGAAAATGAAATGAAATTGTATTTTATTTACATTTAAATTTTAACGACCTTAAAAGCCCGAATATATATGAAATGCTATAAAAACGATATTAAAAAAAGGTCGAAAAAACTATATGTGTATACATATAAAATAGCTAAGTTCCCAAGAATATTTTTTATAAATGTTTTAATATCTTTACATTCTGGATTTAAAATTCGGATTTGGTTTAAGTAAATTTCAACCAACTTGCAACTTAAAAACCAACAAACCTATTAACAATCATAAACAAAGGAAACCGAAGCGTAAGAAGCAACCACAAGAAAAATATAACCAATAGATAAAACGTAGAAACTAAAACATTTGCGGTCTCGTGTTTGCCATCAGAGTTGCCAGTTTAGCTTTTTCTCAAAAAGGCATTTAAATGTATCTATAGAAGTAACTGATGAGATTCTTAAGGCCGGATTCAAAGGTACTAAAGTCGAAAGTATTACATCTCGGACCCTAGACGATATTACCTGACAATGATTTGGGTTTTGGGACATAAGTCCATATGTGTAAATGAAATGATTAACGAGTATGCAATTAAAGGTTCGGTAGTTTTGACAAGCGGACACAGGGGAACAATAAAATTTCTTTTGCCGTACTGGAAAAGAAATTTGGGAATCTACTCAAGTGAGGAAGGAGTCTGTTCAATACGTTCTCTTAGACAGACCGGCTCTTCAGAAAACCAGCTAAATGAAAATTATACTTTTTTGGCTTTATTTAAAATCTTTTTTTAAATTTATTTGAAAAATGTTTTATACTATAACAAAATAAACAAGTAAAAGTGCTATAATCGGCCATTCCGAATCGTATGTACAATTCACAAATGTGATATAAGAATTGTAAAATTCCATTTTTTTGGAAAACTTTTTTATAATACAATGAAGAAAAACAAGAATGACATTAAAAAAAAAGACATCTGGGAGATTTGTATACCAAGAATTTCACGCAGTCTTTAGAAACATTTCAAAATTAACTCCCAAAGAAAGTGTGATTTTTTGTCGAAACGTGTGTGTAGTTTTTAAAATTTTTGTATTAAAACTACAACTATCTCTACTAATTATTGTCCGTTCCCAAGGCAAATGAATCTTCGCTCCGGAACGACCCGAGTATCACTCGGCCAAAAATTGTCAACTCAGCAACAGATGTACCAACCGAAAGTATTTTCTTCAGGAAAGAACTTCCGAGAGCAGTAGAGCTGTTACAACAACAACTAATTATTGACTGATGTTGGTAAATTGCAATGGCAAAATTTTCGAAACTGTATCTTATAAAATGGTATACTAAGAAATTTTACAAGTTACCTAGGATCTCCAGAAAATCCATTTTAAAATGAACATTGACGTACAACGCACAGTGGGGTAGAATCAAAATGTTTTGGAAATAACTCAGCCATTTGTAAAAGGCTAGGCGGATTGATCCAAAATTGGTATGAGCATAGCAGAGGAGTATCTCAGCTTCAGTTTTGATGGTGGGCACCATCCATTTGCCAGGGATAGCGCTATGTAGTCTCAAAGTTGGGTACCCCGTCCCTGCAAATCTTATACATGGCCTTAAAGCTCTACTTAATACCTATAAAATGGTAGTTTAGACTATAAAGTATGTTTTAAAATGAGCGAGTTTTAAAATTAAAATTCAAAATATTTTAAACCATTTTCAAAATTTTTTTTTTGATTATTTCCCAAAGTTAGAAGCAAAATTTTCAATACTATATATTTCAATATTTTTGTGTGTTTAAGCCAAAAAATATTCTTAAGGAAGACATATATAAAAATTTGATATCTTTCTGTAAGCTAATAATATAATATAATATCTACGTACGTTTAAACCATTTGGTTTACATTCGTGTAAAATTGATAAACCTTGTAGAAGTTGAAGGTCCTTCAATTTGACCTAATTTACGTCGAAATTTTTACTTTAGCCTATATGTTGAACAATCCCAAAGCTAGGATCGAAAAAAGAATACTGCCGTAATAAATCTCTATATACTCCCTGACTCTTTTTCTGATTCCAGCTTTATATTATTTGTAAATTCTAATAAAACTTAGATTGTGCTTTGAAAATAGTATAGTTTAAACCAACATATGTTGCATTTCTTGGGTGTAGTAACAATATCATGACCAAATAGTAAGAAAAATTTATTTGTCATCACCATAGTAATGATTCAATCTATTATCAGTTGTTTGTCGCAACCATATATTGTTACAGAGAACATATAATGGTTGTTGTGACCATATCATAATCATGATTTTTCTCTGCGTGTAATTTTCATTTGTATTGTAACATTTAATAAGTATGAAAAAAAACTTTTTTTCAATGGATTATTAAGATTATTTTAATACTTGTATTTTAGCGTCACTTCGTTTATCGAACTTTCTATTCAAATCGAAACTATATCTGACAGTTGGTTTTCTAACTATTTTCCCAAGTTATCTGAAGTTCTGAGAAAAATCATTTCGACGTAACACAGAAAACCGAAGAAACCAACATTGTTACACTTCACAGTGGGACAGAATCAAAACATTTTGGAAATAACCTAGTCATTTATAAACGGCTTGGCCGATTGATCCAAAATTTGACATGAGCATAGCAGAGGAGTATCTGAACTGAAGTTTTAAAGGTGGGTAGTATACACGCTCCAGGGGTGGCGCTATGTGGTCTTAAATTTGGGAACCTCGCACCTGAAAATTCTTTTACAGCTTGCCATTTCTTCAGTTTAATTCTGATTTTTTTAAATTATACATGGTCTTAAAGGTCTTGTCAATACCTACCTAGATATTAGTTCAAAATGATTGAGTTATAAGCATTTTAAGAAATAAAATTTTTGATTTTTCGCTACCCTGGTCCAGTTTTTCAAAATATTGGGTACAATTTTTACCAAATTTTTTTTTAAATTTTTTTATCGTAGTTAGCGAGCCAAATTCTAAATATTTTTGATAAATTTGAAGATTGTATCTTTACTGAGTTAAAAACTAGACAATTTTCAATTTAAATCAAATAAAATTTTCTGTGTATGTGTTGTTGATCAAGTAAATTGAAATGGCGAAAAATCTGCAATATTAAGAAAAAGTAAATTCCACAATTCCCAAAATAAGGACCAAAAATCCCAAAATTGGGATTTTTACTCTTTTCCCAATAAAGTCTACATGGGGATTAGGGCTCATTAAATATTTTCAGAAACAATTTAGGGCATATATAGCTGTATTACTGCGGTCTTCTTTTTTCGATCCCAGCTTTGGCATTTTAGAATATATAGGCTAAAGACAAAATTTCGATGTAAAATAGGTCATATTGTGGGATCTCCATCTTCTACAAGGATGATCAATATTATATGAAATTTGTTTTAGCGTACACACATATAGTTAGCTTACACAAAAATGTAAAATTTTTATATATTCCTTAAAAAAAATTTTTCTATAAAAAAAATACGTTAACGGCCTTTTTTGGGCTAAAGTACACAAACATGCAATAATTTTGGAATTTTTAAATTGAAAATTGTCTAGTTTTTAACTCAGTAAAAATACAATCTTCAAATTTATCAAAAATATTTAGAATTTGGCTCGCTAACTACAATAAAAAATTTAAAAAAATTTGGTAAAAATTGTACCCAATATTTTAAAAAAAACTGGACCAGGGTAGCGAAAAATCAAACATTTTATTTCTTAAAATGCTTATAACTCAATCATTTTTCAATAATATCTGCAAATTTAGATACCGTTTTAAAAAATCAGAATAAAACGGAAGAAATGGCAACCTGTAAAAGAATTTCCAGGTGGGAGGTTCCCACCTTTGAGACCGCATAGTGCCACCCCTGGAGGGTGTATACTACCCACCTTTAAATCTTCAGTTCAGATACTCCTCTGCTATGCTCATGTCAAATTTTGGATCAATCGGTCAATCCGTTTATAAATGACTAGGTTATTTCCAAAATATTTTGATTCTGCCCCACTGTGCACTTGTAAGAATCTAGAATATATGTATGTAGTATATTCTTTAAATATTGTGAAACTAAAAAAATAAAATTTAATGCCAAAAATACAAATTGCAACTTTTGGATTAATTTGAATAAAATAAAACAATTAAGCCACTCACCATTCTCTGCTGCCGTAATACACTGCATGGTCGTTTCATCTGATACTTCTTCAGCAGGTGAAATTATGCCAAAAATGGCACCGCTATCACCAGTAGAATTCCATTCTGTTTTTGAGTTGTCCATAGAAATATTCGACATTTCCATAGGATTATTGTTAGCAGGACGTGTTAATCCAAAACTAATGGCCCCACAACCTGAAGTACTCATACATTTCAAGTCCAGCGAAGAAGTCATCGAGTCTCCATAAAAAGAACTAGATTGTGAGGGACAAGATGAATCAAAGCTGCGATTGCATTCACGACGTTTATCGGGTGTTGCATAAATGGGTTCAATTTTATTTTGAGCAGACTGCTTAGTAGGTGTTGACTGTTCCATGGGAGGACCAGAAATTTCACTACCAAATGATGTGTTTAAAGCGCCATAACAGGAAGTAGTCATTATATCTGGTATATGGGAACGGCCGCTATTAAAGCGAGAACGATGAGCTGGTTCCGAAACCGTGCTTTGCCACAAAACTTCACTCACATTAACACCAAATTGTTCTTCTTCCTCCACATCTTTGGTTACAACTTGACTGGCGCTTAGCTGTTCTAAATAGTCCATATCATATAATCGGGATTCATCTATCATAACCATATGATCGACTTCATCTTCTCCAGCATCGGGCCAAGAGGTAATACTGGTGTTAACTTCCTCAGATACAAGTTTTTTAAATTTCTCATCAACATCTTGAATCATCTCGAATGCGGGTTTTGGCACGGAAGTGGAATGTAGGGAGTCCGAATCATTTTCTTCAATACAGGATAAATGTCTGGTACGAAAACCATAAATTATGCCGGTGGTGGGATTGGCTGCAATATTGTTATTTTGTATGTTTATAGCTGGAGTGTTTGACGACTGTTGCAAGGAATATTGCAGTTCACTGTAGATGTTGCAAGCGGTATCTGAATTATAGGACATATCCATACCCTCCAAGCTAAATGAGGTATTGAGATCATTATAGAAATGCTGTGGTTGGTGCATGATTGCTGACTAGTCTGTAACATAAATACAGAGAATAAATTTGAAGAATATTAAACTCATTATTTTGTTAATTAAATTTTATTTAATGAAATTGTTTTGGTTTTGATTAGTTTTCTTTAAGATTTTTTTAATTAAAATAGTATTTCAGATTAACTGAATTTTTTATGTGTAGTCATCCCAAATATATGAACTATAAATTGTCTAATTAATGATCTTGTTATTTAAATAACCCCTCAATTTAAAAAAGGGAGAGCAAATTTATAGAAAGTAAAAAATAAAAAAAATTTAAAACTTTATTGGGTGTTGAACTCTGTACAATTAGATAACCAAAAACAAAATTTACTTGAAATACCAAAGTGAAAAATTAAAGATTTAACTGTGGCGAAACAGAACATGTCATTGTGAGCGACACCTCATTTAATTGCATCTCTGGAATAAGGAAAACTGTACAATAATGTGGAATATAACTTAATACGCCTGACACTTCAAACGCACACACACACACTTACCCATACATCCACTTACCCAAGAACTATTTACAATACAAAAACAATTACCGCCATGCAACTATTACACGATGTATCGTACATGTATTTTACATGTACTCGCTTCCAACTTTAATAAAGACAAATATCAATTTCTAGAGTGCAATGACATTTGAACAGAGACTCACAAAAAGTAAAATAAATTATACAAAATGTTATGAAAAGAAATTAATAAAAAAGGCTGTTTCAAGTCGGAAATAAAAGCACGTACTAAAGGAAATCTTACGTACTTCTATCAAAAGAGTTACCAGATGAAATTTTTTAGGCATTAAAAAGGGTTTAAATTTGAGTTTGTTAGGATTAATATCCTAACATACCTAAACTCTGTAAAAATAATGGGCAGCAAAATTCTGGCAGCCTTAAACACATAACGGAGCAGCTAAAAGCAAGGCGAATATATGTATATAAGTGATTGCAGGGCGAAATACAATAATACACAAAAAACACAAAAACTTTTTTTTTACAAAATCTATGCCACTTGTCAAAAACCTTTATAAAAATTAAACTACAATGGTTTATAATTAAAAATATTAAAAGGCAGTATTAAGTTGGGGCCTTCCAAATCCTAAAAGGCAGTTAACAACAATTTGCATCCGTAAAGTTGCTTTATATGACACAAAGGCAAAATTATATAAAGGATTTAATTCTCTAATGGCCGAATAGGTTAATGCTAGGTTTCACCGGGATACACCAAATGTTTTTATCCCACACACAGAACTAGCACCATCCTTAGGAATACTAAACAAAGCACTACCCTTAAGAAATGATTTAGGTCTGTCTGCTACCGACGCAGTTAAGGATTCACTTTTAACATATATTCAAATTTCATTGTGTATATTATAGGACAATTCTCGCAATTACTTAACTTTTTATCTATTTTAATTAAAATTTTAAAACAATTCCAAATTTTAAATTTTAATATCACAATTATTTTTGTTTTTATTGATTTTTTTACATTTCTAAATTAAACAGATGATAGGAATTTTCGCCCGTTCAATCACCTGGTTATATTCGCCTTGGCTAATAGTTTAGGGTAAGTAAGACTGGAGAATACAACGAGTTTTTTGTAGTTAAACAGCATTTAAATTTGTCGGCCATCTTTTCGACCTAATTAATACTATGCGATGAAGCATTTCAATACACACTTTTATTGATACGTTAACGAATCAGTACTTAAATAAAAATATCGGCGATGCCGAAACCGATATGCCTTACAAATTTTAATTAAACGTGAAGTAAATAAAACAACAAAAAATACAGACTAAGCGATTTATCAGAAATCATTATTGAAAATATGGCGTGGCCAATTCTGTACTTTACAACATCTCAAGAAAAAATAATTATTTTCGGTTTGGGGTGTCAAGTAAACTACAGCTCCCTCCTTCCCGATTATGTCCGAAAACTATACAGCTCTTCATCTACATATACCTATAAAGGCATACACTGAATTTCATTTTAATATGTAAAGGGTTTTTTTTAACGATTAATACTTTAACTATATTACGTATGGTAAAGTAAAAAGATATTTGTTAAAAAACAAAGCTTAGGTATCTCTCGACTTCTTCTTAGAAAGAATTAAAGCTTTGAATGGACAGAAAGAGGTTATCTTTTTCGAAATCTCTAAAAGACTTTAACAAGCACGCAAAGCTCACAGCTCGCAGGCTCGTCTGAATTTATATAATGTGTAGGGGCGCCTGTTGTTGCAATAGTTTCGGAATGAAAAAAAAGCTTTAGGTCAAGTAATACAGTGTAATGCTATTTTGCTAAAAAAAATTGGTAGATTGTAATCGGAATATTCTAATTTCTGTTTGCTGGTCATGTACTCACTCGTATGAGTGAGAAAAATTGTCCACTTTGATAGTGTGATTATGTAACATTTTTTTGTGAGTTACTTAAAGTTAAGTGGGTATGGAATCATACCTGAAACAACCCGTACGTTAAAGGAGGAAGTCTAATACTGCATCAACAAAAATTAGCAAAATGGTCGTGTAAAATTTCGACAAAAGATTGCTTGAATTATTAACAATCTAAAGAAGCACTGTGTTTTCTAGGTAATTCAAATCTTGCGCTATTTTTTGGACACCTTTTATTAATATTTTTATCCCTTTTTATTTTGCAACTCACACTACTTTTAGGAATTACCTCTACTAGTTACTTTTTTTAATTACTCGATTTCATTTCTATGTTAATAAATAGTTCGACTAATTAGAATTTAAAATATTCAATATTTAAGATCGCAGAGCACCCCGTAAACCTGATAAAGTTTGGTTAGAGAAACCCATATAAACAAAAGTTGCTCTTATTGCTAACCGAAGGTTGGCTGAAGCAACAACAAATATAATTTGTAATAAATGTTTGAAACTACAACTCATCAAAAACTCCAAAAAAATAAAAATATTTTTCCTCATCTGGCCACACTGTGCATGCGTGAAAGCGATTTCAACTAAATTAGAGTTTATTTACATTTTAAACATTAGCATGCGCCAGGCATATTTCTCTATCCTTCTTAATTTCCCCACCCAACCCAAAATGAATTAAAAGAAAAATCACAACGAGAGCCAACAAACGCATTGTCTTCCTTGATCTTGCATTAGTCAGTAGTTGTTGTGTGTTCGCTTTAAAATTAAAGATTGTGGGGAAAATATGACACATATGCGCATCTGCTAATAGAAACAGGAACAACAGCAAAAGCAAGACTCTGATGCAACAATCTGTTTTTGTATATCTTTCCAGTTGTAACACCGTTGCTGTTTGTGTTTGTTGTTGTTGCAATGTCTCTAACGTTGCAGGGGGTTAAAAACACACACACATGAATTTCACAGAATCATAAAATTGTCTGACAACTGAAATACTAGAAGATTGGGGAACACATTTTTTAATTTTTCCTTTCTGAGTGTCTGCGTATGTGTTTAAGGAAGTTTCTTTTGAATTTATTGTGGGGGAACTTCCTGCCCTTGTACACATAAATGTGTGAGCTTAAGAGCAACTGTTAGATTTATGGTGACGGCATGATAGTGAAGTTGAGGGCAGACAAATAGAGAATCTGCGAAAATATTAGGGTGTTTTGGATGCTGAGTATTTAAAATATTGAGATTTCATAAATAAATTGCCTCATTTTAAAGGATCATTTTATACCAAAAGTTTAATCCCTATCGGAAAAAGGTTAATCCCTATCGGAAAAAGTAACCGAGTTCCTCAAGAGAAAGTTTTGCATCAATATCTGGACGCTAATAATGAGCAGCGTTTGTGTAGTTCTTATCAAAGTGTCTATCAGTAGGGACTTCCCTTCTTTGACAGTTGATAGCGGCATATTGAAGAATTTATATCTATTTTGCCAATTAACCATGAATGGATTTAGACAACGACATCTGTTGCGAAAGGACTTTACTTTTCATAAAAAAATTCATATTCAGGAAAGAAACGCATTTCTCCACATGAAATCCAAGAGTGTTCAATGCAACCCGTAAAAGTTACTGTATGTTGTGGATTTTAGGCTGGCAGCGTCATTGGTCCATATTCCTTTGAGAACGACGTTGGACAGGTTATCACCGTCAATGGCAATCACTATAGGTCGATGATTACCAACTTTTTTAGCCTAAGTTAGATGAAGTGGACCCTAACTACATGTGTTTTCAACAGGACGGCGCTATATGTCACACAGATCATAGACATACTGCACAAGCCATGAACATCATCGGATTTCTTCGTGGTGGCAAACAGAAGTAGAGATATTGATCAAACAAGTCGGGTAGATTTTATTTAGGAAAACTTTGTCTAGTATTAACAAGCTTTGCGCATGACATGGTCTGAAACATACGTTCAATAAAACCTTGAAAAGAGCGGAGAGTTTAATCTTTGAAGTAAGTTTAGTGCGAGGAGATGACTCTGGAAGTAAGAGAACCAAAACCAGGCAAGGAGCGCTTACAATAATCTGTGAGGCAATTTCAGGTGTATTCTCCAGTCAGGTAAGTAATTTAGAATATCTCAAAATCAGTCCAATCAAGGAAAGATATTTTACACGAGTAATTTGGGTGGATGATTACTTCACGTGGGGGCTATGTGAACTGGCCATCGAGTTTGATCGATTTGAAATCACAGCGGCCCTCAAAGTCAAGTTAATTCATTCCATCGGTCCAATTCAGCCTGATTTATGCGCCAGAGTCATGGAAAATTGAACATTTCGAGCGAAACCACGGCGAACATGTGGACTATGTTATATTCCATGCAAAATGGCATGGATAGGCCTTTTAGACGAATAATAAAATGTCGATTACATCTCCCTCACACACTTTGTTTTATTTAAATTTAAAGTAACGAAGGAAGCGCTTAATGTAAGACCCTGTAAATGTTGCTAAATGAAGCACTCGCATATTCAGGATATGTTGCTACGTTGAAGATGTTGTTAATGTGCCCCAACACCAAGCAAAAGGTGGTGCAGTTGGTGTATGTAAAAGTGAGTGAACTTTTTAATTTATGTTTTTTTATTAAATTCTATCCCTGTTGTTATAGTTGTTGTCATTTATTTTCCTTTTTTTGTAAAGAGGGCGATTTTTCTAAATAATTTTGATAAAAAAGTATATTGTAGACAAAAATTTGTTAGGGGATTTGCTAAGACTTGTTACGTTTCCCATCTTGATTGTTGAATGTATATATATATGATTCATTTGAATGTATATATAAATTTCTAAAGAATCTAAGTAAATATGAATTTTGAAATGAAATAATGTACAGTTTTAACGCATAACAAAAAGTTAAAGAGAAAAACGTTCTTAGAACGCTTGATTTCCGTTTTATTCAATCGCTGTCCTCCCACTATGATGTGAATATTGTTTGCATGTCGCCCCATATTTTTTGCTCATACTTTCTTCCCATAAGTGTTTGTATACAAATAATGCGTTTGCATTTTATGATTTATAAGATTACGGCTTAAATACCATCTCCAATTTTCTTTTACAAAATCATGACTATGATGGAGTGGCCATTTAGTTAAGCTTTTTATTTACATACTCGTATACGAATTTAAATTATGTGGTTGTCATTTAATGTTTTTAGTTAAAAACTAGTTGTGCCAACACACGTTGTGTGCGTCCTATGCATATTTAGTTTGATTTTGCTTTGCAAGTAATCCACACCAAATTTTAACACTTTTACTTTTACATCTTTTTTGTCGCAAGTTTTATTTTTGTATCTTCAATAAACTTGACTATCAATAATTAGTCATATCTTAAGTCTAAAAAAGTAAATATACTTGTTAAGTCCAACCAGAGCTGGACCAAAAAATTTATGTTTCACGGTTATATTTATATACTGGTACCCATCCCTGAATAAAATTCTAAAATTTATATAAAATTCTAAAAATTTTTGTAAAGTTCTGTAAAGGACATACATATATGATATCAGTTACTTATTATTTTAAGCCAGCGCGATCTATTGCACAACATTCCTTAAAATATACTGCTTTCAAAAATTAAAAATGCCTTAAAGTATGCAGTACCTTTAAATCGGTAAAAAATCGGCGTACTTTCACTGTCACAGGCAAAAATTTGTAACAGCTAAAAGTGGTTTTACACGACGCGTCGCTATGACGGTTCAAAATATATAGCCATGTGCGTTCGAACTGCATTTTTATTGGCCACCCTTTAATTTCTGACTGACTTCTGATATAGAAATACATATTTGTATGATTCACAAGGTTTGCTAACCTGTCATATTGTCATAATATTTTACTAATATTTTACAATGATTTAAATATGTTGTTGTTGTGTTTTAAACAATAAAAGTCCTAATATAATAAAATTGTTTGATCTATATGTTTATTGCATTGTCATATAAATCAGTGGAAACCTAAGCCGCCTTATTCAAGCCACCTGCAATGTTTGCAAGCCGCTGCAACTTATATCCTTCATTAAATGATCAAAATTTTTCAATTTTCACTTTTTGCAAGATATCAATGCCCAGTGGTCATATCTACCCACTTTAAAAAGCATATATCATTTTCTCTGCTCTTTCGCCAAAAAAAATACAGTTGTATCCCTCCTCTTGATATAAAAGAATATTAAAATGAAACCATTTTTAACGTCTTGAGTTGACTCTCTTTAAAGAAAATATGGCTAATTATAACAATTTTATAACAAGTATTAAAAATTAAAGGGTGTTGCGATAGTGACATGATTTAAGTGTGTTATGGTTCAAAAATAAAGCCATATTTATATTTGAACCATAACAGGCAGACTCTTGAAAATGTCACAGTTCCAATGAACGCTATAACAATGGCTAAACATTAAAGGGTGACATGCTTTGCACGTATTTGGGCTTTTTTTTGAACTGTAATGGGTAGACTCTTGATATTTTCATAGAAAGTGTATTACCGCTGCAACTGCAATTATTAAAATTTAAAGGGTTTTGCGATTGTGAGGCGATTCTCGAGAATGACTTTATTTTTTACCATAAATTTATAACGGGTGCGTAAAATTTTGTCCGCTATAGCAAAAATATAAATTAAAGGGTGTTGCGAAAGTGGTACTTATTTACTTATGTAGCCTTTTTTTGAACCGGAACGGATATGTATAAAAATTTATACATACCCATGCCGGTTCAAAAAAAATATGTATAAATTTGTCCCATATTAAAAGTACAAAAAAGAAAAGCAAAAATTATATTGCTAGCTGAGGCAGTGCCCCATAATTGAATGCCATAGCACCAAATTGGTTTTAAAATTGACTTGTGCAATAAAAGTTTGCATTTTAAAGGGAGACTAGAATTTCTGCCTATAAGCCAGTTTAGTTGCACTGCTTTTAACTTCATTTGTGTTAACTTTGATTCTATGTGGCATTTCCAAGTAAGGCGACGGTTAAGATGTATGCCGAGATATTTCACGTCTGAAAGCTGATGGATCATTTGGTTATTTATGTGAATAGGGAGGCACGATTCCCTACGCAGTGTAAAAGTTAGGTGAGTACATTTTTGTTCATTGACCTTAATTTTCCATTTCTTCAACCACTTTTCTAAAATTAATATGTGGTCTTGTAAATATCGTGATGCTACTTCGGGACTTTCGTGAATGCTTAAAAAAGCTGTTAGCTTAAAAGCTGTTAGATCTGTTATTAACCTTTCAATGTCACTAAAATGAAATCTTAAGGGTACTGCAGCACTAGCCTCGACAGTTGGCAAATCAACTGCATCAGTCAATACATTTGGAGTAAAGACCTTTTTCAAATGTTCAATAAATAATTTGCCTTTTTCGGTATCATTCCTTGCCCAGCCTTCAGACGAAATTCGCAAGGAGGCTTATGTACTACTGGCCTTTTAAAGTTTCTACACGCACGCCATAATGAATAATCTGATTGAGGCTTTGGGTCAAGGTCTTTTAAATAGTTTTTCAGAGATGCTGCTCTTCGGGATTCTAGTAAATCTCTTAGCCATTTTTGTGCGATTGCCACTCTCTGCGAATTTTTCTATTCTCAGCCATGAGCCTCTCGACGTCAACAGAATAGATTTGATTTTTAAATTTCAACCAATTTATGCTTGTGCTAGTTCTTGGTGACATGATATTTTGCTGGTTCCATATATATACAATAGTGGGTGAATGATCCGAGGACGCTTCAACTTTAATCATTTCTTTTTAAATACCTTTAGTTACGCCAAAATCAATAACATCAGGTATTTTTTGCTGATCAATAGGCCAATAGGTGGGTTGTCCACTCGATATCACGTTTACACTAATTTTTGAAATTGTGTCAAACAAAACACGACCTTTTGGAGTTATTAAACGTGATCCCCAAAACGTATGTTTAGCGTTGTAGTAGCCTGATGCTATGAAACAGGGACCTAGTGATTTGACTCTCTGATATTTGAAACCTAGGAGGTGAATAAATCGAAGAAATAACTAAGCTTTGATGAAATTCTTCAATGCAGATGTTTGTTGCTTGAAGGTAATCTTCACAAAAATCACACAGAAAATAATGTTTGATTCGAGCCTTTATTAGTATTGCTGAACCAACACATGCTCTGCCACGGGGTCTTTATCGTCATATAATACATAGCCATTTATTTTAAAAAAGCTATTTGTTGTTAAATGAGTCTCTGGAACCAGCATGACATCAATTTGTTCCGTCTTAAGGAAGTACTCAAGTTTATATTTGTGTTGGAGCAAGCCGTTTGCGTTCCAGAAACATATTTTTAAACAGTTCATGGTTTGTTAAGTAACGCCTGCAACATAGTAGATTGCATGCGTATCATTTCTTGCATCATGCTGCTCATAGAGCTCAAAAAACTGTTTAACGAATGCACTAATGTCTCGATGCTTGCTTTGAGACGATTAAAATTACCAGATGGTGTTTGTCTTTAGGATGCGATTGTAAATTTGGAGTAGAATTAGTTGTCGGTGTCGCTTTGTGCACTGAAATATGGTTAGATTTTAACATATCCGCGTATGAAACATGTTGGGTTGTTGGTTGATGTAATTGGGGCTAATGCGCATTTGTTCGATATTGTGGCTGCTTAGCAGGAGTATTTAATTTTTGGGTTGACTTACTTACCATAGAGAAAACTGGACAGGCTCTGTAATTAGCAGTGTGGTTTCCACCGCAATTGCTACATTTTTTAACATTAGTGTCATTTTTAGGTTTATCGCATTGAGCGGAACAATGTAGCTCGACACACACTACGCAAACCGGTGGCAACTTACAGTATGCCCTAGTATGGCCATACTCTTGGCGATTCAGGTACTGGACGGGTCCTGATCGCTTATGTGGCTCCTCCACTGTAATTTTTCGGTGCAGTAGGTATTTCAGACTGTAAATTGGATGCGTTTCATTTTTCTTCAATCTCATATCTCCAGGTTCAAGGTCAACTCGAAAAAGTGGTTGGGGCACACGTTCTCTATTTCTGAGATTATCTACATGTTTTACCTTAAATCCCGCTTTTTGAAGGCCAGCTGTTATCTCCTTTGGATGCACATATGAATCTATACCTTTAATAACTACCTGCAGACCTTTGCTGCTCTTGAGTTGATAGGTATAAAAGTTTTTCTTGCAGTTTTCAAATTCATCTATTGTTTTCCGATATCTGGTTTCGTCATTTACTTGAATTTTCCTCTCGTGGAAGTTACCACGTTTAATAGAAACCACTTAAAATGAATTCTAACCGATAACTGAAATTAATTTCTTTATTAGTTGGTTCGAATTTGAGGAATTTGATATTTATAGAGTATCTAGCACCACGCTCTAGCATAAAAGCTAAATAATAAATAAGGGGCTCAATAAGGAGCAAATATAATTTTAAACTTGTTGTTTTAAAGTTATATGTATATTGAAGGTAGTATGGAACCCTACGTACATATGTGAGTCTGACTAATTGACTGATTTATTATTATTATTTTTTTTTTATAGAAAATTAAAGGTTTTTGATCAAAACTACAATTTTTGGGGATACTAACTTATTGGGTCCCTTTTCAACCCACTTCGTTCCTCAATGATTTCTAGTATACGACTGCAAATTTACGAATTCCTTACTTTATTGATTCTCGTGCTGTCACTAGCCTTTTACTCTCGGCTGTAGTGATTTCAGACTTTTGACTGATGCATGTCGCCATTCTTCCACATCACAGAGTCCATGGTAATTGCTAACCTCTGCTAACATACCTATCCTTAGGTCTCCACAGCATCTTCATATACCTAGCTTTAGGTCTCCACAGCATCTCCAAACAGAGAACGAAAGTATGAACAATATATGCAAATCATGTGGTTTTGTTAGGAAACCTGAATCTTTATTTGAAACGGTAAGAATAGAATTCTACATCACGTTTTATTCAGATTAATTTCATTTGTCACCTAAAATAGAAAAAGTTCTAAAATGATGAAAAAAAACTACATGACAACAAATTTGAATATTTTTAGATAAAACTTAGAAAGGAATTGATCAAAAAACCTAAAACAGAAAATAAAAAATGTAGATGTCTGCGTATTTAGCATGTCTAATTTCAGTTGCTAAATTCTGTAAGTTTATGTAAAAAAATCTAACTTTTTTTAGAGGATGGCGTCTAATACTTATCAAACTCACAACAGATTTCAAGTTGGGCCAACACCATGATGTGTTACTAACGCCAAAAAACAAATTAAAATATAAATATGTGTAGCAGCAATACCAGAAACAGCAACCAAAAGGTCGCAAATCATTTTGTTTAAATTGATGGTACACTACATGAAGCAGCAACATCTTACTCGCAAGACAACATCAACCTCGCTCTAATGGAAAATTTAAAGTAAAACTATTCTATAAATAGAAATGCTTTGCTGGGAAAATGTTTACGAGACTTTGTTCCTGCGCGAACATACCCATAGATGAAAAACAACAAATATTCATACACAAATACATACTTACATCCACACATTTTTATTTGTATGCATTGCGTTTTACTAATGATGGGGCATGTGCCATAACTGTAATAAAACAGAGAAGGGAAAAAAAGCAGCGATTTTACCAACAAAATTATGTTTACAAAATAAATTCAGTCACAACACAACCAACCCTGTGTACAATAATGTGTGATGTATTGCTGCCAACAAAATTTCGCTGCTACTGTGACTTTAAGTGGCTCTGCTGCCTGTGCTGTTGCTGCTGCTTTCGGATCCCCAGCAAACTGCATTGAACTACATTTTTTCTATTGGGCTGTTGTTTTATATTTTAACACATAAAATTTGTGCTGATGCAATTGGGATAAATAGGTGCGTAGATATGTATGCATGCGCTTATGCGTGCGTGTGTTTGTAGTGTGAGTGCATTCAGAGAATCTTGAACTTGTGCGTTCATTCGCCTTTTAACGAAAAAAAAAGTGAAAATGCAAACTGAATTTTGGTCTTAAAATATATTTTAGCTATTGTTGTTGTTGTTGTACGAACTTTTGTCTTTATATTGCCTCGTCTTTTGTGTGCTACTGTAGTTTTTTGTCACTTAAAAATGTGTGTATGTGAGTGTTTATTTTAAGTTGTCGATTTATATCTTGTACTAGCTATACCCGGTGTGCTTCGCAGTATGACTAACTCTTAACTCCAAAACGCACACTATTCTCACGACAAAACTGTATGTCACTATTTTTGTGGAGTTTGTACAGGACATACCGTTAGACATATCAAAATGAAATTTAATATGTGCCTTTGGTACGTGGAGATGAAGAGCTGAATAGTTTTTGGACATAATCGGGAGGGGACAACGGTCAGTTTTCTTACCCTCAAATTTTGCGGACGCTCTACAGGTCATACCGTATGACATATTAAAACGATATTTAGTATGTAGCTTTGGTTTATGGAGATAAAGAGCTGTAAACGCTCTACAGGTCATACCGTATGACATATCGAAATGAAATTCAGTATGTGCCCTTGGTTTCTGGAGATGAAGAGCTTTATAAATTTTGGCCATAAACGGGAAGTAGCAAGGGGTAGTTTACCTAACACCCCAAACTGAAAAAAAAAATAATTTTGCGATTCGAATATACTTTGGACTTTTATTTTTTATGTAATATATCCATAAAAATATCCGTTTCCATTTGGTATGGTAAAGTTGAGTGTAGGCCACTCCAGTTTTATTTACATTGTATGGGAGCTGCCACGCCCATTGTCCTAATCTAGCGTAAATTTTGATAGACTGTGTACATTGATTCCTTCTGCAAAGTTTTAAAACTCTTGCTATTGCAGGTATCCAAGTAGACTATAATAATTGTTCACTTGGTATGAAAGGTGCCACGCCCACTATTCCAATTCAGCCTATGTTTCGCTGAACTATGTATATAATACGGTTACTGGTGCAAAACTTCAAAGATTAATTTTTTTCTATAAAAACCTAAGTTGGGTTATGAAAAAGATTAAAAAACAAAATTGGTCAAATCGGTGCAGCCGTTCTAAAGTGATGAAAGATTTAAAAATTTAAATTAAAAAAAAAAACTTAAAGGTGGCTAAGTCTGTAATCAACTAATTCCTTTAAATAATTACCTACAGTAAGTAATATGCAAAAATTGGCAACCCTGCAATTAAACTCTCATAATTTATATTTATACTCTCAATTAGAATTATTAGCCAATAGAAAGACAGGGATCCATACAGGGTTTCCTAATGAGACGAAGCAACAGACGGTTTGGACATGAAACCCAGCCTGTTTATTTAATAAAAGCAGTATTATTCCCAATTTACATCTGGTAATTTCTTTTGACAAAAAATTCAACAATGTTACATATTTCCGCTGAATGGTAATTGTCTGGCTGTGTCCTAGTACTTAAAATACACTCAAAATGTCTGCAGTCTTTAGTTATTTTCGATTTTATTTTTGGCCGGATAAAATACATATAAAGTTTTCATGATCTGCCACTAACGCAGGTATCCAGCTAAGATACACAATTATATCCAAGCAAATTCATGTATTTCCTTCCAAGGGGCTTTTGCCTCAGGTGTGCCGTATACCTTTTGCAGGCGATCCTTCCGGCCAATACAAACCCGATTTCCTCCATACACTTTCCTCTTCACTTCTTGCGAGGTTTCCTTAACTATCCTTGAAAAAGTTCTACGTATTCGCCTACTAGCAGAGACAATTCCTAATTAGGAATTCTAAGTTACGGTCCTAATTCGAATGAATTCTAGTAGAAACAATAGAATCAAATGTATTTAAGTTTTACAATTCCATTGTTTGTTCCCTAAACTTCGAGTAGGGAAATTTAGACGACCTCCTTTTTTTTGAAGTCCATTGATCAATTTAACGAAATGTCTTCGCTGTGTGCAGTCATTAGGTTATAGTTTTTCCTTTAAATAATTAAACTTTGTAGGCTTTCAAGCGCAGATGTTTGGTAAGAGGAAGCTGTAAAGAGCTTCTAAAAAATTTTAATTATTTTTTACGATGCCTTACCGATATTCGTGGACATTCAAGAAAAGTCTTACGTATTGCTGCAATATTATCATTTAAATGGCCTTATATGGGACGGTTCTCTATCTTTATATTTGCCGAAGAAATTAAGAAATTAATACGCTGACGGTTAGTTATGCGAAAATGGCGAATTGTAGCAACGAAACGTTTATTATTTTGTCCAAGGTTTATTATTTGTTATCAAAAAAAAGCGCGTTGTTCTTTCTGGGAGTTCTCCATTTTTACTTATCCTAAACTGGAGTTTTTTTTAAACGCTTAACCGCACAAACTTAAATCGCGCGTTAATTTTTGGACACAATATATTTCACCAAAATTTTGCTCTACGGATAATTATTTTTAGTGTTTCAACTAAAAATTCCCAGTGGAATAGATCATTTACTGTATTACTAACCCATCTGATTTTCTCTTCTTTTGTTCCTTCTTATGTGATTGAATTATGTGTCTCAATGCGAGACAGTTTTTTGCTGTTGTTTGATCTTTTTGCCCCAAATAAATTCAACAAAGAAGTGAAGAAGAAGTGAAAATTGCCTTTAGGGACTATTCTTTTTTGTGTGTTAAGTTTCGCTGTATATTTTTTTAGAGTCCAAAAACTTATTTTTGTTTTTGTTTTTCTTATTGTAAAGCAAAAAATAAAATAAATTTACATGCAAATGAGGCGTGTAACCAAAATAATCATTTTTTAAGTAATTGAAAAAATATACTTTTTTCTGCGATATAATTAAATCGATTTAGTCATTGAGTTAAATTTAAATATTAAATTGAACTGAATAGGTACTATTTTTGTTCAAAATCTTTTTGGGTGAAAATGATAGATCGGGTTGTTTCGTTAAGTGTAATTTTATATATAACTGTAATAAGTAATTAAAAATTTAGTTAAACCGCCAAAAATTATTATATCCCAGGTTAATAGACATTATTAAATCAATGCAGTAAAAGTTTTAAAAAATTTTAGCGCTAAAAAATAAAGTATTTTTCTTTTAGCGTTTTTAAACTGACGGTTCTAAGAGGTCCAAATTTTACAAACAAACGAAACATAACTCTCCCCTACACTTTCAATCACCATTATTTATTTTCCAGGTTCCTCCGGTGCGAACTAAAATAATTCTTCTGACCCAAAGTCAGATATTTTGTGCCAAATTTATAAATACAAAAGATTTAAAAAGCTATTTTTTTGACCAATACTGTATAAAGTCCATATAGTATCTGTGAAAATGTCGGGTACTTAAAGATTTAGAAAACAAAAAAATGTTACATGCAGACTATACCAGGAATAATAGAGAAGGTTGCGCACATTGTGTGTAAATGTCCAACACCGGCTATTATAAGGCTTAGAACAACGAAAAGACAATGCTAGCAATTACAAAAGACTCTGTATTGAGAAAAAAGGTCGAGATTCTAAAAATCACTACAGACTAATGTGATTGTAGGCGTAAATTACAAATCGGCTTCCTGAAATCAATCAAAAGTCGATATATGTACCTCTTAAATCTTTACATATGTATAAAAAATTTTTATTAGTGTTTTTACATAAAATATTTCTGGAATTTTGATGCACGTGCAGATTAGGGTGTCCCAAAAATTTTTTTTGTTAGAGGCTCAAGCATAATTTGAAAGCTTATAAGGTCCAGTATTTTTGAGTTTTTTTTAGATTTTTAGGAAGAGGTTTAGAGGTCGCGCAAATCAAGTCTTTGTTAAAAATCGGGTTTTTCAAAATTTTTTCAAACTTGACGCATATCTTTGTCAATAAATACGTTGATTTAATTTTTGGACCGAATATTTCTAAGGACAGTTTCCCAAACTTCATTTCTATATGCAAAAAGTTTAAGTTTCGGCAATATTTTTGTCCATTTCGATTCAACATATTAAGTATTTTTATAATATTTTAACAATTTCTGTAAAAAACGGCTAATTACTCTTCAAATTTATATGGAAGTAATAAAAACTAGTGACGCGATTTTGAAGAGGGATATGTTCTATACAACTAAAAAAAGAAAAATGGAATTTGGTCTAACAGTTCCTTAGTTACACTATTTTTATAGTTTGTACCTTAAAAATGGTGATACTTTTTTCGTTATAATTATTTTATATTTCCATAAATTTTTATAGTTGTGTTTTTAAAGTGATTTCAGCGAATTAATAAAATATTATTTCATTTCAATTTAATCCCCCGTTTAATTTAATTTTTCAAAATATCTTTACGGATTGAATGAATAATATAGATCTGGCAAGGTTATAACATAGGGGCTTTAACTGCCATTAACTTCTGACATTTATTGATCTCAATCGTTACATGCTGTCATTTTAAATTTCTATTTTATGTGTGTTTTCCGCTAAAATATTGTCGTTTTACAATTTTACATGACAAAAATTTTGGAGTTGTCTGACCGACGAATCAAACAGAAGATTTCTTTAAATATATACAAGATTTAGTCAACGTACCGGTAAGATTTTTTTTATTTTATATTTTTGGTTAGAGCTTAAATGTGTAATTTTATTCAAAATATATATGAATATTGTGAAAACAAGAAATGTGTGGCTTGTGGGAAAAATGATTGATGCCCTTGATCCCTCTAAACCGCCGACAAAAATGCAAATTTTGCAAAGATTTTTTAATTTACATCTTATCCAAAAATATACTGTCACAAAAAGTGCTAGAATAATAGCAAAAAATGTTAAAGATATGTGGCAAACAAGTCAAGAGGTACGTAACATATCTCGTGAAATCTTAAAATTGCACTCGAATTGGATAGTTTTAAATAAGAGTAAGAGTAGAAAAAACGAAATTGGGAAGAGAAAACGAGATAATTTCTTGCGCGACATGAATAGTTTGTTCGGAAAATTAATTCAACCTTCCAAAAAATCTGATGTGGCAGACCGAGGTGTGGCTTTGGCTAATACTTATATCAATGTCACAACTTCTGAAACGGATTTCCAGAATTTATTGCAAGGTATAGAACTACATCGAAGTTACTCCAGTAAATGATTTAACACAGCGCAAAACAAAAGTTTGTGTTTTCTTTTTGTTATTGGGTATGTTTGGTGAACTGGCAAACAGCTTATAATAACATATACTGGGTATAAATGTTAAAACGGGTATAACTCAGGAACGGTTACAACGAATTCAAAAATTGTTGTATAAATATTAATTAGAATAAAGTTGTCTTTTAAACTGCATCATTAGTTTTTTTCGTTTTCATTGAAACTTAAAAAGATTTAAAGCAATATTACAAAATTTTTAAAAAAAATTACGAAAAATTGTAATTTAGGATATCTAAATGAGCTAAATAATTACCAAAACATATACGTTTTTTACACAGGAATAAAGCTTGGATACTTTTCTTAAACATTGTTTCCTCAGAAGTTAAGAAACCCGTGGCTATTAAGCAAGTAATGAGTAAAGTTAGAAAAAAGGCCGAAAACTCCGGTTTTTTATGAAAACTCCATTTGCGCGACCTCTAAATCTATTCCGAAAATTCTTAAAAAAAACTCAAAAATACTTAACGCTATAAGCTTTTAAATTTTGATTGAGCACCTATGAAAATCAGAAAAAATTTTTTTTGGGACACCCTAGTGCAGATAGTAATCGATATGGATTATAAAACATTTATTTAATTTTTATTGATTTATATTTGGAATTTTTGTCTGTCCATATGGCCGTCTGTGTTCGCTTGATATTAAAACTACTAGATCAATTTGAATACAAATTTCTGTGGAGGTACCTTAGTTCTTCTGTTCAAATAAACTCTATTTTCCCGCAAAACTCTCCAATAAGAGAAAATAGACATAAAAACGCTAAAGTATACAATTTCACCGATTTAAAATAACTTGGCAGCACCTTTTATTTTTGTAAACTTTTATACACTATATACAGAACTCTAGAATAATAAAATTTATAAAATGAATGGTTTAACATCCTGAATAGTTACCCAGAGATGGGTACCTCTACCGAAAGTAAATATATAAACCATAATTGTAGCACTTTAAAAGTAAGTCTTAAAATTTGATATGGATTAATTTTATTACAAAAGGAAGGTTACAAAATATTGTCAAGGCTCTAAGACATCGCTAGTTAGTAATATAAAGAAGCTATGTGCTAGTGCTAGCAAAGTATTGAGTAGTGGGTATCGAGTACCGAGAATTTGATCTTTATTTTTGAGTATTCAATACTCAAACGTAGTTACTCGATACTTTTAACGTTATAGTTTTAGAAACAAATTATATAAAAAATGTAACGACTTCAATAAAACTCTGATTAACAGTTAGTTTTTATTATGTATTCAAAAGTATTGAGTAGTATTGAGTACCGAATTGATAAGTATTGAGTATTTAAAAGTAGCAGAAATTGCCAGCACTAGTATGTGCACGATGTATGTCTTATTTATAACGAATGTTATTCAGAACTGCTTTTCTTATAATGTTTTTGCTTTTAAATATGTATAACACCTAAATTATTTATATAAATAGGATTGTTAATGTTTATGTTTTTATTAGGTGAAGGTAATTAATACTAACTAATTACCAAAAGTTAAAAATAATTCTAAATCAAAGGTCTGCTTTTACAATACCCTGTATAAAATTTAAATTTGTTTGTAATTCTTGACTCACTTTTCTGTTGATTAAATATAATCCTTTTTATGTTTATTTTGGTTTTATATCCGAGTGAATAAAAGTTTTTTAACATTCCACTGGCACTTATTTATTATTGCAATGTCTTTGGTTTCAGTTGTCTTTGGTTTTTTGTAACAAGGAACTTTGTTTTAAATAAATTAATGTTTAAATCATCACAATTCTTTATTAATTTTTACAATTAATTTAGGAACTTGCCTTTTTTACTTATTAAAACTTTATAGGAACATTAAATTCATTTTATAAATAATTGGGTAAGATTAAAATTCTTTGATTACTTGATTTAACACTAAAGTTTTAATAATTGATAATTAAATTTTTATTACTTTTTTTATTATTTCATTTTATTTTTTATTTACGAGTAGCACTGTGGTTTAAATTTTTTTGAGTATTATTTTTTTTATTTTTTCACTTGTTTAAAGATGAAATTTTATTTATTTTTTAATATTTAATCATTAAGAGTGTCACTTAACGTATTATTGTTATGATAGTGCAACAAATACGCATAACGGTGCGAACGTTTTCGAATACGGACCACAATCTTTAAAATCAAAAACGGTAGTGAGCAAACAAAATATCCAATAAAATGTTTTAACGTCAAATTCCCTAGTCACACAAGCAGGCAGACAGCCAGACAGACAGTAACGCACATGATCTGCTGGAAGTATCTGCGTTATCTGAAGTAGCAGCTACTGCCACAGCGCTACTAGTTGAATGACTAGCAAATGCAATAGCACTTTTTAAAGCCTAGAAACGTTCCTTATATTGTTTTCTTTTTGTTGTTTTTGTTTGTGTTCTTCTTATTTACTTAAATGTAGTTGTTGTTGTTGTTTATCTATGCATGTATTTTATGAGTTTATTTAGCCTTTTAATCACAAAAATAGTGCAGACATTGTGACTGACTGACAGACATGCAGACAATAAACGATACCCGAACTTACATCAAACCATAAAAATATAACAGAGCGACATTTGAAAAAGATTTTGGCTGTTGCCCTTGTCTTTTCTTCTTCTTTTCTAAAAATAGTCGAAGAGAGCAGAAAAAAGCAATGATGCTCAACAACTATTTCCAGCCATTAGATACAAACCATTTGATTTTCAAATTTTCCCCCATTGTTCTGTCTATTATGTACACAAACCTTCTGTTTTAACAAATTCTCCTTCCTCGAGACAACAAGTCAACAATTCCATTGGAATTCCTGAAGAACCCCCATCATTTTTAAAGTGCAAAAATTTTGTTGAGAAGACAAACAGTCTTCAGCATTTTGAGAACATTATTTGCAGCTATTAAATGCATGAAATAAATTATTTTTATGGTTAACTTGAGCACGTTTTTTCCTTTAAAATTATAATTTTAAACAAAGCATAAAATTTCATAGTTATTTTCTGACGAAAAATATTTAATAACTTGTTGCATTTTGCATTCGTTGGATTTAAACATTTGATAATTTGTTGTTGAATTAGGATTTTTAATATATGAAACTTTTAGGTGCAACAAATAGTTTAAGTTTAAACGAATGTTCCTATATAGATGATTTAGTATGTTTAAAAAAATTTAAATTCACTAATTCCATTAAAAGATGAATGCATCTATACTCTAGATCAATTCATCTGTTTTTAACGTTTTTTAAAGCCCTTTTTCCATAAAAAGACACCAAATTTGAAATTTGTATTTTTCGTTAACATGATAAGAACTATTTATCTAATCTTTATTTAAAATGCATTTTTTTCAACAACAGGGAAGCTTAAGGTAGTGGTAGACTTCGTTCTCACCAACTGACGATTGATAATTGAATACAAGTTTTCTCGTATTCCTTTATCTGGGTTTGGTTGGTTAAATAGATGATGATTACAAGTAGATTAGGTACAAGAGCGCAGATGACGGACGTGGCTGTCTAGAAAATGTGCAATCCGCTCCTGCTGGTGTCTAAAAATTTAATTTTCCCAATTTTTCTTTAATATTATCACCTAATTTGTAATTTAATTAATTCTTTCTTGGAGAGAATAAAAACGAACTTAAGCTTGACTATAAATTTCATTGTATTTTTTTATAATAAAATATATTAAATAAAAATTGTAAATTTTTCCAATTATGTTTAAAATTAATCAACGAACTTTAGCCTTACTTTAAAACTTCATTTGTAAAAATTATTAATATTTGGTTTATTGATAATATTTCGGACATTTCTCAACTCCCTCAGCCTTAAATACATTTTACCGATTATAACAGAGTCTTGCAAATTATTCTAGGGCTTATTGCACTTTGAATTTAAGACTCGATTGTGCCGTAATACGTTATAATTAGCATTACCATCTCCCCAGGGGCACTAATTGTTTATTTTAGGTTTAGTCCATACCTTTACGCAGAGCTATCGGGAAAAATGAGTCCTGTTCTGGAAGAACAGGTCTGTTTACTTATGGGTTTTTCCGAGGCCCGATCAGTGTCCAAACGACTTGTACTACGGGAACCGATAGCCCCACAGAGAGCCAGTTGTTGGTAAGGTCCCCTTCAGGGGTTCACATGGTGGCTCAACAAAAAGAGTTGGATGGTCTCCAACCCCTAAGCAAGAGGTTAGGACATGGGTCCAAGCATCTATGTTTTATAAATAGCTACTCATTAGCGTACGTATAGTGCACTGTGGGATATTGTGCGATGATGGGATAATGAATGGCATTATGCTATTGTCGCATTGCCGCAATCAGTTTGCGGCAGAATCCAACTGATATATTTCTAGTAAGAAACCGTAAGATCTTTTTTAGTAATTACATGGCTCTTGTAATTAATCTTCCAAATAACTCCAGGCGTACTGTATGGAGTTCCAAGCATTAGTTGAAAATTATATAGTAACCTAACCTATAGTAACCTCCTAATATTGCAAGCCTTTTGCTTGTGACATAGGTACAAATTATGGCAAAATAATTGACAGTAAATTAGCACCACAAAAACAGAAATTCAAGGAAACAAGGTCAATTAACATTATTTTTAAATACCCTAGAATAAAAGTTTTGATTTTTCCTATTTTAATGTCGAGCTACTGTATGTATGCTTTTTTAATGACAAATTTGGTACAATTCTATCATAGGAGCGGTTCAATTTAAACATTGTCAGAGTCCAATACTGATGTCGATATAAAAATATCTTCTGTATTCTCTATTCGTGAAACTTATAATTTGAGCCATCTGGGCCAACCCAAAAAATCTCTTGTTGTCACTAAAAATCATATTTTAATTGCCGTTTGCCTTTTGCCCTGGAGCTACTTTCCTAGGTATCAGTTTAAGACCTGATTTTTGGTGCTGAAAGAGAAAAATTTAATGCAATTCTCATTATTAAAAACTAAAGTCTTTTCGGTTGGCGCAGTGACCTTATATGAATCCTCACCAAACCGTGACAAGGTTTCCTAATAATCTGGACTGAGAAGTATTTATACTATAAAATGTTATGGGGTTATTAGGATAATAATAAATAATTAAACCTGGATTTAGACGTTCTTTCATATGAGACTTTTGTTATTCTGTATTAGGGGGGTAATTTTTTGAGTGTTAATTACGATTCGAATTGTTGCGAAATATTGTTGATTATTATGATTTTTTCTTATTCATTTAAACATCATTGTGTTTGTTTTATTGTCGTCAAATAATGACAAAGAAATCTGTCATTATACAACAAAAACGAACATAAAAAATCATTTACGGAATTGTTCCAATTTTTATTTAAGTGCCAGATAGATGCCTTAATAACAATTAAAATGCCACAAAAATGTTCAGCAAACTTTGTTTGAACTTCTTTCTATCTCAGATTGTGGGGAATCAAGATAAAAAATTAAACAAAAATATAGAAATTAACACTTACTTTTTATTTCTCGTGCTGCATGCAACAAATACATATGTATGTATTGTGTGTATGTTTTCACGTTTTAAATCCTAAAAGTTAAATTTAGGGTAGAACAAATTTTAACACTTGAAGAATGTTGTGATGGGTGTTGTAGCGTCAAGTAACTGTACTTGAAAAGCCGATGCAATTTTAAACAAGATGTTACTATATTAAGATTCAAGTAGAAGTTGAAGTAGTATTGATATCACTATTATTCAGAGCCTGCATAACATCAACTGTGCAGTATGTTAAGAATGACTTTACACATTAAAACATTGAAAATAGAGGATCTTCTATCAAATTTTAAGGGCCGATGTTGAATGTGAACCACACCTAAACATTAAGTTTTTTTCTGCATTTAATTTGACACTTCTCAATTTCAGACTGACTCAATTTGAACCATGGAAAGATACACAATCGAGCAACGCGTTAAAGTTATTCAGGCTTATTATGAAAATGGGCGTTCAAATCAAAATGCATATCGTGCACTTCATGATTTTTTCGGTCAATTTAATAGTTCAAATTTGCGTACAATCGGAAAAATCGTGCAAAAATTTGAGCAAACCGTGTGGCTGAAGAGCTGTCCTCCGCAACTCGTCGTTGTGACCAAGAATTGCACTTCTCACGCTCGTCGTTGATGAACATTATACACAAAGACTTGCATTTACACGCTTACAAGGTGCAATTGACTCAAGAACTAAAGCCTCTTGATCATTCCAAACGTCTTCAGTGGTCAGAATGGTGGCAAGAAATGGCAACAGTGGATGATCAATTTTCAAAGAAAATCATCTTCAGTGATGAGAAACAATTTCACCTCAGTGGATTCGTCGAAAAACCAATGCATCCACAAAGAGTGACCGTTGGGTGCCGTATTTTTTTCCAAAATGAGATGATAACGAATTTTTTATGGTCCGAATTGGAAGATATGGGTGTGGACGATATGTGGATTCAACAGGACATTGCCACTTGCCACACATCTAACGAAACAATGGCTCTTTTGCGCCGCAAATTCAATGGCCGTGTTATCTCACGTGGTGGCGAGATAAATTGGCCCCCAAGATCATGTGATTTAACACCGTTGGACTTCTTTCTTTGGGGTTATTTAAAGGAAAAGGTGTACGTTGATAAGCCAGCAACAATTCAAGAGCTAAAGAATGAGATAATTCGGCACATTAACGGAATAGAATATCAATTATGCCTCAGCGTCATCGAATATTTGGAAAATTGCCGAGGTCACAAAAAATTAAATAAAATTGTTTGTGAATTTACAAACAATTTTCATATTTTCCTTTTTTATAAATAGGACAACAATTTTTGTTTATTTTTATTTGCAAGTGAGCAAATATGCACTACTATTTTTGCTGAAGGTTTTTAGTACAAAAGAAGAAAATGAAGCAAATTTCAAGTACGATGCATTTTGCACAAGTTAGCATCGTACGCTCAGTTTGCACTACTCATCGTGAAAACCCCTATTAATTTTTTTTGGAAACTTTGAAAATTCAATTCATCAGAAAGCTTAAAATCTCTACTATTTTAATAAAAATCTGCTTAAGGTTTGGTGTAAACTAAATACTTAAATTTAACAGCATATTTTTGTAATTTAATCCATGCATTTATTATGTAACTCGCGCTTACACAATATTAACAACATTCAACAATCTTACTTGCTCGTATGCATATTTAAACAAGCAACATGTATCTAATGTAAATACTTATGTACCTGAGAGCAGAAGAGCAGACACCAGAACAATGTTTTGTTACTGTATCTTGAATTTTAAGCAACACATGTTTTAGTTTCATTTTAAGGTGAATGAACTCATCACGATGTTTAAGGACTTTTTATATTCAAACATCAATAACAACAATGCAGTTTTTTGTTTTACAACATCAATTGAACACATACGAGTACATATGTACATATAATTAAAACTATTCGTTATTTTCCATTTCATTGATGTAGAACAATAACATTTTTTTAAGATGTTGAAAATTAATATTCTTCCGTTTGAGTGACAGTTCTAACTTAGCAGCCACTCACTTTAATACAAATTCGAAATACAAGTTTAATGAACTCCTGAGAAAATTAATAAATTACTTTCAACTTGTAAGCCTGTTGTTGCCTTAGATCAGGTTTCACAGAGTTTAATTACTCCGGACAAAAATTCTAGAACTTATTTTTAAAATTAAATTTTAATTCCTGTCTCTTAATAAAAGTACAGTTATCAAAAATATCTTAGTATCAAATAAGAACTTATGATTTTTAAGCTACTTTTAACTTCTAAAGTTCCAATATGACATTAAAAACATTACATGACATTAAATTAATTAATTAAACCCCGATCCTCTATATTTAATTATGAGCTTTTTTTTTGACCCTCTTGGTAATTTATTACTTTACTTTCGTTCAGTTTCAATCCATCGGTAGCCCTACTCTACGACTGTACTGCTGTCAGACCTTTACTTAAGGCCTAATGGTAATTGGCGACCTTCTTTCTCAGCACATAGTTTCCCGTAATTGTTTACATTTTTCTAACAATAAGGTCCCCTATAACATCCACATTTAATGTATACATATCTGCCCGTGATACTATGCCTTGTGACTGGCGAGTGGACATTCACATCCAATATGCGCTCAGCCTTTTTCAGGCACAGTCTGCAAGTATCGTGTTTTCCGATATTCATATTGGCTAGGTGATACTTAAAGTTTCCATTTCCAGTCATTAACGCAGATATCCAGATTAAGGTACCATAATTATGACCAAGTAATTTACTGGCGTACCTGTTGAGGAGTTATTGGAGTTATTGTTGCTTTTTTATGTTTGTGCCCGCATAACTCAGTCATTTCTTAACCGATTTTAAAAATTTTTTCTTTATTAGAATGGAAATGCTTACAGATTGGTCCCATTTTAAAAGAAGTTCAGAATTTTGAAAATTAAAGGGTGTCCCCATACAACATACGTGTTTTTTACGTGTATTATGAACCCTTTTAAAATTTAAAAAAACTGCTTATTACTATAGCTGCCAATAACAGAAATTAATAAAAAAATAAACTTAAAAATTAAAGGGTGTCCCCATATGTGACGTCAATTTAAATATATGAACCATTTGAACCATTGTAGACAATCGCTTGAAAATTGGACAGAATGTCCAATATTTATAATCAGAAAATAAATATTTATAATTAGAAGTTAAAGGGTGTCCCAATAGTTGATGTAATTTGATGTATATTGCAAAACATTTAAACCGTAACAGAGAGACGGTTGAAATTTACAAATAACCTCTATATCTAAGTCCTTTATAACATCAAGTATATAATTTAAATTTGGAAACTAAAGGGTGTCCCCATAATTTATATAATTTTACCTATCTAGCCCTATCTTTTGAACCGTTATAGACAAACACTTGAAAATTAGAGAGAATCTCGACTACTATGCCCCGTATAATAACATTTATCAATATTTAAAATTTTAAAGGGTGTCTCAATAGTTGATGTAAATTGATGCATATGGCCAAACTTTTGAACCGCTTTAGACAGACATTTTAAATTTACAAAGAATCTGTCCTTTAAAATAAGTGTTTAATTTAAAATTGCACATTAAAGGGTGTCCCCTAGGTGATATTGTTTAAGCTATATGGCCATATCTTTGGAACCGTTACTTTTTATTACTGTGTCAGTAATAATAAGTGTAAAAAAATAAAGGGTGTCCTCATATCCGACGTAATTTGTCGTATATGGCTTTATCTGCTTAACCGTTACGGATAGACATTTGAATGTACAGAACGTATATTACTATGTCCGTTAGAGCAACAAGTATAAAAGTATTTGATTTGAGAACTATTTCTTACAGATTACTTCCTTTTAAATTTTTAGTTTAGAATTGATACACATATATTTGTTTTGTAGTCGGTTTTTTTTTTGCAAGAATTATTTTATATTTATTATTGTATATTTATAGTACTCGTATTAGCCCCAACCAACATCCACACCATGGATGGTAAAAAGTATTGGTAAATACTATGTACTAAATACAATTTGTATGTTAAGTAAATTTTCGAGAATCATACTCTAAGCCAACATGCAACAAATAGGCTGACCGATCCTTTTTGTAAATTAGAGAGAGATCTGGCTTAGACTAGAGAAATCACGCGTTTTGGTTCTTTTTAAAGTCGTAATGAAAGCAATGATATCTTTGTAATGTATTTCTCTATGAAATGTTTTTAGGCTAAGGGGTATGCCAGCAGAATGAAAAGAAGATATTTTCAAAGGGATTCCTTATTATTTTCATGTGGTAAATCTTTTTTATTTTATCAATAAGGAAATCCCATTAAATCAATAAGAAAACTTGTTATTCACAATTTTTTATCAATTTTTGACACAAAAAAACAATCCATAGAGAAAAACTTTTTGATTCTATTAGGTTTTCTTATAATTTGTATAAAAAATGGATTTCTTATTAATTTCATTAGGCTACCTAATTGACTTTTTCAAAAAGGTATTCCTTATTAATTTTATTAGGCTGCCTAATTGATTTTTTAAAAAAGGTTTTTCTGATTGATTTCATTAATCATGTGTAATCATATGATCATGTGTAAATCAAGTTTTCAATTTTTTTAATAAGGTTTTCTTCTTGATTATATTAGCCTTCTTGTTATTTTGTTGATATTAATTATATATCTGTTAAAACATAAAATATACATTTTTTGTAGTAGTTACGTGCGTGCCTGCAAAACAAAGCACACCAGGTTCGATTTCCTGGCAGAGGACGAAAAAATGTTCACTTGGTTTTTCAGGTTTTAGAAACTAAGTGGCCGCCACACTCTCTAGACGATACATCACAAGAAGCTCCCCTGACCTTTCACCCCTGGGAAAATAGAAGATAATATGAAGGCAAAATAAAATGTCACAAAAAGAAAAGGTAGAAAGAAATCAAAGATTGATTTATGATTAGCAAACAATTTTAAAGGAGATGCCAAAAAAGCAATATACCAATTCTTTTCAGTTTCTCATTTTGAGATTTTTTTTGTTAATTTTGTATGTTTTTATAAAACAAGATAGCCTAATAAAATCAAGAAGAAACCCTGTTTGAAAAAAAACAATAAGAATACCTTATAAAAATCCTAAGTTTTCTTCTTGATTTTTTCAAAAAGGGTTTCCTTATTAAAATAATAAGACTTTCTTCTTGAAAAAAAAAACCATAGAGATATCTTATAAATATTGTTCTATTTTATTAGGTACTTAGGCACAGTTTTCTCTGTGTGTTGTGCAGTAACTATACTTGCAGGCTACCTAATTTAAAATTAAGTATTGCAACTATTCTTTTCTAAATGAGACATAAATAGTAAAATGGGTTAAAAAAGTTTTTTTTTTGGGTTCTGACCAAAAACTTGGTAAATGGCAAAGGTACGAAACCAAAGCGTCAGGGTGTGATTGCCTTAGCTTCTTCCAAAATCTGCAAGCGACCTATTCCTTCGTATAGGAAGTGAGACTCCAAATTCAGCTAGGTCAAAATTAATAAAAGTTTAATGGTGCTCCTCCAGTTATAAAAACTTGAGTTTATTGGTTCTCCTCCAATAAAAAATTGAGTTTAATTTGCACCTCCAGTTAAAGTTGAGATTTTAAAATGTTGTTCCACCAATGTCCGACTTATTACAATTAAAATTTCTACGTTATATACGATAACTAAACGGATTGCACGTGGCTGATTAAGCAACCACCAATAACAGTACCGTAATACGTGAGAACGAGACGCAACCCACTCGAAGGCCGAGCAACAAGGACGTCTGATTGACTTTAAACGATAATGACAATGACGCACGCACGTGTTCCCCCGCCCAGAGCTACTTTACGACTAAAAAAAAGTTTTTTAGTTTTTATTAATGAGAGTTGGCATTTAAAATAGTCCACAACATGAAACAAGGGATGTTTAAATTGTTCTAAATGAGTCATTGCTGTACCATTGTAATTTTTAGGTTCAAATTGTACCAAAAATGGTACAATTGTGCCAACTTAACCAACCCTGATCCATACTATTTCTTAATATGGTTTGAAGATAGGTTAAAGAGCAGTGCCCTATTACTAGCGCGATTACGATCGCACCTTTCTTATTTTCCACACCTTTTAAGGTTTATAAACCGAATTTGACTTTACTATATCGATTCATTTCAGACTTGACTGATCTTTTTCGCTAACATTTTCATGTGTATCATTTCATTAGTTTCATTAGTGTGTGCTCAAAAAAAGAGAAAAATTTTAAATTTATATTTAATTTTTAAACGGATCGATCTTAAAAAAACCTTTAGCAATTTTTAAAAATTTTTTTTGGTTGTGATCTGACTAATTTGGATAAAATAATAATTGAGTTCAATGTTGGATAAAGTTTCGAAAATGAAAAAATATGAACATTGTTTAACTTCAGCAGCAAATCATGCTGTTGTATATGAACGGTAAATGCCTGAAATATCTTGGACTTCTGATTTAATAAACATAGGAACAATATGTAAGGTTAGGTTTGGTTTGCTGTCAGAACACCTTCAATGTCAGGGATTTCAAATATATCCTTGAAAATAAGTGATTCTATTATTTTCATTCTATTCTGATTAGTCTTCTCAACTACGTCAAAAATCGCTTCTAACTTCTGTGAATTTCGCATAATAAAGTGGCTGGTAAAACAGCCACCGTTATTAAAAATGTTCCTTTAAATCATCAAAAGTATAGAGGCAGTGCGCTTCACCAAGGTCACAGTGATCTCGCAATTTTGCAGTCAATCGTTGTTCCATTGATATTCAGCCAGCCCAGAAATAAGTTGGCTCGTAACACATTAGTAATTATAGGTATAGTGACCATCTAAAACAAAGTAAAGCAGAAAAATGTATATATAGAATAGCAAATTTATAATGCTTCTGTTTGTTTTCTAATTATCCAAGTCTAAACATAAAAATGTTTATGTGATTTTTACGATCTTTCCATCGAAAGAATATTTTATGTTCAACATTAGGCAGATATCTATTTGTGGTTTATTTCAGACGAAATAAAATTCTTTATTTGTAAAATTAGTAAAATTTTATATTTCTGCTAAGGAAAATCGACATGGCACTTAGGAAGACTACTTCAAATTTCATTGAAACCTTTTTATTTATATTCCTTGACTCATGAATCTAAAAATAATTTAAAAAGAAATAATATCTCTTACAGTTTTTGAGTCATGCAGTTGTAAAAAAGGAAAAATATCACTTTTTTGCTTATGGGCTCGAAGCAGATATATATTCTAATTCAAGTTCTAGTATAAGCCCAGTGAAGTTGAAAAATGCTCATTTAAAAGAGGATTAAATAAGCTTTAATTTGATAAGAATAACCTTTTTCAAATGTCCAATTAATAAATTGCCTTCTACGGTATCATTTCTTTCCAGTCTCTTGTTTTGAGTAATTATCAAGGGTTGGGTACCTCTACATAAAGAAATATATAAATCAACACTGAAGCACTATAAAAGTCGCAAAATTTTCTGTGAATTACTTTCAAAGCAAAATCGAACGAAATATTGTCGCGGTGCGGGCACAGCAAGTCAATAATAAAATCTTAAATATTTTTTTAAAATTCCGTACGATAAAAAATCCGGAAAATCTGACAAATTAATACTTGTTCTAAATTAAATTGAAGCTGCTTTTATTTTCAATTTAATTTAAAACATGTATTATTAGCAATAGATTTTAAAATAAAAAATCTTGATGAAGTTTAAGAAAAAAAACTGAAAATCTGATTTTCAATTATATTTGGAAACTAATAACTGACGATAATGGCATAAGGAGATAAACGAAATAAAGTAATAAGCATAGGGACGATATGTAAGGTTAGGTTTGGTTGCCTGTTAGAAGACTATCTTTCCGCACCTTTAGATATAAAGGTTCATTTTAAGATCAGTGGACTTTGATTAAAAAGAGTCCCCGCCTAATTATCAAACGCCTTAGTTCAATGTCAGGGATTTCAAATATATCCTTGAAATTCTATCATTTTCATTCTATTCTGATTAGTCTTCTCAACTACGTCAAAAATCGCTCCTAACTTCTGTGAATTTCGCATAAAAACAGCCACCGTTATTAAAAATGTTCCTTTAAATCATCAAAAGTATCGAGGCAGTGCGCTTCACCAAGGTCACAGTGATCTCGCAATTTTGGAGTCAATCGTTTTCCCGTTGATATTCAGCGAGCCCAGAAATATGTTGGCTCGTATCTCATTAGTAATTATAGGTATAGTGACCATCTAAAACAAAGTAAAGCAGAAAAATGTATATTTAGCAAATAAACATATTTAAACGAACCAAATCTAATGGTATTTAGTACAACTGTTATCTATACGCAGCACAGTGGCTGAAAATCGTTTTTCGTTGGCCAAAATTCTGTAACTTTTGAACCGATCAAAATATTGAAATAATTTTTTTTTAATGGATAGATATTTAGCTCAGCTTGATTTAGTTTTAATTACATTAAAATTGATTGAGGACTTTTTAAGGAATTCGAGGTCAAAGTTGAACATTTTAATTTTTTTAACTTTCAGAGTGAAATATGGGTTTATTCTGTGTGTAACATAGTAAAATATCCCTCTAAGATCCAAAAAAGTATATATATTCTTGATCAGTGATGAAATCTAAGACGATGTAGCTATGTCCGTCTGTCCATACGTCCGTCTGTCCATCCGGCCGTCCGTCCATTCGCCTGTCTGTATGAACACGATTCAGTCTAAACGAAAAGAGCTAGACCCTTGAAATTTGGTACATATATATCTTGAAGGATTGGGCAGGCTAAATTCGTAAATGGGCCAAATCGGACCAGGGGAAAAAAATTCCTCTAAGAAGAACTAAACCAACCCCTGAAAAACTACACATTTTTACAAGTTTTTTTGTAAATTTGTTAAGCAAATGAAACATTTTTTGTCGAAGAAGGTTCAAGGTCTTTACCCTGGAGCCAGAAAATCATAAAAATTTATTTTTGGACCCCGTCCCCTTTTTGTGGGCGTTTATATAGCATATTATATGAAAAATAGTGTCAATAATTAACAAATTGTATTACCTAGATCGTCATTTCATGACGAATGGAAAATGTACTCGGATCTTCTACGCTACCTTCACCTCACACCCCCCCCCCCAAAAAAAAAATTTTTTTTTTATTGTTAAGCAACAAGAAAATATAATTTTTATTCATTTGACTTAAATATTAATTGCAAATATTCCATATTTTGTTCTGTGCTATTTCTGTTCTTTAGTAGTTTTTTGGCTTCTTCATCTAAATCGCGATGGTCCACTTTCCATTGATTTCGAATACTGGATATGAATGGATCTGACGTTGCCAATAATATATTAAAGAGATCTTCATTTGTTGAATTCCGTGAAATTTTTTCCTGAGCCTCCTCTGATAGATCTCCAAGTGGCACCAAATGATATTTAATGACATCATCACCATGATAAAGGATTTTGTGAACTGTTGCAGACATATTTCTCCATGGGTAGTTAGTTGTATATATTTTTGCAGTTTCCTTAGCATAATCTCCAAATTTTCTACAGTCAATTTATTCATTGCACGCAAGTACTTCTAGTATTATTTTAAATCTGAAAATAAGGTTGAAATCCACTCCTGTTATTTCAGATGCTGTTTCTGGATCTGAAAAGAATCTTCTTGCGGTATTGCCATCATTTGTATTGCCTGACCCTTGTTTTGGCTGATCTATAATCAGTCCAGTTTGCGATATTCATCTTGAACATGTTTCTTTTTTGAACTTCTTAACTCTTTGTTGGTCACGTTCTTTCTTATTGATCCTGAAGACCCGAAATCCAAATCATAACTGATTTTTAGTATGTGTTCCATAAGTCGTATTCTGTAGTGGTGATAATCTAAATTCATATGCATCGGTATTATCTAATGATTTTGCTGGGACTTGGTTTAATTGGGTTGATGTTGCTTGGCATATAATGCAGCTGGATGCAGCCTTCGTGTTAGTCAAAGCCTGACCCACTTTTCCATCTATCATTGTCAGGACTAACTGGTAGCTTACTTCAATTTGCTGCCCATCTAACTGTAATTGTAATGGCTGTAGTGCTGAAATTTGGGCCTTGATATCATTAATTTCTTTATTAATAACATCATTTGTTTCTTTTTTGAATTGAAATTTGATTGGCCTGCAGTATTTCGTAGAAGATGGTGTCTCATTTTTCCAAATATCCATTGTTTGCGTTGTACTAGTCGAAGGCTCTGAATCTTCCAAAATCTTTTTCAATCGCAATGGTACAAATGATACCATGAACATATCTGAGTCAGAAATATTTTCACATACAGCTTGTTTATATTGTTTTTGTCCCGAAGAACCATCACATCTCCATTTACAAAAAAGAATTAACTTTGTGTTTCCGTATTTCTTTAACTCATTTCCTGTTATTGATTGCAGCAAGCGTGCGGCTGTGTGATCAAGTAGAGATTGTAGTTGTACCTCTGCCGAAATTGGTGTGATTGTAATAGTGTCCTTTGATGGCAAACAGTCCATTTTAGCAGCGGTTATGTGATGATATGCTGGATATATATTTGAGCCTTTTTCAATCGCACGCTGTCTGAGTTTAATATATTGCTGTTTTGTTAATTTCAAATCCAGAAATAATGCTAATGCCTCCTCATTTGCGTACTGTATTGCATCATTCGGAGTTGGTATACTTTTAAGAATCCGTTTTGTTCTCGGTGGACTAGCTTTAACAACTTTTTCAATGATATCCAATTTTGTAAATTGGTTCTGTGATCGTAATTGATGTAGGAAAGATTCTTTTATATTTGTAGAACTAAAGGCATCGTTAATATCTTTAAACTTCCGCCTCTTAGATCTATCGCTGCAATTGTCCACTAATGATTTGCGTGGTCTTCCAGCCTTATCTTGCTTTGCTGTTTCTGCAGCGACAGTAAGTTGACCTTCTAACCACTTTGCACTTTTTATATAAAATTTTTGTTTACTGTACATAACTTCTTTGTAGCGTTTTTTTTAGTGCTTTGACGAAATTATATAATTGCTCTTGCATTTCGGTGCTACACGAATTTAAGTTTAATTTTATTTTAACGTAACTAAGAACATCTTCCTGATTTTTGTTTCTAAAATACACTTCGGCCAGTTCTTTATAACTGAATCTCTCCATTTTCTTTTAAATATTTTTATTTGCGTTTCTTATGTTTTATCCGTACACTTAAAGGATTAAGTTATTACTGAGTAATCCCTTAACGAATCCGTACTTTTATAAATTTTTAGATACATGTTCTTCACACACTGATCTTTAATTTCATAGCAGGTAGCGCTTAAATTGAACAAAACTGCACTCATGTGTCAATATGGGGTTGTTTAGTGGTTTAATGTCGCAATTATTGTTATAAAATTGTTTATGACTTTGGTTGACCCTAACATTTGATAACAGGTTAATTTAGAAAGAGATCATATGCTTCCTGTAGAGCCCATTGTGATAATTTTATTACTTATTTTTTGCTGATCAAAACAAAGCCATTAAACCCTTTCGAAGGTATTATATTTATTTTTTTTTAGTTATACGTAGCCTAATCTAAAAAAAATAAACTTTTAGGCAAAAAAGTGAAAATTTAATACACCATTGTATATGAATTTTTTTCGAGTAATTTCATTAAAATGAAAAAAGTGTTCTAGAGGCGGCTCGTGGCGGGTGCAAAAGTATATATAGCCTTAAAGAGGACACTTTCACCTTTCTCGTGGTTGTATACGTTTCTTGTTCCCTTTTGTTCCCTAGAAGTTCTATTCCACTAAAGTTTAAATTTGAGGAAAATATAGTAGTTTCATAAATATTTCATAACGCCCCTAATATTAAACGCTAGAGCTGTGTCTACTTACAACAACTAAAGACAATAATCCTATCAAATTATAAAAAAAACGCAGGCCATTATCGATGATAGCTTGCGAGTAGTAACCATTTAATTTTGATAAAAAACCAAAGAAAAACACCTTTTTCTGAAATTAAAAAAAAAGTTGAGTTTGACAGCATGCCACGCCCACAATTATCAATATTTTAACATAATTTTTTGGCTACCTTAATTTGGATATATTAACTACAAAATGACGTAAAAATTTTAAAAATCGGTGACAAAAAAAAATTTACTTTTGGCCAACGAAAAACGATTTTCAGCCACTGTGCGCAGCCAATTTTATAGGCACAAGTTCACACGTTTTAAAGCAGATAAAACCAAGATTTATGAATTAAAAAGTGTTATTTGTAATAGAATAGCAAATTCATAATGCTTCTGTTTGTTTTCTAATTATCGAAGTCTAAACATTAAAATGTTCATGCGATTTTTACGATCTTTCCATCGAAAGAATATTTTATGTTCAACATTAGGCTGGCATCTATTTGTGGTTTATTTCAGACAAAATGAAATTCTTTATTTGTAAAATTTTATATTTCTGTTTAAGAAAATTAATATCGCCCCTATGGTGTATGGGTTATTCCATGTCAAATCGACATGGCACTTAAGAATAAAAGGGCAATTTATTTGTTGGACATTTGAAAAGGGTTTTTACCCCGAATATATCGACTGATATAGTTGAGTTGCCAATTGTCGAGGCTAGTGCTGCAATACCGATAAGATTTGAATTTGGTGATATTGAAAAGGCAATAACGGATTTAAACACCAAAAAAGCCCCTGGTGTTGATAAAACCAGTAACAAGATGATATTTGAATTGCCCCGTATAGCTCGCAGAATCGTTCTTTTTATTTTTAATGCCATTTTACGTCTTGAGTACTTCCCCACAGAGTGGAAGGTATCATTGGTTACCATGATTCCTAAACAAGGAAAAGACCACACAAAAATTGAATCATATCTATAAGCCTTTTGTCAAATATGTCAAAGCTGTTTGAGATGATGTTAATAACTAAGCTTAACCCTATTCTAAGCGACAAAGGATGTATTCCAAACCATCAATTCGGCTTCAGGAAAAACATAGTACGATCGAACAAACTCACAGGTTAGTCAATGTTGTTAAGAAGACATTTTAAGAGAGAAAATACTGCTCTGCGCTTTTTATCGACGTTTCTCAAGCATTCGATAAGGTATGGCATGAAGGCCTAATATATAAGCTAAAACTGAATTTGCCCGTAAACCTATATAAGCTGCTAGATAGTTATTTAACCGAACGAAAATTTATTGTGAAAGAAGGAGATTTTTTGAGCTCACCCCAGCCAATCGAAGACGGAGTTCCCCAAGGTAGTATATTGGGGCCCTTTTTATACTTATTGTATACTTCAGACATGCCAACTAGTAACCGAGTTCACACATCGACATTTGCTGACGACACAGCTTTTTTGAGCATTCACGAAAGACCCGAAGTAGCATCACGATATTTATAAGACCACATATCCAATTTAGAAAAATGATTGAAGAAATGGAGAATAAAAGTGAATGAACAAAAATGTACTCACATAACTTTCACACTGCGTAGAGAATGTTGCCCCCCTATTCGGATAAATAACCAAACGATACCTCAGCTTTTAGACGTCAAATATCTCGGCATACATCTTGACCGGCGCCTTACATGGAAACGGCACATAGAAAAAAAGTTAACACAAATGAAGTTAAAAGCAGTCCAACTAAACTGGCTTATTGGCAGAAATTCTACTCTAGCTTTAGATTGCAAACTTTTATTATACAAGTCAATTCTAAAACCAATATGGTGTTATGGAATTCAATTATGGGGCACTGCCTCAGCTACCAACGTAGAAAAAATTCAAAGGCGCCAAAACAAGATTCTTCGTATAATTACATCTGCTCCTTGGTATATAAAAAACTCGAACATCCATAAAGATCTAAACGTGCCATCAGTTAAAGCAGAAATAGCGAAACTTGCCATAAGTTATTTAAAGAAGCTTGAAACTCATCCCAATCTACTGGCCCGTAACATACTAACTGAACATTCGACTAAGAAGGAGGGACACTGCTTCTCTCATCCGTACATCAGAGGGATAACCCGCAAATTACAGTAACCGTGAAACATACATTTTTTTTGTATCCAGCACTGGTTGGACTTAACATGTATATTTTTATTTTTAGACTTAAGATATGAGTAATTATTGATAGTTCAATTATATTGAAGATACAATAAATAAAAAAAAAATAGCGAAAAAAAAACAAGAATACTTCTTCAGATTTCATTGAAATTAATATTCTTTGACTCAATGAATATAAATATAATTTAAAAAAATAATATCTCTTACAGTTTTTTACCCTTCACCACAGATGGAAAGGGTATATCTAAGTTTGTCATTCCGTGTGTAATTTCTACAATATTTCCGACCCCATAAAGCATATATATTCTGGATCCTTATACATAGAGAAGTTGATGAAGCGATGTCCGTCTGTCTGTGTTCGGGTTGAAATGTCATTTGCCAAGGCACCAGAAGAGATAAAAAAAATTTAAGCACACCAATCTGTCAGGCAATTCAGCAACATCAGATCATTACTTTGGAGGCTTCGGGCCAAAAAACACGCCCTCCTATATTTTTTTCACTTTTTTTAATATTTATCGGCTTTAATGATTCTCTTTTGCCTTTTTTTGTCAAATAAATATTGGACCGTGACAGGGTGATTGCAAGGAGTGCATACAGATCTCGGGTGATCAATAACCCCCTGCGAGGGGGGATTTTTGTTTGTTTTTAGGTTGGTAGGTTTTTTGTATTAGAGACCTTTATAGAAAGCAATACACATAGTCAGTGGACCCACAGGGTACCCACTGGTAAATAGGAGCAATCAAAAGCACATGGGGGTCAATTGGAGGAAATTTGTTTTATTAGGATTTCTTTTTGCTTTAGTCTGATCATTCTAACTCAATATAGATTGCAGAAAAGTCCTAAATTTAACAAAAAAATTTCAATAAAATTTAAAAAAAAAATTTTAAATTTAAAAAAATAATAATTTTTTTTGTTTGAATATTTTCAAAAGGATATTTTTACAGAAAAATATTCGAAAAAAAATTTTTTTTAAATTTTTCAAAAAATTTTCGAATAAAAATATTTTAGAAAAAATTTTTACAATCAATTTTCGAAAATTTAAAACAAAAATTTCAATATTTCTTTGAAAATGAAAATCATGACTGTAACATAACATATATTTAATATTAAGAATATACATATATATGTATGTGTGTATATAGAGTACCATATTTTTTTAAATGCGTTTGATTTTTATATAGATGAGATCTCTGTTTTAAAACTTAGATGCATTTAACATATATATGTCATCATATAGTCAACATCAGGATACCGACTACAAACTGTTTAAAGGTAAACGATTATTTTAAGGCCAGTATAGATAGCTACAAGGCTACACGACCACCGTTGTGACGTAAGCTTAGGCTAATTTCTATTTTATTCAACAAAAGAAAATGTCACAAAATTGCTAATTACAAATTCACATACAAACAAAAAGTTTTGAAGGAAACATTTATAAACACCGTGGTGAAGGGTATAGAAGATTCGGCACGGCCGAATATAGCACTTTTACTTGTTTAGCCATACAGTTGTAAAAATGGAGAAATCTCTTTTATGCCTATGGGCTCGAAGCTGAAATATATTCTAGTTCAAGTTCTAGTATAAGCCCCAGGAAGTTGAAAAGAGGCTTATTTTAAAGAGGATTAAATAAGCTTTAATTTGTTACAAATAACCTTTTCCAAATATCCAACAAATAAATTGCCTTCTTCGGTATCCTTTCTTTCCCAGTCTCTTGTTTTGAGTAATATCCAGGGATGGGTACCTCTATATAAAGAAATACATAAACCAAAACTGAAGCACTATAAAAGTCGTAAAATTTTGTGAAGATTACTTTCAATGCAAAATCGAACAAATATTGTCGCGAAGCGGGCACAACTATTCAATAATAAAATCTTAAATATTTTCTTAAAATACCGTACTATAAAAAATCCGGAAAATCTGACAAATTAATGCTTGTTGTAAATTAAATTGAAGCAGCTTTTATCTTCAATTTAATTTAAAACATGTATCAGTTAATCGATAGCTTTTACAATAAAAAATTTGTTGATGATGTTTAAGACAAAAAAACTTACGAAAAATTTAAAAGTGATCTCATTTTCAATTATATTTGGCAACTAATGGCCTAAGGAGATAAACAAAAATCGCAAAATATGAGAATTATAATACGATACTGGCCTTAAAAAAATAAAAATATAAAATTTTTTGTAATTGATTTTAATAAGAAAACATCTTTAACAAAAAGATTCGTTCTTTATAAAAATATTATTGCCAAAATTTTTTATTTTGCTCAATGCTGAAAGTATTAAAATATAAAGGAAATATTTTTGGATGATTTAGCAACAAGCAGCCGTTTGAAGAATGAGTCTAAAATAAAGTAACACAAATGTATTTATACATAAGCTTTTATAATCAAATAAATAAACTTTTGCAACTCATCCAGATTGGTCAGATTCCAAAGTTCAAGTTTGTTCAAGTTTATATACACAATGTCTGCTTGTTCTTCGATAAAAGATATAAATCAGAAATGACGACAGTCCGCAAAGACGGCATCTATTAAAATAAAATAAATAAACTATAAAAATTCAAAAAGAAAGCTTAAAAACATACAAATATTTAAACAAAAAAGCGTAACCACTTTTTATATTTTTACTTAATCTTACGTGTTTTTTTACATAATTTAGTGGTTACATCTTTTTGAATTTATCCGATCGTGCCTTTAGTCATATAAAAATTTGTTGTAGGTTATACGAAAGCAGAAAAAAGTGCGATTAAATCATAAATAATAAAATCAGTAATATTATTGCCGTTTCGATTTTGTGTGAAATTTTAAATATAACAAATTTTTATCTTTAATACACTTTACCGGTGTATTTATATTCAATCGGAGAGACGTTTGTAATGTCTACAATATTCATTTCCGATCGCATAAGGCTGTCTTCAATGTTTTTTCTTGACAAACTGCATAATATAGATATTATTAAATACATGCGAATGCACCGAATGAAAAAGTAATCAATTTTTAAAGCTGCCTCCTGAAGGCCGAAAAGCCTCTGCGAAATATCATTAAGATAAATTCAGTGGTTCATGAGCTACAGAATTACTTCAAAACGGATTTTTTGACAAAAACGAATTTCTTTGTTTGTGATAATAATTTGCAACATTTTGAAATTGAAAGATGTTTCTAAGCTGCAAATATACAGCCATATCAGAAGCTAAATTTAGTTCGGAAGTGGAATTAATTCCGTACTTTGCTTCTCTAGAAAACGTAAAACGAAAAAAAATTTCGGAATGAAACCACTGGCAATTTGCTATGTAAAATTCATATTTTTTAGCATTTTTAGTCGCATAAACTATGCAGGACACCGTCTTATTAAAATTCTGCTACATATTTGATCAATTTACTGCTGTGATTAAAGATATTTCGCGCATTTTTGTTAAATTTTTTTGACTATTTTTATGCCTTTCAAAAAATTAATTTCTTTAAGCATTTTAGACATTTCGTTCGGAATTGAAATTATCCCGTAGTTATCATTTCGATCGGAATGGTTTTAGCTTTTATAGATTCCGTTGGCATTTAGTAAATCGAACAAATACAAAACCACTTTTTATGTATTATATATTGAAACATAAGAACAAATGTGACAAAACAAAAAGTAGATGATTTGAGAGAAAATAAAAAAGGCAAGAAATAAATCTTTCAACAGTTTGTAGCCCGAATACCCCATTATATATGCGACGGGTTGTGACTGTAGGCACCAGAACAATTGTTCTGACCCAAGATCCGACATTTTCTGCACAAATTAATGTAAACACAAGTTTTACAAAACCAATTTTTGCACTTCATTGCAACGTTGCCTGTTGAAGTATTTCCACCTTCTTAATACAAATCTAAAGACAAAATTTTTGGGTGTTGGGTCCTATACATTTTAACAATATACAGAGAAAGTCCATTTTGGACCACCCTTTTCGTTGTGATAATGTTGAAATAAACCAGTAATATTTTGGCTCCCGAGGTAGTATGGTATTTACTTTCAAAGGAATAATATAACTTTGAAATCGGTTACCATAAAAAAATTTTTGGTCCCATTCTCAAAATATGTACCACAGTGCGAGGAGTAAATTTTGGCATTTTCTGACCAAATTAAGTTAAAAACTTTTTACTTAGTATTAGTTATAATTGTTACTGAATATTTAAGACATAACAAAACCCTTTTTAGCAGTTCACTTTCATAATAATATTCAAATAAAAATTAAAATGTATTTCAAACACTCCATTACATTTTTCCTTATCGGTCGATTTTTACATTTTATAGCAAAAATTAAAGATCAAAGTCTCACCTACAAAACAGAAAAAACACTCATAAAAATTCAAATCCAATCAAAAGTTATGGATTTTTTACCACTGTGCGTCGTAGAATTTTAAGGTATGCTCCAGAATAATATCCATTACTAATAAAACTATGATCTGAATAGTTTAAATGGCTATAAATTGTTTAAAATATCAATTCCACATAGCAAATTGAAAGTGGTTTAATTCCGAAAAATTTTTTCGTTTTAAGTTTTCTATAGAAGCGAAATACGGAATCAATTCCATTTCCGAACGAAATATAGCTCTGGAACATGGGTGATTGTTTTCAACATTCATTCAGATGTTGCCACATTGAAAGTGGTTTTGTATTTTTTTCGATTTAATGAAACCGAACGGAATTTATAGCAGCTAAAAGCATTCCGATCGGAATGATAACTACGAAATCATTTCAATTCCGAACGGAATTTGTCACATGCCTGATAATTAAATTTTCAGTAAATTTTTATTAATTCCATTAACTTATCTATTTATTATCAAAAAAAAGGAAATGCTCGTATAGTTTGATTGTATTCATCATTCATTAATTTTGTTTTAAATTTTGACCTACCCAAATTCAAAGAAGAATAACCAACAAAATCGTCAAATATTTTATAAAATGACAAAAAGCCACCATTTGCCCAATTAAAAAAGTAGAATGTCTAATATGGTTGGAAAACGCCACGTTTGGCTAGAAATCGTTTGTTTTTCAACTTTACACCATAATCATAAGTAACAAGAAATAAACAAAATAAAAACAAGCAATTTAATTCAGTTTTTAAATGGCACAAATCTTCATTTAATGCAACAAGAGTTTTTATATATACATATATATGTGCATACATATATATTTTATAAATTTTCAATTACATAAAAAATAAATTGTAAAAAAGTCTATCAATATCTAGACCCATTTTTTTTTTGTTGCTTTTTCTTGTATTTTAATGAAAGTAACCCTCAATTTGTTAATAAAATTATTTGCAACTCAATTAAAATGTAGCAATTACAGCAGCACCTTAGGGGTCCGCAAATAGCAAACATTTTCTCTAACATTTTTAAAAACGTGCACACAGGCACTTCCAAAACACATGTGTTGTTTCACACTTGAATTAATAAAATCAAGATGAAAAACTAGTAAATTGCATCCTCAACATAAATCGTTGAAAAAAAATAAAAATTAAAAGTTTTAATTTTTAATAGCAACGTAAAATAGTCGATTTATCGTATGGCTTATAAAATGACCATAATTACAAGTTGTAAGATTCCTAGCATTAGCACAGTTAAATGTAGATGATTAAAAGATTTAATCGACAATGTCCTCAGGCAACTTTTGGTTTATGCTCAAATTTTGCGTTGATGTTGAAAAATTTCCAAACCGCGAACGGACGGCAGTAGATATTGTTTTTTTAATGAAAGCTTTGAGAATTTTTCTCAAGTTCGAGTGTAAGTTAATGTCTTCAAAAAATAATGAAAAGAGCCCTAAGAATTTAAAACAAAGTAAAGTTATTAAGGGCAAACGGTAAAGAAAATTACTCATTTACTTTTTTTACAAAAAGAAATTAATTTCGTGCTGTCATGAATGACTTCTTTTTACACATTAAAAATTCAAAGATAAATGACACATCTGCAAGAACATTTACAACAATTTATGACTTTGTAAACGGATTTAAACGTGAACGTTTAAACATTCACCTTAACGAGCTAAATTGCTCGCGAAGCAAATGTTACCATAGACACATTACGGTTTAAATATATTAAATTTACAGAAAAAATGTGTTATGCAAAAGTCATCACAACTTGTGTAACTGATGCAGTAACTTGTTTAGAGCTTTTAGGTCGTGATCGAAAAGATTTCTTACAGAATAACATGTTAAAACATGGAATCATTACTAAGCTATATCAGTGGTGCAATTTGCTAACTTCAAACAATGCGACAATCGCAATATTAGTTAACATTTTTTGTTGTTTTCTTTACCGACTGCATGATTTACTAAGAGGGGATTAAACGATTATTATTAAGACATGTCTTTTTTCATTTTCATTTAGAACTTTCTGCAAAAATACATTGACATTAAAAATTTAAAACAAAATTTGCTTTCAAAAAAACAAATCATTAAAATTATTGAATATTCGAAATTTTTTTAGTTTTTATTACATTAATATACATATGTATGTATGTATATATCAACCAAAGAATCTTTGAATTTTTAGCAGATTGTTTGGGGTTTCGCTGACGTTATGAAACATTTGATTTTCAGGTCCAACTGATATTGTGCCTGTGGCTAAGGACAAATTGATTGATTGATTGAGATAATCAAATTGAAAAAGATAATCTTCCTTTTTTATTATACTTTCAATTAAAGTTGTGCCGGTAATAATTCCACATTATATCAATTGTATTGTTGAGTTGCTGTTTAAAGTAAGGAACAATGAATGTAATGAACGACCTAATTTATTAAATCGCACCGTACGGTATGAACGATTCATCTAAATGAACTATTATGCTCAACTCTATTTTCAATGGGTTTATATGGGCCAACTTTATCTCCGTTGGATTTGTTATTTAAAATATCTAATTTTCTCACTCCTACGTGTTTGGCAGATTACTTTGCCTTTTTCTCTTTATGCTGTCTTAACGAGCAAAGTCCTTTAGAGCCTTTTGTACTATCCTTCTGATAATATTGATAGAAATGGCGAAAGCAGCCTAGAATTTTCAGATAAAGTTTTTAATGTTTTTATAATTCTCACCAATGATCGCTGACCAACTTTTTTCGATTTTGCATTCTATTATTTTCCATTATAGTTCTATTACGTCGCTAGGTATTGGCAAAATTACAACTTGAACATAATTTTTATCTTTCACACAAAAACCCACTAAATTATCAAATTGCAATTTTATTATACAATAAAACATTTTTTATTTAGAAAAGTTTATATTTTGTATAATTATAAATACAAATGAATTATTCAGTAGGCTTAAGTTAGTTTATTCACAGAAAAATTTTTTTGCACCAATCAAAGGTTTTAGTTAGATTTAAATTACAGTTCAATTCATTTTTTAATTAATTAAAATTTATTAATATTTGTTTAAAAGAGAAAAAAATTCCTAATTAAACAAATAATTGAATCAATTAATTATTTAATTAAATTTTAATCTGAAATAAGTTTAAACCTTTAAATGGTGAAAATATTATTTTTTCTCTAACTAGACAATGGGGTTGAAAGAATATTTTTATGTACAAAATTGAGTGTTTAATTTTTAAAGAAAATTTAAAACAATGTAATGAATTTTCCGAATAATTAGTCAGCTTTCTGCGTGGTGTTTAATTGCAAAAATCATCTGTTTAACTGACCAAATTAAGATAATAGAAGACGAGAAGTTTTATTCCAATCATCTATTGTCAGTTCGTTAGAACCTAAAGCTGCCCTCTTGTTTATGTGTTTTGTTTTTAATATTTACCATTTTAAATATAATTATTGTTGCTTTAGCCAACCTTTGATTATTTGAAGCAGGCGACTAGTAAATGATTTTTTTGAGGTTAGGATTTTCATGCATTAGTATTTGACAGATCACGTGAGATTTCAGACATGGTGCCAAAGAGAAAGATGCTCAGTATGCTTTGACATTTCATCATGAATTGACTTACTAACGAGCAACGCTTGCAAATCATTGAATTTTATTACCAAAATCAGTGTTCGGTTCGAAATGTTCAAATGTGACAAATTTTGTTCAGCGATGAGGCTCATTTCTGGTTGAATGGCTACGTAAATAAGCAAAATTGCCGCATTTGGAGTGAAGAGCAACCAGAAGCCGTTCAAGAACTGCCCATGCATCCCGAAAAATGCACTGTTTGGTGTGGTTTGTACGCTGGTGGAATCATTGGACCGTATTTTTTCAAAGATGCTGTTGGACGCAACGTTACGGTGAATGGCGATCGCTATCGTTCGATGCTAACAAACTTTTTGTTGCCAAAAATGGAACAACTGAACTTGGTTGACATGTGGTTTCAACAAGATGGCGCTACATGCCACACAGCTCGCGATTCTATGGCCATTTTGAGGGAAAACTTCGGAGAACAATTCATCTCAAGAAATGGACCGGTAAGTTGGCCACCAAGATCATGCGATTTGACGCCTTTAGACTATTTTTTGTGGGGCTACGTCAAGTCTAAAGTCTACAGAAATAAGCCAGCAACTATTCCAGCTTTGGAAGACAACATTTCCGAAGAAATTCGGGCTATTCCGGCCGAAATGCTCGAAAAAGTTGCCCAAAATTGGACTTTCCGAATGGACCACCTAAGACGCAGCCGCGGTCAACATTTAAATGAAATTATCTTCAAAAAGTAAATGTCATGGACCAATCTAACGTTTCAAATAAAGAACCGATGAGATTTTGCAAATTTTATGCGTTTTTTTTTAAAAAAAAGTTCTCAAGCTCTTAAAAAATCACTCGTTAGTTGGCTCAAGCTGTCTATGATCTACCGGTGACTCTTTATCGTCACCGGTAGATCATTTTAGTATGATAATTAGTATGATAATTAGTCACACAGGCGGCACCTTACTAGTAACTGTCAAAATGGTTTGTAAAAAGTTAAAATTTATTCCACGAAAAGGTCAAATAAATTGGTCAACGTGTATTTAGATGTAATTCATAATGGACATTGTATAAAATAATAATATGGAGAAAATAGTTCATAAATTAATATATTTATGTTGGCAAATATATCAGGTGTAAGTAAAAGCATTTTTTACTTTTTATTCAAATATAAATATTTTTTTCACAACCGTCAGTGTTTTACCAGCTTATCCAACTTCTGGGAAATAAGACTTCTATGTCAAAGAAAATATATTTTTTAACAGCGAGAAGCCATAAGCATATTGAAGTGCTCTACCAATTGTTAAAATTTAAAATTCAATAAAATTAGTAGCAATAAGTACTATGTATACGCTACAAATAAAAATCAAATAGATTCTAGAATGAAATCAAGTGTTCCAATAAGCCAGTTAACAAAAATGTTAACAGAACCATTACGAAGACGAACGTAAGCAAGCTGCCGCACAAGTGCTTGAAAATACCTATCTTGAAAAGGCAATCAGTAAGAAAAGAGGACGTAATAAGTAACGTTTCAAATAGTATTTGAACTGTTTGAAAAGGGTTTCAGTCGAATCGAACAGAATTCTTCATAAAGACCGCTTGTCATTAAAGTGCAAAAACGGCAGAACTTTTGCTTACACCTAATCAATTCCTACCTGTGCTACATGCCTCTTTGTTCAACAACGAAATTTTACATGTTCTTTAAAAAATTCGTCATCCCTTCAGTTTTTTATGGCTTGGATCTTATATTTAAGCGAAATATGTATATGCAACTCCGTTTATTTTTTTTTTACTGTGACTTTAAAAATCCCATTTGTTGTTTTTAAAAATTAATTTTACATCTTAATTTTTTTAAGATCCTTTGTTGTTGTTGCTCTAAATAATTGGTTTTGACGATGCAACTTTGTTATAAGACGCAATTATGCATAGCAACACTTAAAGTGACGTTTGACTGAATTAAAGCTTGTTTAACTTGAAAGCTTCTTTCTTCACGGTCATTATCGATATCACTAGCAATTCGTTATTTTTCATAATTGATGTTATGTTTTGATTTAATACCTCTGTTAAACACGCTTTATTTTTATTTGTAATTTGCTTTGAATATACATAATTGAAATATTTGGCATAAAATGGCCATATATATAAATCTTTAGTGTTGTGTAGATGTGGCTCGTTTTGCAACTATGTTAATGTTTGTTTAATCATATATAAAAGGATAAGCTTTCTCTGCGGCAACATGCAAGCAGCTTTAAATACGAGGTAAAATCAATTTTTTTTAATTTTTCGACATAAGCGCGTTTTTTTAAAGGCGGAGCACTATTTTTGTGAAAGCTGAGCGATTTATTCGGGGTACTGTGGATAATTTTCGCAACACGTCTATTGTTAATAAAAGCTCTCAACTCTAAAGACGACGTACAGTGAGCTCAGAATAAGCAATGTGTCAATTCGTGCATAATATTCAAACTTAATCCATATAATTTTTATCAGGTTTTAAAATAAAGTCACTTTGAAGTGTGTAAATTGCACATTACCCTAAAGATACTTAAGCTGACATTCTAAAATAAGCCGCATTAGGCCAACATTATTGTATTTTACTATTATAAAAATCGATATATTGAGGACATTAAAACTCTTTATTTCCGGTGAGAATTAAAATACTAAGAAGCAATTTAAAAGAATTAACGATTATTGATAATTTTATTATTTCATCCACAAACAAGTTTGAGAGAAAAACTAAAAGAATAAATAATTTAATAGTCATGCATGTAAACTGAAGCTCTTTAATATATTACGTGTTTTTAATTTGTTAAGTCGAAAGAAATAGCAAAAGATCAGATAATGTTCTGCTTAATAGCCGCTCACATTGAAAAATGTTTGCCAGAAAAAGACTACTAACGTATTGAACATTTAATATGCGCAGATCTTTATTCATTCAAATCATGTTTTCCTATAATGCATGCAAAGCTAATGAATTCATTAGAGCTTTAAGGCTTTAACATCGTTTTTAAAATTTTATTTTATTTGCAGCTTCTTAAAGATCTTTTTTTTTTGCGCGCTGAATGCATATGCAAAAGCACGTATACGAGTACACCCTACAAAATGTTACAATATCTTCTTGATTTGTTTAATTGTTTTAATTAAACAATTGTTTTGCTATAGTAGCCGGGAAAGCCCGATCGAGGCTAACACATTTGGCAGCAGGATGATGCATAATAATATACTGCTACAATGAATAAATACTTTCTGGCACTTTAAGCAGACGCCTAGACCGTCTGCAAATCTCTTATATTGCCGTTTACATACCGTTTATGTTATTATCCCAATAAAGTCCCATTGCTGTGTGGTTCACTCTGACTAATTTCAAAAGATTTATTGACCTCTAAGTGCCACCAAGTTACATTAATATTAAAATTTATATATTTGCTGCTTTGGGTTCTTTTCAGCCACCTTCATAAGGATAACAACTCATAATGGCTGACAGATTCCAACATTACAAGATCTTATATCATTGGATGGATCTGCTACATCTTATTTTAAACGTAAGGATTCCCTTTCCCTTATTGAACTGACTTCGCGGTATTCTGAAGTACTCACCTTACTGGTGTGTTCACCTCGCTGGCATATGAACCTCACCCATTACTCTGGAATTTTCTCAGAGATTTACGTGTTCGCTCTCTTGTTTTCAGTTTAGTTAGATTCTTAAAGATTGCAAGGATTTCTCTTCGTTTTTTGAATGGAATGGTTCGTAGTTTCCAGAGTATTCAATCAAAAAGCTTTTCGCCGACTCTTCTACTTCCAGAGTCATCTCCTCGCACTGAACTTCCACAAAGGTTAATCTCTAAGCTGTTTTCAAGACTTTCAGTTCACTCCAATACACAATATACATGCCATGTGCTAAGCTTCAAATGAGATAGTTTAGTTGGCATTAAAGCTAGAAGCCAGCTAGCTCCTTTTAGCTATGAAGCCATTAGCATATACTGGATTAAAGTTTTTTAATTAAATCTCCGTCCGACCTGTTTGGTTAACACCCCTACTTCGAAGAGGTGGTAACTGCATCACTTTTATATGGTCCTTCATCAACTGCTTCCTATTCTTAAATGTAAACAACAAAAAATTATATTTGATATATCATTTATTCGTTTGAAAGACCAATATGCCAATATGTATGGATTATAACATCCATGACTCTTGCCTATAAACCGGGATAAATTTGTCAAATGGCATAGTTTATTTTTGACTTTGAGGGCCACTGTGGTTTGTGGTTTATTCTCATAGGGTTAGGAATTAAGAAAACCCCACAACAAATTGTCTAACCGGGTTAATGACACGATCTCGGTGGCCAATTCACATCATATCCGTTATGCACTGCCTGTAGAGCACTTCACGTGGTTGATTAATTTATATTAACTTCTTTTTTTTTCAGTATTTTTTAAAAAAACTGTACTCCACGAAAGGACATTTTGGTTATCCTCAGTTTATAAAATGATAAATAATGCAAAAACATTAATTTGTTGAAGTTCCTGGCAAGAAATGGTGGAAAGACAACAACTGTGTTGCGCAAATTATTATCATAAAAATGACTTTGCATTAGGGAAATTGTTGAACTTATTTTGCTTCTTGTTTTCGAATCTGTTTTAATATTTTTTAGGTGTTACACTAAGAAATATCTTGATGTTGTTAATAATAAATAATAACAAAATAATATGCAAATGATGTTGCTTTAATATTTTTTCTTTTTCATTTCTTTATTGTTAGAAAATCAATTAAATTATGTTAGTTTTTTATGCATAGCGCTTGATAACCTTAACAGCTGGAATAAATAGTTCGAAGAATTTAATTATGAAAAACATAATAGAGTCGTGAAGCTGCTTTAGCTTGATAAACAACTTATGGTCATTGTGATTATGTCGTAAGTAAAATTAAACCTGTGTTTGTTGCTCTTCCATTGAAAGTTTTGCATGGCAGACTGCGACTGACTGCAATACGTTTTTAACGACACCCAGCAAAAAAAAAATTGGGTTTTTGGAAGCAGTACAATCTTTTCCTGCCATACAAAATCTCTTAAAAGTAAGCACATATATTTTTCCTAAATAAATGCAATTTTGTATGACATAACATGTTAAGTTTCCAAAAAAACAACGAATTTCTTACATTTCCCCTTACAGTAGTGCATACTAAAAAGCACAACTGTAAGGCAGAGATAACAAATTTTCGAATTTACAAGGAGTAACGACGAGTTTCGAACTTAATACCGTATGATTTTAGGAAGTGCTACTAATGGGACATCATGTCACATCATATCATGTCATACGTAAGCAGGTTTGTAAGCAATAACAAATCGTCATTCCCATGCAAAACTGCATACGGCGAAGCTGTATTTTTTGCTGGGCACTTTTAGATTGATAGACAGACCGCTTTGTTGGACTTAGTAAAATACTAGCCATGGCACATAAATGTGACCGTGTGATAATATAATGGGACCTGGGACTTCGTATCCCAGTATCGCGATTTTTTCTCTAGCTGTGCGAAAAGTGAAATAGCCTTCTAAGAAACCAGAGGTTTCCGATATCTAAATTTTTTAATTTATGGGACATAAAAGTTCGTCACAAAGTTCCAATAGCAGATACCACTGACTATAACAGCCCCTTTCGCATTATCTTCGGTTACGAATTTAGACTATAAGATACGCCTAGAAGTCACTTATTGTACACGAATCCATGATTTGGGTCTATAAATGTTCTCCTCCGAACAGCTAAAGTGTATACTATGATGTTTCTAATGCTATATACTGACGCAGGTTGTTCGAACATCTCGAAGATTTACACATAATCATATAGGAACCTAATGAAATCAATAAGGAATACCTTTTGAAAAAATCAATTAGACAGGCTAATGAAATAAAATCAATCAGAGATCCCTTTTTTATACAATTCAGAAGAAAAGCATCTTATAGAATCAAAAAGTTTTTCTTTATGGATTTTTTTTTTTTTTGGTGCCAAAAATTAGTCAAAAATTGTGAACAAGTTTTCTTATTGATTTAATGGATTTTTCTTCTTAATAAAATTAAAAAGATTTTCTATATGAACATAATAATGAATCCCTTTGGAAATATCTTCTTTTCTTTCTTCTGCGACTAGACTAAAAAAATGTGTAGAGAAAATTTTATTGATTCTATTAGGCAGTTTTGGCTCTGTGTACAGCCAAAAAGGCTAAAGAAGGAGCTTTCCGTCTTGTTATTTGCGATATTGCGGTCTACAAAGAGAATAGTGCCAAATATCTTGTTGTCTTTATAAAAAAGGCAACTACAACGGCTTTCACATGCAAACGGGCCATTGGAAGGAGATGGAGTCTAAACTCAAACATTATTCGCTATACTATCCGGCCAATTCTAAAGTATTATTATGTATTATTTTAAAATACACCAGACACATCTTTGTTTACGAATAACAAAGCGGTATAAAACTGTAACATTTCCATTTATGTATTTGAAATATTTTTTGAAAATTTTGTTGCTGGTGCAGATTAATCAAAATGTAACACAAAATAGTAATTTAGGAATTTTTGTAGCTACAAAGCTGGTTGTGAAATGGTTTGTAGGCGTTGCAGCACGTTGTAGCTTCTTCCCTTTGTTTGTTTATTTTTTTTATGCTTTAAGAACTTTTTTCCTGTGTTTGTAGTCGTATACAATTTTAATACGGGTTTTGGCATTTTCTTTCTGAGAAAAAGAAATTTAAAATGTAATAGAAAGACATAGTAGACATTCTTGTACAATTAAAAACTTTTCCTTGATAACTCTTCAGTTCACTCACTGTACATGGAACTTTCAAAACAGAAGCATTAATTTCAAAGCAAAATCGAAGAAAATATTGTCAGGACGCCTACGATATCGCGGGCATAGCTAGATGTGAAAGCAAGAAAATAATTTAAACACTCGTATAAAAAGATTTCTATGTAGACTTTTAAAGTGAATTAAGGAGACGTTGAGCAACAAATGTTTATATCTGTGAAATAGGACTAAGCGGTTAACATCAGAATCATTTCATTAAAAATAGCCCTTAAGTTTATTTATTTTTTAAATCAACGTGACTTTTTATATTACGGGTTGTTTTAAATATATAGATTTGCCCGTAATTTACTTGGTAATTTACAATTATTAATGAATAATAATGAAGAAAAGGTAGCAGCAATCGAGTTCAGCTCATTTTCTTTTTCATTACCACAGCTATAACATGAAAGTTGCTTTTTTTGTATATATTTTTAATGCTTTCACTTGCTAAGCATTCAAGTGTGAGAAATAACCGAATACATATTAATAAAATCACAATACTGCAATTAAAATAAAGCTAAAAATTCATTCGAATATTTAAAACCTTTTTCCACTGTTGAAGATTTTTTAATTGAAAGTTAAATAAAAATACACATTTTTTTTAAATATCATAAATAAAATATAAGTTGTTTTGTACATCTTAAATGCACAGAATAAAAGCTTTCTCTTAAAACTTTCGTGTTTAACCTTAATTTAAATTGATCATCCAAATTTTGTTACCGCCTTTCTTGGTTAATTTTTTTAAACAAAAATTGTATGATTAATTGAATATTTTTTGCCTTTTGTCTTTAATCTTTTTAAAATGGTTCCGTTAAATTCATATTGTTACATTTTGCGCCCCGGTATTTATGTTAAAGTTTGTTTTTCCTTTTTATGGTTCTGTTCATACAGCTACAAAAAAACTATAAAAAAAGAATGAAAGAAAATGTCAAAACTTTTTTTTATTATTAAGTGGGAATGGACAGATACATTACGGTATTAAAAAGAGGTCGAAGCCCTAAATCTTCGCAGCTTGCACCAATGTCTAAGGTACATAAAGACAAGGGCTCTAATGGAATAAATTCCCATAATCGTTTTGCTATCTTAGATAGTGAAACAAGTGAACATAAAACGGCAATTAAGTCGTTCAAACCACCTCCAGTTTATTTAAGGGAGAAAAATTCGAACGACTTAATAAAAAAGTTAATTACAATTATTGGCGAGAACTCATTTTATGTAATTCCCATAAAGCGCGGTAACATTGATGAGACAAAAATACAATTTATTGATGAAAGTAGTTATCGTAAAGCAGTAAGCGAGTTTGAAAACTGCAAAAAGAACTTTTATACCTATCAGCTGAAGAGTAGCAAAGGTCTACAGGTAGTCATTAAAGGTGTAGATTCATACGTTGATCCAGCTGAAATAAGAGCCGGACTCCAAAAAGCGGGTTTTAAAATAAAAAGTGTAGATAATCTCCGTAATCGGGAACGTGTCCCCCAACCACTATTTCGCGTTGAACTGGAACCTGGAGATATCAGATTGAAGAAAAACGAAACGCACCCCATTTACAATCTGAAATACCTGTTACACCGTAAAATAACTGTAGAGGAGCCGCATAAGCGTCCAGGACCTGTCCAGTGTCTAAATTGTCAAGAATATGGTCATACCAGGGCTTACTGTAAGTTGCCTCCGGTTTGCGTTGTATGTGGCGAGCTACATTGTTCCGCCCAATGCGACAAAGCAAGGGATGACTCGAAAGTTAAAAAATGCAGCAATTGCGGTGGTAACCACACTGCTAACTACAGAGGCTGTCCAGTTTTTTCCATGGTAAGGAAAACCACTCAAAAATCAAATACTCCTGCTAAGCACCCACAATATCGAGCAAATGCTCATTATCCTCAGTTAGCCCAACCAACAACACAACATGTTTCATACGCAGATATGGTAAAAACCAATCATACTGCAGTACATAAAGCGGCACCGGCAACTAATTCTACTCCTAATTTGCAATCGCATCCTAAAGAACAAACACCATCTGGTAATTTCAATCGTCTCGAAGCAAGCATCGAGACATTAGTGCAGTCGATAAACAGTTTTATGAGCTCTATGAGCAGCATGATGCAAGAAATGGTACGCATGCAATCTACTATGTTGCAGGCGTTACTTAACAAACCATGAACTGTTTAAAAATATGTTTCTGGAACGCAAACGGCTTACGCCAACACAAAAATGAACTCGAGTACTTCTTGAAGAACCAACAAATTGATATCATGATGGTTTCAGAGACTCATTTAACAACAAATAGCTTTTTTAAAATCAATGGCTATATATTATATGACACTAAAGACCCCCGTGGCAGAGCATGTGGTGGTTTAGCAATACTAATAAGGGCTCGAATTAAACATTATTTACTGTGTGATTTTTGTGAGGACTACCTTCAAGCAACAAACATCTGTATTGAAGAATATCATCAAAACTTTGTTATTTCTTCGATTTATTCACCTCCTAGATTTCAAATATCAGAGAGTCAATATATCAACTTTTTCAAATCACTAGGTCCCTGTTTCATAGCATCAGGCGACTACAACGCTAAACATACGTTTTGGGGATCACGCCTAATAACTCCAAAAGGTCGTATTTTGTTTGATACAATTTCCAAAATGCGTCTGAATGTGATATCAAGTGGACAACCCACCCTACTGATCGACAAAAAATACCTGATGTTATTGATTTTGGCGTGACTAAAGGTATTTCGAGAGAAATGATTAAGGTTGAAGCGTCACTCGAATTATCCTCAGATCATTCACCCACTATTGTCTATATATGGAATCAGCAAAATATCGTGTCGCCAACAACTTGCATAAGCATTAATTGGTTGAAATATAGAAAGTATCTCAGTACTCATTGTTCGGAAAACATACCGCTAAGAACACCAGAAGATGTGGACCAGAGTCTAATTTATTTTGATCAAAATCTTAAATCAGCTGCCCAACATGCGACAGAAACCAGACAACCAGCTAGATACAATCAAATTTACTTTGTAGACGTCGAGCGGCTCTTGGCTGAAAAAAGAAAAATTAGAAGAGAGTGGCAAGCACACAGATCTCCTCAACTCAAATCTAGACTTAAAGATTGCACGAAACGACTAAGACAGCTGCTAGAATCTCGAAGAGTAGCATCTCTGAAAACTTACTTGGAAGACCTCGATGCAACTGCTCAGTCAGATTATTCATTATGGCGTGCATGTAGGAACCTTAAAAGACCGGTCGTACGTAAGCCTCCCTTGCGAACTTCTTGTGGAGACTGGGCAAGGAATGATACCGAAAAAGGCAATTTGTTTGTTGGACATTTGAAGAAGGTTTTCACCCCAAATGTATGTACTGATATAGCTGAGTTACCATCAGTAGAGACTAGTGCCGTAGTACCCCTAAGATTTGAATTTCGCGATATTGAAAGGGCAATAGCAGATTTAAACACCAAAAAAGCCCCTGGCGTTGATAAAACAAGTAACAAGATGTTAGTTGAGTTGCCCCGTATAGGTCGCAGAATTATTCTGTTTGTTTTTAATGCCATCTTACGTCTTGAGTACTTTCCCACAGAGTGGAAGGTCTCTTTGATAACAATGATTCCTAAACCAGGAAAAGACCACACAAAAGTAGAATCATACAGACCTATAAGCCTTTTATCAAACGTGTCAAAGTTATTTGAGAGAATATTAATAACTAAGCTGAATCCAATTCTTAGCGCGAAAGGATGCATTCCGAACCATCAATTCGGCTTCAGAAAACAACATAGTACGATCCAACAAACACACCGATTAGTAAATGTAATTAAAACGACCTTTGAAGAAAAAAAATACTGTTCTGCGCTCTTTATCGACGTTTCTCAAGCATTCGATAAGGTTTGGCACGAAGGCCTAATATTTAAGCTAAAGCTAAACTTGCCCGAAAACTTGTATAAGCTTTTAAAAGATTATTTAACGAATCGCAAGTTTTTATTAAAAGAAGGTGACTTTTTAAGCTCGCCACAGCTCATTGAAGCCGGAGTTCCCCAAGGTAGTATTTTGGGACCAATTTTATATTTACTGTACACATCGGATATGCCAATTAGCACCCTAGTCCACACATCAACTTTTGCAGATGACACAGCTTTTTTAAGTATTCATGAAAGTGCCCAAGAAGCATCACAACTTTTACAAGACCACATACTCAATTTGGAAAAATGGCTAGAAAAATGGAGAATAAAAGTGAATGAACAAAAATGCACTCACATAACTTTCACACTGCGCAGGGACTCATGCCCTCCTATTCGCATAAATAACCAAATGATACCACAGCTTTCAGACGTTAAATACCTGGGTATACATCTTGACCGTCGCCTTACTTGGAAAAGCCACATTGACTTCAAGTTAACACAAATGAAACTAAAAGCAGTACAACTAAATTGGCTTATTGGCAGAAACTCCACCCTGAGCTTAGATTGTAAACTTCTACTGTACAAGTCGGTCCTCAAACCAATTTGGTGTTATGGGATTCACTTATGGGGCACTGCCTCAGCTAGCCTCAGCTAGCTAGCTAGAAAAAATTCAAAGGCGCCAAAATAAGATTTTACGTATTATTACATCTGCTCCCTGGTATATAAAAAATTCGAACATCCACAAAGACCTAAACATGCCATCAGTTAAATCAGAAATAGCGGAACATGCAGTCACATGTCTAAAGAGGCTTGAATCTCATCCAAACCCTTTGGCGCGTAACATGCTGAATGAACCTGGTTACATTCGACTAAAAAGAAGAGATACTGCTTTTCTTGGCCGTACATTAGAGGGATGACCCGCAAATGATTTCGAAATCCGTGAAACAAACATTATTTTTGTCTAGCACTGGCTGGACTTAAAAAGAATATTTTATTTTAGACTTAAGATACGAGTAATTATTGTTAGTTCAAAAATTATTGAAGATACAATAAATAAATTATGAAAAAAAAAAAAAATTAATATTTTTATGCTGTATGATTTTGTTATCGTTATCCTCTCTGAGATTGTGATGGTTACCCCCACTGTGCAACCGTAACGTCTTGTTATGAGGTTTTATTTTCGTTAAGGTTTATTTTTTGCTTTAAAGTAAATATTAAATTAAAACATAATGTATTAATTTCGCTTTATTACAATTATTAGTTTTTATTGGTCTTCAACGGCACCTCTCAACAAAAAGAGGAAAATCGATCGTTAAAAGTAATGTGTGACATTGTGCGCCACCCTGATGACAATTTCTAGCCATCAATATCCGTCATGCGCTAGTTATTCGTCTAATAGAACGGACGTGTTTTTTTAAGCTCGCAATAACAAACAAAAGTTAGTGAGTGAATTTAAAATAAACAAATAATAAAACCTGTTTTATACAGAATAACAAAGTTGTTGTATTTTTTTCTTGTTTACAACGACATTATTAGTTGAATAATAAGACAAACCAAAAGTACAGTGCGAGGGATCATTTATGAGTCACTCAAATTTAAACATTCTTAATAAAAGTGCGAACGTAAGCAGTAGAAATGCTTATGTTATGATAAATGCTGATGAAAATAAAAGTAAATAATTCATCGTTACCTTCTGAACAGAGTACGACCAAAACAATAACGGACAAAAACCCAAGCCTAAGTGGGAATGGATAGATACGTGACTGTAATGAAAAGAGGTCGAAGCCCTAAATCTTCGCAGAGTAGAGGAACCACATAAACGATCAGGACCCGTCCAGTGCCTAAACTGTCAAGAATATGGTCATACCAGGGCTTACTGTAAGCTGCCTCCTGTTTGCGTTGTGTGTGGTGAGCTGCATTGTTCCGCTCAAAGCGATAAGTCAAGGGATGACCCGAAGGTTAAAAAATGTAGCAACTGCGGTGGAAACCGCACTGCCAACTACAGAGGATGTCCTGTTTATTCTGTGGCAAGGAAGTCGTCTCAAAGATCAAATACCCCCCCTAAGCAGACACAATATCGACCAAATGACCATTGCCCTCAGCTAGCCCAACCAACCACCTAACATATTTCATATGCTGACATGCTAAAAAACAACCAAGTTTATAAAGCGCCATCGTCAGTTAACCCGAACCAACTTTTGCACCCGGAACTTAAAGACCAAACACCTTCGGTCAACTATAGTCGTCTGGAACAAACCATTGATACATTAGTACAGTCGCTAAACACTTTTATGAGCTCTATTGGTAATATGATGCAAGAAATGTTAAAAATGCAATCTATGATATTGCAGGCAGTACTTAACAAACCATGAACTGTTTAAAAATATGTTTCTGGAACATAAAAATGAACTCGAATACTTCCTCAAGAAACAAGAAATTAATTTCATGCTGATTGCAGAAACACATTTAACAAGAAATAGCTTTTTTAAAATCAATGGCTATACTTTATATGACACCAAAGACCCCCGTGGCAGAGCATGTGGTGGTTCAGCAATACTAATAAGGGCTCGAATTAAACATCATTTACTGTGTGATTTTTGAGAGGATTACCTTCAAGCAAAAAATATCTGCCTTGAAGAATTTCATCAAAACTTTGTTATTTCTTCGATTTATTCACCTCCTAGATTTCAAGTATAGCGACTTTTTCAAATCTCTAGGTCCCTGTTTCATAGGATCAGGCGACTACAACGCTAAACATACATTTTGGGGATCACGATTAATAACTCCAAAAGGTCGTGTTTTGTTTGACACAATTTTAAAAATGCGTCTCAATGTGATCTCAAGTGGCCAACCCACCTATTGGCCTACTGATCGACAAAAAATACCGGATGTTATTGATTTTGGCGTGTTTAAGGGTATTTCAAGAGAAATTATTAAAGCTGAAGCATCACTAGAATTATCCTCAGATCATTCGCCCACTATTGTCTATATATAGAATCAACAAAATATCGTATCACCAACAACCAGGACAAGCATAAATTGGCTAAAATATAGAAAATATCTCAGTACGCATTGCTCGGAAAACATCCCGCTAAGAACACGAGAAGACGTAGAGCAGTGTATAATTGATTTTGATCAAAACATCAAATTAGCTGCCCAACATGCAACCGTAACCCGGCAAATAGACATTAAATTACATTTATTCTGCAGATGTCGAGCGGCTCTTGACTGAAAAAAGAAAAATTCGTAAAGAGTGGCAAACATATAGATCTCCTCAACTTAAAACTAGACTTGAAGATTGCACGAAGCGGCTAAGAGACCTACTAGAATCTCGAAGGGTAGCATCTCTGAAGAATTACCTGGAAGATCTGGACCCAACTCCACAATCAGATTATTCATTATGGCGTGCATGTCGAAACCTTAAAAGACCAGTCGTTCGTAAGCCTCCATTGCGAACTTCTTGTGGAGGCTGGGCAAGAAATGATACCGAAAAAGGTAATCTGTTTGTTGATCATTTAAAAACGTGTTTACTCGAATTATCTCGACTGATATAGCTGAGCTCCCACCTATCGATGTTAGTCCGGCAGTTACCCTAAGGTTTGTGCTTCGAGGCAGTAACTGATTTAAACCCTAAGAAGGCTCCTGGTATTGATAAAATCAGTAACAAGATGTTATTTGAATTGCCCCGTATAGCCCAAAACATTATTCTTTTTGTTTTTAATGCCATTTTACGTCTTGAGTACTTTCCTACAAAGTGGAAGATTTCTTTGATTACTATGATACCTAAGCCTGGAAAAGACAACACCAAGGTTGAATCATACAGACCTATAAGCCTTTTATCAAACATATCAAAGATGTTTGAAAAGATATTAATAATTAAGTTGGACCCAATTCTGAGCGCCAAAGGATGTATTCCGAACCATCAATTTGGCTTCAGAAAACAACATAGTACGATCCAACAAACACACAGATTAGTAAATGTAATTAAAAAGACATTTGAAGAAAAAAAATACTGTTCTGCACTTTTTATCGACATTTCTCAAGCATTTGACAAGGTATGGCACGAAGGCCTTATATACAAGTTAAACTGAATTTGCCCAAAAAATCCTATAAGGGTAGTGTTTTAGGACCCATTTTATACTTGCTGTACACATCAGATATGACAACTAGCAATCAAGTGCATACATCAACTTTTGCTGATGACACAGCTTTCTTAAGTATTCATGAAAGCGCCCAAGTAGCATCACAACATTTACAAGACCACATAATAAAGTTGGAAAAATGGTTGAAGAAATGGAGAATAAAGGTGAATGAACAAAAATGCACTCATATAACTTTCACACTGCGTAGGGAGGGACTCACAACTAAATGATACCCCACCTTTCAGACGTTAAATATCTCGGTATAAATCTTGAACGGCGCCTTACTTGGAAAAGCCACATAGAATCCAAGTTAACACAAATGAAGTTAAAAGCAGTCCAACTAAACTGGCTTATTGGCAGAAACTCTACCCTCAGCTTAGATTGCAAACTACTACTGTACAAGTCGATCCTTAAACCAATTTGGTGCTATGGGACACTGCCTTAGCTAGCAATGTTGAAAAAATTCAAAGGCGCCAAAAAAAGATTCTACAAATGATCACAGTGGCTTCCTGGTATATCAAAAACTCTAATATCCACAAAGATCTAAACGTTCCAACAGTTAACTCAGAAATAGCGAAACATGCGGTAACGTATTTGAAAAAGCTTGAAACTCATCCAAATCCATTGGCGCGTAACATTCTTAATGCTCCTGGTTACATTCGACTAAAAAGAGAGATACTGCTTTTCTTGGCAGTACAATAGAGGGATGACCCGTGATTTCAACAATCGTAGAACATACTTTATTTTTTGTCTAGCACTGGCTGGACTTACTGTATATTTATTTTTATTTTAGAAATAAGATATGAGTAATTATTGTTAGTTCAAACATATTGAATATTCAATAAATAAAAATGAAATCAAAAAAAAATCAATATCCGTAATCATGGCTCTGCAGCTTTTGCCGTTGATTGCACTGCCGTTTTCAGCAGTATTTTCGATAAAAATTGGTCAATGTTTCCAACACTCCAAAATCCACACCAATTTGTCACTCTTTGTGGATGACTGCTTGACGTTAAAGTATGGGTTTTCCGATACCCAGATGAGGCAATTTTGTTAGTTGACATAACATCCGAGATAAGTATGTGCCTCATAGGAAGAAATTATGTTTCGTCCATATTCGATGTCTGATTACAGTATAGTAGGATCAAAGTCATAACGAAGCTTAAAGCAGCTAATTTAGTTAATATTGTGAACAGAAAAAATCTATCAGTGTTTAAGAGTGGTTTAGACGGTACGATTTTACGTATTTTGTGGAATAAGATTAACGTGAGTACCTGCCATACTCGGCCTAACCTCACGGTGGTCTTACCACCGAGTGAAACTTAGGCGTAGACTAGCGCCCCCATTGTGTAGTATAACAACACTTTACGATTGCCACCAATCGCTTTTTGTGTGTGATACAGTCACAATGAGTAGCAATTTATATAATATGGCAAGCCTTTCCAAGGCAAGCCTAGATCCATATTATAACCTCTTGCTTAGGGGTTTGGAGACTATCCAAACTCCGTCTGTTGAGAGTGCAACAGCACACTTGATCGACCTTGCACCTTACCTACTTAATCGATCTTAAACCACAACCACCACGTGTACCCCCGAAGGACACCTCACCAATAACCGGTCACAGAGAGGATAGGCTCTCTGTGGGGCCACCGATTCCCGTGGTACCAGTCCTTTGGGCACTGGTCAGGCCTCGAAGAGGACCCGTGTTATAAAACAGCAGACCTTTTCTTCCAGATTTAGGCTCTAGGAACCTTAGCGTCTGGTGCGCGGACCGCGTTAAAGCATTTGCCATATTCCTGCAGTGACAATTGGAACCCCCGGGGGTACGATTTTACGTATGTAAATTTCAAGAGAAAATAATATCAAAGTAGATCCGTGTTTAAGAAATAGACATCTAATTTTCTCAAAATTTATCAGTCCGCCAATGCAAAGGCATTTGTTTCAATAGCAATTTTTTAAGCACCTTATTAAAAATGTTTACATGTATTTGACTTTTCAATTATTCTATTAATGGCTTACTACATTATTCTAAAATCCAAATAGTTTATAGTTTATAAGGTTATTAATAGCATTTTGGACTAAAGTCACTTTTGGTCCTTAAATTAAGGTTCATTATAAAACTAATCGATAGTCGAATAATATTTTTATTCGGTAAAATATAAATTTCCATTTCTATCAAACTGATACTAATGGGTGATTTTTTTGAGGTTAGGATTTTCATGCATTAGTATTTGACAGATCACGTGAGATTTCAGACATGGTGCCAAAGAGAAAGATGCTCAGTATGCTTTGACATTTCATCATGAATAGACTTACTAACGAGCAACGCTTGCAAATCATTGAATTTTATTACCAAAATCAGTGTTCGGTTCGAAATGTTCAAATGTGACAAATTTTGTTCAGCGATGAGGCTCATTTCTGGTTGAATGGCTACGTAAATAAGCAAAATTGCCGCATTTGGAGTGAAGAGCAACCAGAAGCCGTTCAAGAACTGCCCATGCATCCCGAAAAATGCACTGTTTGGTGTGGTTTGTACGCTGGTGGAATCATTGGACCGTATTTTTTCAAAGATGCTGTTGGACGCAACGTTACGGTGAATGGCGATCGCTATCGTTCGATGCTAACAAACTTTTTGTTGCCAAAAATGGAACAACTGAACTTGGTTGACATGTGGTTTCAACAAGATGGCGCTACATGCCACACAGCTCGCGATTCTATGGCCATTTTGAGGGAAAACTTCGGAGAACAATTCATCTCAAGAAATGGACCGGTAAGTTGGCCACCAAGATGATGCGATTTGACGCCTTTAGACTATTTTTTGTGGGGCTACGTCAAGTCTAAAGTCTACAGAAATAAGCCAGCAACTATTCCAGCTTTGGAAGACAACATTTCCGAAGAAATTCGGCCTATTCCGGCCGAAATGCTCGAAAAAGTTGCCCAAAATTGGACTTTCCGAATGGACCACCTAAGACGCAGCCGCGGTCAACATTTAAATGAAATTATCTTCAAAAAGTAAATGTCATGGACCAATCTAACGTTTCAAATAAAGAACCGATGAGATTTTGCAAATTTTATGCGTTTTTTTTTTAAAAAAAGTTCTCAAGCTCTTAAAAAAATCACTCGTTACTAACACTTAGAAAATGCAAATTGGCGACTTTCTAATTTTGAATAATGTTGTAGACCTGAGTCAGTAAGCTGTAAAATGGAGAAAATATTTAAAAAATTATTCACATGTTAAATCAGCGCAAAATATCCTATTGCATGATCAAAAATATACGCCTTTAAAATTGAGCGAGTAGTCAATCAAAGTTCTGTTTTGAGTTAAACTTTGAATTGAACCAATAACAAAACTAGTAACGCTCTATTGTGGGTTAAACATTTGTATGAACAATTTATCTATATGTACCACGGTTGCCAGATTAAGAGATTTAGGGGATTTTTTTTCATTTAGTGGATTGGGGGTAAAAAAATATTCAGGGGGATTTTTTATATTTTACCAGGTGCTTATTGGTCTATTCCTATTTTTTCCACCAATAAATTAAAAATATGTAACATTCAGCTTTCTAATAGGTTCTTCTAAACTATTTGAACAACGTATTAGAAAGCGAATTTTTTTGTTATGCGCGTAGTAAGTATTACATGAAAAAACAACAAAATTCGTAAATAAGTAACAAACTCTAATTTGAAGAATACTTTTACAACAACAACACAAGAAACATCCCAGGGTAAAATTAAAGAGGCCTTCTCTCGGATACGATCCTCATTTTTGTTAGCCAGAGAACCCTTGGCTCTATCTTCTAAAAGATTCAGTACCCATTCAAACAAATAGGTACATAATTTTCCATTTTTAGATTTCTTATTTATAAAACACAAACGTTCATTGAATTGCCTTTATCTAAATCATTGCTGCTTGAAATTGAGATGCTTCTATAGTCTATCAGCCTGGAGGTTGACGGTTCGAATCACAAAATATTTTAATAGTTTAAATAAAATTAAATTAGAAATGCTTAAAATTAGAAAAAAAAACAGAAGTTTTTTTACTCCCAAAGTAGGAGTAAAGAGGCCTTCTAGAAGGCCCTCATACTCCTTCTTTTTACCACTGGGTAAATTTATATACACATATATATATATATTTATAATACTTACTTTAATATAATGAAAACTTAACAACCTAAAATTTTTGTTTTGTGAGATTTTTGTTAAAATTGGGATTAATTTAGGGGATTTTTTATTTAATTAATTTCAAATTTTTTTGAAAATTACAGAAAAAATTTTATTTATGTAATCACGAAAAATTATTTTATGGGATTTTTCCAAAAAAAGCTTGTGTGGCAACAGTGATGTGTACATACTTTTATGAAAGAAAAGTTCATATAACTCAAACGCAAAAATCTTTAAGTTTATGAATTATTGATAAAAATAGTCTCTCATATTTTTATAGCTTTTTAGAGATGAACTTTCTGTGCACATCATATGTTTTATCCCCCAAATAATCAAAAATGAACGAGGAGCGGATAAAATAATAGGTTCCCTAACTAAGCATTAAAAAAATGTCGAACAAATATATAAAATATTAAAAATTTTTCTCTAAATTTTAAAATATCTGTGTGCCTTGATATTGCTTAAAGTGGTTTTAAACGACTTGTGTTTGTCATATGACTTGTCAGTTTGATAAACCATATGTAATTTCATGTGTTTGTCAAAATAGGCATTTTACATACGGTTTATAATTTTTGCTTACAAACGTACATGCGTAATTACAACTGACATAACCTACAATATATAATTTTTCAGCCACACAGTTTTGTATTGCGAACCACAGCTGATGAAAAGATGCTTTGTTGTGCTTTTGCCACGCTTTTAGTGCTTTTGGTACCACAAAAAAACTAAAATAGCAAAATATCAAGTTGGCATTACAGGATGTCAGATGCTTTGTCACATCAAAATAGAACACGTTCTAAATGAAAAATGTCATCTGTATTGTACACATGGAAAATACACATGTTATGTTTGAAAGGGTTCACACGTCGTGTAAAACCATTTTTAGTAACTTAAGTGTTTATGTTGGATGTTTATTTCACATTGCATTTGAAAATAAAAAACGGGTTTTAGTTTTTTCCGTTCAAATTTGGTCCCACTGGGATTCACTTTCAACTTATTAAATTGACGCTAATTATACGGATTATTGGTATCGATGAAGATTAGAAGGTGTTTATAGTAAAATTGGATTTACAATTTTTTGTTTCGAAATTTGTTTTTAAACATAAATTGAGTTGTTGGTATCAGTGTTTCCGGCACAGTACATGAAATTATAATTTAGATAATAAAAAATATGTTTATTTCATAAAGTATTGGTTCATTTTTTGTGCTGTTATTAAACAAACAAATCGTGAGATTTTTTTTTAAACTTAACTGCTTCAATTTGTGTGATTCACTTCACAGACTTTTGTTAAATTGCGTGCATTGTTGGAAAAAATTTCAAAGGTCTTATTTATTCCGAAATATTGTCAAACACACTAATAGTGTTGTTATTTTTTTAAACTTTTATTATTAGACCAGCACTCAGCGGATGACCCCTACTCATAGAATGCATTGCTTCGGAGCTTGGAAATATGGTTATAGTATGGAGGATTGTCGGAGTAGTGTTTGTAGACGTTTGACTTAACTTTCTCATATTGTTTCGAGTTAATTGAATTTATTTACGAATTACGTAATTGAAATTTTTACTCTAAGAACAACGTGTATTTTCAAGTTAAAGCTTGATGGGTTGGACGTGAGGACTGGGTACCCCCAAACAAAGTTATTAACCTAAATATAGAGAACTGCAGTAGTGTCCCTCGCTAATTTTACATAGGCTTCTTAGAGAAAAAAAAAAGTGCGTTTATTGAGTTAAAGCCTTGGCATACTTTTACGTTTAAATGTTCATTGCATTTTTTGAGGATGGGAGCAGCGAAGCGCACCAGGGATAGATAGTCATAAATATCAAAAAGTATATATATATGTATATTTGCACGTCCTTACTTTAGTCGGGTATGTTCTGTAATCCGAAACCGAATGAAATTGAAATCGAATAAATTTTTAAAGAAAAAAATAAATTAGTTGCGCCTATTATTTTTAAACATTAGCAATCAAGAAAGTTATGTAAATGGTCTTTAATCAAATGTATAAGAAATAATATCAAAATGTTGTAAGATTTAAAAGTTATGACAATTTAAAATTTCATTCGGATTCAATTTCACTCGGTTTCGGGTTACAGAACATACCCGAGTGATTATAATATATTTGGAAAGAAACAAATATAAACGTTTTTGAAATAACTATTTTTAATAAGATGCGCTATTGCAGAATAATATTTTACTGTTGAACCAAGCAAAAAATATTAGAAATGATAGTAGCCAAATGAGCCTCATTGCCCCAATTATTTCTTGTTACTAACACGATAGAAAAAACTGATAGAAAAACTAAATGTCAACAATAGAAGAATCCGAAAACAAGTTTTACCGAAAAAATAATTGGAAAAAGCTTTACAAATATCTTTGTTGCAGTTAGGAAAAAGGATTTTTTACCAATTGCTATTAAGAAAGAAGAAAAGCTACTGAGATACTTTTATCTATATTTATTGACTAATTCTGTGTTTTTGCTCTTAATTTGGAGAAAAAAACTAACTTAACGATTATTAAATAAATATTTTGTATTTATACGCACGAACATTACAAATAATGTAAATGTTTCCTATTCTTTATTGGCTTCAAACGTTATTGTGTTACGAATCTATTGTGAAAGCAGCCAAAAACAATTTTAAATGCCGCAAAACGAGCACAAATCACCTGGGAGGTGGTTCTTTGACTCATATAATTTGTCTAATTTAATCTAAAATCTAATGTGATTGGGTGAAATGCAAAACCACGTAACTAACTAATATATTTATATTGATTATATTGTGAGATATGTGATTCTATACTTGTAGTAACATTCTTTTGATTTTCTTTCATAAATTTCTTATTTTTTATAAATTCAAAAAAAAAATCAAGATGGATAGAGATATTTCAATCTCCGAAATTAAAAATTAAAAAATGTAAAAAAGTTTTTAATTTTTGGGCCTTAAAATAAGCGATTAATTAAGTGTTGAATCACAAAAAATATAAAATATAATCACCAAAATATTGGTGATATCTCGATTTTTTTAATTGCATTTTTTTCGTTAAATATTTAGTTGATGAAAAAATCTTTCTTGTTATTATATTTACTTTTAAGTAAAATGAATTGGTGTAATTTCGGTTTTTAGTGAATTATCGGTTTATTTTTAAACTTTTGTTTGAATTTTCGGTTATCGAAACAACAATATTATACACGTACACAAAAAGCCTGAAAATATATAAAACTATAAAACTGTAACAGGACCATTTCTGTACATTTTTTAAATATTTTGTAGCTGTTGGAGATAGTAATCGAAATGGAATACAAAACACCAATTTTTGGAATTTTTGTCTGTGTACTATCTGGATAGATTTTAATAAAATTTTATGAGAATATACCTGTATCTTGGTTCAAATATAGGATACCTTTTTGCAGTTAAAAGAGAAAAGGTAGTAAAAATACGCTATTTTACCGATTAAATGATACTGCATACTTGGCAGCACGTGTTATTTTCGTAAGAGGGTAATTTTAGACAGATTTTAGATAAAAGTAAGAGCCTTTAAATTTGGTGTGAATTACTTTAAAAGCAAAATCGAACAAAATATAAGGCGGACACTGTTAGTTAAGAATATAGAAAAATATTCGGTTCATATTTTTTTGGCCATATTTTACACGTTTATTAGTGTAATTGAAAATGAAATTGTGATTTAAATCATTAATTTTACATATCCATAAGATTTCTAAAAATGGAAAAAAAAAACTAAACAATTAAAGAATTTTTAATTGTGAGACTCTCACACGAAATTATATAAATGTTAAAAAACTGTGTCAATAATAAACAATAAGTGCGAGCAAACGCACAGTCCAGACTAACTTGTCTTGACAATTCGACCTTTCCTGTTGCATAATCACTGCATCAGCTGTTATTTCACGGACTGGACTTATGCTACACCGTGGTTTCATATGATATGTGATCATGGTTAAGCATGACACTTTTGTCTACATACCTATCGTGTTCTATCACTTTAGTCAGCATAAGTATATGTATGTACTCTTAAACGCTATTGTTAATATTGGAACTTGATATAGTAACATCAAGTCACCTTCTTTGTACTGATAAGAATTTCTATGACGAGCATCATGTCTTTGTTTTCAATTTTCTCTCTCATTCATTTTATTTATGAGTGGTAGACGCACATACAATACATACAATAATATGTAGCTTCCCATACAGCCCTCGGCAATTAGCCAGTGACGACGGTCTGCACCGAAAGGTATGATAACAGTTATGTGACAAATATTTACCTCTCATTATTTTGGTTCTTATATTCACTTGTTTTAAGATTAATAATAACACAGTGCAACAATTTAATTTTTTTGAAAATTACACTAACTGTGTAATATAGGTTCGATTAAACTTAGTAAAACCTTATACTCAGTTTGGCGAAATTGGTGACCAATTTTTATTTATGGGTTTTGAAAGATTCGGAAAATTAATGGACCCTTCAAAAAAATGTTTTTGTCTAATATCTCATTCAAACTATGTGATATGGTTAACTTTGTTCGGTAATAATGTAGCTGAGGATTCGTTGAAAAATTTATTCTCGAACTTTTTTGAATAAGAACATATTAATACAATCTCAACATGTCTAGGTACCCTAAATTGCTCATTAAGATCACTTTTTTTACCTTAAAACTTAAATTTACTGAGAACTTAATTTGAAAAACATCAACAAACAAGGTTCAAATGCAAGAAATGTATAGGTTAGTAAAAACTGATGTTTTTGACGGATGCTATTTGAGGTGCCTGAACACGTTCAGATTGTATTGGTATGTTCACAAAAGTTGTTCAGTTTTAGAGTTACTACATATATAGTTAATGAAATTTAAGAGTGCCTGTAAGTTACACCGAAGAAAGTAAGAAAGTATTTTTTTTTTATTTTAGGAACTAATTATTTTTTTACATAATATTTATATAGAATTTATTATTATTAAATGAATCCTCGGCTACATTAGTTCCGAACAAAGTTAAGCGGTATCATATAGTATGAATGAGATATTAGACAAAAACTGATGACACCTTCGAAGGGCCCACCGATTTTCGGAATCTTTCGAGGTCCATAAATAAAAATTGGTCACCAATTTCGCTAAACTGAGTGGAGGCTTTTACTACCCGAACCTGTCACTTCCTTGTATTTTTTTCACTGTTGCACTGTGTAATTAAATTAATTGTTAATATAAAGAAACCATTATAAAATGTTTTAAAACCTTTAAAACAGTTTGTAAAGGGTGTTTTTTATAGAGGTATAGAACTTTAAGTTGGCATTACTTTTCAAGATGGCGACCGATTTAACAGCTGCCAAGTGATTTCTTCTCAGTTTGGTTTGGCAATTAATCATGAATAGACTCACGCCTGAACAACGCTGACAAATGGGCCCAAAACGAGATTACCGTTGTTCCCGATTTTCATAAGCGAATTTTGTTTAGCGATGAAGCGCACTTCTGGTTGAATGGCTACGTCAACAAACAAAACTGCCGCATTTGGAGTGAAGGTAATCCTCAAGTGTATGTCGAAACACCGTTACATCCAGAAAAACTGACTGTTTGGTTCGCTTTATGGGCTGGTGAAATCATTGGTCCGTACTTTTTCAAAAACGATGGTGGCCAGAACGTTACAGTCAATGGTGATCGGTATAGAGCCTTGATTACTAACTTTTTCATTCCTGAATTGAATAACCATGATGTCCAGGAGATGTGGTTTCAACAAGACGGCGCACAGAGGGGTATTTTGCCAATCTAGCCGGATATTAGGCCAAAAATTAATTTTGAGAAATGTTAAAATTTAAGTACGCAGCTCGACAGACAACAAAATTCTGCATCGTATAGTGAATTTTCAAGGCTTTTGCTTGATTTGTCGTTTTGGGACACTGTTAAAGTCAGGAAAGTTGACTTTAAACGATTTTGAGAGGTTTGCAATATATTTTTTGGTGGCTAAACGAAAGGGTTTATTATTAGCTACTTATGTTAATTTTTAGAAATTTTTTTTTTAATTTTGAATGCTAAAAAAATTTTGTTCAAAATTAAAAAAAAATTTTTTTTGTAAAATTTTTTGTCAAAAAAAAAGGGAAAAGCTTTTTAAGAGTGGTCTCCATCGCGATCCTGAAAATGTTATATATCACTACAAAATTTACGATCTCTATTTTTATACTGTAAAAAAACTTTGCGCATTTTTGCGCCATTTTTTTTGCGATTTTTTGAAAATTTTACCTCTTTATGTTTTTTCTTATCTTGGATAGGTAAATACGAGTAAGAAACCCTTGTATGTTTTGGTTTTTAATACCTGAAGGTAGATGTTTTTTATTTAAATCATTACATCTAACACTGTTATTACCTGTACAAAAACAATTTAAATATCAAAAGAGATATAGACGTAGATGCCCTTTCTTTCGGACTATCTACTTTACACGCCAGAATTCGCCTATTTGAGAGCATATTGCACCTGTCATATAAACTGACAGTGAAAAAATGGCAAATAAAATCTGATGCGGACAAAGCCATTGTTAACGCGAAGAAAAAAAAAATATCCAAGAAAAATTTTGAAGTGAATTAGGTCTAACAGTGGGTGTACCGAAAGCTGGATTTGGAAACACCAACGATGGTAACAGCAGAATATTTTTTTCCAATCCTGAATTTGCTGCAGAAATAACTGGAATTGAGTTTGATTTCATATACCGAAGGTTATTATTGAAGTAATATAAAGTTGTCACAAAATCCAAATGCACGAGTTTGCTGATTATTGCTTAGAAACTGCAATAATCCGCTAGTGCAAAGGAGAAGTTGTTTTAAATAAATTAATTGTTATAATTTTAAATAAAATTTATCGTTGCAATCATAAATAAATAATTACTATGAATAAATTATGTAATTATTTTCAGATAAATAAAATACTATTAAGTAACAAATTACAAAAATATTTTTTTAATAATATTCTTGGGAGGTTAGGCATTGGAAAGCTTAAAAATGAATATTTTTAGGAAATTGACAAAAAAATAAAAAAAATTTTTTTTTTTCACAGGGACGTTTTGGGAGTGGTATTGGAGGAATACCTCCCCCTGCCCATAAAAAAAAAATTTTATGGTTTTTAAAAGTATGTAATCTATTTCTTTTAATAATTTCATTATTTTTCCAATAATTTTTTATTTCACCGCCCACAAAAGGGGCGGGGCTAAAATGGCATTTAAGAATCTTCTGAGTCCAACTTTAAGTTTTTGAATATTCTTTGACCTTAAAAATTGTAATTGCTAAACAAAATGACGGGCAAATCAAAAAAAAAACTTGCATTTTTCAGAGGTAGGATTAGTTCTTCCAAGGGGAACTTTTTCTCCTTCATCCGATTTTTCCAATTTTATAGCTTTGACAGCCTATGACCACAACAGATTTTTCTGCAAAGTTTCATTAACCTGGCGGCACTCAGTACATTTTTAGAGCCAATATAATCTAAAAAAAAAGTAATGTCCGGCTAGATTGGCAAAATACCCCTATGTGCGGCGCAACATGTCACACAGCTCGTGCCACAATAGACTTATTGAAAAACACGCCTAATTTCACGTTTTGGACCTGTGAATTGGCCTCCAAGATCTTGTTATTTAACACAGCTAGACTACTTTCTGTGGGGCTATGTAAAGTCATTGGTCTATGCGGATGAGCCACAAACGCTTGACCATTTGGAAGACAACATTATTGCCGATATACGGCCACAAATGTTGGAAAAAGTCATCGAAAATTGGACGTCCAGATTGGACTACATATGCCAGTTAATGTAATGCCACAAGATTATCTTTCGGATAAATAAAATTCATGTCAATCGAATAATCCATCGTTGTTTTATTCCAACTTAAAGTTCTATACCTCTATAAAAAACACCCTTTATTTATTAAAACTTGTAATCTCTAAAGATTTAAACGTAGCAAAATTATAAATGGAAGAATTATTTAATTTAGAAAAAAATCTGAAAAAAGCTTTTTTGTTCTTAAAGTTTTTGTTTAAATTTAATACATTATGTTTCAATATATGTGAATTCTACCTTTACAAATGATATAAACTCCATACATGTGATTTATTTATTTTTCTAGTTTCCCTTTGTACATCTTATACAAATTTAATGCACGTTGTAGTTTGCCGACTTCAGGTGACTTCACTTCACCTGCATGCATCAAGCCATAGTGGTTGCATTTTTATGTTGCACTTGTGATCACAACTGAAGCTACGGGGAACCCAGAATACTAACAATCGTTGATGTTGAACCAACAATTTCGGTGTCATAGCCTGGGACACTGCTGCAATCGACATTAGGAAAAAAAATCAACAGAACATAAAAATAGTATTAACAACAAGAAAATTAAATTAAATTGTACAGCAAGTAGAGAAAAATGTAGTATTGTGCATGGGAAACATATAATACTTGTAACAAGAATAATTGTTAAATGCTAAGAAATAGCGAATAAAACGTAAATTTATATACATAAGTACATAAAAATGTTAATTATGAAGAAAAATTGAAATCGAAAAGTTTAAACTGTTTATAGTTTTACACTGAAAAAATTTAAATTGATTGGGACTTCCTAGGCTTTATTATGGGATTTTTTTGTTTGTTTTTATTTTTAAACTTTATTTAGGTAAAAAAAAATTATTTTGGAAATTATTTTGCTTTATTAAAATTTTAGCAATGCCCTCGAAGTCGTCAGCGAAACTATTTTGTTCGAATAGTGTATCTGCCTTAACAAAAAGTATAAGACTATATAAAATATCAATATAATATACGACCTTGTCTTTTGAAACTTAATAGCAGGCACTGTAATTTTGCAGAGTAAGTGTTAATATGACCTCTAAAACAGCAAGTCATAAAAACGCAAAATTAAGAGAGTTCTGCAGAATAACGAATACTAAAATTTTGTTGATAGCCGATTAAATAGATTACTAAATCGCACTACAGGTAATTTTTTCATCAGATGTTGAGGAAAATAATGCGTTTGTATTGAGTATTTGTTTGTATTAGAAAATATTCCTGCATAATTAGAATATATGTAAATATACCATATGGGTTATAACTAAAAATATGTATTTTTTATAATTTTTAAAGATAAAACAACATGTTTCTCCCAGTGCAGAAATTTTTAGTCAATTTGTTGTTATCGATGTCCCCAACTCTCAAACATAAACACATTGACAAAGTTGTCGCACAATTGTTATTTAAATAATAACAATTTGCGATATTTCTACATCAGTTGCTCCGTAATGGTCCTAAGTCTAAATAAATTCTGTAAAGTTACAAAAACATTTTAATGCAAAGCATGCTGTAAAATGCTAAGTAACAATTTTAAAAAAAAGTATTCACCCAGTCCATTGCACTAGATTCACATACACATGGATGCACGAAACAATCTTAACGAGCAATCGTTTTATAAACCTTCTAACACTTTAATGATTTGTTGCGACCTTTTACATATAAAACAAAACAAACCTGAAAACCTTCCAAAGACTATAATAATTTATACAAAATATAAAAACTACATCTGAGACTTAATGCACAGCGCTAATAGTTCAACTTTATAGGAAGGTTTTTAATCAAGCGAAATATTTGTTCGAACCATTTACATCTATTGTATGCTAATTGTAACTATTTTATTGCACATTTTATGTGAATTGTTCTACTGGCAATTGTTAAAAACATATTTGCATATCAATTCTACTTTTGTTTATTAAGTTAATTGTCTTTAATAGTTTTTAAAGCAAGTATTAATTCAACTACTATTTCGAATTTTACTACTTCCACATGTGACACACTGTGTGACACTGTGTGGCGATATCAAAAGATTATGGAAATAAATTTGTAATTTGGGGTTAAACGGCTTAAAATATTATCAGAAACCTGAATGTGCTATTTTTCCTCTGAAACCATTTACCAGACCTAGGTTAAATTGTGTAATTTTATTACGAATATTGGAGTTTTTAAGTACTTTTTGTTTCGTTTTAGGAATCGTGGGATTTTCCTAATGCTACGAATAAACCTACATCTAATGCGTTATTTGTTATCAGGTTACTTTGTGGTTCAACAGAAAAGGCCATATTCGTCAAAACAATAACTTCTTAATCTTTGTTTTGAAACTTGCTGCTATAGCAGAGAAACTAATACACAGTTGTGAATTAAACAAATATTAAGTATTCTCACTGCAAGAAGTTTCGGAACATATTGTTATTTCTTATTTAACCTTTTTGTTATTTATTCATGTTAAAGACTCTCCGTCACAATTTTTTGTAATTTAAACTTTAGTTTTTTATCGTGTTTCAATACATTAAAAATCTAAAAATGACAAGTATATAAATCCACTTAATTTATGTCTTTAAACTTTCTTCAGTAACATTTCAAACCAACTGATATTTGAAAACAAGCATAATTGAATCGTTTTTACGTTATTATTCTACTGAAAAATGATGCCTTCACGCATAATATGAGTTAATTAGTTTACATATAATTAGCATTTTATATTGATAATTTGTATAATTTTTTAGAAAATACAACTTTTAAAAATGGAGCCTTTAAGTTACTTCAGTTGAAATGAAATAAAAGATTGCAAAAGTAGTTTACAGCGCCCTCTAGTCACCGTACATGAATGGAATTTAGGAAAAATAGAGAGTTTCTTATAAGGAATGATTTTTTATAAGTTTTTATTGGTAATTATTTAGTTAATTAAAAAGTTTATGCTATGTTGGTTTGCAGCGAACAGTAAAATGTTCGCTCAGAAGGTATCGAAGTTTCAATGCCACAGGTGTTTCTTCTTGAAATTCCATAGTGGAAATACCAGCATTAAAAATTCAAGCATTAATTATTATTAAAACTATAGCCTGTCGCACTGCGCTAGACACAAATTACTGGTTTTCTGGTTACTTGTATATCAGATATATGTACATAGCTTTCTAGATATAGTGGAAATATCTCATAATATTGATGAATGTATGCAATGTTTACACCTTTATAGGAATAGGGTTTGGGATTTCCCGGACTTTTTCATTTCCCGGGAAACGGGCTGTTTTTAGAGGACTGGTTTTTAATTGTTTTACAATTTGTCTTGCCCGATCTATAGCATATTTGTAAGTTTGTAATAGCAATATTAATAATAAATAAAATATATTTGAAATTTCTTTTAGAACAAATCTTCTTCTAAAATCCATTTCAAGTAGGTTTTATTTATTATGAATATGGGCGTAAAAATATTACAATTTTAAAAATGCTTCATTCAGCACAAAAATTATCCAATATTTGTGTGGTAGCAAAAGAAATGCTTATTTAAAAATAATAACCACTGAATTTTTTTTAAAGTTCTCATGATTCTAAATTTCCAGTTTCACGGGAAATTAGCAAAAATTTTCCCGGGAAATTGTTTATAGCTTTAGCAGTATTTGGGAACCACAAAAGTAAGTTATTATGTGAAAGTTATTAATTAAAATTTTTATTGTAGCGTGCCCAAACATGTACTCTTAAATATTCTTGTTGTTAGACAACAGTTTGTACGTGAGCGCTCGTAATTTTAGAATATGTCGTTAATTATTGTCACTTTACTTTTGCACGTCCACTTGCAGTTACTTTTGGAATGAACGCAACACAAAAGCGTCTGTACTGTTCTCATTTACTGTAGTTTTAACCTGTTTACTTAACAAGTTTCTGGGTGTTTTTCTTTCTTTAGATTTAAAACTTCTGGTGGACAATAAATGAGATCAATTCAAAGTTACCAACTACAGTTTACCAACTACAGTTACTAACACGAGATTGTAGATTAATGTTCATGTTTCGGATTTATGAGGCTTATTATTTTTACTTACATTTACTGTTGTTTCTTATATTATAAGTATGTCTACGAACTTAAGAGTCGATTTGCCTTTAACCCACAAATAATACGAAATGTAAAATGTTTGTATAGAAGCGCATAGTCTCACTTGTACATAAATAATTACCCAGGAGTACACCCTTTATTGCCCTTCGCAGGGGTTTATTGATCCCCCGAAATCTGTAGGCACTCCATGCGATCTACTGGTAGCGGTCTATTAATTATTTAACAAAAAAAGCAAGGGTGAATCAATACAACCGCAAAAAATAAAAACATTGGCGTTGTTTTTTGCCCGCAGCCTCGAATGGAGGAGTTTGGTATTACATTTGCGAAATTTTCGAAACTATGCCTGGCAGATTGATGGTCTTACATTTTCTGTATCTCTTCTGGTGGTTTGGCATAGTTGATTTCAACCCGAACACAATATATATACTTTATGGGGTCGGAAATGAAATTGTAAAAATTACACACGGAATGACAAACTATAAGTACTCGTATATACCTTTTTCTACCTGTAGTGAAGGGTATAAAAAGTAAGTAAAATTATCATTTCCAAAAGTGTCGTTTCTATTTTTGTTATGTTTACTGTTTTGAAATCTACTTTAAATTGAAATCGAAATACACAAAAATGAAAAATAAACTTACTTTACAGTTTTACTGATTTTTTAACTTTATAATCTGTGAAAAAAAATTCAACAGCATCCAAAAATTTATGGTTGCCAATTTGGAAAATAATATTAACGACTTTTAGTTGTTAGTCGCCATGCCTAATAAATTTCGGCAACTGACAACGGAGCTGAGTTTGAGTTGTCGTCCATAATCGACCTATAATCGGGTTAGAATGTCCTACGAAAATATTATTCCTGCTATTTCACACAAATCTGCACCCAACAGCACATACATTAAATGTAAGGTTTTCCTATTTCTATTCACCATGAAAATCAGAAATACTCGTATAATTTCAAAACACTATGTTTTGTTGTTCCCTCTTTTGGAATCCTTTGTTGAAACCATTTTATTATTAATCTTCCGCTATTTATTACAAAAGTTGAAGTTTTAAGTTGCTGGATTATTTTTTACTTATGTTTTGTATTATTGAGTTTAGAATTTATTTATTACAAAAATCATTTATAAATTAATTTGTAGACAGTTTAAATTTATTAATATTAATTAAATGCTACTTTATCTTCAGTTTACCTCAAATCAATTGAAAATACCACTATTTAGCTAGAGTTGACAACATACCGATTTTAACCAAAAAATTTTAAATTAAAACTTGTCTAAACAACTTACGAGTAGCAAGTTACTACAAACGTTAAAAAAAATTAAGAAAAAACTTATTTTTACGAATTTTTCACAACACGTCGGAAACATGTAGGTCGGAAGTTTTTTTCCTTCGAACAATACACCTTTGATGCTTTGAATTAAAAGTAAAATACTCACAAAACGGGCTGTGTTCTTTGAAATATAAATGAGTTTTTATGCGAAAATAATACATGAACCAGCCAAACAATGTCGCTAAACTCAAAAAATTAAAGTCCAAACATTTAAGAAAACTTAATAACTTTGTTTTTAAGAAACTTAACTCTATTTTTTGAGTGTAAAAAACCCATACATTATATTTTCGTTTTCTCAAGCGTATGTAGGTTGCAGACCACGACTGTCTCAACAAAAATATGCGACAAGAAAAGGGAGAAAAAAGCTCAAAACTCAAGAACCACGGCATAAAGTCTGGCACTGAACATAACTTCAAGCGTATTTGTTGTTGATGATTTATTTTTGTTCAAATGTATAAAGCGGACTTGTTATTTATTGTTGTTTTAAATTATTATGGTGTTGAAAACTGTCCTATAAAATTGAGAAATAGTAGGACTGTTATTACATATAACGTTAAGGTTTAAATAAATACTTGAAAGCTATGAATTAAATTAAAATGGTGTAATTTGTAATAAGGTTTAAAAATTGGCGAACCAAACCTTTTACAATAATTGTCGTACGGCTGTCAGATATTACAACTCTACTAACAGTCATGCTCATTTTGTTGTTTTATCATGAATAGACTAACGGTAGAACAGAGCTTAAAAATTTTTTTTGAAAATAGGGATTCAGTTTGAAAATGTTTTACCACAATATTCCATCCCATGCTCAGGCTAAACGGACCTGCCAATAAGCAAAATATTTACTAAAAACATGTTTTTTCCAACAGGATGTGAAGTTAAATACTGTAGGATTTGGCCGCTAAAGGAAGCAATATAAAGAAAAAAAATATGAATAAATTTTGTATTAAATAATATTTAATGCTATTTTTTAGTGAACTTTATAATGGACGAATAGTTATCATGGATATTCGCAGAAATATAACATGCACTTGACAACCAGTCGGTTATGAAACGAATGACACAAGTGAATGTGTATCTCATCTAATGCTGGAATGTGTTCTAAAACTTAACAGATGTGCCTCGGTTAATGAGGTAACGTTGATGTGGGTTAAAGGACACTTATGCACAGCTGAGAATGAAATAGCAGACCAGTTAGCAAAAAGGGAATCTTCTGTGAATTTTTGTGGACCTGACCTCAGAGTTGCACTGTAAAATGGCCTAAAGCGAGTGAAAGTCGTACAATGGGTGAACTCACTAAACCTGAAAAGATGGAGAGAGTTGCTACATTCAGACAGGCTCAAATGGTGCTCAAATATATGTAAATTAGCAATGTGGGGTGCTACAATTTCACAACTTTCAGATCCCAACATTGTTATGAAGTATGAAAATTTTGAATCTGGTAAGAATCTTACAATAAGCAACTTTTTAGCTGATTGCTATCAGAATCAGAAGTATAAAATCCACCTTTACCATTACCTTGCTTTGATGGATCAACGGTTTTTAACAGTTTAAAAAAGCTTAAATTTTCATAGAAGTACGGTCCAGATGTTATCAGAGTTTTCAACATATCAGTTGGGCTTGGTTATTTTCCTAAAGCATGGAAGGACATTTTGATTATTGCATTATTTATAACCTAAACTTTATGAAAAAACTGGTTGCTGCTCAACAGTGTTTTCAAATCGGTTGTTCGACTATTATTGTTCTGTAAAAACCTCATGGAACTGAACCCTAAAAAGTGCAGATATGTATTAGTTTTTCTTCTGTAAACAAACCATTGTACACATCTCCTGTCAGAACTATTTATCAATAAGGCTCAATAGCTTGGGATCTAATTTGCAAAGTTTATAGAAATTGTTCATAGATTCTGTGCAAAAACAGTTCCTCTTATTTTGTCTTCAAGGCAAAATCTTGAAGACTGTCGTAGACATACACCTGAAAATCACGTATCCTATAACAAGCAATATAAATCATAAAAGTAAAAGATATCTCCATAGATTGAGTGACTTGAACATTACACAGAGTGTGTACTACAATGTCCACTATAACAACAAGTATTAAAAACAAAAATTAAAGGGTGACCGCAGAGGAGACATAATTTTGACGGCACAATATCTTTCGTATCGTAATATGCAGACAATGTGAATGTAAAAGAGAGTGTGTATTACGATGACAGCTATGCTATAAAAATTTTGACAATTTAAACCCCATATTTATGACAGTTTTAAATTATTTATGGCCCTATTAATGTGTGATAAATTCAAAGGAACAACCAAGTTCAGTTGTTATCTCCAACATTTTGCTTGCTGCTAATAAAAACTACAAATAAACTCGTAAATTATTCTTTTAGATCTAGAAATTTCAAAGAAAGCTTTACATATTCCTACGTGAGAACTAAACAACTGCAATAATATTGCGTAAGTTTCTGTTTAAAAAAAACTATAAAATTTAAAAATATAATTTATTTTAAGTACTTTGACCTATAAAGAGTTTTTTCGCAATCTCATATAAAACTTTTTTATTTTTAAGTTTAAAAAAATGATGTGGTCATTAAGGCAATTAGTTAACCAGTTAATTTAACGCTTCAGTGACAGCTTATAAATATTGGAATATAAAAAAGTTGGAAAATAGCTGGTATCATGCTGTTAAAATTTCATTCACGTATGGAAAATTGTAATCCGTGCGTGACAAATCAATAGCTACATAAGTAGCAGTTGTAAGCAGTTTCAAATAATAAGTTGGATAATTATTTCCAGCTAATTACAATAAATAATTTAATTTATACTATAAAGTTGTGCTAATAATTCTTTTTTCAGTCATTTCTTATCAATATCACTTGAATAAATTTAATTTGTTTAAAGCTTGAAACTTAATTTTTAAAGTTGACTTATGTGCAATTTAGGTAATATTATCGAGTTTTAAGAAATAAAAGTGCCTAAGTTCATACATACATATTGCTATTAGGTCCATACTTCTGAATAATTTACAAAATTTGGGAAAATGTCAGACTTATATATTTTTGATATTATAGCTCATTTTATTCTTAAAAAATTGGTTATTAAAGAAAGTTTTTACGCGTCCAATTAAGCCACTGAATATTCCTTCCTTTAAAGTATACGTTTCACATTCCTTACGCACTAGATTTTATTTCACAATATCATATCTGCAGAAAAGTAAATTGCTTCCAATGAAGTCTCAGAAGACTTCTGCTGCGAGCAGAGCGCTTAGTATTCTAACTTGATCCAGATCGCAGATGCCAACCACAATTTGTTGCCTACAGGTTAAAACTGCGATTCCACAATACAGATCCCAACTCTTGGGATCCAAATTGCTTGTGAATAAAATCGAGTATATTTTTTTTAAAAAGTACAAAAAGGATCCAAAATATATGGACAAATAGCGTACGCACAAAAAAAAGTATACAAGAGTCCAAAATGTGCATTGTCCACTATATTAGTGGACGGTTGGTCACTTTATCTATGTTATATGTTTATATACACTTTAATTGCATTAAACTAGTCACATAGTGCTATCCGAGTCGCGGCTTGATGATGACGTTTTCACATTGAACGCGCTCGCTCGGTTGAAAGAAAAATTTTTGTTTTATAAATTAAGAGATTAATTGAATATTTTAACAGATGTGCTCCTCTTTGCCGGCAGACCAACTAGCAAAAAGGAGATCTGAAATGAATTTCTAATGTGACCGAAGTTCCTACAATGGATACGCCCACTAAACCTGAAAACTCGAATGAATCCAGACCAGTAAGGTATAACAGAAATACATTAAGGTGGATAACTGAGTTAGTGGTAGGTCACGGAAACTCCACATATCATCTAGCCAAGATTAAAAGCGAAGAAAATGATACTCGCAAGATAGCAGCCCACATTGTGTTTAAATGTCCAGTATAAGACTTAGGAACACGGGCAGAAACTTGTTAACTCTGGGACCTAAGACTTCGACATATACTAGCAATTACAAGACTCCGTGATAAGTTACCAGTCGGCGGTCTGAAATCATTAAAATCAAGAGTAAAGGCTGGTTGTAGCACGTGACTCAATAAAAGTAAACTTGCCGTAAATTACATATCAGTTGCCTATAATCATCGTGTCGATCGATTTGCATTTACTTACGTAATTCATCCAAAATTTTCTTTTAAATATTAAAGTTGATATTGTCGACAATAGGCGGAGGGCAGTTTTGGCTACTAAACAATTCTAGATTCTTGTAGTTGATATCAATGTTTTGATAATTCCAGAATATTCCCAATCATTCTACAACATCCCAATAAGTTCCGTCAAGTAGTGAAATGTTTTCGATAAATTTTCAATGTTCTGGACCAAAACTTTTATAGCTCAAAATTTGCAGACCGTAAATATGCAAAACCAAGCCTTTCATATAAAATTAGAAATCTTCTCCATGGATGAGTATGGAGGGCTACCACACCCCTTGATTATAGCGGAACTCGTTTCTGACTTTTTGAACACTTACTTTAAAAATATACTTTATGTATTTCCAGGACAGTAACTTTCAGTCCACTAGTAAGAAGACAGCCTCCTTAAGTTTAATTAAAATAGTGCACCATCTATTTCAATAGATAAAAAGTGGTTTACTGGTTTAAACAATCGTCGTCACGCCAGAAATACTTGATAAAATCCATGAAATAATATTGGATCATCAGAGAATTAAAGTACATGAGGTGGGTGCTGAGGCTGTTGGCATCTCAACCGAGTGAATCATCACATTTTGCCTGATATTTGGATATGAAAATGCTATCCGTGCGGTGGCTGCTGTTTCATCAAGGGAATGCATGGGTGCATATGTGTGTAGCCACAATGGCAAAACTCCATGAATTGAATAACTGCTACCCCGTCCAGCGTACTCTCGATGTTTAGGCCCTTGGAAAAAGCCTATTTTTACGGCCTAGAGAAATCTTATTATTTGAAAGAATAGAAAACTAGAAGGCCTAGCTTGACTAAATGAATTGAAGGAAATGTTGAAAAATAAAATGTTTTTTTCCGATATGGTTTATTCGAAAAGCCACGTAATTATATTTAATTATGTATATTTATTGATTTAGTTGTGTTAAATTATATTTATTAATTTGCCCTCAATCAATAATATAAATAATATACACATATTGAAAAATATTGGAAAATTTTGTATAATGTGTGTTTGGTGGTAGCCTTTTAATATTGAAATTATGAATCGTTTGTTACTGTAATGTTATTAATTTAACTAATCACAATGCTAAATTCTCTTCAAAAGATATCTGCTTTAAATAATTTTTTGTTGAACAATAATTTGACATTTTTGTTAACAAATATGACTTAAAGAAAACTACGTCACTCTTTTCCACTGAAGTTATTGCATAACGATTTATCACCGGCTTTCAAAAAATCAAAACTAGAACAGTGACAACAAATCCGAATTATACCACACAAACCAAAAAACATGTTTCGAACAAAATTTACGTCATTTTAACCGAAAGAAACAATAATAACAAATCTATGTTATAAGCCGAGGCACCCACGCAAACCCCTGTGTGTCTGTGAACACACACACAATCTCAACGAGACTTCCACAAGCAAAACATTTAAAAAAATTTTCAATCAGTAGTATGCCAGCTTTCAACAGGGTAGATTTGCGACGCTTTGTTTTATGAAAGTGGTACACTCTATATAATAATTTTGTTTCTTTTTATTGTAGCATTTTCTACGATTACATTAAAAAAAATTGGAGTGAAAACAATTTGAAAAAATACTTGTTACACATCAATGCTCTGCTTTTAATATACATATTTATTTGGGCGTTAAAATACCCTGCAAGAAATGTCAATAGTGAAACTGTACTGACTTACTATTGACACAGTCACCAGTAGTAGGGATATATAATACCCCAGACAATGTTATTTACTTTAGACATTTAACATGTGCTTGTTATTGAAAATGCACTATTGACTAAGTAGTTCTTTTGGGATCATATGTAGACATTGGAACTAGTGATTCCCTAGTACATTTTAGTAATTCTAGTCTACACTTTTGGTACTTTTCTGAAGTAAATGTATGTTAGTTATGTGATTAAGTTATGTGATTTTTAGAACCGATCGTGTAATAAATTGTAAACGTTATTAGATTTCTTTTCTCATCAAAGGCAAATATAAATATGTAGACTCTTTGTTGACAATGTCGACAAGGAGTCACCAAAATAAATGACAAAAGTGGTGACTTGGAGACACTTGTTCCCAGGTTTCCTTCAAGGTATTTATTTATTCGTTACAGATAATTTTATTTACACATAACTATTTATATTATTATTATATAATGATTAAGTTATAAAATAGAAAAATAGACCATGTACAAAGCAGAGATTTTTTTAGTGCAAAACACCAAACATTCTCATTTTAACCACTATCTCTGGTTGGGGGCTCTTGGTCATAAGGCTTTTTTTGTTGTGTGTCAACAATAAATAAAACACACCGGAAACAGTCGTTAAATGTGGGAAAAGCAACAACAATATAAGATGCATTGGATTTTGTGCGTGTGAGGTAGGTCGAAAAATGTTTGTGAATCAATAAAATCGTCACTCTTTTTGAACGAAACAAATAAAGATGTTAAATTTATCACATTATTCAAATAAAATATAAAAAAACAACGCACTTCCGTTTTACACTACGGCATTGCTAATGTCATTTATTACTTAACTGTTTAAATATAATTATAACGGCTTGATTTCTTTCATATTCTAAGAAACCTACTTGCTGCCGTTTCAGTTTTATTCAAACATTTTGGACACTTACACATTCTGCGAAATGTACACAGTTATACAAATTCAAATGAGTTTATAAAATCTTAAACCATTTCTTACAACAAATCGGCTTTTAAAATAATATTAAAATATCAATTTAAATTGAAAAGTTCCTCATAACATATTTTATCTGTTAATGGGCGTTTTGAATGCCCAAACATACAAAACCACCATATTAGGTAACATAGATGTAATAGTGTAAAAAACTAACTTTTTGGAGTTTCTTAAAATCTCACTTTAATATGTGTCAGTGCTGCCAACCCAAAAGTTGTGTACTGAGTTCAACTTAAAAAGTTGTTAGTTTCGAACAAATATTACCACCGTTTAATCAACTTTGTTGTTCATCAAAGAATTGAACTCCAAGCACTACATTTAAAATAATTTGATGAAAATTCTATATTAAAGTCACGTAATGTTAGGCCGCTCTTATGAACCCATTTTAGTCGGAGTTCATTAAGGGCCTTTGTAATGCACCAACTACCATCCCTATAGAACTCCAGTCCTTAAGAAGCACCTCGAAATGCTTCCAGAATTTATCAGGTTAGTCACATTCGCAACCATAAGGTCTTGCAGGTCCTGAAAGTCTCGTTGGCCCAAATATTATAAATATTGCCGCCATCGACCTTTCCTTATCCATTAAGGGCCAAGAATTTTAGACAATCTGTAAGTGGTTATTGTAAGCCAAGTATGAACCGTTTCTTTTAGTCACCGTTCTCAAATGATCTTGTTACTCGTTTTATTAAAACCAGGCGGTTTTTTTGGTTATAAATCTGTTATTGCCCATCAATATCACAAATTTTAAAACTGAGTGGGACTGCTGCACCAACATTGCTCTAATGGTAACTCAGTTACAGTTACATCAGTTAGTATATTTGGAATAAATAGATTAGTTCGCACGAGAAGCTTACATATGGTTGTTCTTTTGGACCGAGATCTTTCAAGTCATTTTTAGGGATGATGTGATCTGGAGATTTGTGTGATTCCCTTTTTCTTTAATCAAGATCCCTTTGAAATCTACCGAAAAAATTTACTTGTGACTCTGGGGTTATGAGTTCAATTGCCACCAAATGCTCTAGTCTATTTCATTAAAAGTTCGGCTGGAGGATACCTGGATATAATCGGAGAACTTTAAGCTGGTTAACTGTGTTAGTGACAGGCCATAGAAACTTCTAGCATCATCTGGCTAAGATAAAAATCGAAGTAGACGACAATTGCACAATTAGACGGTAGCGCGTATTGTGTGTGAATTCCGGCAAACTGGCTAGCATTAGACTCAGGACCACGGGCGGAAAAATTTGATCCAAATCGAAGTCAGTTTTTTCTTATATAATTTAGATTGGGCGAAAGCACTTAATAATTAAATTAATAATTTTAATTAAACACTGCCTACCAAGACCTAAATAATAAAAGAGTGGCAACTTTGATAAATAACATTTTTAACAGTTTGTCTACAAGTTATTTTTTTCTTTCAATTATACCAATGGAAAACCCACGCGACATTTTTCACGTTTTTTACAGTATCGTTCATTCATTCATAATTTGTCTTTGATTTTGTCATATAAATTTTCGCAAACAGTTGTCAAATTACTACGAGTATGCAGTACAGGTTTGCTGCTTGAGAAGTTGGATTTAAAGTGTCTGCTGGTCTTTTCGCGGAAAAACCAAACAACATTTTATTGCCATTTAAGTTGCTGGTTATCACCTGTAGGCCAGTAGGTAACAGAAGTATGGTTTTGTATTTTAGTTACAAATGCCACAAACGGTATTAAGTGTCATTGCACCGCTGATCTAAGGCAACAAAATATTTTATTGCTTCATACTATATTTTTAACAAACGTAAATTGAAAAACAATTCTTTTGTTACTAAAAATATACTTTTGCGGGTATTTAAATAAAATTCAAATTAATATTTTAATTCTCTTTGAATTAAAATAAAAAATGTGTGTTCATTGTTTGTTTACTGATTTGCTCCTACGATTAAAATACGATATAAAGAATTAATGATCTGAAACCAAAACTGTATATTTAATTATTTATTTGATTTCTTTTTTACATGTAGCTCGAATATTAATGCCAAACCAACCTCACATGGGGTCTACACATGGGATAAGATCCGGGAAATTTATCTCAACAAACGTTAAATACAATCACAGAGATAATTTTATTACATCAACTTACATGTAGACCCATGGCAAAATAATACTAGGTAGTCGCATTACTACTACAAAAAAATCTACATGTATTTTGCTGGTCAAAATTTTATTTCCAGATGTCAAAATAAGCTAACTGAAAAGCAAATTGTGCGTTGTATTTCTTTTAGTATTTTTAATTGTATCCAAATAAATACTGACGAAATTTCAATTGAAGTACACTTGATTTCAAATAATTGTTCAAGATTGATATTTTTAAATTAACAAAAAAATAATACAATAATGTGCCGTTGAACCTACTCTCTATACCTGATATAAATTTGTCTTTATAATCTTCAAATCATTGTCATGACAAATTTTTAACAGGTATAGACTCTTCTTATTAGTGTTGTTTCAAAATTAAGACAATTTTGTAAAGCCTCCAGCTCAGACAACTTTGTCTTGATAATAAACGTCTATTAAATGTGATTTCTTTTCAGGTTTTTTATTCAACAAGTAAGTATATTCCGCTAAAAAGTATTTTTTATATTTTTGCAAATACCATACGTGTATTTATTATATTTTCGGTTGTTAGCTTTACATATGTACATGCTTGTGAATTTGTTATTCATATTCAAGTTAAATTTTGTAGTGAAACAGTTAAATTTTGTTACATTATATAAAGACGAATTCATACCAGGTGGAGTCGATAGCCCAGCTGATTGTTTTTTGCTCTCGTTTTTTTGCTAATGTCTTGTCATTTACAACACAGAAGAGTTGTGTTGTCTTGGCTATAACACATCTTGTTTTTTCTTCAATTGTGACTTCCAACATCTAAATGTTGTGTATGTCACAGAGTTGCGATTTATGTTAGTATCAAGACGAATTTATACCAGGTGCAGGCGTTAGCTCAGCTGAATATTTTTTGCTCTCCTTTTTTTTGGAAATGTCTTGTCGAAAATACATTGTTTCATATCTGCCTGTCGAATGTCAAAGTTGTTGTTTTTTGTAGTTTTTGCCGAGCTGATAGTCTGTGCACCGAGCTGATAGTCTGTGCACCTAATGCTCTTAAATCTGTATTTAGTCTTAGAATTAATTCTGGAGATTAAATAAACTAATAATAATATATATAGAGAATAAAAATAGAGAAAAATGTTTGCTTGGTAGTATCATATAGAGAAATAGTGTTTAAGAATGTAAAACAATTTCAAAAAGTCTATCTCCTATGAAATATAATATAAAAATTTAAATTTCTCATATCCTATTTCTTTGATAAATTTGTTTAAATAGAAAAGTAATAACAATTGAAACTACCTTGTAGATAGTTAAGAAGAGTGCTGATGACGGAAGTAGCTGTCTAGAAAATACATTCCACTCTGTTGGTGTCTAATTTTTCTTTATCTCTTTATAATTAAGAACTTCAGCCTAAATAATTAATTTAATAATTATAACATTTATAATTAATAATTATAATAATCAAGGTCGTGGACGTTAATGTTGATCGGTTTTTTATTATAATGAGACCAGCAAGAACTTGTGACAATTCAAACCCATTGAAACTACCAAACAAAGAGTAATAAAACTTTTTTTTAAATGAACAGTCTTAATTACAATATACACACATACATACAATATACATACGTAATATTTACATATATACACTCATTTTTATAAAATTTTTCCATATAAACAAGGATGGCTGTTTGTTTTTGCTGCAGGAGTTAAACAATTTCTTAAAACCATCAACCCGATGTTCTGCCATTCCGCCGATTAGATTTTCTGCTGATGTTATCTAGGAAAGAAGTAGCGGCAATGATTTTAATATTGGGGTTTTGCAACCAGTTGTTTGCTGCATTTTGTTAGTTCCAAATTGAAGCTTTCCTCGGCCATTATCTGGATTTAATGGCATCATCTCTACGAGATTTTTTAACTGTCTTTATTCGTTTTTTTTCTAAGAAATATTTTAAATTATGGTTATAAATGCCTAGCAAAAATAATAAAAACTTACAAACCTTACTCCATTTTAATTTTTCAACTTATCACGACATTAAGACAACAAAGCTTTAGCTACGAGAATTACATAATATTTCACTTGGAGCCAAAATTTTTGTTTCTAAATAAAATTGTGTTTATAAAATTAATCCTCCCTATTTTTTGTTTATCTTTATCAGACGAGGAAGATATACGCATAAGGAAAGATATAAAAGTCTTTGTCTTTATCGGCAGCTGCGGAAGATACAATTTTTTAACTTTTGAACTTTTTTAATTCAATACGTTTCTTTTTCCGATTTAAAAAAGATTTCGACTGACAAAGGAAGTATTCCGTTTTATTCTTTGCCATCTAAATTATATTGCACCTACACATGTAAGTCCACAGCCGGGCCTCTCTCGCTCTCGATTTTAGCAAGAGGAACTTTCCTACATAGTGTGTGAAATGATTACTTAGTAGGGTTAGGACAGAGCACAGTCTCAAAAATAATTTGTCTCGTAATACAAGAAATGAAAAATAAGTTTTGCTAAAAATTCATAAAATGTTGTTCTCAGGGATTACATGCATGGACTATTTATTAAGTAAATATAATATGTATTTCTGGAGGTTTGTATAAAAACGTTTTAACTTGAAATTTGTAACTATTTCTTGAATTTTCTGAATGTAATTGGATGTGTAAACGGCACTCACAAAGGACTAAAGGCCAACTGAAAATGATCATATGTTCCTCCATAGGAAAGGGTAACACAGCCTTCATGCTATGTTGGTATTCCTGTAAAATATATTGCTAAATAAAATATGAAATAATCTTTAAGATTCTTTTTCATATTTCGTCGCGTTTCTTCTTAAACCACGTAAGCGTCATTTTTTTGAAATTGACTTTTTAGGTTTTTATGGTAGAAAATAACAGTTGCCACCAGACTAGACTCTCATCTTAACAAGTTTGTATGAAAAATAAATAAATCCATTTTGAAAACCATACAAACGACATTCGCATGCAAAATATAATGGTTTTTATATTTCAAGTTGGAAATGTTAAAGTCTCAACCACAAATTTTTTTGTATTTGAGATTAAAAACTTTCAGACCAATTGAAAGTTAGCGAAAGATTTGGCTACAGTTAATTGTAAGTAACATTTTTTTTTAAGTTTCTATACCCTTCAGAAACTTAAACAGTCATATTTGCAAAAAAAAAAAAATGAAGAAGTTATTAAGTTTTTTTTCGTTTTCTGAAAAAACGATTTCTTGGCGCGACGATTTCTGAACACGAATATAACATTTTGAGGCACTCTGAGGAACAGCTTAGGTTAAAGGAGCTTTAAATTGAAACCAACTTTAAAAATGCTTGGCTTTTAGATAATCTTAAGTAACAAAATAACAGACCTTGGGTCAGGTACGGCCGCAACCTAGCGCATATATAATGGAATATAGGAGTGTGTGAGAGGGTTCGAACTAGAAACTGGTGCAATATTTTTTGACGTGGTTTGGCGATAAGGAATTATGCTCTATTAAGTAGGAGGTTTAAGGGCAATATGGACCTTTTTTTAAAAAAGTTTAAATACTTATTTCTGAAAATATTTTATCGCTAATAGCTCATAAGTTGTATACTAAATTTATTTTGCATTACAATCTTTTAAAACAAAAAAGTTATAGTCATTTAAAAATTAAAATTTTCTAAGAATTTTTAAATTTTAGCAAAATACCGAGAACGAATATTTTGGTTCACCCTGTTCGATATGATATAGTTGAAAAAGGGTAGTAATTTTAGATCCAGAGGTACACTGGTATTTACTTTCAAATGAATAATATAACTTCGGAATCCGTAACAAAAAATAATATTTTGGCAGCCTTCTCAAAATATGTTCCACAGTGCGCCTGACACAGAAACAATCACAAAACTAGAATTTTCTTTTCTGATTAAATAGTTTTTATTTAATAAAGAAGATAAAAAATCTACGTTCTTAAAAATTTTTTATTGATTTTATAAACTTTTAGTATTTCTAAAATTTTGTTTTTTTTTTGTTTGTAAAATTGCAACTTTTTTTTATTAAATTTCCATTTTATAATTATTTTTGCGATTTTCGAGAAGTTTGAGAAATTGAATATATAAAGGTGATATATCACCTTTTTAATAGCAAAATCCTGGTTGTTGGTATATTTTAAATTTACGGCGATGTGAAGAATGTAAAATTAGAATTTACACATTTCTTATGAAAATCTTTTTTATATAAATCTATAAAATCAATATTTTGTGAATTTTTTTTTACGAAAATTACCCCTATAAGACTTTATAAGTACTATTATGTATGCATAAAAGTATTATAAGTGAAATGTGTGTTTTTTTATGTCGTTATTTCTCTTTCCCAATTGCCTGCACTTTTTCGCTTTTTAGTTTTGTAATTTTTCTAGCCAGAAATTAATTATCTTTCATTACTTTCTGTAAACTATTGTTTTTATTTTTTCCAATTTTTCTTGATTTGGCTATTCATCGAAAGTAAAAAAAGAAAAAGCTGGAATTAAAATTGGGTTCTATTGCATTTTATGTAGCTTCTGATATTTGCTGCTAGATATGAAAATCGCAAATGTTTAATAACAAGCTTGCTGTGGAAATAACAAAGTCCAAAAAATTAAAAAATCACGAAAAAATAAATAAATTTTTAGCAAAATTCTGACACAAGATTTGCCAATATTTGCGGTGAACTTTGAATATTTTATAAGCGCTGACAATAGCCAAAGTAAAAAATATATGTATATTCTTAGTGCTAAAACTCTAAGTCTAATTACAATACTACCAAATTGAACAATATCTTTTAATTTCTAAATTTGAATTTTACCATAAAAATACACATATTTAAACGTCTATAGACAACGGTTAATGCAAATATCGTCAAGTCTTTAAAATGCGGATTTGATTAATGTTGTTTTTGCTTTTCCTTAAGGGCAAGCAACTTTATAACACGGTCAAATAATATTGTTCCATGTATGTTTTTCGTAAAAATAATTTAAAGATATAAATCAAAATTTCTGACAAAGGATCATTAACCGTAAAAGACATTAGTATTTAGCTGGTAGACTACCAGACAATAATGCAAAGGTTGCAAAAAGTGGCCCAAAAACAACAATAATACGAATTAAATAATTTTTGTAAAAGAAAACTGACTTCAAACCAGATAGAAGGGCACCAATTATAAACTAAAAATGTAAAAAGTAATCTGTAAGAATTAGATTTAAACCAAATAATAGATGCCCCAAAATTAGCGGAAAAAAGTAAAGACTATGTGAATGTCAAGCATCTACCTATTACTGTTCAATATTTAAGCTATTTTCACCAGCATCCGTCTTTTATGGGGACACCATTCAAGCCTCTGTATATAACGGTTTCAAAGATAGGGTCAAATAGATCAAATAACATCATCTATTCGGACACCCTTTAATTTAGAATTTTAAATTAAAGACCTGATGTTATAGAGGACTTGACCACAAAGATTCTTTGTAAATTTTAACTATCTGTCTATATATAACAGTTCAAAAGATTGGACACATACATAGATTTACATTAACTATTGGGACACCATTTTATTTCCAAATTCAAATTTTATACTTTTTGTTATAGCGGACTTAGCAATACAGGTTCTCTGTAAATTTCAGCGGTCTGTGTACAACTGTTCAAAAGTATGGCCATATACATCAATTTAAATGAACTATTGGAGCACCCTTTAATTTAAAATTTATACATAATATGAATATTTATACATTTTATTATACGGTCATTGTAATCGACATTCTGTAAAATTTTCAAGGTCTTGTCTATAACGGTTTAAAAGATAGGCTCAAATAGGCCAAATTACGTCACCTATGGAGACACCCTTTAAATTTTAAATTAATTTTTTATTAATTTCTACTGTTAAGAGCTATAACGACACGCAATTTTTTAAATTTTAATTTGGTGCCCTTTACGGTTCTTAATACACATAAAAAAAAATGTATGTTGTATGGGGACACCCTTTAATTTTTAATATAATGAACTGATTTTAAAATGGGACCAACCTGAAAGCATAACCTTTCAAATAAAGAGAAAAATTTTACAATCGGTTCAGAAATGGCTGAGTTCTGCTGTTACATACTTATGTACATAAAAAAGCAACATTCAGACGAATAGATAACCTCCTTATTTTTTGAAGTCGGTTAAAAATACAACAATATCATACATAAAAACAACATTTTAGGTAAAGCAATTTAGTTGTATGCAACATGAGTACATTCCAACCATATCGTTGATGTAAGATTTTTGAAGGAATGCATATTTTACGAGGAATTTATTTTGGTATTTTTTCTTTCATTTATTTACTTAATTGGCATTAAGTTGCATAACAGAAGTGATGGCATAAAATTTTTGTTTTAAAAATACTTTTGTTGTTGTTTATTTTGAAGTGAAATATTAAACTAGGAATTTTAAATATTTTCTTATTAACGTTGACAAACAGCAAATTCTTTGGGTTAAATTAATAAGCGACGTCTGAGTATTTTGATTGAAGTAACAAAAAACTCCCTAAATAAATGAATTGTCACATGAGGAGAGCATGGTATGCACTAAAATTTTTGTTCTATTTCCACTAAGTGCACTTTTTATGAGTTGACTATAAATTAACCGATAAGTAAAGGTAATTTTAGCTAATGAGAAGTCTAAAGTAAACTTTATCTCTTTTTTATTTTCACAAACTAAAATAAACTTTAGATTATGGCAACACCACAGTAAACACCGATTAATCAAAACTACTGGCTACTCTTTTGGGGATCTTGATTACAAATTTTACACATTTTTGATGGCCTTGTTGGGCATTTTATACTTGCTTTTAGGACTACAGCCAAATCGGCATCACCATGATTACGAGCCTATGATGCTGATGCAAGAGGATTAGTATTAGCTTTCTCTTATTTTACCAAATTCTAATTTTGCGCTTAATGGTAAACGTAGGCGTCCCACAACGGCAGAAGTTGCTTTTTTGACAAGCTATTAACCACATAAATTAAATCACAATTTTGGTCCTTAAAGAAATTCATTCTAGGACTTTTTTCCACTTTTGAGAAGGGACCCGAAATAACTGTTATTTTTATTTTAATATTAAATTGGTTACAGAAAAAATAACTGTAAAATTTTCGGTCCTGTAGTAACAATTATAAACAACCACAAAAAAGTGGTCCTGTCATAACCATTACAAAAGATTTTTAATTTTTAGATCTTTCATAACCATTATAATTATTTTTTATTTTTTGAAGTGAAAACTTCTTTAAGCACGCTGAGCACTTTTTGGTTGAAGAAAAATTATTGACATCAAAAACCGTCGTCACCAAAAACCGTCGTCCCCAAAAATCGTCATCACTAAAAGCCGTCGTCACCATTATTGATTATTATTGAAGTGAAAAATTCACGTTGAGCACGGTCTGACTGTCCGACGATCTGACTGTATGACTGTCTGACGGGATGACTCACTATCTGACGGTCTAACTATATGACATTCTGAATATTTGGTGGTGTGACTGTCTGACTCTTTGACGGTCGGACTGATTGCTTGACGGACTGACTGACTCTCTGGCGGACTGTGTGACGATATGACGGTCTGTGTAATGGTGTCACTGACTGCCTGATGGTTTGTCTGATTGACGGTCTGACTATCAGATGGTCTGTCTGACTGTTCTGTGCATCGGTGTTCCTGCCATTCAGTATGTCTTTATGCCAACAAATGAAAGCTGTGATTTCATTTATTCTATTGGCACAATGATAATTTTAACACACAACCGTTAGCAACATTGCAATGTTTTGTAGTTAGTTAAAAAAAAAAACGAAACGGAACATGTTTTGATTCTTCTCTGATACAGATTTTGTGCTGATTCACTCACCATGTTTATATTGTCACTCTAACACATATTTTTACAAACGAGTTTATGCGTGGTAGTGTAATGATTTAATGTGAATTAAAAAAAGAATGAACACACTTGCACATATGCGATGAAAAAATGACAAGCAAAGTAGATGCACGCACATGTGCAATCATACAAGAAGGAGTAAAAATGGTGATCACAAGTTACTTAGTTTTCACTTCTATTGGCAGTCCCAGTGACTGCCTTGCAATTTTTTATTTTGGGAACCATTATAAAAAATATTTATATATTTTTGTTTTTCATAAGCATTATAAAATATTTTTAATTTTTTTGGTCTATTATAACAATTAAAAATGATTTTTATTTTTTTAGGTCTTTAATAACCATTAGAAAAACTTTGTATTTTTTGGTCTTCTTATTATAAATAACCAAAAAGTTTGTTGGTCTTCTAAAGCTGGTTGTTCAATGGTTTTGGTATAATTCTTGTCAAAAACTAATAAAGACTTAATTCATTATCATCGTTATTAGGGTTCCGTACCCAAAAGGTAAAAACGTAACCCTATTGTTTTCGCTACAACGGTTGTCCGTCCGTCTGTCTATCAGCGCCTTTTATCTCTGGAAATTTTCACACAAGATGCAAATATAACAGTTGCCGCTATAGCCGCAAATTCTAAAACTTATAGGTTGTTTCAATAGAGACGTGTTATTCATGCATATGTGTTTATTTCTTTAACTGTAGGAGGCATACACTTAAAATTTACAAACAGTAATTAAAACTTAGTTCGCTATATAAACAAGTACAGTCAAATCCCGATAATCTGTAATCGCAAGGGACCAACCATTTCTTACGAATTATAGGGGTTTTCGATTTAGCAGGGTTTCGTAGTGGGGCACTAATCGGAACTGTGTAAACCATAAAACTAAAGACTTTTCAAGCTCTGGATATTCAGGTAATTTTTCGCGATTTAGCTTACTACCTGAAGGTTTTTGCATAATAAAATCTTTTTTTTTGAAGGATTGAACTTAGCAATGTCTATTTTTTTCTCTCCATTGTCAATGGCTGCAAAAATTTTTTGTTTTTGTAACACCGACAGAGTTTTATGCGTGCGCTTTGACATTTTTCTTTATTATTCATTAATAAATTGATCTTAAGAAAATAAACACACACACAAGCAAAAACCCACGCAAAAATTGCGGTAAACAAAAAACCATTTTTTCCATGTTTCTGTTGTTTTATTACGAATTATAAATGGTAGTTAGCATATAATTACGGTTTATAAGAGGTAAAGAAGATTTATTTGAAAAAAAAAAATTACGAATTAGCGAGGGGACCAAAATGTATGGAAATTTTACGAATTAACGAAATTTTTCAAGGGATCGGCAGTTTATTACGTATTATCTGAAATTACGATTTATCGGGGTACGAATTATTGACTGTATAAAAAAATAAACCAGAAATTAAAAGGTGTTCCGATAGTGACGTACTTTGCGTGAATATGGCCTAAGTTTTGAACAATAATAGGTAAACCCGCTATAGCAACGAATAGTAAAACTTATAGGGTGTTCAAAAAGTGACGTGCTATTTGCGTTTACGTCTTCATTTCTAGAGCTGTAGGAGGCAGACATTTAAAATTTACACACAGTAATTAAAAGTAATTAAACAAATATAAAAAATAAACCTAAAAGTTAAAGGGTGATCCGATAGTAACGCGATTTTCATGTATATGGCTTAAGTTTTGAACCATAATAGGCAGACTTTTGAATTTTCCACAGATGGTGTATTACTATGGCCGCTTTAGCAACGAATACTAAAACTTATAGGGTGTTCCAAAAGAGACGTGTATTTCGAGCATACGTCCGTATTTCTTGAACTGTAGAGGGCAGACATTTACAATCTACACACAGCAATCAAACTTTTTATCAATATATAAACAAGTATAAAAACTAAACCGAAAAATTAAAGGGTTAGCCTTTAATGACGTGATTTGCGTGTATATGGCATAAGTATTAAACCATAGTAGGTAGACTCTTGAAATTCTCACAGAAGGTGCATTACTTTGGCCACTATAACAATTTCTAAAAATTAAAGGGTGCTCCGACAGGGACATGTTTTTCACGTATATAGCATTATTTTTACAGGTAGACACTTGGTATACATATTCATAGTAAGTGTATTACAATGGCCGCTATAACTAATAATAAAATGAAAGGGTGTTCCGATAGTGACGCGATTGGTATGAAAATATATGGCCTAATTTTTTAACCGTAATAGGTTTTCTTGAAATTCTCACAAAATATTAAAAGTTAATGGGGTTGTCCAACAGTGATGTGATTTTCATGTATAACGGCTTATTTCTTGAACCGTAATAGGTAGACTCTTAATTAAATACAATTACTAAAAATTGATAGGTGTTCTGACACATTAGTGACATGTTTTTTACGAATATTACCTTATTATTTAAACCGCAATGGGTAGGCTCCTGATATTTTTATAGAAAATGTATTACCATGGCCCCTATAACAACAATTACTAAAATGATGCAATGATGTTCTAATAATGATGCAATTTTCGCGAATATGACTTTAATTTTAAAAGGTGCCCCATAAGATATAAAAATTAACAACTTGAATTTTTAAAGTTATACTAAAGATAGTACGGAACCCTATATGTGAAAATACACTTGAATGATTTATTTACATTTAAAGTTAATATCGATAATACTTTGTAAAATACAAGCCAAGCTTTTCAAGCCAAGTTGTTGCAAATTTCTTAGATGCAACACAGGCTAATTAATATTGGTAAAACTACCGATGTCAAGAAAAAGCTACACAATTAGTTAGAACACAAATTACAATTGTAAATAAATCAGTCAAGTGCGAGTTAGACTCACACATGTAGGGTTACGTACTATGTTTAGTACAACTTAAAAAATTCATATTGTTAATTTTTTCATGTCTTATGAGGCAACCTTTAATTTTAAAATTAAAGCCATATTCACAAAAAATGGATCACCATTGAAACACCCTTTAAATTTTAGTAATTGTTGTCATAGCGGCCATGGTAATACAGTTTCTATAAAAATATCAGGCACTGATGGACCACGCTTTAGTCATTAGTAAATGGTGTAGCGGCCGAATAACAACGTCTACTGTAAACATTCTCAAGTCATCTCTCTGTCGGAACACCCTTTAATTTTGTTATTTTTTAGGGGCCATGGCAATTCTCTTTCTATGAATATTTTCATAGGGGCCATAGTATTACACAATTTGTGAAAATTTCAAGAGTCTATCTATTAGGCCTTATAAATGCAAATCACGCCACTATCGGAACACCCTTTAATTTTTAAATTTATTTTTTTAGACTTGTTTATAAAGCGAACTAAGTTTTATTTACTGCTTGCATATTTTTAGAGTATTTCTCCTACAGTACTAAAAATAAGCCCATATTCGTGAATAACACCTCTTTATCGGAACACCCTATAAGTTTTAGTATTTGCTTCAATAGCGGCCGCAGCTATACACCTTATGTGAAAATTTCAAGCGACTACCTATTACGGTTCAAAATTTAGGCCTTTTACATGCAAATCCCACCACTATCGGAACACCCTTTAATTTTGGTTAAAGAGTTTTAATTACTGTATGTAAATCTTTAGTCTATGTCTCCTACAGTTCAAGAAATAAACACATATTCGTGAATAACACCTCTTTATCGGAGCACCCTATAAGTTTTAGTATTTGTTGCTATAGCGGCAACAGCTATACATCATCTGTGAAAATTTCAAGAGTCTACTTATTACGGTTCCAGATATAAAAGGCGTTGACAGACGGACAGACATTGTAGCGAAAACAATAGGGTTTCGTTTTTACCCTTTGGGTAGGGAACCCTAAAAAGAGAAAACTAATCATCTGCATTGGTTGGAAAAGTGTCAAAACTAGCAAAAATGATCGGTAAAGCTAAACATTTAAAAAAAAAATACTTTTACCAAAAAACAATTCAATGTGATAATAAAAACATTTCTTCACAACAAATTTATAACTTTACAGGTGAAGGCTGTATAAAATTTGGAACATCAAGTGTAACTAACCTTCTTAATTCACCATTTCAAAGTGGGTGCGTTTAAGAAAAACCCTGCTTTATTGTTTGTGTACCCGTGTTTAAGAGTTTTACAAAAAGCTATTTATCTCCTTTTTGGTTTTTTTCATATCGAATAGTAGAGTCAATAAATAAAACGATTTGTAACACACATTTTAAATAATTTGACAGTTGTGATCCGTGTAGAAAGTTGGTTGGTCGGTGTTTAGATGTTTGGCAACTATACTCTGAGTTGTTAAGCCATCAACAGACTAATCAACCAAACATAAGAATACATTTATGATATTTTCTGGATTTCATAAATTATCATTAAAAAAAATAAGACTTAATACATTTTGTAAAAGCTTTGTAGAAAATGTGAAATACATCAACGTGCTTAAATGTTACCTCTTTATTAAACCCCAAAGAGAAACACCTGTAACGTCAAAGTATAAAAATGTTGAATGATGTTTACCCAAAGTCACGTTAGTAATGACAATAAATTTTTACATTATGAATTATTTTATTTCTTTATTATTGTATGAAATTACTCGCACTTTAATGAGTCATAAAAATAAAATGCCAGCACACTTTTACATTGATCAAGCATTACCAGTAAGCACTAAGTCACACATGTGAAATCTCTTCTAATTACTTATAATGGTAATTCTCAAACACTAATTAAAGATAGGCGGAACAATTTTATTGTTATGTATATTATATTTTTATATATGTACATATATAGCGATCCTGAAATTGCATTACCGTTTTTTCAGTGTCTAAAAATTGTTTTTCGAAATTTGGTTTTTTTTAGCAAACTTTTGAATTGTTAATGGTTGTTAGGTTTTTCTTTTTTTGTGAATTGTAAGTTTTAAATTACATTACAATTTTTTAATAAAGTTTTAATTGTGGGTGAAATATTGGTGACCATTTCTGACCACATCTCTACCATTTTTGGATCGATGTTGCTAAATAACAATAGCAAACTACATCGAATGGATTGGTATACTGAGAATTTTCACACGTGATCTAGGATCCTCAGAAAATTTATTTCAACGCGAACATTAACTGCCGGACGTATACTTTATGCGATCGGATGAGGTGCCTGAATAGACCGATTGGTACCTCGCTCGTCTATCAGTCTAGAGGTTGCGGGAAAGACTCTTAGTGTTTTCTGCAGACAAGCAAAAAGCTTCGCAGAGGTAGTGTTGTCTTAAAAAAGGGAATATTGTACAATTCTATCTTTTGTGAAGGCTATACAAATGAGATGGTCCATATTAATACTTTACAAAGGTTCCGTATCATTCTAAAATGCTTAGTTGTCGAAATTATCCTATTGGCTTTTAAATAGTTAAGCCCCTTTCACACTATAATACTGAGCATTAAGATTTTCATTGGATTTTGTAAGATAGAAATCCAATGAGAATTGTGTGATTGTCAAAAAATCTAACGTAACATAACATTTCGTTTTCACACTATCACACTTCAAATAAAATGAAAAATATCAGCAAAGGAACAAGCCGAGACGAGACATTGAACGGCGTTGGCTGAGCAATTTTATGTGGACGGCAGAGGTGACGGGTCTTAAGTTTGTTTGGCGGTTCAAGTTTTCGGTTAATAAAAAAATAAAAAACAAAACAAAAAAAATTATACGTACATTCAACAATTTCTAGGCATGGCAGAAACAAAGTACATACGTAGGCGTTAAGACTGGTGGCAATTTAAGGCAGGTGCAGGACAAAGAAAACATTTCATCGGCGGCGGCGAACTAACGGCTACAACTCAATCAGCTTGGTTCTTTGCTTTACAAAAACACAACCCTGATAAAATGAAAGATGTTATCGTTTAGAAAATTTTCTAAAAATGGTTTGGTATTATGGGATGTCAAATTTCTCTACGTATTATTTCACATTTTGATAACATACTCCTTTCACACTATCACACTTTCTCATTGGATTTAAGTATTTGAAAAGTCTTAATACTCAATATAATAGTGTGAAAAGGGCTTTAGCAACACTTATGTACCCACATAAAGTTTAAAGGCAAAAATAACAATCATATGTGTTCTGGCTTTCGAAGCGCTTTGAAAAAATACATGAAAACAAGATTGTGTACAATTCTCAAATTTGGTAATCTGGTTTCCACTTTTGCTTTATGTAGGCGGCATGTATAAGTGAACATAGTTAAGTTATGCATTGAGCACACTCTAACATTTCGTTATAAATGCTGTGCACTTGAATTGATTGCACAGTTTTACAGTTCTGCATTTAATCCATTAATTTTGTTTATTGAAAAAAATATTTCACAACTTTAACGTGTCAAATATCCAGACACTGCGTTTGCAATTTTTGTGAAAATCACATGCTTGCATGGTTTAACGCGATTGGTTGATGCAATGAAATTTTGATGTGTTGTTTGCAAGTTAAGCAAAATTGTCTTTGGCATTGAATTAAGTTGTTAATAAAATTTGTTCAGTTCAGAATTCGCACTCAAGCCCACATAGTGGGAACAATTAATATAAAAATTAATATAAATAAGAACCTTTGTAAATTAATTAATAAAAGATTAAGATCCTTTATTAAATCAATAAATAAAAAAGAACATATTAATAGAAATCGTTTGTAGTTTTATTGGTGAACAGATAAATTTCAAAAATAACAAAAACCCTTTCTTATATGTCTAATATAAAGTAAAATTTCACAACAATAATTTCTACAGTTACAGTTTTGGTACTTCTGTTATACTTAGAAGGACTATTTTATAAAGAACTAGTTGTATCCGCCACGTTGTAGGCGCCCTAACAATTTTTTGTTGGATTCTGCTCTGAAAGTAATCCACACCAAATTTTACGACTCTTCTTTTTATAGTGCTTCAGTTATGGTTTATGTATTTTCTTTATATAGGGGTACCCATCCTTGGATAACAATCTAAAGTTTATATAAAATTGAAAAATTATTGTAGAGTTTTCTAAATAGTGTTTAAATTATCCCGCTGACAAAAATAAACGATCCTGACAACTTTGCAGTACTTTGAAATCGGTAAAATTGCGTACTTTCCCTACTTTTTCTCTAGATTCTCTAGGTAATGAGAAAAATATTTATCCGTGATGTGTACACAGACAACGGACAGACAGACAAAAATTCTAAAAATTGCTGTACATTCAACACCACTGATAATTTTTTTAAACTTTTTTCATTGAATTTGAAAATTTATTTTTATTACTTGTCCTTATAGCGACCATAGTGATAGAGCTTCCTTGAAAATTACTAATGCCTGCTTATCACGGTTCAAGTGATAAAGCCTTGTGACAGGTAGGGTATCCTAAAAATCTATTGGGCATTTGTTTAGTACATACATAAGTACATATATAGGAACAGAATATCAATATGGAAATAAAGTCTCTGCACACTTCAGACATTTAACAAGAAAGTAATTTTGGATAAAGTTTGTTGTTGTTGTTAGGCACACTTAAAGATTTTATGTTTTCTTGAGATATAAACGTTAATAAAGAAGCCATTACAAATTCCACTTCCCTCTTTAGTTGACAAAACTGCTTCCAAAAAAGGCTTAAATGGTAACAATAACCACGTACAACTCGCATTACCAGTGTCTTTAGGAAGCCAACAAAAAAAATTCTCTCAACTGGAAAGATAACAAACGACATAAAAGCACTACGATAAAGACGAGTTGTTATTGAATTAAATATTAGTTAAACATGGGAAAAGTGTGAATTCGATACCTACATTTCTTTGCAATTTATATTCCAAACAACCACCATTAATGCGGTGCACTTGCACTTGCTGGCCTTAATTAAACTTGATCGTTTTGGCACAAATATTAAATGTGAAGATTTTGTTACAAACAAAACAAAGTAGAATTTTACAATTTAAATTTACAGCAATATTTAAGTGCGAGTATATAATAAAAATAATTTATGTAAAAAAAAAGATAAAACGAAAGGTTTATGAGCGGTAAATTATATGGCTATAAAATGATTCATGCACGTTTTTAGTCAACCATCTACAAATACTTTAGTGTAACATGGCCTGGGCATGCGAAAAAAAACAAAAAACATTAGTATTAAGTGACAGCGGAATTACTTACATAATTTTTTTTAAATGGCAGCATACAAATTTTCTCTTTTTACTTTATTTTATTATTTACAAATGACTTATAATTTCTTTTCACTTAATGTACAATGCGAAGAATAGCACACTTTAATGTTGTGATGGCCTTTCGGTATTGCAAGAAAACGAAGGTAAAATAACTTAAATTTATTTTTAAAATTACAAATTAGTTGGTCTTTTATTATTTTATTCTACTTATTTTCGAAATACATAATTAATCTAGAAAAGGGTGCTAAAGACCTTGTAAAAAACTTACGTTTAATCATAAATTTGGCCGTTAATTCTCTCAACAATGTTACCATAGATTCAAAAAATGTAAATAATTTTGTAACAAAATAAGGGAAAACAAGTAAAAGTGCAATATTCGGCCGTGCCGAATCTTCTATACCCTTCACCACGGTGATTTTATTTATACAGACATGTACAGCATTATCCATATTGTTGACTCTTTACTTAAATAAAGTCGTATGAGAAAAAATCATTATTAATGAGTTAAAGAAAAAGAAGACAAATGAAAACAAATTCCGTTTGCTACAATTGTCGCCGTGTTGTCAGCTACTTAATGATATTGAAGCCGACAGATACATCGTAAACTCTGACATTGTTTATTATTTATTTTGCTTTATTACTTATTTTGCTTTTATAAAATTAAATAACTTTTTCATAAAATTATAAATATTTCCTCCAAAACTTTTTGTTTGTATATGAATTTGTAATTTAAAATTTTGTGACATTTTCTTTTGGTGAATAAAATAGAAATTAGCCTAAGTTGACGACACACAACGGTGGCCGTGTAGCTATGTAGCTTTGCTGACTTCAAAATAATCGTTTTATTTTTGACAGTTTGTAGTCGGTACCCTGATGATGTCTATGTGTTTAATGCACCTAGGTTTTAAAACAGAGGTATCATCTATTTAAAAATCAAACGCATTTAAAACAAGTAAAAGTGCTATATTCGGCCGTGCCGAATCTTCTATACCCTTCACCACGGTGATTTTATTTATACAGGCATGTACAGCATTATCCATATTGTAAAGAAATAGAAGACAAATGAAAACAAATTCCGTTTGCTACAATTGTCGCCGTGTTGTCAGCTACTTAATGATATTGAAGCCGACAGCTACATCGTAAACTATGACATTGTTGTAAAAATACTTATTTTGCTTTTATAAAATTAAAAAACTTTTTCAAAAACTTTTAAATGTTTCCTCCAATACTTTTTGTTTGTATATGAATTTGTAATTTACAATTTTGTGACATTTTCTTTTGTTGAATAAAATACAAATTAGCCTAAGTTGACGACAGCCACAACGGTGGTCGTGTAGCCATGTAGCTTTGCTGGCTTCAAAAGAATCGTTTACCTATAAACGTGTGTATTTTATTTTTGACAGTTTGTAGTCGGTATCCTGATGATGTCTATGTGATTAATGCACCTAGGTTTTAAAACAGAGATATCATCTATGTAAAAATCAAACGCTTTTAAAATAAAAATCAAACGCATTTAAAAAAATTATGTTACTCTATATACACACATACATACATATGTATATCCTTAATATTAATTATATGTTATGTTACAGTCATGATTTTCATTTTCAAAGAAATATTGAAATTTTTGTTTTAATATTTCGAAAATGGTGTGTAAAAATAATTTTTTAAACATTTTTTGTAAAATTTTATTCGAAAATTTTTTGGAAAATGTTTAAAAAAAAAATTTTTTTGAATATTTTTCTGTAAAATATATTTTTGAAAATGTTTTGTAAATTTTTAAAAAATTTTTTTTTTTTAAATTTTATTGAAATTTTTTTTGTTAAATTTAGGACCTTTCTGCAGTCTATATTGAGTTAGAATGGTCAGACTAAAGCAAAAAAAAATCCTTACAAAAAAAAATTTCCTCATATTGACACATGGGGGGTCCTTTTAACTGCTCCTATTTATCAGTGGGTACCCTGTGGGTCCATTGGCTACCTCTATGTGTATTGCTTTCTATTAAGGTCACTAATATAAATCAAAGCAGAAAAACCCTACCAATCTAAAAACAAACAATAATCGCCCCTCGCAGGGGGTTATTGATCCCCCGAGATCTGTATGCACTCCTTGCGATCTACCTGTCGCAGTCTAATATTTATTTGAGAAAAAAAGGCAAAACAGAATCATTAAAGCTGAAAAAAATTTAAAAAAACCTGAAAAAAACGTGAAAAAAATATAGGTGGGCGTGGTTTTTGGCCCGTAGCCTCCAAAGGAATGATCCGATGTTGCTGACTTGCAATACCAAAATTTTCGAAACTATGTCTGACAGATTGGTGTGCTTAAATTTTTTGTATCTCTTCTGGTGCCTTGGCAAATGACATTACCACACTAACACGGACAGACGGACATCGCTTAATCAACTTCTCTATGTATAAGGATCCAGAATATATATACTTTATGGGGTCGGAAATGAATATTGTAGAAATTACACACGGAATGACAAACTTATATATACCCTTTCCACCTGTGGTGAAGGGTATAAAAATATGTTACTCTATATACACACATACATACATATGTATATTCTTAATATTAAATGTTACAGTAATGATTTTCATTTTCAAAGAAATATTGAAATTTTTGTTTTAATTTTTCGAAAATTGTGCGTAAAAATTTTTGGTAAAAATATTTTTTTGAAAATTTTTTTATAAAATTTTATTTAAAAATTTTTTTGAAAATTTAAAAAAAAAATTTTTTGAATATTTTTCTTAAAATATCTTTTTGAAAATGCTTTGTAAATTTTTTTGTAAGTATTTTAAAAATTTTTGTTTAATAATCTTTGTTTAAAAATTTTATTGAAACTTTTTTGTTAAATTTAGGACCTTTCTGCAATCTATATTGAGTTAGAATGGTCAGACTAAAGGAAAAAGTAATCCTTACAAAAAAAAAATTCTCATATTGACACATGGGGGGTCCTTTTAACTGCTCCTATTTATCAGTGGGTACCCTGTGGGTGCATTGGCTACCTCTATGTGTATTGCTTTCTATTATGGTCTCTAATACAAATCAAAGCAGAAAAACCCTACCATATAAAAAAAACAAAAATCGCCCCTCGCAGGAGGTTATTGATCCCCCGAGATCTGTATGCACTCCTTGCGATCTACCTGTCGCAGTCTTATATTTATTTGACAAAAAAGGCAAACCAGAATCATTAAAGCCGAAAAAATTAAAAAATATAGGTGGGCGTGGTTTTTGGCCCGCAGCCTCCAAAGGAATGATCCGATGTTGCTGAATTGCAGTAACAAAATTTTCGAAACTATATAAATTTATGTATGTACATATAGTAGTACCAAGTATAAACATATAAACATATAGTAGTACCAAGTATAAACTTATTATACATTTTCGACGTCTATACTTAAAATTTCTTGGAGACGGATGGTCACTTAAACCACATTTGCTCCTAATTGCACCATATAAATTGAAAAATCTTAAAAAGGAAAATAGTGAATAAAATTTTATTTACCCATTTTTCAATCTATATCAATATGATTTGTGTTGTTAAATGTTGTGTATTTTTAGACGTTAACTGGTACAGCATTGTTACATATTACCTACCTGGCGTAATACCACATGTCTCCACAACTTACGATTACTAGGTCCCATGTCACAAACTAAAGCCACCACTGGAAAACCTGCGCCGTTTATTTAGCGTATGAGGCTTAACAACAGATCCTTAGTCATTTTGCAGCCAAATTGGTAAAACACAGGCTGCTTCCTAGAATTCCTAATGCCGCGAGCCATAACTAACTGTACGTAACTTGCTGTTTTTTTTAGAACATCGCCAACTGAGTCGTATTCGAAAATTTCGGCTACCTTCATTTCATCAAAAGCGCGCAAACAAATTTTATCTTCAGGTTTTAAATCGGTTGTTTGCCACATAAATTCAATTGAATTTCTGAACACCCCTTCATTTATTGTGACTTTTGCACACCAACGTTAAAGTGTTAGCGTTTATGAGGTAGTGGAAAACGTTACTTATATAAATAGTTGTATGCTCTCGGGTGAAGCATATTGAATTGGATATGTCCTCCCAATTACACATTACTGTATCTGGATTTTTCATTTTTTTAATTTGGCTTTCACTATAGAAAGAGCCTCGTTTGCCTGTTCAAGTCTTAAGTCGAAGAAAAAATTGACAAGCTAAAAGTTATAATTAATTAAAAATTTTTGTGTCAGAAAATATACTTTTTACTTGAATTCTACTTTGTTTCAAATACGTATGTATGTATGTACAAATATTTCTTAAATTATTTATAGTTACTCCGTTTGCGTTGCTTGATCGTTGAAAGTTTGATCTTTTGGTTTCACTTGAAGGTTTTCAACTGTCATTACTGTTGAACCACATATGTTGTTCATAGGTGAAAAAAGAGGACGAGAGTGTAACATCACACGAAGGCTCCGTCAAAAGCCAGGACTCAATGGGATTGTGTCCATTGCCATGGTTTAAGCGTGGAACATCACACGAAGGCTTCGTCAAAAGCCAGGACTGAACGGGATTATGTCCATTGCCTTGGTTTAAGCGTGGAACATCAGGGTAGGAAATAACGCTGGTTTCGTTATCAGGATTTTTAATTTTTTTCCATTGCTTTACACAAGGCATATCATTTGGCAAAAGTAACATTTTGTGCCTAATGCGTACAATGCTGTTTGCGAGAAAGTGATCTGAGTATGTATATAAGAGCGGATGCTGCCAAAGCTTGCCCACAAATTTCGCTCCACTTCATTCTTTTATTAATATCTTTTGGAACATGGAACAAAGATCCATTTCCTTTTCCAAATTTCTTTTTACGCAAAGAACACGAACGCATTTTTACTTTTTATAGTGTTAAATTTTTATTTTTATAATGTTTTGTATATGTATGTATATATTTTTTATATTGCTAAAATTATTTCACTTTGTAAAATAAATCACACTTTTAAATTTTCCTTTTAAATGCACTTAATTGTTTTTAACGAATGCCGCGCCAAATTCAATGAATGTGACCGACAAAAAAATGTAAGCAAATTTTGACATCCAAAGAAGGGTAAAAAAACAAATCTCCGTGAAAATAACTAACTTTTGAACAAACTTTTTTGGTTTTGCAGTGGGAGCGAGAAAATTTCTCTCTTTTTCAGATAGAACTGAGCATTTTCGGTCTTGCAGACTGAAATTTAAGTGCTACCAAAATTATATATGCCAATTTAGTACAAATCCGTGTAATATCATCTGGTAACACCTGCATATATTTTCTTCTTTTTCGGCCTTCAACAAACCTGCACGAATTTTTAACAAACTTTCAGTAATTTTAGTCACTTTTTGCCCTCTAGGGGAAAAATGGGGACTTGTGCCAAATTCCGCAAATGGGGGATGATGTGCCAAGGTCTTGGCTACATTTTGGCATCATTGCTTTTTCTCAGACCAGTTACTGTTTCGAACTAAATTTTCGAAAAACTGTTTTGAGACAAGTCAATTTAGTCACTTTTTGCCCTCTTTGTCATAAATACATTGTTTTATATCTGCTAATGGATTGTCAAAGTTGTTGTTTTGTTGTAGTTGTTGCCGTACTGCCTATACCTGGTATGAATTCGCCTTGGTACCGACAAAAATTAAACAAAATCAGGCTGAAAGTTGTCCGGAAGAAATAATTTCTCTCACTCTCTGAGAGGAAAAAAGACTTCATATAAAAAAGTGTTATCCTGTAAAAATTATGTTCGAAACAAATGGGTGAATCCAGCTTCAGAATCAACGACATATGCTACGGGTCGTTGTTATGTTAAAAGACCCAGTTATTTTGCGGTCACAATTTTTTCTATACTGGCAGCAAAATTAGCCTTAATTAAGCCTTAAGAATATTTAAATAGTTAATCTTATTCAATGCATTGTTTCCTTCAAAAATTTTTAAAAATAGTCAAATAATGTTACCACTGTTTACTTTTTTTGATGCATAAAAATAAAAGTTTTTTAAGATTTATTGATGTTTTATTTTAGTGCTGCTTTTGTTTAATTTTACCGAATTAAACTCTTATGCTCTTATACAAAATAAGTAGTCTACTTTAAGACAAAAGCCCACGTTAACAAATAAAATCATTTCCGGGCTGATGGTATGTTTACCTACGTCAGTATATTTGACCTCTTCATTTCTAACAGGAGACAGAGTTTCGCTTAAAAAAATTATGAACTCTTGACTATATAATTTACTTCCAGTTACTATAACATTTTCTTCCAACGGTGATACATGGTGGCGGTAATATAATGCTCTGGGGTTGCATAACACCTGCTGGTGTGACCAATTTTGTATTTATTATGACCACGATGGGCCTATTTGATAACTTTATCTTCTTAAAGAAACTGATAAATAAATTGAGACTAAATACTGGCTGATATTTTCAGCAGGACAGCAATACCAAGCACAATGCGGGCATTTTAAAAGAAAAGCTTATATATCGTCACCTAAAATCCAAAAGGCCATAACAACCAAAAAATTCAAAATATACTTTTTGATTATGATGTGGTTAACCAAAATACATCTTTCTTTAAAATTTGACTTTCATATGTTCAAAAAATGCCGATTTTATTCACGAAATTCAAAAGGCCACAACTACAATGTTAACAAATGTATAACCCATAAACCTTTAATTTAAAAAATGAAATAAATATGAACGAAGTTACCGTTTCTGAAATTAAAATTTTTGCAAGATAGTAACAAGAACGCTGAGAATATTTGTTCCTAACCAAAAAATATTAAAATGAGTACTAATAGTGAATATGGTTCCACTAACAAAGTTGTATAAAATAATAAAAAGTGTGAAAACAAACAGAATGAAAGGAAAACAACGTACGGGCCTAACAAAAGGAAATATGTATTTGTGAAAAATCAGCAAGACAACTTAGATGGGTGTTCTTCAAAATTGTGTGCGAAAAGTCCATTGCGACATTGTGCTATGTTGCCACAACGTACACAATAAGATTTGAAGATGTCGAACCTGTGCAGTTACATACCAAAAGAATAAAAATATCAAAAAAGAAATGGAAGCATCTTCAGGAACTTAAATTTTTACTTCCGGCTGATTGCCACAGCTTTTATGATAATATATCCTACTCAGAATTAATGCATCGTTTTCTTTCCATTTATGCAATAATGAATTTTCGTTGTTTATTTGTAATAGTGTAAAATGATTTTTTTCCGAACTTGCAAATGAATTGCTTATATTTTATATTAAAAATACAAAGAATACATTGAAAAACGTAGTTTCACTTAATAGCTATTTAATTTCGGTTGAAAACCATTATTTTTTCAACGTAATTAGAACTTTTATAAAAAGCAATGTACTTACGGCTTTTTGGTTTCCGAAAAAAAAGATTCCAAAAGGCCCTAAGCACCATTATTAAAAACCTACTATTATTTTATAAGTTTTTTTTTTTTTATTAAACCAAATCCGCATTGATTTTTTTAATGATAATTCTGAAATTTGGCACCTAACAAATAAATAGTCATAAATTTATAAAGTTTTTTGATTCTCCTGTAAAAAAGCAAAAAGTGTACTTACGGCCTTTTGGATTTTAGGTGACGATATATTGTACCGCACCAACTGCATTATCCACCTTAGTCATCCGATTTAAGTCCCATCGAGCGCTAATGGGACGAACTAGATTGCAGGATTAAAGAGAAATCATAAAAAATAAGCATGCTTTAAAGAATTCACATACATTACTGATACAGTATGTAGACTTTTCTGTGCCTTGAATATAATTTTTTGCTGATTTAGATAATAAATGAATTGAACCCTGATTTTTTTATCCACTATTCTTACCTGGTTATATTGCCAGTTGATTTGGTTAAAAAGAAATTTCTATATCTTGCTTATATTTTCTAGCATTGAGATAAATAAAGGGTATGTAGAGTTTTCTGTGCCACTGTATGTAAATATGTATGTATGTAAGTAAAATAAAGGTATATGATGATATTGCAATACTTGAATAAATTAATGAAAATTTAGAAATCTATCGTCCATATTCTCACACTCCGTAAGGCAGATCCAGACTTTGTGCAAATGCTTCACTTACCTGTTTATTGTGCCAAGGGCTTCTTAAGGTCAAGTAAATTGTTAATATTAATTAAACAAAAAAGTTTCAATTCATTTATTAAACAATTTTTTTTTTAAATTAAAATTGAGTTAAACATTTTAAATTTTCAGTATATGTACATATTTATGCATATTAATAACAAAAAATTTATAAATTTCATTACACAAAAATCTCAATAAAATAATGTACACAGCACACAGTACAAATTATTAAAGCAATTGTATATAAAATTAACAAAAGTAATTAAAGATAGTTTTATAAAAAATTGAAGATAAATACAAAACGCTTAGACCTAACGACTTTTTACGACTGATATCCACATTTGTATACCCTTCATTTGACATTGCATTGTTCCAGTGTTCTGCATTTATCGCACAATCACTTTTGATGCTAAAATTAAAAGAAAAGGTTTTAATGTTTCATCTTACTGTCATTTAAAAAGTTTAATGTTAAAAAAATTAAAGGAATAAAAGAGCATTAAAAATTAATAATATGAAATATATATTACCTTTCGAATCGTAATATACTTAACAAAAATTCACTCTTTGCAATAAATAAAATTTTTTACCTATTTTGTGTATCGTCTCTCGTTGTCTATCCATGTCTTCAATTGTGCCGGTGTTCTCTGGGATAGAGCACTATTTGCCCGAATTGCCTTGAAACATTCCTGTATGGATGGTAGCTTCATTAAATTGGAAGTAATTTTGCAAAAATTCCAAATTATATATATAGCGGTATCACGGTTTAACATAAAGATCCCATATAAAAAAACTGTTACAAGTATACTTTTAAAATTTTTAAAGAGTAACGACTCACCACTTTTTAATATTAAATTTACTGCATATCTTCCGCCTTTGTATTTTATCGAATATGAGTCCTGGCCTTGCTTTTTCACATTGCTTGATGTTGTAACCCAATACTCGTTATTAAGAAATCGCACCAAAGCAAAAGTACCACATTGCTGAACAATAGTATCTGCAGGCTGACTAGTAGGTAAATCAGATGTTCTGCAGGGCGAATTCGTGTTATCTAGAGAAACATTTTGCTGAACGACATCAGCAGGAGGCAGTTCACAAGAAGGCATTTTAAACTTAGTTGAGGACGAATCACAGAGTTCTATCGATAAATTGTCAGGAAGTAATTTCAATGCAAAAAGACAATCTTTATCGTCTGAAAAATTTTAAAATCCAAAAAAGTATAAAAAAATATTTAATAAAAAACAAGTTAGAGTGCTATATTCGGCCGTGCCGAATCTTATATACCCTTCACCACGGTGATTTTATTTATGCACAAAAATTTAGGTATATATACATATATAAATGGACGTAGTGATAGGTACTATCAACTATTAGTCCCACATTGGGACCATCACCCCGGAACCTTTCTGTAATTTCATGTTCACATTTTCCACATTTTGGAAAAATTTTTAAATTTTTTAGAAAAATTTTCTGTATAAATGTTTTTGAAATGATTTGAAATTTTTTTGAATTTTTTTTACTGGTCTCGGTAAAACGACATTTCAACGTCAACACGGAAATCGCTTAATCAACTTTTCTATGTATAAGGATACACAATATATACATATACCTTATGGTATCGGAAAGCAATATTGTAGAAATTACACACGGAATGACAAACTTATATATACCCTTACTACCTGTAATGAAGGGTATAAAAACATGTATGTATATTACACTCATCATTTTCATAGAAATATACATAGAATTTTTTTTTTAATATTTCGAAAATCGTTTACAAAAACATTTCTGTACAAATGAACATAATTTTAAATTTTTTTAAAAATTTTTCTTAAAAATCAAATTCATACTTACCGCTTCTAAAAAACTGCCTTAGAATCCAAAAGACCCCTGACCAACGAAACCCACGCAAGAAAGCAACCTCACTAAAATGAAAGAGTTGTTCAAAACATATTTGTACAGAAATTTTTCATTTTAGTGCGGTTGCTTTCTGGCGTGTGTTTCGTTGGTCTGGGGTCTTTTGGGTTCTAAGGCAGTTTTTTAGAAGCGGTAAGTATGAATTTCATTATTAAGAAAAATTTAAAATTATGTTCATTTGTACAGAAATGGTTTCGAAAAAAATGTTACAAAAAATTAAAAAAAAATATTTTAAAATAACTGCGCAGCTAACTTAACCTTTTGTATTCCTTAAATTGTTATGGAACGTTAATATTTAATTCTGTTTCAAAGCATCTGCAAATCAAAAAATTTTCTCGTCTTCGTGCACATGACTGTGAAACCATGGGTTATCTAAAGATATTATTTAAAAAAGTTTTTTATTGCTTAATTTGTTGTTAAAATTATTGCTAGAAAGGAAAAGTAATGGCTTATGTAACTTAACAAATCATACTAAAACATGAGTAAAATTAAATTGAAAAATCTGAAAAAGGAAAATAGTGAATAAAAGTTTATTTACCCATTTTTCAATCTGTATCAATATGATTTGCCTCGAAGTTGTGTTTGCAATTGTGTGTTGTTAAATGTTGTGTATTGTTAGACATTAACTGGTACAGCATTGTTACATATTACTTACCTGGCGTAATACCACATGTCTCCACAACTTACGATTGCTAGGTCCCATGTCACAGACTAAAGCCACCACTGGAAAACCTCCGCCGTTTATTTGGCGTATGAGGCTTAACAACAGATCCTTAGTCATTTTGCAACCAAATTGGTAAAACACAGGCTGCTTCCTAAAATTCCTAATGCCGCGAGCCATAACTAACTGTACGTAACTTGCTGGTTTTTTTACAACATCGCCAACTGAATCGTATTCGAAAGTTTCGGCTACCTTCATTTCATCAAAAGCGAGCAAACAAATTTTAATCTTCAGGTTTTAAGTCGGTTGTTTGCCGCATAAATTCAATTGAATTTCTGAACACCCCTTCATTTATTATGACTTTTGCACATTAACGTTGAAGTGGTAGCGTTTATGAGGTAGCGGAAAACGTTACTTATATAAATGGTTGTATGCTCTCGCGTGAAGCATATTGCATTGGATATGTCCTCCCAATTACACATTACTGTATCTGGATTTTTAATTTTGCCTTCACTGTAGAAAGAGCCTCGTTCGCCTCTTCAAGTCTTAAGTCGAAGAAAAAATTGACAAGCTAAAAGTTATAATTAATTAAAAATTTTTGTGTCAGAAAATATACTTTTTACTTGAATTCTACTTTGTTTCAAATACGCATATATGTATGTATGTACAAATATTTCTTAAATTATTTATACTTACTCCGTTTGCATTGCTTGATCGTTGAAAGTTTGATCTTTTGGTTTCACTTGAAGGTTTTCTACTGTCATTACTGTTGAACTACATATGTTGTTCATAGGTGAAAAAAGAGGACGGGAGTGAAAGATCACACGAACGCTCCGTCAAAAGCCAGGACTCAATGGGATTGTGTCCATTGCCATGGTTTAAACGTGGAACATCACACGAAGGCTTCGTCAAAAGCCAGGACTCAACGGGATTATGTCCATTGCCTTGGTTTAAGCGTGGAACATCAGGGTAGGAAATAACGCTGGTTTCGTTTTCAGGATTTTTAATTTTTTTCCATTGCTTTACACAAGGCATATCATTTGGCAAAAGTAACATTTTGTGCCTAATGCGTACAATGCTGTTTGCGAGAAAGTGATCTGAGTATGTATATAAGAGCGGATGCTGCCAAAGCTTGCCCACAAATTTCGCTCCACTTCATTCTTTTATTAATATCTTTTGGAACATGGAACAAAGATCCATTTCCTTTCCTATTTCTTTTTACACAAAGAACACGAACGCATTTTTACTTTTTATAGTGTTAAATTTTTATTTTTATAATGTCTTATATATGTATGTATATATTTTTTATATTGCTAAAATTGTTTCACTTTGTAAAATAAATCACACTTTTAAAATTTCCTTTTAAATGCACTTAATTTTTTTTTTTAACGAATGCCGCGCCAAATTCAATGAATATAACCGACAAAAAATGTAAACAAATTTTGACATCCAAAGAAGGGTAAAAAAACAAATCTCCGTGAAAATAACTAACTTTTGAACAAACTTTTTTGGTTTTGCAGTGAGAGCGAGAAAATTTCTCTCATTTACAGATAGAACTTAGCATTTTCGGTCTTGCAGACTGAAATTTAAGTGCTACCAAATTTAAATATGCCAATTTAGTACAAATCTGTGTAATATCATCTGGTAACACCTGCATATATTTTCTTCTTTTTCGGCCTTCAACAAACCTGCACGAATTTTTAACAAACTTTCAGTAATTTTAGTCACTTTTTGCCCTCTAGGGGAAAAATGGGGACTTGTGCCAAATTCCGCAAACGGGGGATGATGTGCCAAGGTCTTGGCTACATTTTGGTATCATTGCTTTTTCTCAGACCAGTTACTGTTTCGAACTAAATTTTCGAAAAACTGTTTTGAGACAAGTCAAGTTTTGCCCTCTAGGGGAAAAATGGGGACTTGTGCCAAATTCCGCAAATGGGGGATGATGTGCCAAGGTCTTGGCTACATTTTGGCATCATTGCTTTTTCTCAGGCCAGTTACTGTTTCGAACTAAATTTTCGAAAAACTGTTTTGAGACAAGTCAATTTAGTCACTTTTTGCCCTCTAGGGGAAAAATGGGGACTTGTGCCAAATTCCGCAAACGGGGGATGATGTGCCAAGGTCTTGGCTACATTTTGGTATCATTGCTTTTTCTCAGACCAGTTACTGTTTCGAACTAAATTTTCGAAAAACTGTTTTGAGACAAGTCAATTTTTGCCCTCTAGGGGAAAAATGGGGACTTGTGCCTAAATTCCGCAAATGGAAGATGAAGTGCCAAGGTCTTGGCTACATTTTGGCATCATTGCTCAAAACAACCAAAAACAACTAGTATTAATAACAAAGAAAACAAAACAACCAAAATTTAAAAAAAGAAATTTTTATTTATTTTAAAATAAAATCACTTTCAGTGAAGAAGGAAACAAAACAAAAAATACAATATATCATTTTACTTTTGTACAATAAAATATATATTAAATGTATATATATAACAATATAAAAAAATTACATAAATAAAAAAAAAACAAAAATTTCAATAACCATTCCATCAGCAACATATATATATATATATATATATGTTGCTGATGGAATGCTGATGGAATGGTTGTTGATTCAATGTTGGGTACTGGTGGATATTGTTGGGTACTGGTGGATATTGAGGGTACTGTTGCATAGCGTATATTGTTTTGCCTGTTTCTTGTTGCATTGGCTGATATGGGTAATTTTCCTTTTTTTAATTTAATATTTAAATTAATTTTATTATAGCAGTGTGAACATCTATATTGGTTCTGGAATTAAAAATTTTATTTTAAGCTTGACTTTAAATTTCATCTAATAGAATACTAATAAAAAATTGATTTTTATTTACTTATTTTTTACATTTTTACACTTTTATGTGATGGGGGAATGTAATAAAATACCGAAAAAACTGGAAAAAAACACGAAACCAAACCACAAGAACACACGAAACAACGACCTCCAGCAATTGCACTAAAATGAAGCTATATTTTTTAAGAGTGCCTTTTAAGAGCCTTGGGTGGAACATGAACACATTTTTAAAGAGTCTGGATATTAATTTCAAAAAAATCGATTGGATAAAACTAGATACGAAATAATATTTTTTTTGTTTGTTATTTATTAAAAACTATTTAATTGTTTACATTTATTTCCAGTTGCTAGTCTGTCAAAATAGCATTATCGATAACTTTATGGCAACTGAAAAAAATTGAATTACATAAAATCAATTATTTCCAGTTGCGTTGTCAAAAGGCAACGAGGTTGGGTTGCTATCCATAATCGACCTATAAATTTTAATATTTGTTGTATCACAAAAAAATGTCGTAGGCGTGTTTTTAGACAAATGTAGCTGAAATGCATAGTTTTCCACACAAACCAAGAGGTACTATGCAATGTGCGTTGCCAATTATTTTTTATGGCTGGCGTCCCCAATAGGCCTAATACCATACATTTTACTTTTTATAACTATTTAATATATATATCACAGATTGTATTAAATATTTTACATTTATATTAATAATATATTTTGAGAAGTTATTTTACAAATATCGGAATTTTTTATCAAATGCTTATATTTGCAGTTTTCACATATATGTATAATAACCACAGTCTTTGCATATACCAATACCTGTTGTTTTGTATTTCATATATCCGCACTGTACACAAAATCTAGTTTTGTCACCTTGATGTTTCAATAATAATTTCTTCATTATTTTTCGAAAATTATTAGGGTGATCTAAATTTTTTAAAGGCTCGTTTTTAAGAATTTTAGAGACATACATTAAAACATATGCCACAACTTGAGTTATCTTTTTATACATCTCTTTCAAATATTGGACAACATCGCCATAAAGACTTTTCTTCTCCGAGTGTGTTGACAAAATTCTCGTATAGCCATAAAGACTTTTCTTCTCCGAGTGTGTTGACAAAATTCTCGTATAGCCGTTTTCCTTCACTTTCAACTGAATTTATGTAAAAAAAAATCATGTGAAGAAAACTTGAACATACATAAAGTATAATGACGAGAATGCAAAATGGGTACAAACAGTAAATCAGGATGATATCTTACTAATAGGTGCATTTTTTCAAAGTTAATATTGTCATGACAAGGTAAACTGTGGCAATGAATAGATCTACTTTCCTTAGTAACGGCTAAAAGGCAAGCATCTAAAACAAAATTTGTTAGTTGCTCACCTTTATTTAAAGAACTCCAGTCTGAAGTGTCTAAGCTATCATAAAAGCCGAAACCAATATTATCTGTTACATTGTTAACTTCAGAAAAAAGTAAATCGAACTTAAATAAGAAAAAATTCTCCTTTGTGGTACAAAATCCATTTGATTTTATTTTTACGAATTTTCATTATTTTTTTACTTGTTTTTGACTCAAGCATCATTTTAGGACGTATTGTTCTTTGTTTATCGGAATTTATTTTACCCCATTCTTTTTCTGGTTCAGATTTTAAAGTTATTTGTGTATAACTGTGATCTTTTTCGATTACCTCAACATTGAAATTCAATGAGTTATCCTCTTCACGATTTTTCTCATTAGGTGTTGAAGTAATGTAAGAAAGTTCTTTGTGAAGTCTTCTGTTAAGATCAATTTCATTATACTCATTTAAAGAAGTGGTTGTATCTTCAATTTCTTTGTCCATTGAACTAAACATTTTGTAATGGTAGCGCAGTTCTTTGAGTGAACTAAGATAATCTATTCTCATAAATTAACAAAAACATCAGTTCTTACAGATTTTTGTAGCAGAATTATATTTTTTTGCAAAAAATATGTGAATTCAACTGGAGCATTGCTTATATGTTCTCCTGATGGATCAACATGAATACTCATAACATTGGTCCAAGGAACAATAAAAGGGCAATATTTATTTAATATAAACACAAATTTCATCATGCCGATATTCATTAAGGGAATACCCTTTATTGATATTTTTAATATCATTTTCAATTTCACTATAAATAGATAGGAACATCTTGTGGAATGGACTATTTCTTGCTATTGATTCTAATGGATCAACTTTTCATTGTCTCAAAGATTATATTCCTTGAATGTGCTTTCTGTGTCAATCTGTGTTAAACAATGACGTACAATTTCAAGGCTGTTTTTTAAATTATGGTTTTTGTAAGGAGTAAGCAAAATTATAAAAATATGTTTAAACCATTATTGGCATTCATCAATAGTGGTTAAACTAAAAGCAACTACTAATGCATTTTTTAATAGATGCCTTAAAATGTGGTTTTTGCCCAATTTCGCATTTAAATCCTTGCAAATTATATGTATATAATGACATTTGCACCATTGTAGTATAACAAAATCTGGTTTTGCATTTGAATTTGTTTTCAAATTATTTAAAAATGCAGCACAAGCGTTAAGATACTCTAACAATGTTTGATTGTTAAAACTTTTTAGTACTGCACCATATAAGGCTGCACTTACGTCAGTACAAGCTCTTTGACAATAAGGTGGTTTGAACTGATATTTAACTTTGTGCTCTTTCAGAGATAACTTTAAATTATCTAAATAGTCACATATTTCCTTTAGAGTATGTGCAGAAAGAATTGCTTCTGCGATAGGTAGTATCTTTTTTAATTTCCAAGTGCGTAAAACTAATTTATATGTTAGAATCCTTTTTTTGGCACATATTAAACTTTTTACGCTTTCTCCTGAAGCATCCAAATGTAATATAAATTTGGAACCTTCCAGGATTTTTAAATTACTTGAGATTTTCTCAAAAGTATACTTTTCCCAAGTATACACTGTAAAGGGTGAAGCAAGTCTATGTATATTGTTTTTGTAGGGATGGATATTATCACCCAGATCCATTTTATTCTCTGTATTTAATCTGTTTGTATTAAATCTGGGTGATAATATCCATCATGATTTAGCTCAGATTTACATTTTCTCAATGTTTCTAATTTATGGATATTTTGTAAATTGCCTTTTTCAGCAATATCATCAGCGGCATCAAAAATTTGTTGCTTTCTGAACAAATATGCCTTATTTCCCTTAAGCTTACTTTTTATTTTTACTACATGTCTTTTTACTCCCCTTATTTGACCAACTTTTACCTCATTTTCAGCATGATGTAACTCCTTTGTTGTATGAACAGTTACATTTCCTTGAGGATTTATTTTAAACCGAAATGTAGTACAATCATTAAATTTGCAATACGCATATAACAAAATATTTTCTATTATTAATGTTGTAGAAACATAAAATACAAACATTGTTATACTTTAAATACTCTTCTCGTATTAAATCTTCGAGAATTTTTTTTGTTGTAATTTTGTCTAGATTTGTGTTTTTTGCACTGTTAAAATCAACACAAAAACTACAATCCCAAATATTAGCTTTAAATTTTCGGTTAGGTTTCGTACTTTTAGATAGTGTACGTATAACATTTCTTTTGCATTTTTCTTTTGAGTTTGGTGTTTTTCTGTATTTTAAAAATTCTGAAACATGTTGAGACTCATCTGTTATCTCAAATGGACTGATTGTATGATCACGTTTCTTTTTTTCGATTATAGAGAACTTTCCTGAATTTTATTTTTACTATTTAGTGTAGTATTAAGAGAAATTTCTTCCATTTTTGAATTTTTTTCAAATTGATTATTACTTAAAATTTCGTTTAACAATGTTTTAATTTCGTTAGGACTTGACATGTTATGTGTCAAAATCTCTTTAATGTTACATTGTAAGTCGAGTACAATAGATTTAAAGTCTTGAACAAAATCTTCTTTAAATTTCTTTAACGGTAAAATTGCTTTAAAATTATCGTTAAATTCAAAATCTGAATTACGTATTTTAGATGTTTTTGTACATTTTTCTAGACTAAAACAATTTTCTTCTTCATTTTCTATTCTATTAAGTTCATTAATACACTCTGCTTTATTAAAATTTTTATTTGAAATATTTAGAGTTTCCAAACTTTCATCAAGATCAGATAACAACGCTGTTATAAGAGCTTGTTCCATTGGAAAACTTTCCAATTCCAAGCTTTTTGGATTATCTTCGAAAAGTTTTCATTCATTATCTTTTTCATGTTCTGATAAGATATTGTTTTGTGATACAACATCACTTTGTACATTTTTAGGTATTATATGGCCTATAATTGTTAAGTCTCGAGTTTCTAACATAATATCGTTTTGCGATATTTGATCAATTTGTATGTTTTCAGACATTGTATGGCCTGTATTTGTTTGATCTCGAGTTTCTAAAATACGTTTTACAATAATAGAAATACGTTTACGAGTTTTCGCATTATTTTTGATTTTATTGTGTTTGCTTCTTTTTTTCATTTAAAGAATTTATAACACATTCAAACAAATTTTCATTTGTTTATTTATAAAAACTTTTTTATTTATAAAAACTTAATCTAAACACCTTATAAAAACAGCTTACAAGTTTATTTTTACTTATACTACCAAATCAATCATGATATTTTATTTACAAAAATTAAAAATACTTTATAAAAATAGCTTACAAGTTTATTTTTATTTATGCATACTTCCAAATACTCAAAACGAAATACTTATATCATGGACTTAATTTTCATGATATTTAGTTTCAATCATGATTTGAAAAAGGGGATTCCCCTTAAATTCACAATTTTTCATGGAATTTTTTATTCAAAAATACATGCAAAACTCTGTATCATTACTAAACTTACAGAATATTTTTCGGCTTTTTGACACTTAAACTTCTCCCAGACTATCTATAGTATCCGCTTCGCAATTAAACGTTATTCTGAAATTTAAAAGTGCATATAGTTATTTATTTCGTATTGATACAATTAATAATTTAACATTTAATGAATTTACCTAACAAATATCATGAAAACAAAATAGCCGTTAACCTTCCTGACTATTTTCATTTTTGTGCGACACATTCACATTTCTCGGTCTCTCAGACCGATTTTAAGTATTTCTCGGTATCTCAAAACTATTCTAAAATTTTCAAAACCTGTTCAGTGGACATATTTTACAAACTTATCTGAAATAACTGAAGTAAGAAAAAAAAACAAAATTAAGCTTTTTTAGCTCACAGCATCAATTTATATTTCATCACAATAATTTAGCATTTTTGATCCAAGGACCTAATATAAAAATAAAAAAAAATTCATTCACAAAACACAACATTTATAAAATGTTGTTTTTCTATTAACATAGATTTTAGAAGTAAACAAAAAAAAAATAAAATGAATTCAAGAAAAAACAGGAATTAATTAATTAATTTCAAAATGCTTAAAATATATGCCTCTTTATGAGGTTAGTCTTTGTAAATTTCAATCAGTCGTTAGAGCTTGTGGCTCGATTCAGCGTCCTGTAAATCTTCAACATCACTTTCCTCTGAGTCTTCTTGTTCAGTATCAGTGTTTGCTTCATACACATCAATATTATCTTCGTATTCAGTACCACTTTTCACATCAGAATCTAGATCTGAATCGATTTCATTCAGAATAGCTCTTACGCGCTCAATATCTGCCATATCTAAAGAAAATCTCACGATAATTAACTTTAAACATAATTCTATTTTTAAATCATATAAACTGATCGCTAATTGTCCACTTTCATCTAAAAATTTCCAATTTAGCAAAACCAACTTACCTGTTGAAAATGTGAGACTTAACTATAAGTCGGCCTCACAGACCGTCTGATTAGCAATCACCGGTACAACACTTCAACTCAAACGCACTTGTTACACTAAAGGTTGTATAATGAGAAATAATGAAGAACTGAGAGAATGATGGAGCTGCCATTTTTTGTTTTCGCGAAATTAACACAAAAGTGATTCATCGGTCTCACAGACCGACGAAATGGTCAGGAAGGTTAATAAAAATTTAATAGTTTAACAAATACTATTTACAAAGAGTGACAAATACTTCCCTTTGCGAATTTATAAGCAGTTTTACAAGGGTAAAAGAGATTTTACTGCATTAAACAAAAACTTAGTTTAAAGTCTTAAACAAAAAATAGCCACTTACATACCTTTAAGTTTTTATTTTAAGCAGTCCTAATAGTTTCTGTTTCGACTTTTGTTCTTTAAGTCTTCTGTTAACTCGAAAATGAATTTTTTTATGTAGTCTGGCACGCCTACAGATTTACTATTGTCTAGCAACTTTTGCTTTAAGTTGCGGCAGTGTGATATTTTATCGCCGTTTGCCCTTCGCAATATTAATTCCAGCTCGTTACTTTTGGAGTAAAAGCTGTCTTTCGGTTTTTTAAGTGACAGCTTTGATACATGGTCAACCCATGAAAAGAAACTTTCATGACTTTTGCATTTGTCGTGTGCACACTGTGCATTATTTAATTGTATATGGGTAATGCAGTGCAATCAGCTGCAAAAAGAGGATGACTATAATAGTCAACACAAAAAAAAAACGTAAACAAAAACAAAAAGACTTTAGCATATAAATTAGAATTGCTGAAAAGAAAAATAGCGGCAGGTTTTTTTTTGTGGATAGAGAAAAAAGTGGCGTGACCGAGGCTTCTTGGAAGAAATTGGAGAAAATGTCGCTCTCTTTTTCCTGGGGACAATAACGAGGTAAGGTGTGACATGTGGCTGCCGAAAAATTGATGGTGAAAAGTAAAAAGTGTAGAAAACTTAACTTTTGGTGCAGACAAAGATGCCCAAATAAAACAAAATTAATAAAATTGAATTTAAAAGTTTTATTCAACATAAAGTTATTTAATATATACAATCTTATACTTAAAATCTAAAAAGTTAAAAACTTAAAATTAAAAATGTTAAAACTTAAAAACTACAATCTAAAGAACTAGAAGTTAAAACTTACAAACTAGAAAGTGAAATTTTAAAAAGGTTAAAAACATAAAAAGTAAAAATCTTAAAACTAAAAGATTAAAACTTAAAACAAAAAAAAAAGGTAAAACCTTAAAACTAAAAAGTTAAAACTTACAAACTAAAAAGGTAAAACTAAGAATCTAAAAGTTAAGAACTTAAAAAGTGACTAAAATTTACAAATAAAATCTAAAATAAAAACACAAACTACACTAAAATAAAATTTAAACGCTAAAAGTAAAAAGGTCACCCAGCCACCACTGTCACATCCAGCTAGGGAAGAAGCCGGAAGCAGTCAGCATCGTCACCCACGGCGGTGCCTGGTACCTCTGCCATTAAGACCAGAACAGAATGTTACTGACGACAAACGGACCTGAAAATAAAATAATATATATATATTTCTCCAATTCAAACTTTTATAGTTAGGGAAAACACTATTACCTTGTTTATGTCCAGTCCCTTTTGTGTTTTTTTTTCTGCAAAAGGTGCGCGTAATTTTAGGGTTGAGCTCAATTCTAGGTTTCGTCCAAATTTTAAGGGTAGTTGCCCGCATCCAAGTGTAGGTGTTTACCTTATTTAATAAAAGATAAAGAGGATAGTATATGTATTAGAAAATTGGTTTAATAAACTAACCGGAAAGCACGCGTACGTCGGACACGTCTATGGACTGACGGCAGTTCCGGAAATCCGTCCTTGCGAGAAATTTGTCAGGAGTCGCTTAGAGGAAAAAGACATGCATTTTTATTAGATTTATATATACATATAATTATTATTTTTACATTTTTATTGTAAAATTAAAAGAAAATTTTGTTTAAATTGCAAATTTATTAAAGATTAAAAATTTATTTATTAAAGCTTAATATTAATAACATTTTAGCTTAAATTATAAATAATGAACATTTATTTAGTTTAATAAAATCACAAATTTTTATAATGTTTATTTATTGAAAAATGTGTTTTTTTTATTTTTATTAATATGGAAGAATAAGTCATTAAAATTCAATAGGAAGGTGATGTGAAAGGGTAAGTTTTGAGTAGGGATGATTTTAAAAATATTGGCAACAAATTATCACGGTGACATCCACCAGGATGTCAAGAGGGAGGGCCGCCAAAGCTAGCACAACAGCAGCTAGCCATGATTTGTGCTAAGGAATAAAATGAAGTGCAGAGAATACGGGTTTTGAAGTAGTTTTTTTTATTTTTTTATTTCCTTTTTTTTGATGTTAGTGCACTTTCGGGCTCCAGATTTTTTTATGTTTTTTAGTACTTCATAGTGAAGCCTGGCATGAATTTTTTTGTAGCTCGAACAGGTTGGCCAATGGGTTGGCAAGATCCCCCCAAGACGGCGAGCTTCAGCAGGAGCGATACGCCAGCATGCCAGCACCGCCAACAATCTGGCCATACGAACGTTTTTGTATTTCAACAACAAATTTTTAACACTGCTGCCCGCTATAAAAATGGCGCCCAACGTGGGGCCCAAAAGTGAACAAGTTAGTTTCTTTTTCTTTAGGTTTGATGTTTCCCTTGCAAACTGCTGGTGTAAGTCCCGTTGGGTCATACAAGAGTCCTCAACGCGTTGCGACATCAGTTAGTCTGTAAATAGGACCCATTACTACCTGTTAGTTTAAATAGCTTAATTTTACATAATTTCTAAATAGTTTTTTTTTTTTTGGTACCAGCTTTTCATCCAATTTTCCCAATCTGTAAGTCCCGGAAGTTTTTCAATTAGGAAATTGTTTTCGCGTTGCGACAGTTGGAGAGATTAGATGTAAAGGTTTGGTGCAGAAAATAATAAAGTTTGATTTTCTAACCACAAGTCGAGTTTGACTATAAGGTCATCTGAGCCTATAGGCAATGCTACGTTTTGTGCAGAATTTCTCAAACTCCATCAAATTCTTTTTTTTTTAATACAATAGCCTAACTCAGCTTTATTTTAAGAAAATAAAGTTCAAACTTACCAAGACTAGTTTTAAATCGATGACTCCAGATATTGGTGCTTGTTTGTCCTGACATCATAGGGACACAGAATCCGATGATCAGTTGCACCACACTAAAATCTGTCAACACTTGGGTTAAAGCTGAGCAATCATTCAAAAACCACCGTATTCGCACGAAACCTGAAGATTTCAAAAATATAATTAGTTTTCGTTTTTTTTTGTTTTAGCACAAATCAAATATTTATTTTGTTTTTGTTTAGGTAAATGTTTTTATCTATTCAAAAATTTTGTTTTCAAATCCTTTTCATCACCTGAAAACCCTATTGATTTTGATTTTTTTTAGTTGATCCTTTTTTTGCTTTTTTATATTTATCAATATAAATAAAATTGTTTTTTTATTTCTTTTGGAATAAAAACTTTTTTTATTATTTTTATTAATTTTTTTTTATATTTTTATAAATTAAAAATATTCCTTTTTATTTTTCATTTAGCCTCTGTTTCAAAAACCCAGGGTTTGTTTTTCATTTTTTTATTTATCAGCGGAAAAATCAAACGCTCAAGTTTTTTTTCTTTCGTTTTTTTTTTTTATATAGTTTTCATTTATTGAAATAGCTATATTTATTTATTTTTTTTTAATTATTTATTAATTTATTTTATATTTTCATAATTTGAAAATATTTATTTCTTTATTTTACTTTTGGGTTCAAAATCCCAAAGTTTTTATGTATTTTTTTTAAGTCGGCCAATAGAAAGGCAACAGAACCCAAATAAATTTACAGGTGCCTTATAGTTCGCAACAAGTTCCATTCTATCAGTATGATAGAGGTCCACATCCAGTAGCTGGGGCACAACAACCAGCTTTACAGCCTCATGAGCAGTCTAAATGGTACTCGCCAGCAGCGCAATCAGAATTTGCCCATTTAATTCAGGGAGGTGTTGATTTGTCTAAGTGGGGCATCAAATTTGATGGTACCACGAAGTCGATGAGCGCCGAAGATTTTATTTTTCGGGTCGACGTTTTGCGACAAGATTATAATTGTTCGTTTAACGACATCCGCCGCAGTTTTCATCTGCTATTAGAAGGCCAAGCACTAGACTGGTATTGGAACGTCAGGAAATTTACTCCCATTCAAACTTGGGAGGACTTAGAAAGAGCCTTTTTGACCCAGTACAAGCGGTACGAAAATGAGTTTCAGCTCCAAAAGAAAATTATGGACCGCCGTCAGTTGCCTCAGGAATCTTTTGAAGATTTCTATAACGCGGTTATGAGGTTGAGGAATCAGCAGAGGTCGCCTTACTCTGAAAAAGACCTTGTTGAAATTATGAAGGCCAATCTGAAACCGTCGTTGTCACATTTGCTCTTTTCAGTCAGGATAGAAGGGTTGAACGATTTTTGTCAGAAAGCGAAGAGGGCTGAAAATTTATTGTCTAGTCAAAGGCAACAGTACTCTCAGCGCCCATTTTTAGCACCAAGAGTGCATGAAATAGGATTTGAAAAAGAATTTATGCCTAGTCCCAATTTAGAGATTGAGGCTATTTCTTCCAGCAACCGATATACTTGCTGGAATTGCAAGCAAGTGGGACACAGTTTTATAGACTGTCCTTCGCCCTTACGGCACGTTTTTGTTTTAGGTGTGGGCGAGAAAATGTAGTCACCCTGAAATGCCCGAAGTGTCAGGGAAACCTGCCGTTGAACAAGTCTCAACTGGGGAGACTCGTTCAACTCAAACGTAATCCCAGTTAACAGATCAAATTGTATAGTCGAACGCCAAAAACCATTAGAAATAATTGATAATACCAAGAAAGATGTTAAAAAGAAAATTGAGGTTGGAGGTCCTAACCCAACTAAAATTATGATTTTCAGGAAAGTCTCAAAGCGCATTAAAAAAGCAAGAGAAAGGTTCAAGAAGAGGAAAAAGTTAAGGCGGGAGGTTATGTCATGTACACTCGACGAGGGATGTGATACACGTTTTTATGCGAAGATAGGGATAAATGGCGTTGAAGTTAAAGGTTTATTAGATAGCGGGGCTACTGTGTCTTGCCTAGGTAAAGGTTGCATGGATCTTGTGGAAAAAGCGGGTCTGAAAGTTTTTAAGTTTTGCTCATTTGTAAAGACTGCCGATGGCACCACTCACAGAATTGTGGGCCGTGTAAAAATTAAAATAAATCTGTATAAAATCTCAGACGAAATGGTATTATTTTTGGTTCCGTCCCTTAGTCAACCTTTGTTTCTAGGCGTAGATTTTATTCGTAAATTCGGTTTGATTGCTGATATAAGTAGATTAACGACAAAGTGCGTAACCTTTAAATCGGATCAGGATTTTTAAATTAACATCTGATCAACACAACGTCAGCAAGTTGGCAAAAACATTTTTTTAAAAAAGTCAGAACGCTGGGGGTATTTCACGCCAAAGACTTAAAGCAATAGCTTTAATATCTTTGGTGTACTTAGTCCTAGCGTCTCTGTTCGTTCCTATATATTAAGCACGTCCTAAACTCTCGTAAGAGTTAATAAAACAATTTTGTTTAAAGGATTTTTTGAATTTTTTATTCGAACTTTTTACTATACAACTTTTTCTTACGTTTACTATCCTAACGTTTTGGATTTATTTATATCTAAGACAAAGTTTCAGTTTTAAAAGATAAGCCTATTGTCGAGGAATATTTGTTTTTTTTTAAGGAAGAACGTTTCAGTTTTCTTTCGAGTGACACATAATTATTTGACACATTGTTTGCGACACCATAACGCTTACGTTTCTAAGCTGGTTACATGTTGTAACCGTCATCACACTATTGATGCAATCCCGTCAACACCCTGGGGAACTATGCCATTAAGGGCTAGAGATTGTTAGTCATCTAGTGTGACAACATGTATCTGAGTCCGGTTTTTACAGCAGGTTGGCGCAAAATATGCATCAATTTTAATAATATTATAAAAATAATGTTATTATGTGCTGTCGCAAGAAAAACTGAATTGCTTTCCTGAAAAATTATACAGATGTCTAACGACGGTCGGAAATCTTTGAAAACTTACAACCTTGCCATTCCTCTATCTATTTTCTTAAACTATTATAGTTAGAACATACTTTCTGTATATATAGCGCTATTTACCTTTTCATTTTATATCCGCGAGAATTATGGTGCTGGCCACCAGATGCTCTAATCCAGAGCACATATGGATTTTTATAGTCTGAAAATAATAGGAATAAAATTTAAATTATTTTTTTTTGTTGTGCGAATAATTTTCAAACACACTGTATATATTATATCAAACTTTTTGTGGTGGTATGTATGCTTAGTTTGCATAAATTTTTATTTCTTTTTTTTATTTATTTTTTTTACACAGCATTTTAATTTTTTTACGCAACGTAACGTTACGGTACGAAATATTTCCTTTACTATCACTTTTCACTCATTTTTTTTTATTCACTGCACTTCAAACTTTATTAAAGGGATTTGGTGCTCACTTACCTTGGTTATTTGGATGCCTTCGGGGTTCACGAGCCCACAGCCGATTGTCCATAGCCATTGATAATTGAATGCTGTGAAAGAAACAAAATAGGATTAGTTTAGATAGTCAATAGCTTAAAATTTCTATAAATTTACTTACCGTGTGGTTTGCTGGTGACGCCTTCAAAAAAGGAAATGACTATTTAAATCTTTCGGCCAGGAACCGCCATCTTCATTCTGTGAAGAATAAAACTTTTTTTTTTATTATAAATTGGTAATAACCAATATTTATTTTCATTTACTTACCGGTAGTTTCGTTCAGAAAAATGGCGTGAAAATTTCAAAGACAAAATTTAAGTGCAATATTTTCCCTCCCATCCTGGATCTACTGATGGATCCAAGGAATGGTTGGGTTTGTCGTGTGCACCCTGTGCATTATTTAATTGTATATGGGTAATGCAGTGCAATCAGCTGCAAAAAGAGGATGACTATAATAGTCAACACAAAAAAAAAAACGTAAACAAAAACAAAAAGACTTTAGCATATAAATTAGAATTGCTGAAAGAAAAATAGCGGCAGGTTTTTTTTTGTGGATAGAGAAAAAAGTGGCGTGACCGAGGCTTCTTGGAAGAAATTGGAGAAAATGTCGCTCTCTTTTTCCTGGGGACAATAACGAGGTAAGGTGTGACATGTGGCTGCCGAAAAATTGATGGTGAAAAGTAAAAAGTGTAGAAAACTTAACTTTTGGTGCAGACAAAGATGCCCAAATAAAACAAAATTAATAAAATTGAATTTAAAAGTTTTATTCAACATAAAGTTATTTAATATATACAATCTTATACTTAAAATCTAAAAAGTTAAAAACTTAAAATTAAAAATGTTAAAACTTAAAAACTACAATCTAAAGAACTAGAAGTTAAAACTTACAAACTAGAAAGTGAAATTTTAAAAAGGTTAAAAACATAAAAAGTAAAAATCTTAAAACTAAAAGATTAAAACTTAAAACAAAAAAAAAAGGTAAAACCTTAAAACTAAAAAGTTAAAACTTACAAACTAAAAAGGTAAAACTAAGAATCTAAAAGTTAAGAACTTAAAAAGTGACTAAAATTTACAAATAAAATCTAAAATAAAAACACAAACTACACTAAAATAAAATTTAAACGCTAAAAGTAAAAAGGTCACCCAGCCACCACTGTCACATCCAGCTAGGGAAGAAGCCGGAAGCAGTCAGCATCGTCACCCACGGCGGTGCCAGGTACCTCTGCCATTAAGACCAGAACAGAATGTTACTGACGACAAACGGACCTGAAAATAAAATAATATATATATATTTCTCCAATTCAAACTTTTATAGTTAGGGAAAACACTATTACCTTGTTTATGTCCAGTCCCTTTTGTGTTTTTTTTTCTGCAAAAGGTGCGCGTAATTTTAGGGTTGAGCTCAATTCTAGGTTTCGTCCAAATTTTAAGGGTAGTTGCCCGCATCCAAGTGTAGGTGTTTACCTTATTTAATAAAAGATAAAGAGGATAGTATATGTATTAGAAAATTGGTTTAATAAACTAACCGGAAAGCACGCGTACGTCGGACACGTCTATGGACTGACGGCAGTTCCGGAAATCCGTCCTTGCGAGAAATTTGTCAGGAGTCGCTTAGAGGAAAAAGACATGCATTTTTATTAGATTTATATATACATATAATTATTATTTTTACATTTTTATTGTAAAATTAAAAGAAAATTTTGTTTAAATTGCAAATTTATTAAAGATTAAAAATTTATTTATTAAAGCTTAATATTAATAACATTTTAGCTTAAATTATAAATAATGAACATTTATTTAGTTTAATAAAATCACAAATTTTTATAATGTTTATTTATTGAAAAATGTGTTTTTTTTATTTTTATTAATATGGAAGAATAAGTCATTAAAATTCAATAGGAAGGTGATGTGAAAGGGTAAGTTTTGAGTAGGGATGATTTTAAAAATATTGGCAACAAATTATCACGGTGACATCCACCAGGATGTCAAGAGGGAGGGCCGCCAAAGCTAGCACAACAGCAGCTAGCCATGATTTGTGCTAAGGAATAAAATGAAGTGCAGAGAATACGGGTTTTGAAGTAGTTTTTTTATTTCCTTTTTTTTTTGATGTTAGTGCACTTTCGGGCTCCAGATTTTTTTTATATTTTTTACTACTTTATAGTGAAGCCTGGCATGAATTTTTTTGTTTTTTTGTTTTAACACTGCAACACATTCTTCAAGATTCAGCTTTTTTATTATGTAACCAGATATGTATTCTAAAGCATCCTCTCGAAGAATACCAATTTCATATAAGTTCGATCCATCAAAGTCGACAAATTCGTTTTCAGCTGGCATTTCTTCAACAAAATCTTCAAAGTTTTCCTCTGATAGTTCTTCAAATTTTTCTTCAGGGTTTTGCGGCTCTAACATTTGCTCCTGATGAGTTGAGCCAATCAATGGTATCATTTTCTACATTTCCTGTGCAATTTAAGCACGCTAAAAATTAAAAAGAAATATGTACATATATAAATTTATGTATGTACATACAGAAGTACCAAGTATAAACTTACCTAGTATACATTTTCGACGTCTATACTTAAAATCTCTTGGAGACGGATGGTCACTAAAACCACCTTTGCTCCTAATTGCACCATAGAAATGTTCCAGTACATCTTGGTTTAATCGGTTAGTCACCAAGTACGTCATGTTGTACCTTTCTACATAATTTTGTAACATTACTAGTGCGTTGTTAGAAGTAATAATGCCTTTTTGAAATATCTCTATGGCTTTTTTTCTCCG